>CM057823.1:31801409-32401409 GCA_030068075.1 Paguma larvata
GTTTGCAATGGCAACAACGGCACGAGCTACGGTGGAGGCTTCCAGGTTCTCTTCAGATTTATGATGGAGAAGCCATCACATTTCCGTCTGTAGATGAACTGTTCCATTTGGAAGTCAAGATGGGGGTCACCTACAGGGGTTCCTGCCGCAAGGAATTTGAGCCCACCTGCCTGCTTCACTTTCAGGACTTCAGTGGCTTGGGAGAGTTTCCCTTAAAGTTACAACTGGAACGCAGAACAATACCGTAGGGACCCCTGCCTGGGTAGCTTGGAAAGGTGTCATGCATTTTAACTCTGAATTGTTATTTACATCGACAAGACACTACCACTACTGTTTTGTTTACAGCCAAAATTCAGTCATATCTTCCTGTATATTTTTAAAATGCATTTTTTACTGCATTACTTTTTTCCCTGCGACGATACATTTTCTTCTAGTGAACCATTCAGCAATTCTTTTAACGATCTCAGTATTTCCTCTCAAGACGTGTGTATTTCACTGTTCTCGAAGGACGTTTTGCTGATTCATGCATTCTGGATTGGTAGATATCTTTGTGCACTTTATGTAATTCTGGTATCTTATGATTTCTATTATTCCTCTCAAAAGCCAGCTGTGTGTCTCCTTGCCCCGTTGAGGTAAGGTTTCTTGCCATCAGGTTGCTTAATTGTTGTTTTCACAGTCTTTGCTTTTTGGGTGGTTTTTTGTTGTTTTTTTTGTTTGGTTTTTTTTTTTTTTTTTTGGTGGTTTTCTGTTTGTTTTGTTTTGTTTTGTTTTGGATTTGGGGTTTTCTCTGTATTTATCTCGCCTGTGTTGAACTTTCTTAATCTGCTGTTCAATGGTTTATAGAAATCATGCCATTATCTCTTAAAATATGGCTTCTGCCTTATTTTTCCCTTCTCTCCTTTAGGGACTCCAATTACATTAGATCTTTTCTTATCTCACAAAACTTCCACAACTGTACTATTTTTAATGTTCCTTTTTTTCTCTCCGTACTTCACCTTCAAATTTTGTATTAACATGTCAATTTCAGTCATCTTGTCTCCTGCCGTCTTCATTCTTCAAAGACCATTTATTTAAAACAACATTTTAATAATTTCTCTTCAGTTCTAGCAGTCTGTTTCTTTCCTTTTAGAGATGGCAGTTCTCTGCCCAAATCTCCATCTTTTCATCTGTTTCTAGGATTGTCGTATACTAATCAGAATTATTGTGAGGTCCTTGTCAGGTGGCGGTGATACCTCTATCTCTGTGAGCTTGTTTCTATTTTATTTATTTTATTTCATTTCTGGTCTTTATATTAGTCTTGAAGTATAGTCATTTTTATTAAATATTAATTATTCTGGAGTAAAAATTACAGACGCCTAAGGTCATTAGTGATTCATTCCTGCAAACAGTACTGACCCGTCTCTTACTGTGCTGAAACAACAGAGGCTTAACAAGAACTGTTGTGAGTCATGGCGGCATTGCAGCCCCATTATTGCTGTTGTACTTCTAGAGTGACCCTAACTCAACCAAGACATCTGGGCACTCACTCTCTCTGATCCCCTTCCAGTTTCAGGTCCTAAACTATAATCATTGTCTTACAAGACTGTCGATAGCTCTGCCATGATTTTAAATCTCCTGCCCCAGATAGCCCAGAGTTTGGCAAATATTTTCAGGGGAAAATTAACCACAAGCTTGTAGCTGCCAAAGTCTACCAGAACTCCACCCTCCTCCATGGCTCAGAGCTAAGGTTCTCAGCCCGATGCACCTGCCTCATCAACTCACCTCACAGCAAAGCCAATGCAAAAATTATTCCACCTTTGAGGAGTTTGGTTCCTGTTCAAAACTGTCCTTGCACTTTTTCAGGCCTGACCATAGGCAGTTACAAAGACTTTCCCCGACAGACCTCAAAGGGGAAAGCCACCCTCCTTATACCAAATCTGATGCACAGCCTGTGCATGGAAAAGTCTCTGAAGGGAAGTGCTGTCGAGGACTCAGTCGCTCTGCCTGGCTGTCTCCTCACATATTTAAATACCTATCCCAGAGCCTTTGTTTCTAGATCTCTTCATCTCACGCCTTTGGCTAAGATCCTTTTGAGGTATCTCTGCCAAGCTCTCCTTAGCAGGGGAGGAAGGGGAAACCAAGACACTTTTCCCTACTACGACTCGGTACCCAGTGCTTTTCTGTTCTTAGCATTTCCCCCTCGCTTCACCTCAACCACCGTGGTCCATAAACGGGGGGAGGCTTTTGTTCAGGGCTCCTTTAGCTGTGGGGTGCCCCCCATCCATGCAAAGTCACGTGACCTTCGAAGAGTGAACCATACCATGGAAGCAAACAGAATCAAGGAGTCAGCTCTTCCCTGGGTTTAGCCTCCTGTTCGTACCACCTCAGTAAGGGATTAAGGTTTAAGTCTCTCATTTCTGGCTTGTTGCTGTAACCATTTATTCCATACCTGACAGCTTACCTTCTCTTCCGGCTCATCGGAACTCCTGACAATTTTTCCTCAGCTCCCTTTCCCCTGTTTTTGTTGTCCCTTGACTGCCATGAAACATTGTCCTTCTGTATTTTATCCAGATTTTATAGTGATTTTCGGCAAAAGTGCTGTTCCATTGCTGTCTAATCTATCGTACCCAGAAGTATAATTTCTACCTACTGCCTTTCAGTTAAACATCCTGAAAGTCCCACAAAACACTTTTGATTACACTTCATTAACAGAACTTAGTTAGATTGTTAAAACTAGCTTCAAGTGTGTAGGAAGCAGACAGTCCTGTGACTGAGAACACTATCATCTTAGGTTCTGTTAGTAAGGATAAGGCAACAACCGGCCCCTTCCCCACATTCCCGTTTCTTCCCTGGTTCCATGTTGCTTTTTCTATCTATGTTGCCTCATGCTATCTGCTTTGTCTAACACTGGCTGAAATGATTATGTAACATGTGTTGAGTTTCTATTCACAGGATAGGTGCCTGATGTGGGCGGCACGGTCAGAGACTAAATAGCTGACGAGTTACCAACACTTGTGAGCTGGGGTGGCTTAAAACAAAGGACGTGTTTGTTCATGGTGAAGGGTGGGTGCATTCCTTGCAAATTAAAAATACATTGGACTAAATCAATGTGTTTCTTCAATTTTATTAATATTGTGTGGTTGATCATTCCAATGGTTACTGTGTCCCCGGAAATGGTGTAATTTTGACTTTTTTCTTAAAGGTTATTTATTTATTTTGAGAAAGAGAGAGAGAAAAACAGAGAGTGAGGTGGTGAGGTTCAGAGAGAGAGAGAGGGAGGGAGAAAATCCCAAGCAGGCTCCATACTGCCAGCATGGAGCCTGATGCAGGGCTCTGTCTCATGAACCGTGAGACCAT
Organism: Paguma larvata; assembly: GCA_030068075.1. Lineage (NCBI taxonomy): Eukaryota > Metazoa > Chordata > Mammalia > Carnivora > Viverridae > Paguma > Paguma larvata. The sequence goes on from CM057823.1 coordinate 31,804,746, forward strand.
GACCTGAGCTGAAATCAAGAGCCAGACGTTAAACTGACTGAGCCACCCAGGTACCTCAATTTTGACTTTTTTAATTGACTTCTTTCTTATTGTTTAGACTGCTCTAAAAAATACTGCAAAAATTAAGTTTGATGATAGAATCATCCTAATTTCAGAGTTATTTTCGTATCATTGTAACTTAATAAGTTTTTGTTTGTATGTCTAGGAGGCTGAAAGGAGAAAAAAGGAATAAGTTATATAAGTCACTAATGTTTCTCAGAGTTTGTGACCAAAATATAACAGAATAATTTGTAGATTTTACAATTTTGTATTTTAATGTGACTTTTATTTCTGATGAAGTATATATCTAACAGATTCTACCAATGAGTTGATTAGGACAGTACCCTTTTCAATTTTAGCTAATACTCTTAAAAGGTATACTATAAATAACTTCCAAATCATGTGTCTAGGATCCTCTATCAAAAAGCTCATCCTCTTAAAGTATATAAAACGCTCTCTGGCACTTAGATGTCATATGTAGGTGTTGTATAGATTACACGTACATGTTCTGTGTAGGTGTTACAATATCTACTCCTCAGTAAATGGTAGAGGTTCCGATCCTACGCAAGAACAAAATGCATTATGTCAGGGCCGAGTACAGGAACAGAAAGTATACCAGTCACTTTGCTAAGGATAATTTAATATAAAGAAGTATGAACCAGATGTTGAAGAAGAGAAACGGCAATAAAGGGAACAGTGGGGTATCCCAGCAATAGTAATTTCAGGAGGCAACTACGAGTAGCTACTGCTAGGCTCTGGGGAAGAGAGAGCAGATTGAAAACTTAAAGTTTGGAGGAGCTGAGACGCAGATCTCTGAGGCGGTCACCCCACTGGGCTGGTGCCCACGTCGCAGAAGCTTAGAGAAGAGCTGGGATTGAGACCTAACAGGAGGGTGAGGCAGCCAGTAGGTGTTGAGGATGGTTCTCAAAGAGTTGAACCAACTTTCACTATGCCCCTGCTGGGGAAGAGGCGATGCTGGGTGACTCCCATAGGACAGAAGACAAATAGGAATGAATAATTCCCTCCTTCTCCAGCCTACCACTGTCTCTCTACCACCCCCTGCTGGCACAAGGGAAATATGGTCCGCAGACTGCCAACCTCAGCATTGCAAAGCAGACAGAGTGCAGGAGGCAGGAGTTGAAACAGGGAAAATGGCTTAATAACTTGCACAAAGGTCTATGTATGCTACCAAATGAAACACTGGATTATACATTTTCTGATAGCTCCATATTCACTCTAGGATTTTATTTTGATGGCGGATATTATTAATTATTAATATAATTAAATGTGGACAAAATAAAATGAATTTGAAGCCATGTCCCCTAAAATTCAAGGGTGTATCTGTTATCGTTATGAAAAACTGGGATAAAAAAACAGAAAAGCTAAAGCAGGTTTAAATTATAACATGAGTTGCTTGTGAACACATATATCCTGTACTTTGAGACAGTCTTAATTTCAAAAATAAAACTTTACTTTGAAATTTCTTTCTTGCAAGCATGTAATTTTTAATGTATATCATATAACTATTTTTTTAATATTTACTTTTGAGAGAGAGAGAGTGTGTGTGTGAATAATGAGCCTGGGAGAGGCAGAGGAAGAGGGAGACACAGAATCTGAAGCAGGCTCCAGGCTCTGAGCTGTCAGCTCAATGCTGTGCTTGAACCCATAAACCAAGATCATGACCAGGGCTGAAGTCAGACACTTAGCTGACTGAGTCATCCAGGTGCCCCTATAATATATATATATATATTACACATACACACACACACACACACACACACACACACACACACACATATATATATGTTTCTTTTTCTTGTAACACACGTGTGCTCACAGGTTAGGGTCTATGCTACGCGTGTGGGGGTGTGTATGTGTGTGTATGCCAAGTGTTTTTAATATATTATCTAGAAAAGTAACATAATCTTGATTGAGATTTTGGATTGAAACAAAGTAGATTATTTTAACGGAGACTCCAGCTTAAATTTTCTCTGGCCTCCAGCACTGATCCTTAAAAAGTAGGACCACAACTTTTAATGGAGAGAAGTGAGGATGACATTTGGCTGGTGCAGAAATACATTTTGGTTAGATTCCACCTCATTCTGGAAGAAAAAAAGAACGTTCAAGCAAATAAGTGAACTAAAAATATAACTTCAGTTGTCATAGGCAACCCTTTCCTTCCAAGCAGAAGAAAGAAGGATAAGAAACATATGGAAGAAAAGGACACATGATCCGAAAGTATGCACCAGAGAGATCTAAGAATAACAGGAACACGTATTCTCTGTGCAACTAATCAAGCAAATGACCAGCCAGAAAAGCTCAGTGTCCCTCAATGAATTCTCATTTACTTCTAAGAGAAGTTTCTATGGACCCATTTACCTTCCAGCTGGCAATGACTAGGTAAAGTAAAAACTGTTAGGAACAAAGGGTAAAAAGAGGGAGTAATTCCAGGGAGGCAAGGCGGGGCTAATCACTCCTCTGCAGTTCTGTCTAAAAACTGCATCTCGTAAAAGGAAAGAAATCTATCTTATTGACTAAATCACAGAATGCACGCTAGCGTTTATAACTGAAATCATGTATCACACACACGGTTTTGTTTTTTTTTTTTTAATTTGTCACCCTTTGCAGAATCTAAGCCTAAAATTATATACTTACAGATTTTAAATCTGTATTTTTGTAAACTTTCCAATTTCCCCGAGATCGGTTTCCATTTCAAATAGCCACTGATGTGCTTTTTATAGTGCTACTTAACTTTCTTGAGTAATTGCTTTAACTCACCAAGTTTTTTGGTTCGTTTTTACTTTGTTTCATTTGATTTTTTTCTTTCTTTGATTTTGTTTCAATGTTAGAAGCACAGGAAAGCCAAACTCAGACATGTGAAACACAAAACCTAGATGGGACCATTTTAATGATAATATACACTCTAAAGTGCTTACCCTACCATTTAAAATGAAAAACAACTTGCGACTCTTTGAAGACGGAGACTTTGAAAGGGTTAATGGGTAGTACAGCAACAAAGCAAGCAATAGACAAATGGCAGAAGGGGAGAGGAAAATTCTCATTTATGAAAAAAAGTGATAATACAGCAGCAAAACAAACAGAGCAAACAAAGCTAGAGCAGTTGACTTATGATGGTTATTATTGCATCGCATTTTCCTTGAGTTCTGAAGCTGATAAAGCAAAGCTGTTTTTCTGTTCATGATGAACTTGCAACACATAAAATCACACGTGTGCTGTATGATAATGTATGCACTAAAATTTGAGACATTCTGTGGCCTACTATTGATCAATTTCGGCAAATTTTCTGAAAGTTAGAGGAGGGGAAACATAGATTTAAAAAGACTATGAGAAGCAGAACTCTGTATGTCCAGGGGTTCGCCGTCATTAACTACATATTTTTGAAATGTTCTGTTTTCTGTCTGCCTGTCAATAATTATTAAGAAAAATGTTTTCATTATAATCTTTTAGGAATTTCCTGCTATTGTTCTATCAACTTCTGTCTCATATTTTTAGGCTATTTTAGATGCACAAGCTTTTTAAAAAATGTTTTTATTTATTTTAGAGGGAGAGAGAGAGAGACAAAGTGTGAGTTGGGGAGGAACAGAGACAGGAGACACAGGATCCAAAGCAGGCTCCAGGCTCTGAGTTGTCAGCAAAGAGCCCGACACGGGATTGAACTAGTGAACCATGAGATCATGACCTGAGCCGAAGTTGGACATGTAACCAAATCAGTCACCCAGGCGCCCCTAGACACATAATCTTTAAAATTGCTACAGCTTCTTAGTTAACACAATGTACTGTTAGGTCATGAGTCTCTTCTCTCTTTGTGTTGTTCATTTTAATCTGGCTTTAACATGTTTTTCAGCTCTTAGTACTTTTATGCTTTGGTGTTTTTTTATAAGTAAGAACCTGTGTCTGAAACTTTTCAAATCCAAACTCTGAATTTTTTAACTAAAGACTGTAACTAGAGTTTTATTGGAAGCATGGATATATGTGGAACTATGTCTGCCATCTTAAATCTTTAAACATCTGTGGATCTTTCCTTCCCCTCACATAAGTGACTTCCTCTGAGACTACTTTCAATATTAGTCTTTGTGTGGCAAAACTTCTTAGGCCTCTAATGCCTAGAAATAGTTTTTGTTAATTTATTTGATGAGATATGATGGGGAGCATGGCTTCCTATGAAATTCTAGTTTCTAAATAATTTTTGTATAATACTTTGAGAGTACTAATCCAATCACCTTGCATGGAGAGTTGTCGAAAAACATATTTATCAAATTAGTATTTGGTTTTCGTAAATAATAGACTCTGTGTATGCTTTTAGTTTCTAATCTAGGATATATCCTTACATTTTACTATAATTTAAAAAAGTGGTTTTGCCATTTTTTTCTCCTTATTTCTCCCCTTTCACACTGTATAGGCCTTTCCAACTGGTATTAATTTTTTTCCTCTACTTCTCAAAAACTGATCTGCATGTTTTGGCATATATTCCTTCTCCTGAAATTTCACTTTCTCTCTTTGGGGACTCATATATAGATATCAGAACTTACACTTCAATTCTACATATCAACTTTTTAATTACATTTTCTATTTATTTTTTCATCCTTTCCTCTGGGAGATTTCCTAAGTGACGGATGACTTAATTCATTCCTCTGCTCTATGTAACTGCTATTTATATTGTGCTCTTTACTTAGACTATTATTTTTTAGTTCATATATCTACTCTTTATTTATCTTCCATATTTTTCTAATTCCCCATTATTAATGCCTTCTTCCATCTGTCTTGATATGTTTATTACGCTAATTTTTATTTCTTATTCTTTCTCTTGTAATATTTCTGATTCAGACGAGATCCATAATATACTGGCATGTTTTCCTTTTGAAAACGTTGTGCTCCTTGGATGTCTTAATAATTTGGCCTATGAGCTCCTTTTTCCTCTGGGAGGCACTGGCTACTCTCTCAGGCAATGTGTCTTCAAGCCATGCATCAGTTGTAATCATTATTCATGAACTCAGGAAATGTAGTTGGGGACCCTCTGGTTTGGCGCTCCAGGCACCAGACGCCATGGTCAATAACCCCCAGCTCCATCAAACAACCCCTTAGGCTCTCACCTCCTTTGAAAGAGAAGCAGCATTAGGAGAGATACTCAGACGATGTCACTAGCTCTGTGATGAGCCAAAAGGGGAAGTGGCGGAGCAGGAAAGTGACAACCTGAAGTCGGTTAGTTTCCATCTGATTTCTCCGCTCCTCTTAAGCACAGAGCTCCTACCCTGCACTTATTCCTTCAAAGCCTCCTAGGCCAGAGGTTTAAGTTACTACAGGCATGATGAGGGGAGCGAGTGTGCAAAGGCACAGAGGTACTCGCGTTCATGAATTCTTTCTTTTATCCCACCTGCTCCCATCCATTCCAAATTTTCTTCTACTCTCAGCCAAAGCCTCTATATCCTTCCAACATGTGTTAGAAAGGTCAATGTCACCCATTCTCCAGGTTCTCTTGCTGTTATTTTCCAGGTGTTCGAGTTGGTTAACTTCTTCACATGAGTCTTAAATATCTAAATTAGAACTCAGGCATGCAGACAGAGTGATATAAATGTGGCCACCGATGAGGATGTCAAATTCTATTTTGCTGACTTTATGAATAGGACATTTTTCTAAAGTATTGTCAAGAATATTAAAACTACTAGGAACAAGCACTTTTTTTCATAGTTGCTTCATAGCTGGTTTCCTGTATCTCCCCAGAAAGTATTATTTTACTCACACGTGGACCAGATGGAGAATGGCAGCTACACAAATACCTGAGAGGGAGCTGACCCTCCCACTCCCCCAGATGGCAACAGCAGGCCTCGAAATGATGATCTTACCAATGGAGGGGTAGGCTTAATAATGTGCCTTCTAACATATATTTCATACTTTACATCGTTCTATCAAAATCATTTACTTAGTGTAGTATACTGGGAAAATACACAAAGGCCAAAGAAGGCAACAGTCACCTGTGATGTCGCCCAAGTCATTAGTATTATTAAGAGTCCCAGATCTTCTGGGAAATTTGTCTGCTGCTTTCTAACATACTTATCAATTTGGTTTAAAAAGTTGGATTAAGGGATGTCCACTCTAGCCACTGCTATTTAACATAGTGTTGGAAGTCTTAGCATCAGCAGACAACAAAACAAAATAAAAGGCATCAAGATTGGCAAGGAGGAAGTCAAACTTTCACTTTTTTGCAGATGACATGATACTTTACATGGAAAACCTGACGGATTCCACCAAAAGCCTACTAGAACTGTTCCATGAATTCAACAAAGTTGCAGGGTACAAAATCAATGTACAGGAATTGGTGGCATTCCTTTACACCAACAACGAAGCAATAAAAATAGAAATAAAGAAGCAAATCCCATTCACAATTGCACCAAAAACCATAAAATACCTAGGAATAAACCTAACCAAAGATGTAAAAGATCTTTACGCTGAAAACTACAAAAAACTTATGAAGGAAATTGAGGAAGACACAAGGAAATGGAAAAACATCCCATGCTCATGGATCGGAAGAATAAATATCATGAAAATGGCAATACTACCTAAAGCAATCTACACATTCAATGCAATCCCAATCAAAATTGCACCAGCATTCTTCTCAAAGCTAGAGCAAACAATCCTAAAATTTGTATGGAACCACAAAAGACCCCAAATAGCCAAAGTAATACTGAAGAATAAAACCAAGTCTGGAGGCATCACAAGCCCAGACTCTAACCTCTACTACAAAGCAGTAGTCAGCAAGACAGCATTGTGTTGGCACAAAAACAGACACATAGACCAATAGAATAGAATAGAAAACTCATAAATGGACCCACAGGTATATGGCCAACTAATCTTCGACAAAGCAGGAAAGAGTATCCAATGGAAAAAAGACAGCCATTTTAATAAATGGTGCTGGGAGAACTGGACAGCAACATGCAAAAGAATGAAAGTAGACCACTGTCTTACACCACTCACAAAAATAAACTTTAAATGGATGAGGGATCTGAATGTGAGAAAGGAAACCATCAAAATACTCGAGGAGAAAGCAGGAAAAAGCCTCTTTGACCTAAGACGCACCAATTTCTTACTCAATACATCTTCAAAGGCAAGAGAATTTAAAGCCAAGATGAACTACTGGGACCTCATCAAGATAAAAAGCTCCTGCATGGCAAAAGAAACAACCAACAAAACTGATAGGCAACCAACAGAATGGGAAAAGATCATCGCAAATGACATATCGGATAAAGGACTAGTATCTAAAATCTATAAAGAACTTATCAAACTCCACACCCGAAAAACGAATAACCCAGTGAAGAAATGGGCAGAATATATGAATAGACACTTCTCCAAAGAAGACATCCAAACGGCAAACAGACACATGAAACGATGCTCAAAATCACTCATCAGGGAAATACAAATCAAAACCACACTGAGCTACCATCTCACACCAGTCAGAGTGGCTAAAATGAACAAATCAGGAAACTATAGATGCTGGTGAGGATGTGGACAAACAGGTACCCTCTTTTTGCACTGTTGGTGGGAATGCAAACTGGTGCAGACACTCTGGAGAACTGTGTGGAAGCTCGTCAAAAAAATGAAAATAGAACTACCCTATGACCCAGCAATAGCACTGTTGGGAATCTACCCAAGAGATACAAGATGGCTGATGTATAGGGGCACATGTACCCCAATGTTCACAGCAGCATTTTCGACAATAGCCAAATCATGGAAAGAGACTAAGTGTCCATCAACTGATGATTGGATAAAGAAGATGTGGTACATATATACAACAGAATACTACCCAGCAATGAGAAAGAATGAAATCTGGCCATGTGTAGCAACATGGATGGAACTGGAAGGTATTATGCTAAGTAAAATAAGTCAGGCTGAGAAAGACAGATGCCATATGTTTCCACGCATAGGTAGGCATTGGGAGACCTAACAGAAAACCAGGGGTGAGGGGAAGAGGGGAAGGAAAAAAAAAAAGCCACAGAGAGGGAGGAAGACATAACATAAGAGACTCTCAAAGACTCAGAACAAACTGAGGGGAGAGGGGAGTGTGAGAGGGGAATGGATGATGGGCACAGAGGAGGACACTTGTTGGGATGAGCACTGGGTGTTGTATGAAAACCAATTTGACAATAAATTATTGAAAACAATTTTTTAAAAGTTGGATTATACTGTATGCATATTTTTATAAATTTAATGATTACTATCCTGTGATAATATTTAAATATTATTAAATACTCTTCTTAAATAATATTGGGTGACTGGGTGGCTCAGGCGGTTAAGCATCTGACATCGGCTCAGGTCATGATCTCACAGTTTTTGGATTTAAGCCCCACATCAGGCTCTGTGCTGACAGTTCAGTGCCTGGAGCCTGCTTCCAATTCTGTGTCTCCCTCTCCCTTTGCCCCTCCCCTGCTCGCTCTCTGTCTCTCTCTCTCAAAAATAAACATTGAGTCCTCTCAGTGTAGGACAAAAAAAGGCTAAAAATTCTCATGATATCTAACTAAAAAATTAAATAATGTTATTTATTGGCATCTACTTTGTTTAAGTCTATTTACTTATTTTTGAGAAAGAAAGACAGAAAGCGAGAGCGAGCACAGGCGGGGCTCGAACCCACCAACCATGACCTCATGATGCTTAACTGAGCCGAAGTTTGATGCTTAACTGCCTGGGCCACCCAGGTGCCCCTGAATTTTTGAATATCAAAAATTAACAACTCTTATCCTTCCTAACACAACTCTTAGAAATGTCTACTAGTTTTGCATACCACTTAAAGTTATTTGTGACTTATACTCTGTCATTTTTACAACTGCTGAAAGAAAAAGTCCAAGGATAAACACAAGAAAAGATCAAGAGCAGGCCAACACTTGAAACCACAGAACCGAGTCATTGTCAAAAGTCCAACACAATTATCTCCGTGAGTAGTATTAACTCACATCATTCAGGTATCAGGTTCTGAGGAGCAGTGTAAATGGCTGGTGGAAACAAAACTGTATCTACTTGACTCTACGGTTGAAGAGGAGGTGTCTAACAAAGCTAAAAACCCAGTAAATTTTTGAGAGCCCGGGGGAATAGTATGAGATCAACTCACAAACACATACACTTGATTGTATAAAAATTTCGAAGAATACTTAGTAGTGAAAAGTTCATCTAAATGACCATTCACAAAGGGAGAAGCCCAAGAATGCTCAATTAATAAAGATTTTAAAACGTTAAGATGGGATAAGAACAAACTCAGAGGTCTAAAGAAGTGCTCCATCGCATTCAATTCAGATTCTTGATCTCAGTGTTTCTGTCTTCTATTTACATGAGAAAAGAAATGGAGAGACAGCCATTGGGGTCACGGTAATGTCTACAGGAGTTAAAGACTGAAGACAATGTCTCTCCGCAAGTGATTGTAAACAGAGAAACAATTGAGCTGCCCTTTGAATGCAGTTCATTTTCCCGAAAGCAAAAAGAAATCACTCTCTCTGAAGCCTCTGCAGCTTTGGAGACTTCTCTGTCCCTGTGACATCAATCTAGCGGGAGGCATTTTGAAAACTGGCTATCAGTTTCCTTCATTTCCACATGAAAGCATTTCTCTTACTTATTCAAACCCAAAGCAGAGCTGGTGCTACAAGATTCCAGGGAAGATTCTACTTGTTTTATTTTTCAAGATAGCTTTAGGTTTACATTTGGAAATGGATTTCAAACATTGTGTCTACAAAGAGCAGGACTTGTGAGAAAAACCTAGCGAAAACCTCTGGAAACCTGACACACTACAGTTGTGTCTTTTACTCATTAGGTTGTAAGTCAAGCCTGGTCGTTGCTAGTGGCTCTAATGCCATTGGTGGTACAAATAGATATTTGGGGCGGTTTCTTTCCAAGGTGTGTTTAACCCTCTCCAGAGGGCAGGCTGCTGTAGAAGTGCTCGGCTACACACCAGCGACGGGAGAGATGTTAATGACAGACCCGAGTGCACAGTTGGAGGAACCTGGGAAGAAAGTAGCTGTAATGTCATTTCCCACCTAATTCCAACTCTGCTCTTCCGGTCACTCTCTCTCGGGCTGTGTATTACCATCCTTACTCTGTGGTTCCAGTTATTTTACCAGAAGTAAACCAGTGCCCCGGCAGGGAGACGAGACATCACCAGAAGGCAGATAGTCATTGAAAACCCGAAATATATTCAGAGAAATACTGATCGAATGTGCTAACATAACTACTGGTTTCCTGCGATGACTGTTGGAAGACGCGGAACTCACATGGCTAAACAGAATGACCAAGGAGGAGGACATCTTGCTCAGGGTCAGAGCCCTCGATTTTGTCTTGATCTTTCGGATTACATAGTGGCTAAACTAGGTATTCCTTGCTGGAGTTAATGTTTCAAATGCCTAACCCAATTATTTCGCTGTTAGAAAAAATAAGCAGTACACTTACACTTGGGGTAGTGGAGAAACCAGTTCAAATCTGTGTCTGAATCTCATGAAGAATCTATAGACACTTATGCTCAAATATCATTTGAAGTATGATCAATAAGTATCCTTACTATTTTACAAGAGGTATACAGAATTCTGTGTTCGTCCCATCATTTCTATTTTCATAGGAATCAAGGAAAAAGAAATAAGACAGAAGAGGGTGGCCTTGTATTTAGGACAGCGAAATGTGAAACTTGCTAAATTATTTTCAGAAACTTAAATGCATCAGTTCACTAGATAGTGCATTTTTGTCTACAGGATATCAGAGAAATGCATACTTCAGACCAATGCGTAACAACTACGTGAATTACAATTAGCAATGCAAACATTTTATCGCCCAAATGACAAAAATGGTAACTACTGACCTTACACAGAACATTCATTTGCTTTTGCTTTTTCTTAGTATGTCAATTAGTATCATAAAAATGCTGGAAACAATAAATGCAGAATGTCACTCTATTCCACCGTTCAAATTCAAATACAGACATTGCCAGAGATAAAGACAATACTGAAATGTCATTCAGGCACACACAGGAAAGTTCTTTAATCACATAAACTCCTCTTTTAAATTTCCATATAATAGTAATTACCTACAAATAGGATAACTAGTAATGATGTTACCTTCACAATATACTGGTTGGAAAGCAGCTGTTTAAATATTTCAGTTTAATATGGAACACGTGTTACGTATTAACAGCATCCATGACACAGGTTGACAGCTTTAGCGATGGTCTTTTACTGCGGGTAGATGTGGAATGACAAGAAAATACCAAACATCACAGCACAGGAAACAGAAGTGACACCTATTTTAGAAGAGATTATGACACACATTGGGTGGTAGGCAGAAGGATATGACTACTGCCAGAATAAGAGAAAAGAAAATACGGTGACCCAGAGTGAACAGGATGATGTTTCTTTCATTTTCTCTTGGTTAGGGAAAGGCTATGCCACGGTAAAATGTCAGAGCAATCAAGGGTAGTCTGTTTACAGCTGAAGATATGCATGACGGAGGTACTGCGGGGCTCAAAGGGGGGCAGGGGTGCCAGTAATCTAGGCCTTAGTAATGAGTTTTATCCTTACATTCTGTTCTTATCCTTATGCTGTTTTGGCTCCATCCTTGGGATCATTGCTGCTTTCTTAAGTGGATACTCATTCTCTTTACTCCAGATAATTAATCATATTTCTTAGTGTTCTCTTCTTTTTGGCCTCTGATTATTATTATTTTTTTTAATTTTAGAGAGACAGCATGAGCAGGAGAGAGAGGAAGAGGGAATGAGAGAGAGAATCTTAAGCAGGCTCCATGCTCAGTGCAGAGCTCAAGCCCACGCCCCTGGGATCATGATCTGAGCCAAAAGCAAGTGTTGGACACTCAACCAACTGACTGAGCCACCCAGGAGCCCCTGGCCTCTTATTTTTTATGCTACTACAATCTGTTTACGTTTGGTCTACAGGCAATTTTACTCGAATGCATCCCAATACAGATTTTGATTGATTGTTTTTGTGTTTTACTGTTTCTTGTTTTTTATTTTCTTTGTATTTCGGCCATTGTCTTTACATCTCTGCCGTCTCTCTAGGCTGTACTCTAATAAGGATACCCTGGTCCTGTATTTCGGAACACATGTAGTCCTGTCTCTTTTTAAAAGGACAATATGCAAATGTTTTCTAATATATTCTTCTAATTTTAGGTCAAAATACTGTCATAGATTAGTTTCTTTGATAACAAGCATTTACTCATCTGTGAAAGGTGACTGAACTAATGACGGATCATCAGCCAGGAGGCATAGCTCCTCTAATGAAGACATTAAATGTGTTTTATGCAACGCAGTCCCTGGAAGAACATGTCCAGAGAGTTCTCTGAGTCTACTTCTCTGCTTCTGTCCTGTTATATCACACTTCTCAGTTCACTACATATCCAAAGATGCACTGTGTTTCCATCCATCCCTTTCTCTTCCTGTTTAGATGAGGTGCTGAGACTTAGCTTTAAATGGATGTTCAAATTTATACATAGTTTTTCTTTTGACCAAGGATAAGGCATGAACTTCATGCTGGCTTTGTTCGGATCAAACCTGCTGTCTGCCTGTTGGCCAAGCACTGCCTCTGGTTCACAAAAGTAGCAGCCTACAAAGAGGGAGTCAAAGTTTGACTCACTTGCATTTTCTTGGGGGAATCTCTCTACTGTTCTACTTGAGATGGTAGAGAATGTAAACTGGTTATTCCAAAACTGTCCCCTTAAATACAACCATCGCTATTGAGTCCACTCAATGAAGATGCAAGAATGAAATTTCTTTTTCAGTGGTATTTCCAGTTTTCATTCTCATGTGAACTTTCCTACACATCTCATTGGGACTCTAGAAACACAAGATCAGGTATTTCTAACATGCTACTATATTTACCAGAGTTTTCAACAATTTTGTTAAAATGATGTGTCACATCTGAACTCATTCTCAAGACAGTGCTTACCCCAACTTACCCCGACTTACCAACATTTCTTTTTTCATTTTAGGCAGAGATCACAATTCTCATAATATTCCTTGTTATGTCAAGTACAGTAGTTTCTACATAGAAGATGGTAGATTAATAATTTACCAAGTTAATGAAATATTTTGTATAGGAATTTTAATACTATTTATAGAGGTAATTGTGTAGAGTCTCCTGGAATAAACAAGCCTTCCAAAATAAGGATATGTATACTGCTTGCTTGAGACTCCAAGGAGTACTATATTTAGGGAAGACAATGATTCACTGGGGTCATAAGATAAAATCGTACAGTTAAGCAAGAAAATGCTAATGCTAGGAGTATTAGTTTCTTTTTGCTGCTGTGACAAATAACTACAAAATTAATGGCTTAAAACAATGCAATTATATCATCCTATAGTCCTGGAGATAAGGAGTGTGACATGGTTTTCACTGGCTTAAATAAACTGGTCAACAGGGCAACTTCGAGAGGCTTTGGGGGAGAATCTGATATTTTGCCTCTCCAGCTTCCCAAGGCTGCCATACTCCTTGACTCATAGTCTTTTGTCACTCCAACATCCGATTCCATTCTCGCAGAGCCTTTTCTCTCTGCCTCCGTCGTCACATACCTTCTTTGACTCCAACCCTCCCACCTGTCTTTCACCAAGACCTTTGTTGATTATATTGGGCCCTACTGGATAATCCAATATAATTTCCTGATTCCAAGGTCCTTAACTCCATCACACCCACTAAGTCCTTTTTGCCATGTATGGTAACACATTCACAGGTTCTAAAAATTAGGATGTGGACGGCTTTAGAAGGGACATTATTCATCCCTACCACACTAGGAAAATTAAAAAAAAACAAAACAAACAAAAAACAAACAAAAAAACCTCTTGAGAAAACAGGAAGAATAACTTCATACTATTAAAATTTCAAAAATTCCAGAAATATCACTATCACTTTATACATGTGCTGAAAACCAAACTTGTAGGCACTGTATACTAATAACTGAAATGTTTGTGTGTGTGTGTGTGTGTGTGTGTGTGTGTGTGTGTGTGTGTACATGCATGGGAATGCATGGTAGAAATAACTGATCAGGGTAATATTTAAATGAACATCCATAGTTTGTTGGAAGCCATTAATATTTCAGTCACTAAAAGATATAGAATAGATTTATATCAACTCTGTTTTTATATTTTTTAATTTTTTTAAAAACATTTCTGGGAATAAAACAGAATCAACTGTTTTTAAAACAAAATTCTTCTTTTACCCTTCACAAGACAACTTCACAGAACCTTCTATCTCGGTTATTTGATGACATGATGATACTAATAAGAGACTTGCCATCACAAAATTATCAGTGACCTTCACTGCTCATCACGTGCTTTAGAGAGAAAATGTGAATCCCATTGCCATCTGGTGAGTTAGCGGGAGAGAAGAACAGGAGCCAAATCTCCAGCTTTAAATTAGTGTTTCATTATTAAAGACAAAACTAGCTTTACCCTTACTCCAAATCTAAACTGTATTTAGCTGTAAATATCTAAGCAGATGTCAAGACGAGAAATCTTACTTGATCATGGGGTTTTGCAATATATGTTGAAATATTTAATTAAAGTGAGTATGTCCTTGAGAATTCTCTTTTGCTAAACTCAAATACTGGTTCACATAAATTAAATAAAAATTACACTAAAAAGCCTGAGTTACACCTCAGGCTCATATGGGGTAATACTGGTGTTGGGGATAAGGAAAACAGAAATAATCATTTTTTTCCAGTAAAGGAGACACAATAAGCTATTTTCAAAAGAGAAGATGCCTGTGGAGTTAAACAAATTACAACCAAGATGGGCAGAGATTTTTACTTCATGCTATTAATAAACAGATATGCAGACATGTTGGGGCACTACCATTTAAAAAAGAAATTTGAGATTTCAAATGTTTGAAACACTTTTAGAGACTATACGGGACGGTCATGTTAAAATCTCATGTTATTCTGTTCCATCAGTAGACACGGGAAGCATAGTAAGTGCAAAGAAAAGTGTACACAAACATCTTTATGTCTGATGTGGACAGGATATTTTTCATTTTCATTTTCCAGAACTTTCATACTCTTATGCATAATACTCTGTTACCATTTAAATTAAAGGGATAACTTAAAGTAAAGGACCATGTAATACGGGATTAACTAGATGTTCCAAAGCATTTTTTTAAATTCATTTATTTTTGAAAGAGAGAGAGAGAGAGAGAGAGAGCAAGTGCATAAGCAGAGGAAGGGCAGAGAGGGAGGCCAAGAGATTCCCAAGCAGGCTCAGCACTGTCAGTGCAGAGCCTAACACAGGGCTCGAACTCAGGAACTATGAGATCATGACCTGAGCCAACCAAGAGTCGGATGCTTCACCAAATGAGTCACACAGGCACCCCTCCAAAACATGTTTAAAAAATAACTACACATAAAAGTCCTTAATATGGTAAATGTACTATTAATTATTATCTATAGATCAAGAGTATCAGGTGTCTGTACCTGATACATTAATTAGCTCTGACAACCAGAATGCATTCTGAAAAACTTGGTGCTTTGTGGTAGAATCTGTAGAAGATGAAAGGAAAACCTGAAACAAGACAAAGACACAATTTGAACCACTAAGATTCCTCCTGAAATCTCAATAAAAAATAATGGCAATTAGGGGCGCCTGGGTGGCTCAGTCAGTTAAGCATCCAACTTCAGCTCAGGTCATGATCTCACGGTTTGTGAGTTCAAGCCCCACATGGGGCTCTGTGCTGACAGCTCAGAGCCTGGAGCCTGATTTGAATTCTGTGTCTCCCTCTCTCTCTGCCCCTCTCTTGTTTGCACTCTGTCTCTCCATCTCTCTCTCTCTCTCTCTCTCTCAAAAATAAACATTAAAAACTTATTAAAAAATAATGGCAATTAATTTTAGAGCAAATATCATTGATATAGATTATAATTGTATAATTATATACATATACACATATCATGTGTATTTGCCCTTGATGTTAGCCAAAATGCGAGAAGTGATACATGCACCGTGTGTATTTGGTAAGCTATATATCATTTGCTTATTTCATACTGTGAGCACTTCTACTTCCAAAGTAACACTTGTTGCCTGTATTAAGACCAAATCTTCAAGAACAGCCTCGGGTACCAATAAGGACAAGTAGCTACACCACAACTGCAATCAAGGCGAAAAGAACATAGACCATGTAGACACCTCATCCTTAATGGAAGAATGTCCAAAAAAGAATTTTACTTTATATGTTCTATCCCCCAAATTGCAAAAACGATGTAAAAAAGGTATGATTTAAAATAAAGTAATACATTTTAATGTCACCACTGTTTTGACATAACCACTGACCACAAGCCACATCCAAAGAGTCAAATAAACCTGTAAAACACTTTCTTTTTTCACCAAGTAATATTTGCAGGAGACACTTCGTCAAATACTTGCATCCCCCACTCCCCCATTCCACTCGCTGAGTGCAAACTTCATCTTTCCCTTCGCCCTTTTCTTTGCTATTGTTGAACAGAAAGCTTTACGGCATAGCAATCTCTCAAAACAAGATGGACAAACTCACTGTAAATTGATTCTTTTCTTTCATAAGAGATTTTGTTAAAAAAAAAAGAATTACTTATTAGTGACATTAGAAGAGGTGGACTGTTTTTAGTTCAAATTCTTCAAACATTATGAAATATTTTCCTTGTTTATTGAACGATGGCCTTAGTTTTCTATTTTTGGGGGGGGTCCATTTTTTAACTTTTCACTAAACGATCATCTATTTTAACTTCTATAATGGCTTTCCTTTCTTACCTACATTACGATTTTTAGGGGCACCTGGGTGGCTCAGTCGGTTAAAGGTCCGACTTCAGCTCAGGTCACGATCTCATGGTTGGTGGATTCGAACCCTGCATGGGGCTCTGTGCTGACAGCTCAGAGCCTGGAGCTTGTTTGCTTCAGATTCTGTGCCCCTCTCTCTCTGCCCCTCCCCAACTTGTACTC
Organism: Paguma larvata; assembly: GCA_030068075.1. NCBI lineage: Eukaryota > Metazoa > Chordata > Mammalia > Carnivora > Viverridae > Paguma > Paguma larvata. Next base: position 31,821,730 of record CM057823.1, read on the forward strand.
TGTCTCTCTCTCTTGCTCTCAAAATTAAATGAACATTAAAAAAAATAAAAATTTTAATCTCTATCAGAATTTACCCAGTGGATACCAACAATGGAATTTTTTTAATGTTTATTTTATTTTTGAGAAAGGGAGAGAGAGAGAGAGAGAAAGAGAAAGAGACACAGAATCCAAAGCAGGCTCCAGGCTCTGAGCTATCAGCACAGAGCCCAACGGAGGGCTCGAACTCATGAACTGTGAGATCATGACCTGAGCCGAAGTCAGATGCATAACCGACTAAGCCACCCAGGCGTCCCCCAGCAGTGAATTGCTAAATGATTAGATAAGCTACTCCAGATTCGATGCGCAAACAATGAAGAGCTACTTCAACTAAGTAGTTCTATCAGACATAGACAATGACTATTCTCTTGTAAACGAACCAAGAAATGTTTATAATGATGCATGTTTGTTACTCCACATATATTCTTCAAACTAATTTCAATTATTTACATTTTTTCTAAAACTGTTTTTGAAAAGACTTAAAGAATGTGAATATTGCTTGGTATTTTAAGTGCTTTTACATTTTCGCAAAGCACAGACCCTTTTACAACAGTCAGGGATGAGATGACGGTGTGGAATGAAGCCACAGGGAAGTTATGGGAAGGGCATGAAGTCTGGGGCAAGTTTGGGGATAGGGACCTGAAGTTGAAGCATGAATTTATAGCAGTATCATCTCTTGCCTCCATTACTTTACAATCAGAAACCGTGAGAAATTAAGGAAGAAGTCTAGGGTAGGGCCCAGGTGAGATATTGCACAGAGCTATTAGTAGCATAAAATTGCCAGTACATTTTTCAAAAGCTGAAAATACAGTTAATTTGTTGACAATGACAAACTGTCCCCAGGACCAGTATGGTGATATCAAAATGCTGTGTCATGTATATTAAAATTACTTTATTTAAATAGGATAGAGGTTTATGTGGTTTCAGTGTCATTGCTGAATCATGTCATTGGTGAGTGATATGGAGACATTTTATTTTAAGAAATTCCCCACAGAAGGAAAAGTCATATTATCGTGGTTCGCAGGGAATTCTTGAGGATGAACAAAAACTGGAGAAGAGGGAGAGAAAAAAGTCAAGTATTAATTCAAGAATTTCAACCTAGATTCCTTGGTGTTTCTTGAAGGCCCATAGTTGGGTCCCCGATCACAGGGTTCATAAGCAGAATGATACCTTCCTCCCCCAAAGATGTCCAGGCCCCTATCCTGGGAACCCGTGAGTGTGTTACATTCCATTGCAAAGGGACTTTGTAGGTGTGATTGAGGGTCGGGGCTTTACAATGGCAAGATTATCTTGGATTGTTCAAGTGGGTCCAACCTAGTCACATAGGTTCTTAAACATGAAAGGCAGGTAATGGGTCTGAAAAATGGTAGCATTAAAAGGATTTGCTGGCCAGTGGCTTGTTCAAAGATGTGAGAGACTTTGTGCAAGGACCAGAAAGAGGACTACAGGAAATGAGGAAGTTTCCCAGGAGGAGGCCAGCAAGGATACATGGATGTCAGTCCTAAAATCGCATGAACTGCCTTCTGCCAACACCTGAACAAGCAAGGAAATGGATGGTCCAGGGCCCAGAGAAAGAAACACAGCCCTGCACACACCTTGGTTTTAGTCCGGTGAGAGATGTAGTGGACTTCTACCCCCAGAACTGTAAAATCATGAATTTATGTTGTTTTAAGCCACTCATTTTATGCTAATTTGTTACGGCAGGAAAAAAAGACCAATATACCGGGGCTTCCTCAAATTGTATGCTGTATTTCCTTATTTGTATATGGTCATTTTTCTGTTGAAAGAGACTGTCTATTTCACCCAAAAAGGAAGAATGATTGAATGCTATTATCCTTTCCCATCGTGTAGCACTAAAAACATCCCCATGCACTGTGAAAGCCGAACAATCTTCATTTTAGATATTCAACTGGTCAAAGTATGTTTTGTGATACACACAATAGCACACAGTTGATTCTGCGCCCCTCTTCGGCCCTGTCCACCTCACCCCTGAAGCAGCCAGCATCCAGAGCTCGTGTGTAAGGTTTCTCATCGACTGTGAGCACTGTGCTTATTCAGGGTGGATTGTGAGTTCTCAAAGAACAGTATCTCGTTTTGCTTCGGTTTTTCTTTAACCTCTTCAGAACCACTGTCACGCTGTGCCTAGCTAGCCACTGGTAAGTTCTACAAAAATATTCACATTGTTTGAATCCAAAAAGTATGGTTCTATCATAAGAAAGTGACCTAGACTACCCAGCATTTGAAATTTCTGGCCAGACTAGTGATACAGTCTATCTATTAATTTATTCTTTTATGTCTAACTCAATATTCTCTGTAAAAAAAGGAGAGCTCCCTGATTTCAATGAGAAAAGTATCTGAGCACCCTCAGGTTAATTTTCAAGCTGAGCGTCTGGACAGATCACAGGGAAATAACTGACATAGGAGCTTTGACATTTCCCACTGATCACCTTGACCTTCTCTGGAACGTCTTCTATTTCAGTATGACCGAAATCACACAGGGTCCAGTGAAACACAGCTTCCTATTCAGAAATGTAATCAGGGGGCACCTGGGTGGCTCAGTCGGTTGAGCATCCGACTTCGGCTCAGGTCATGATCTCGCGGTCCATGGGTTCAAGCCCCGCGTCAGGCTCTGTGCTGACAGCTCAGAGCCTGGAGCCTGCTTCGGATTCTGTGTCTTCCTCTCTCTCTCTGCCCCTCCCCAACTCATGCCCTGTCTCTCTCTGTCTCAAAAATAAATAAATATTAAAAAAAAAAGAAATGTAACCAGAACCTTAGTCATATTTATTAAATAAACCATTATGGACCAAACTTTGCTTGGATAAGCCACAAGACTCAAAGATAGAAAGAAATCCTGAGGGTAAAAAGATACATGAACAATTAAACAGGAGGGGTGGGTAGGAATTTGAACGTCTCATTCTCTTCCTAGGTTATTTCATAATGACTGGGATTCTGGAGTGACAGATGCTGGCAAACAGCAGACCACGAAAAGGCTGGTGGCTGAGCATGTGGTAATTTGCTTCATATTCAGTCTTATTTAAATATTTCATAGCATATCTGGAAATGATGGAGCATTAATAAAATGTACAGAAGTTTCTCAACACAGAGGTGCCCTGAGCACCCACGCAGATGGAGCATGAGAAAAAAAAAGCCTAGAGGCATTTGAAATACGGTGGGAAAAAAAAAAAAAGAAAATGAGATTCAACTTGAAATGATGTGAGGGAGCGTGTCTGTAGAAAAATAATCAGAAACAGACACTCAGTGGAAGAGAGACAATTGGAAAGGGGTCAAACCAAACAGGACCGAGAGGAGGGGAGAGTAGACAATAAATCAGAGGAGTCTGAGATACTGTGACAAATTGGGGTGGTGGGACGGAAAGTCGATTTGGTGGCCGTGTGATGTGACCAAATGGACACATTCACCTGAGCTAGAATTCACCTTGAGATGGTGTCCTTCTTTCTTTTTTTCTATGTTGAACTCAGAGGAGTTGGAAGGAATTCAAAAAAGAACAGCAAATACAATTAAGAGTCTAGAGGGATTGATTTATGTAGTGAGAGGGGAGAAATAAAATATGCAGTCCTTGGCTCGAGACTTCTGGAGAGAATATAATTGTCAAGAGTCTTTATAGGATTTACGTACTGAGTCAATAGAGGGTGATTAAGTTCAGTAAAAGGGAATCTAGGAAGAATCTAGGGAGATGAATGTAAACTAATGCTAAAAGCATCTTTCTAATTTTGTTAATACTAAAATCTACAGTATTTCAAATGGTGCTGATGCAAAAATCTGCTGTTGTTTTGTTGGTGTTTTTAATCCATTTTCTGATTTATGCTAAGGAATGTAGGGAGACAGTCATTGGAAAATTCATCATATTCTCTAACAGATTACCATCGTCCTTTCCAGGCCTTACCTTCATGGTATATAAATAACTCCTAATTTCATAATCCCAGCTTTATAATAACTTTTGATATCTGGTAGGGTAAGACCTCCTACATTGTTATTCTTCTTCAAAAAGTCTTGGCTATTTTCTCTCTCTCTCTCTCTCTCTCTCTCTCTATATATATATATATATATATATATAAGTATAAGTATATATAGACACTCTGTATATATATATACACACACACACACACTCTATATATATATATATATATATATATATATATAAGTATATATAGACACTCTGTATATATATACATATATACACACACACACACACTCTGTGTACTTACTGATTTGAATAGATCAAACTTTTGCGTTAGTCTGCTCAGGCTGCCATAAAAAATACCACAGGCTGGGTGCTTTAAACAACAGAAATTTATTTTCTAACAGTTCTGGAGGCTGGAAGTTCAAGATCAATTATAAAAACTTAAATATATGACTATAGAATGATATCATCATGTAAAGCTATATTAACTTGAAGGACAATTATTAAACCACTAATAAGAAAAATGGAATTATTTAATTAGAAAAGTGAATTAAAAATAACTCTAATTATGTTAATTGATTATGTCAATAAATAATAAAAATGCTTAATACCTACATATATTCTAAACATACTTGACATATAATGTCTAATGTTATTTCGCATGAATAGTACAAGGTGGAAATCAAGGTATTTACTCCATATATTTCATTTTTCTTTGGAATGCAATATTTTTATAATTTAAAAAACTTAATGCATAAGAAAGAGATTCTGACTTTTCCATCTCTAAAAATTAGTATCTAGAAATGATTGAAGATAAACATAAAAACTTGAGAATAGGTTATTTTCTGCTGCAGTAAATGGAAACAACCTAGATAGTCAAAAAAAGAAAGTAATTACATAAAATCCAGTATAAACCTTTAATAGAATACTATGCAATAATTAAAAATCATGTTTTATAAATATACTTTTTGCAATAAAATATTTGAAATACAAACAAAATACATAGTTAAATAAAAAATGTTTTCTAAAACTGTTGTGTGTGTGTGTGTCATCTGTGTGTTTATACCTGGAGAGATAACTCTCAGCTGGCTCATGCACAACACTGTCAGGGTTGCAGAATAATTACACATGGGCTCATCAACGAAGACTTCCATTCACAGAGGTACATCTGGCTACAGCCATTCATGAGTGCCCAGCCTGATGACAGCAGAAACCAACGCTGACCCCAGTAAGGCACTACCCTCATCGAGGACTAACCAACTACGTAATGGCAGGTTAATCACAATGACAAATTTTCCTTATGGAAGGCAGTGATTTGTTTCACTATAATATATACTTGCTCTGAAAACAGATTTACCTTCCTGTCTGCAATCTTCTACTCAAACCACTATCTATAAACTAACCAAATGTTTTAGTGACTTTCATGATATTCCACACAACACTGCATCGAAAGTTGCATTTTACATCAAGTAAAGTATATCAGGGGATATATGCCTATAAAATTCATTGGCTTTATTATGTTTCAATTGCCTCAAAGCAATCAGCCTTATATAATGCTGGGAGGGACTGTTTTGGGTGTCAATATTTTACAGGCCTACGGTAATTTTGCCCAAGATGCAATGTATACTTAGAATCAGTGACCAAAATATTGGTGCTGTTTTGGGATCCATGAGTCCAGAAATTAAAATGTGTAAGTCAGAGTGACTCCTTTCACTATGGCCGGGTTGATTCACTAATGGAATTTTGTTTCTTATACCCTTAGCTTTGGGTTCTGCTTCTATAGAAGTCTGGATTTCCATAAAAGGAATGTATCCGACAACGAGCAAAACAATAATTCTAGTAAAGTAGAGGCTGAGACTGCCACTCGCCACTTTGGGCTCCTTCTTTGGGCTCCTTCTTTGGGCCACTGAATCAACACGGCAAGAAGGAGGTCAGACTACAGGCAGGGGTAACAAACCGGATATGAGGGGAGCCCTTGTTAACAGACAACATAGAAACTGGTTGTCACTATACAACAAAGAAGGAGGAATCTGTCTGGAATTTCGATCTTCCAAATTCTGATTTAATATTTTCATATCTTCTGACAAAAGCCCATAAAAATGATAGCAACCCGTACTGGCATCTGAGAAATGAAGGTTTGTTTTGTACCAGCACATAAGGAACCTCCAGAGATGTTTTCTGAGAGCAAAAGGAATATGAAATGTATAGTGCAAAAAGGACGCTTACAGTCTTCAGTTACGAACACGTGGTCATGTGTGTGTATTCTGACCCATCTTTTTCTTTCTTTTATCCTCGTTCCTTCTCCTGACACTTGATGATAGTGGTTGAACCGATATCTCAGTATTTAAGTTACAGGACAGCAGAGCATAAAAGTGACTAGAAAAGAAGGGAGTGTACATCACCCCAAAATAGATACAGTGACCTGGGACTTCATGTATTCTCTTCTGGGAAGAGGGTTTGTAAGTTCTTATTGCACAAGGTATAGGTTACGACATGACCTGATTTTGTTTTTGCCTTCATTTAGATGTTAGCTGTGGTTGAAAAGGGTATGTACTGATACCGTATGTACTACGCGAAATGGTTCTATTGACAACTTGGTCTAGTTGGAGAAAATATTTCTTAGTAACCCCTTCCTTATACTGTTTCTTTTTTTTTTTTTTTTTTCATTTATTTTCAGAGAGACAGAGAGAGTGCAAGCAGGGGAGTGGCAGCGAGAGAGGGAGAATTTCAAGCAGGCTCTGTTGTCAGTGCAGAGCTCTACAATGGGGCTTGAAACCACAAACCGTCAGATCATGACCTGACCTGAAGTCAGGAGTCAGAGCCTTAACCAACTGAGCCACTGAGGCGCCTTCCCCCTGGAGTCCCCCATATACTACTATTCTTATTGAGAGCTGGCCAAAGGAGGAAGTTTTGTGACGTTTGATAGGCAGAATTAAAACAACTGCTTCCACCAAAGCACTGTCTTCACTCTCTTCTGTGCCACATCCAGGTCTTCCTCCTCATTGCTGACGCTGCTGGCCCATCGCCGGACATGTGGCTCCAAGACCATGGAGGGAATAGCTCCCTGTAGGCTTCCCCAGCTGCCTCTGATGGCTCCCTTGCAGCAGCTAGATGTGCTAGGCTATTCAGTCCAACTGGCTGGTGATTCCTCTGATCTTTCAGTCTCTTTTTCCATTTTCAATTTCCCTCCACTTAGTTTCCCCAATACTACGTAAAGTCTAATGTGTACTATGACTTCTTGACCTCTCGGTTCATACCGTTATTTCTCTCCTCAGGGAAACTTGACAGATAAAAAATGATTTAAAGTTTCCTGATGCTATCTTTCACCAGGTTCACTAGAGGTGGTAGATGGACTTTGTAAAAAGAACTTGGAAGATTGCTTTCCATTTCATCCTCTGGTAGGATACAAATAAGATGGGCATTATCTTTTGAAGATGAAGATTTGAAAGAATTCATCATGATATCATCTTTGACATGTTGAGACACAGAGTTTCCTATATGATTATTTATGTTTCATTTAATCCTCAACTTCACCAAGGTTTTCAAACTTTTTTTTCTAAAACTGCATAAGTGAATATCTCATAATTCATTTACTTTACTGTGTATCTTTATTATGCCATTATAATATTTCTACTTTTTCTTGATTAGGGTAAGCTCTGTTTTATGTATATTATCATTGCTTTCATAATAGAACCAACCTTGCTTTTATGTATTACCTTGTAGACTTTTAGTTTATTACTAATTCTATGTTTTCATTAATGTTTTTCATCTTCAATAATATAATATATGATAATTGCTTAAGTTAGTTTTTACTCTAAAACTTTCATTTAAAATTTTATTCCTTTTATTTTCAATATATTTTGTTCTTAATGTATACCTAAGGTTCTGAGTTGTTTTGTTTTTTTGACTAACCCATGGGTTCTGCTATGTTGTGTTACTGCTATTGATACCTTTAAAAGATTTTGCATTTTGACCTTTTTATCCCAAGAGTTGTTTTAAGGAGATTTTGTAAATTCTCAAATAACAGTGATGTTTTCTGTACTTGTCATTAGTTTCTAATTTAATTACCTAATTAATTTAAAGAGATTGGAAACTCTACAGCTACATTAGGAAAAGGAGATCTAAAATGTAAATATCTAAGGAAAAAAGAGACAAAAGTGTATTTGGACTTATATGAGAACAAGTCTTCTAAACTTAAAAATTTAATTTAATACATACATGAAAGGATACACTTATTTTGTTCTGGGAAAATTTGACACGAAGTAATCAAACCACCCTAGCAAAATTATTTTACTTTTAAATAGGAAGAAAAAATGCTATAGTTAATGAAGAAAAATAATTGACTCAATTGTAAGGTATACTCTCTACAACAATAGTCAATTGCAAGAAAGCAATCTACAAATTACTTGGGGAAAGATAATTTGATTCATTTTATACCAAAACAGTTACATATTATGTATACATAAACACAGTGAGATTACAGCCAAAAATTACTCTTTTAGACATAAGTAACAGAAAATCTAACTTAAAGTGTCTCAAGTAATAAAGGGGTATAACTGAAATGTTCACTGACTGAAAACTATCAGTCATGGTTCAGCCAAGTGTCCACCTCCATTCCTCCGAGATTTTCCTGTCTCTGTTCTCTCTCTCTCTCTCTGTTGACCACACCCAAAGGCTGGTAGAGGTAGCTATAAAATTTCTAAGTCTCATTTCCATTCATAAAAAAATTTTTAGACTTTATTTAAATTCCAGTTAGTTAACATACAGTGTAATAATAATTTCTAAAGAAAGAAGGCTCGCAACTGATTTTACAGTTGCTCCGTATTAAGAACGAACAATTTTATTTCAGAAACCCCTGCCACATTGGGGCTAAACCTGGTACCGCATCCATTCAATGAACAGATGCCTCTTGACAGCTTATTTTCTGCCAGGTACTCTTCTGAACCAGCTCACATGGCCAGGAGATGCTATGCACCAATTGGTTTAGGGCTAGGTTCCTGGACCAATCACTGACAGATGAATGGAATTACTCTCGCATCCATTAGGATGACCCCTCAAACCAGTATTGTATAGTAGTAGGCACCGGCTTCACAATTTGGAGTATCCCATAATCACTTGTATGATTTATTTGTTTGATTAAAAATCTAACAAGACTCTTCACTCGGTATAAGGTGTAGCATTGAATTTATTAACTTCCACTTAATTAAATATTCCGAACTTTTATATCTTCAAGAAGGAAAAATGAAGACATTTTAAATATTCATTAGACACTTGGAAAGATAGCATTTGAAAAAGTATAAGAAACATATTCTGTTGATTGATGTTAACAGTTTCAAACACTTTTAGTGAACTATCTTTGCCTCTCATACTCAACTATGTACAGGGAAGTTATCTATGAGGGAAACATCATTTATAGCACATTTATTGAATTAGCTAAAGGAATATATACCCCCCAATTTAACTCATTCTTAATACTAGAAATAGCTGATGGGCCATTTGTTAAGCCAAAATACATTTGCAAAATGTGATTAAAAATATTTTTCCATAATTACGTTTCTATTGTTTTCCAAGAGATTTTGTAATCTAAATAAAACTTTTATAATGATAAAAAGTTATAAATCCAATTTAGCGCATGAATCATCATGTTGGTTATACTAAACCACTATGGCTAATTCCCCTTTGAAAACTTTCCAGGAAGAGCCTGGTTTTTCCTTTTCCGAATATGATCCCTGGATTTAGAGAATTTAAGGGCCCTGGAGTTGAGTAACAAAAATTGAGTAGATGATGTTTTGATGGCAGTTGAACTAAATATTTTGTAGCTGTTTCATAAAAAAGAAACTCTGGGGCTTTCCTACTAGTAAGTGAAGAGTAACTAAAATGTCAAGCCTGCTGCTGTAAGGGGTCAGAAATTATATCTGAAGTTATCTCAAGTTATGATTGTTGCCTACAAAAGAAGATCTGGATCGGAGAAGATATAATAAATTCTCATTATTTAATTTAAAATTCTCATCGTTGTGTGGTAGAATACTGTTTGGTAGAGCTTTTACTTGAAGATTAAAAATAACTAGTCTCAGAGCAGAGTAGGGAAGATGGAAGAGTAGGAGGATCCTGAACTCACTTCAATCCCACAGACACACCAAGGCGATAACAATGTCTATTCAACTGACTCTGAAAATGACCTGCAGACTAGCAGAACAGATCCTCCATGGCTGGTCACAGAGAGGAGGCCACAGAGAAAAGAGTACAAGGAGTGGAGATGAGGTCAGGGACCAAACCCCGGGAGCAACTAACCACAAAGTGTACAGACATCACAAGCATAATGTAGTAAGTGGGTCAGAACCCCCTCCATCCCCCCCAGGCAACACCAGCACTGAAGAACCACACTGGGAAGATTAGTACTCATAATGTCTGGCTTTGAAAATCAGTCTGCCATAACTCCAGGAGAGCTAGAGGGCAATAGGAAACGGAGTCCCTACCATAACAGAGCCAGTAAACTAAATAACAGCCAGAGACACAGCACAGAAGCAGCAGTTTAAATACTGTCTGAGCTATACATGCAGGAAATTTACTGGCTAATGTTAGAATGTGCGGTAGGGGGCGAGGGATCTACAGGTGATTCCCCTGAGAACAAAGATGTTGGCAGGCACTGTTGTCTTACCCCCTTCCCCAGGCTAGGTGGCTGGAGGCCTGTGGAAAGCCAGTGCTAATGCTCTCCACCTACCGTGCTAACACTGTGTGCCCATCCCATCCAACTGCCCACTTCTAAACTTACATCTAAAGAAACTAAAAAAAGAAGAAAAAACAAAGCCTAAATTTAGTGGAAGGAAGGCAATAATAAAGATCATAACAGAAATAAATAGAAAAGAAAAAATAGTACAAAAGATAAATATAGCTAATAGGCAGTTCCTTAAAAAGATAAATAAATTTGATAAAACTTTAGCCATATTCATAAACAAAACAAAACAAAACACAAAGATAGGGGTGGAGGACTCAAACAAAATGAAGAAGGAGAAAAAAAACCTTACTTAACAGAAAGATAAAGAATTACAAGAGAATACTATAAAAAGTTATATGTCAATGAACTGGAAAACATAGAAGAAATGGATAAATTCCTACAATCAAACAGTCTCCCAAAACTAAATCAGGAAGAACTAGAAAATTTGAACAGACTGATTACTAGGAACAAAATTGAATTGGCAATCAAAAACTTTCCAAGAAATAAGTCCAGGGCCAGAAGGTCTCACAGGTGAAATCTATCAAACATTTAAAGAGGAGGTAAAACCTTTTTTCTCAAACTATTCCAAAAAAAATAGTAGAGGAAAAGAAAAATCCATATTCATTCTGTGAAGCCAGCATTATTCTGATACCAAAACCAGACAAATACACTCCCCCCCAAAAAACGAGGATGAAAACGGAGGAAGAGGAGGAGGAAGGGGAGGAAAGAAAACTACAGGCCAATATCCTAGATCGACATAGATGCAAAAATCCTCAACAAAATATTACCAAACCAAATAGAACAATACAGTAAAAGGATCATTCACCTTGATCAAGTGACATTTATTCCAAGGACACAAATGTGGTTCAATATTTGCAAATGAATGAACATGATAAATCACATTGACAATGAGAAGGATAAGAACCATATGATCATCTCCATAGATGCAGAAAAAGCATTTGACAAACTGCAACATCTGTTCATAATAAAAACTCTCAGCAAAGTGTGTTTAGAAGGGAGACATTTAAACATAATAAAGGCCAAATATGAGAAACGTACAGTGAACATCATGCTCAATGGTGAAAAACTGAAAATGTGTCCTCTAAGAACAGGAATAAGATAAGGATGTCCACCCTAAACACTTCTATCTAATGTAGTCATGGAAGTCCTAGCAGCAGTAATTAGATGAGAAAAAGAAATATAAGGCATCCAAAATGATAAGAGAAAGATAAAACTATCACTATTTGCAGATGGCATTATACTATATATAAAAAACCCTAAAGATGTCACCAAAAAACTCTTCAAACTAATATATGAGTTTGATAAAGTTTCAAGACACAAAATTAATATATGGATATCGGTCACATTTCTATACACTATTAACAGAGTAGGAGAAAGAGAAATTAAGGAAACAATCCCATTTGTAACTGCACTACACATAATAAAATACCTAGGAATATACTTAACCAAAATGTGAAAGCCCTAAACTCTGAAAACTGTAAGACACTGATGAAAGAATCTGAAGATCACACAAATGGAAAGATATACCATGCTCATGGATTGGAAGGATTAATATTGTTAAAAAGTCTATACTACCCAAAGTAACCTACAGATTCAAATTAATCCCTATCAAAATAACATTAACATTTTTCACAGAACTAGAAAAAATAATTCTAAAATTAGGATGGGACCACAGACACCTCGAATAGCCAAAACAATCTTGAAAAAGAGGAACAGAGTCAGAACTATCACTAACAGATGTTGACTATAGTACACTATTAAAAAACTCTTGTCATATACTGTTTTCAGTGGAACTGGCAATAAAGCAGCCGAGGAAAGGGTCTGTCTCCAGGCAGTCTGACCTAGAATGAAGCAAAGCATTCCTAAGCTTACTCTTGGATGGAAAAAAAATGTTTTCGAAGTGACAAAAATTACACTACTGCCAGTGTGGGCACCTTCCAACATTCTGAAAAATCACTGATTTCTACCGAACACCATGGCCTGAGACTGAGCATCTGAGCAGGGGAGCTGATCATCCACAATCCTGCAGTGAGAGTGAGAGAGTGAGAGAGGGAGGGAGAGAGGGAGAGAGGGAGAGAGGGAGAGAGGGAGGGAGGGAAGGAGAGGGAGAGAGATATAGAGAGAGGAACCATTGGCTCAGTTGTGATCATGTGACATTTGGCATCACATGTTACACATACTGCAAGACATTGCTTGTACATCAAATTTTTAAAAAATTTTTTATACTTATTTACTTTTGAGAAAGAGACAGAGTGTGAGTGGGGGAGGGGCAGAGAGAGAAGGAGGCACAGAATCTGAAGCAGGCTCCAGGCTCTGAGCTGTCAGCACAGAGCCCAACATAGGGGTTGAACTCACAGACCACAAGGTCATGATCTAAGCCAAAGTCAGATGCTTTACCGATTCAGCCACCCTGGCACCCCCAATGTAAAATTTATTAGAAATGTTTGCTCTTCTTACGGAACACTCATAGAACAAGTTACTCACAATCCCAGGTTTTACTCTATGTGGGATGTAAAAAGCAAGCAAACAAACAAACCCAGACTCTTAAATACAGAGGACAAACTGGTGGTTGTCAGAGGGCAAAATAGATCAAAGGAATTAAGAGGTAGAAACTTCCAGTTATAGAATAAATAAGTACTGAAATAATAAGAATTGAATAAATTGAATTGAAATACAGGGAATATATAGTGTAATAACGTATGGTGACAGATGGTAACTACATTGATTGTGGTGACATTGAATGATATACAGAATTGAAATCAGTGTAACATTGTATATCAACTATACTTCAATAATAATAATAATAATAATAATAATAAAAGACAGTTATGCTTTATAATAAAATTCCTAGGCTTTTGGTAACTTTTATACAAACAGCTCTAATTTTTTTTAAATGTTTAGTGAATCATGCCTTCTTAAAAATTCTAAAAATTTGGAGTGCCTGGCAGGCTCACGTGGTACAGCATCCGACTCTGATCTCAGAGTCATGAGTTCAAGCACTACTTTGGGTGTGGAGCCTACTTAAAAAAATTCTACAATTTAATATTATTTTACGTGCATTTTGAGAGATGGGGAAACTAAATACGGCAAATTCTCAGAGTACTTGAACAAAATATTAAAAATACTGAATCCCTAACCCATGACTCCCTGAGCTATGTTGCCTAGGTGAAATAACTTATGAAAATAACCACAAAAACTTGGTTTTAAATGACTTCTCCATTACTCATTAGTTGTGTATTTTTGGGAAAGTACCTTGATCCTTCTTTTTTTAATAATGTTTTTTTGTTTTTTTAATGTTTGTTTATTTTTGAGAGAGAGAAAGAGACAGAGCATAAGCAGGGGTGGGGCAGAGAGAGAAGGAGACACAGAATCCCAAGCAGGCTCCAGGTTCTGAGCTGTCAGCACAGTCTGTCACGGGGCTTGAACTCACAAATTGTGAAATCATGACCTGAGCTGAAGTCAGACACTTAACTGACTGAGCCGCCATGACTTGATCCTAAGCCTCGACTGTCTTATCTAAAATGGAGACCTACATTTTTCACTTAACAAAGGCCTAATTAGTTGATCGAACAGCAGTTTATTTATTTATTTTTTGTAATTTGATTAATTTTTTTAATTTAAAACTAATTTTTTTTAAATTTATATCCAAGTTTGTTAGCATACAGTGCAACAATGATTTCAAGAGTAGATTCCTTAATGCCCCTTACCCATTTCGCCTATCCCTCCTCCCACGATCCCTCCCATAACCCTTTGTTTGTTCTCCACATTTGAGTCTCTAATGTTTTTGTCCCCCTCCCTATCTTTATATTATTTTTGCTTTCCTTCCCTTATGTTCATCTGCTTTGTATCTTAAAGTCCTCATATGAGTGAAGTCATACGAGATCTGTTTTTCTCTGACTGACTAATTTTGCTTAGCATGATGCCCTCTAGTTCTATCCATGTAGTTGCAAATGGCAAGATTTCATTCTTTTTGATAAAAGCAGTTATATTTTAACCAGCCAATATCCATATCCAATACCTTAAATCCATGCTAAAACAAGTATGGAGTACATCTAAAACTTAAGACCGAAATATTGTTTATTTCTACTAACGCCAATTCACTTCAACCCTGGAAGCACATTGCAATCACACGTGGAGATTTAAAAATTACTTGTGCCTGGGACTCAACCCTGAACTGTGGATTTCGTTGTCTTGATTATAACATGGACACTGGGATTTTAAAAGACTGACCTAAAAGATACAGATTATTTTAATTTAACCCAGTTATTTTTCAACAATAATATGTACTAATTTTTAAACTAAGAAACAGCAGATTTCAGCAACCTTAAATATAACTGTCTAACTCTAATTAGCAGGTTTCACTGCTTTGGTATTCCCCATTAACTATAAGTCCCTACAAAACTCAAATTAATGATTAGGTTCTTACCTTGTAGACATGATGACCAATTTTAGCCTGGCATAACCAATATTTAGGAGCACCATTCTTTTTCTATCTACTAAAATCAAATTGCTCTTTTGTGTAAAAACAAATCATCTGTGACTTCCAGTAGGTTGACGTTAAGTCGTGCTCATAAAGGTTGAATACATTAGCGAGGATATTTCAAGGAGACACGGTAAAGAGAAGAAGGAGTAGGAAATAATACTGAGGTGAAACTAAGCAAAAGAATTAGCTTGGTCTTCACTTTCTTATTCTATTTACCTCCCGGGTGATCCCATCACCTCCCTCCCCAGCCCTTGATTATCATGAAGATGCTGATATGTTCAACCTGCCACCAGCCCAGACTCACTCCCAATCTCCATACTTATGGCCAATAGTACACCTGACATACCTGAGTATATATTCCAAACCACGTCAGAACCACCCTAAGTAAAACTAGATTAATCCCTTCCAACTCCAAATCCTTCTTTCTTCTTTATTTACTAACTCATTAAATAATACTTATTGTGGACACTCCAAAAATACTGGGTGGGCCCCAAGCCAAAATTTATCCAGATGTCAAGACTGATGATGCCATACTTACCCCAAAAGGTGTGGAAACATTTACTATTCACCCAATGAGGTGTTACGGGAAGACCAGGGAGCTCCCAATCAGGTTCAAAACTGGCTTGAGAGAATAAGGGCAATGAGACTGGTTTGGCTTTTAATGTGATCCAGGTGAGGGTTCCCTTGTTTGGTCCAGGTCGTGAGGTGCTGTGACTTCCCAGGGGGCGGGCATTAAAGAAGGGAACACTTGGGGTTTCTTATCTACTTCCCTGGATGTGGGGCAGAAGGAAAAGGGAGGGCTTAAGAGCTGTCAGTCACTCTTAAGTGTGAATTGTACGAATGATTCTGATACTAATTTTGAGGATTCACTTTTAATGTGAATTTAAAACAGGGATTTAGAAATTCCTGACCATCTATGAACATATGAAAAGTATACTTGCATCTTGACAGTGAATCTTGACAGTGAATCTTTACAGATGTCATTTTTATTCTACAGATTATAATTAAGTGGTGTTATTTCTAAGGATAAATTTAGTGGAGCAGTCTATTAAATAAGTGGATGCTGGCAATCATTCACATAAAGATAATAAATTGCAGAATACAACAGTGAATTTGAACTGGAAAAGTTAAATAATATGTATATATATGATAGATTATATCCATATATATGATAGATTAATCGACTAGTATATATATATATTTACATACATACACACAAAATAAAATTGAATATTATATTTAATATTCTATTAAATAAAAATGCATAATGAATTTTAGGCCAATTTATAGTGAACTTAGTAAAAACAGGCATATGTTACACTTGAGAAAAAGATATTCCTATTAACATCTGTTTCTTTACATATTGTCCCTTGGTGCTGTTGCATCATTCATAAACTCTTTGGAATAGAAGGTGAAATAACTGAAACTGATGTCAATAGTTGAAAGTTGCATCACGTGAAAAATTAAACTTTATTTTTAAATAGGATTGGTCTTTAATCAGGCTGTGTTCTCTCATTAGTATCCTCATGATTTTTTCCTACAGTTCAAATCTCAGAAGAGAAACTTTCATTGCTAAGAAGTCCCTTAGTAGGTCAATTGTATGGTTTATTTTACCAGAGTTGGCCAGATATGATGAGAACAATTAATCACAATAGTTCTTACAATGGCAGAAATGGATGGATTTAAATTTTATCTTTTCTGCAAGGAAGAGGAGGGGGAGCAAAGTCTCTTAACATTAAAAAAAATGGCTTATTGACACATTTGTAAGACAATTAAGAAAAATTGTATTATAAAGTCTCTGTTAAATCATTTCATTGTTGCAAGTATTTTGACCTTTAGTTTGTCTAAAAGAGGATTTGACAAAAAAGGCTGCTTTCGAGTGTTTAAATAAAATATAGACTGAGAGTGGTAAAATAGATTTTAAAAATATGTAACCTATTAAAATCTTTGGTTATTTTATTTATTTTTTTAATGTTTATTTTTGAGAGAAAGAGAAAGACAGAGCATGAGTGAGGGAGAGACACAGAAAGAGGAAAATACAGAACTTGAAGCAGGTTCCAGGCTTTCAGATGTCAGCACAGGGCTCAATGCGGGGCTCGAACGTATGAACTATGAGATCATGACTTGATCCAAAGTCAGACACTTAATCAACTGAGTCACCCAGGCGTCCTTGGTTATTTTAATTCTATGTCTATAAAAATGCAGATCCAAAACAGACATTATTTTTGTAAAAATACTTAATTTCTTGAGGCACCTGAGTGCCTCAGTTGATTAAGCATCTGACTTCAGCTCAGGTCATGATCTCACAATTTGTGGGTTTGAGTCCTGTATGGGGCTCTGTGCTGACAGCTCAACAGCCTGAAGCCTGCTTTGGATCCTGTGTGTCTCTCTCTCTCTCTGTCCCTCCACCCATCATGCTCTGTCTTTCTATCAAAAATAAATATACAAAATTTTTTAAAATATACTTAATTTCTTAAATTGTAAGAACCACTTGCATAATCTTGATAAATACAAAAGGGGTTGTCTTAATTATGTTAGCTTAAATTATTTTCTTTGGCTGTATAGACGTATATAGTTCTAACTCAATATAGCTATTTCAGTAGAACCCGGCAGACAATCATAAGAAATACTTAACTGAATGGAATCTACATCCAACAAGATGCCAGGCCTCACCACCCTGAAACCCTCTAACATAACAAATCTAGATAAAATATTGCATGTTCGGTGAATGGCTTTTGAAAGAGAAGAAGAAAGAAGTCTTCAGATACTCTGAACAGGTGAGCAAGAAAAGCCAGTCCCAGGGGGTCAAAAACATAGTGATAGTTGCAGACTCTTCAGGAGGACTTAAATGCCACAGGTTCCTCTGGGTCCCTCTAGTGTTACTACGAAAGCTACTTTCATCTTTATGACAACTCTCTGAGGTGGGTACCATTGTTATCCAAGTTTACAAATGCAAAAACGAGATGCAGAGATGTCATGTAACTCGCCCAGGGTCACACAGTTTGTAAAATCAGCCATGGAATGAAAACCTATACACTGTGGTACCAGAGTCAGTAAGCTTGACCAGTTCGTAAGGGACAACCCCATGGAGCTGAGATAACAACAACCTCAAAGGCTCTAAAATGGAATTCAGAGACATTAACAAATAAACAGAAACCAGAATGAAAGAATAAGACTGTAAAACAGTCTGTAATATTTGAAAACAGATCTAAAATGGGACAGGGGGAAGGAACAGAAAAAGTCATTCAAAGTAACACTCCTCTTCCTTTACTAGATATTTCCTTAGTCAACTCTTAGTATTAAGCCCAGCGGATGTTGAAATTACGGATAAGGTGAAATGTGCTGTATTTTTCTGGCACTAATTTAGGAAATGAAAACCCATGACATGCTTGTGTGTTGTAAAATTTAAAGCTTCATGGTTTCCTGCCGCCTCAACTTCCCCGCAAACAGGCTCTAAGCACCTTGTCTAGATGACCAGGAGCAAGCCTGGTCCCAGACGCGGTAACCCTTTTCACCCCGACTGTGACCTAGGGACCTCAACTATGCAGTTACACCTCCCGTTACCTGGGGTACCCCACTCTCACCTCCAGTAAAGGCACTTCCGAAAAGATCCCCTTTCTTTCCCTTCCCCCTGCCTCCCCTTCTCCCTTTCACCTCTCTACCCACCTGGTGGACGCACTCCCTTGATTTCCTCCTTATGGTCTCTCTTGAGTTCAGTGACTGTCTCTCTAGGACCTGTGAGTATAATCAACTTTATCTTCCTGAGCCTCTCCTGTGTTCCCCTCTAATGGTAGCACCTGATGGACCATCTCATGAAAGAATACAGGACAGCTGACTCATAGAGCTGTTTCTTCAACTTAGGCCTGCCACATCCAGCCACATCCAACCACACAGGTGGGAAAATTACAATCCTACAACACGCCCAAGTGGAGGAGAACCAGAATACTGGAAAATACTTGTCCTCTGGAAAATACTTCTACTATAAACACTCTTTGATGAAAATACTTTATTATTTCCCCTATTTTTATTTTTAAAAATGTTTATTTATTTATTTTGAGAGACAGAGAGTGTTGCAAGTGGGGAAGAGACAGAGGGAGAGGGAGAGAGAATCTTAAGTAGGCTCCACGCTCGGCCCAGAGCCAGACGTGGGGCTCCATCTGACGATCCTGGGATCATGACCTGAGCCGAAATCGAGTTAGACGCTCAACCGACTGAGCCACCAGGCACCCCTTCCCTTTTTTAAATATTTAAACACGTTAAAAAATTTTTACTGTGCCATCACTGAATTTCAAAAGCCTACTTTTCTTATAATTAAAAAATCTTACTAATAACTCAGTGTATACTTTATGGTTCTCTCTATCACACTCCCTCTCTCTCTCTATGAACTTGGTTGCTTTTCCTTAACAGAAATGGTCATTAATAATTACAAACAGAAAAATGATAACAAATTCCGCTATGATGGTAGCATAGATAGTTTTCTTCCTCTATTTCGACAGAGGAACATTCATATTAAGGTAATTTTATAAATGAAAATCAGAATGATCATTGAGAATTTTCAAGACATAATAAAAGTCTGAGATTAAATACTACTTTCATTATTGAAAATGAAATTAGCAATTCGAGTGACAATCATGCTACCAGCAGTATTTTAGGAAAATAAGAGAAGTGATAAAGGAAATATTTTCTGTTCTTTTACCAGGTATTAGAGTAAAGCTTTGCTGAATCTTGGAAAAGAGATACCAGGAAACTGGTGTAGACAAAGTGTGAGTTTACCAGACTGAATCTTTAGATCTAGACTTCATGTGCTGGGGACACAGACTTCACCCACTATCATAAAATCCATGCTAATGCCTCCAAAGGACTTTAGAAAGGAGAACTTCTAACCCCTTTTAAGATTTTTTAAGTATTTGTAAAAGAAAATGTATTGATTTTTCTTACCACAAATTATACATACTAACTTTGCTTGAGTCATTAACTGTGACGAATACATTTCAAAGAAACCTTACAGATTACTTCAATTTACTCTTTGCTTTTTTATTGACTATCTTCCCCATGTTGTACTTTTCATCTCTGTGACTTATTTATTATACAAGAGTAATGGTGTAATGCCCTGCATGCATTATTATTTACTCTTCATTTTTCAAGAAAGTCCATTGTGTTATTTTTATCTTAGGAAATTCTCTCTGATTTTCAAAACTGTCTTTTCCCCTAACATCATAGAACACCATAAAATTGCTCTTACATTATATTAAAATGGGCCTGTTAATGACAGGCCACTAAGCATGGATGACCCTATGGGTCGGATATTTTACACACCTCACAATAAGAAACCACATCGCGGGGAGATTAAGGATTCTCTAAGTAACAGACTTGAGTAACCAGGGTCTGTGTGAATGTAAAATTCTTTTCCAACCCTCAAGCTGCCTCCTGAAGTGACGAGAGGAAGAAGAAGCAAAGACAGTAGGGCTAGAGAAAAACAGAAGCCTCCAGATCACATCTGCAAGAAATAATTTCTCCCTCTTTCCAATGCCAGGATGCTTTACCTATAATTAAACTATCATCTCTTTGAACAAACATTAATTTTAATTAGAATAAAAATATCCACCATTATTGAGTTCTTACTCTTCCCCAAGGACTTTTTTTAAACTTTAAAAAAGTTTATTTATTTATGAATTTGAGAAAGATAAAGACGCAGACAGAGAATCCCAAACGCAGGGCTCAAATCCACGAACCATGAGATCATGACCTGAGCCGAAATCAAGAGTCAGATGCTTAACCACCTGGGCCACCTAGGCTCCCCTCCCCCATGTACTTTTTAAAGGGCACCGCATGCATTCACACACTTTATTTGTACAACACACTTATGAGGTTGTTGCAATTAAACATTTCAGTTTACCAATGAAGAAGAAAAAATTAAGTGACCAGCCATGACGATTACAACTGGCCCACAGCACCAATGATACCACTGTTTCTTGAAGAAATCAATGAATATGTAAATATTTTTGTATCTTTTTCTATTACTGTCTTAGAAGGTAAGAGAGTCTTCTCTAAATAGAAAGTATGTTTTCTGATATATTTTATGTCATCATGTTTCCCTAAGTTCTTCAATATCAAGAGCAATAAGATTATTGAGGAAAAGTAAACTTTTTATTTTTTTAAGATTTTAAAGGATGAGGTAGTCAACATCTCAGGAGAATCATGTCAATTCTTAATTGCAGCATACAGCAGGTTTTAATTAACCATTTATTTCTTACCCCTTTCATCTTATTTATAATCTGACTTTATCATAAAGGATATCATAAGGGATGTTCATAAAGGATATCATAAGGGATGTTCTGAGTATTTCTTGGTCTCCCCGTGATCCTGTACATTCAACGGAAGGGCAAGGAGGTGGGTGGCCAGCCTGAGATGGGCATGAACTACCCAAATTTAGGATTAGAGCTTGAGGATCTCGTGACCCTGTATTTATCTCCCCACCCCAACAACCATTATAATTAATTGGCCTCAATAACAAGTACAACAATCACAAAACCTAGTAATTATTTAATTTTCCTCACGACCAAGGAACAGTCACAGAATAGTCAGACTACAAGGATCACAATTCAATAAGCGAAGAAGGAAAAAGATGAACAGCACTTCGCCTTGAAAAGTTAACGTTGAAATAAAGGCTCAGAGAGAAACACAAATGGCTTACCTTAGTGAATCTTTGATTCTTTCCACAGATTCTTCACGACCCGGAGAGAGAACGCGAATGGCTTACCTTCGTGTATCTCTGATCCTTTCCACGCGATTCTTCATGGCCCAGACGGGGACTCTACTTCCTCGGGTATCCTTCTTCCAACATGGATCCTTTAAATATAAAATAAACGAGTATGTGGTGGTGTGTTTATTTTAAGTTACTCTAATTTAATTTGACATTGTTCAAATGTATGTTATTAAGCATGTAGGAAGGTTTTCTTTAAATAAGCAGTAATTAAGTTCAAAACTTCTAAGAACACCTATGGAAATGTCTCACACCAACCCTTTTAAACCCTGGCAAAAAGTAAATAAAATGACTAACCTGACTACTTAGACAATGGGGTATCTGATTGAAAAGTCAGTTGGGTATAAGAAAATAAAAGAGGGAGTAGAATTTCAAGTTACCTGAGTGATGGCTAGAATTCACATCACAGAGCGTTATAGGGGATTTTAGTCACTTACACATTGTTGGTTAACAGGCAGACCAGTCTGACAAATACCCTACACGTGTTCAATTATGAGCCACTGATATAACTTCAGGGACCCTGAAATTTAATCTGATATTGAGCGTGGAATGGGCATCGATTATATATGTTTTATAGGAACACTAAATTTTGTTACACATATATACGGACAAAGTCTGGGACTCGCTATTAATTTAACAATACAGACAAAATTTTTGAAACCTCTATTTTTTATAAAGTAACACGACTGGAATGGACATTTCCATTTCTTGCAAGGAAGGCTGTTTACAGTAAATGGGAGGCGTTCTCTATGAGCCTGACTCATGCCCCTCATCAATGCAAACTCTGTTTCAGACAGTCACAAAGGATGTGAATCAGGTGTATTAGTATTTGAGTCAACACGTTTTATGAAATGTATTAGTATAAAGGAAAATATCAAAAGAACCTAAATATTTTATTTAAGCATTCAAACATTCTCTTGCTTAGCATTACAGTTTGTCTTCATTTTCTTGCTCTTTTTTCTCTCTGCTTCCCCTCTACCCCCACCATGTATGTACTCTGTCTTGTACAAATTCAGATTGTATTGGGAACATTCCAAATTCCAAAAAATGAATGAATGACTTTAGTTGAGAATATACAATGGAATACTGATTCGACCGGGTTTCAGGAAACCTGTTTGAAGTTAACTGTTTAAAGAAAATGAAATCTATCATCACCACTTTAACACTACATCTTAAACAGAGCAGAGATCTTTATTCTAAATATTTTAAATGTCTTTTAATTTCTTCTTCCACATCCAAATATCTCCTCTTCTCCCGTCTCATAAATAGAAAAGCAGGAAATTAAAAATTGAAGCTCTTAATATAGTAACTCTTTAATATAATAAAGATTTAACTATGATGATGACGAAGTAATCAATACAACTATTAAGTTGAACTAAAAAAATATTATGTTTATTTACATGAACATATTTCTTAGAGACATAATCAGAAGATTAGTGTAACATTTATCATTCAATATGATATTATGTTTGTAATGAAAATTTTGGTTTTGTTTTAAAAATTTAACTCCGGGATTTCATTTTTATAGTAAAATATTTAGCATGTTCAGATTTTAGTTTTTTAATATATAATGTATACATAAGCTCTATAATAATTTAGACTTTAAAAATGGTATATTCTTTAAAAAGTTTATCACAATCTTTTTATACAAAACCATGAAAATAACTTTCTTTGCAGTGCCAAAAAATTTGGTATTTAGCATCTATTTTCATTTCATGTTCAAACTTTGCCCATTTCTCAATCGGCTTTTCCAGTGTATTTCTTCTTTTTCTTAAATGCAATCCACCTTTAAATAAAACCATAACATTCTAACTAATGATTACTTGGTACATTAAAGCAGATAAAGCACATTTGGATAATTACATATATATTTTAAAATACATTATCATTTCACTTACTTTTAAAAGCCTACCCATTTAATCATATCTAACACACACATTTCCTTTTCCGTTTTAGATTGCTTTTAAAAATACCCATGTCTGTCTGTCTGTCTCTCTCTTTCTCTCTCTATATACATACATGTGTATATATATATATACACACATCTCTTATGAGCACAAGAATTTTTCCTGGATCCTCTCAGTGTCTCAAGGAAAATCTGACTCAGAGCTTGTGTTCAGTCATCGTTCTGTGAACGTTCAATAAATGAACTCCAAATGATTGGTATGCACATAGACTATATTGTTATTATCATTTCTAACCATCTCTTTCAGAACAATATTTAATCATGTCTTTGGTACTGTTCATGTATTAATGTATTTTTAAAATATTTGGGAAAGGAACTAGCTCTTCTCACCAAAGTAAAAACAGCTGTCCATCCTCTGTGCCTGTGCTAAACTTCCTGCATATGGCTAAGCCCTCACATTCCTCCACTTCAAGCAAGTGTCAGATCCATTGGCTGAGATCTGAGCCCTGGCTTCTTTAGCTTGTACTGTCATCTTGTCATCATGTGCTGTTATGACAAAATTCAGAACTAAGTGGTAAGTTTTTCATTGATTAAGTAATATATACACTTTGACTTTCAAAGTGGCTGGCTTTGTAAGACTATAGATACCAGAAGCATCTATTTGAGTCTGGAGCCTTCAGTCTTACTTATTTTGCTTCCCATGTACAAGTCAAGTCTGAACTTCTTTCCCCATCAGCGAAAAGTGGTTACCTATGTCTAAGTTAACACAAAATTCCTGTGTTCATTTATGACTATCTGAAAACACTATATAAAGTGACATTAATATAGGAATTGGCAAACTATCATCTGTGGTTCAGTTGCCTGGGTTTGTAAATTGAGTTGTACTGTATCACAGGCACACACATTGATTTATGTATTTTTCCACAGCGGCCTTCAGACTGGCCTTCTGATGGTAGAATTGAATAGTTACAACAAAGACCTCTGGCCTGCCCAAGCCCAAAGTATTTACTATCTGGCCCTTTAAAAAAACAAATGCTGAACCCTCCAATTAACATTGATACTTCCTACTACTATTACTAATAGAAGCAAAAGTTATTTAAATAGCAGCCAAAGCTAATTAAAGTCATTTGAAATACAAAGTAGTGATGTACTGTTTCTTTCTTTAGAAAATGAGTATGGTTGATCTTGCTAACTGTTCAATAAAGTCAAAAGGCAAGTTTTTATTTCCATATATTCAATCTGAAGCTTAAACCCTCCCATCAGTGTGTGTGTTATTAATCTCTAGGATGACAATGAGAGCTTCAGCTTTCAAATCCATGCCCGGGTACTGAATGTTTACACGATATTGCTTAATGCGGATACGAACGTTGGAAAGCATGCTGACATATCAGTGCATAGCCATCAGTTAGATTTTTGTATCTTATTCACATTTAAATTGTGGTACATTGAACAGATGTCACCTACAATTACTTGGCTTACGTTAAAAAACTATAGATTAATATTTCCAAGTTTTAAAATACATATCAAAAAGGAAAATCAATTGGATCATTTGATCTAATTAGAGAAATGTATTCATTTTATTAGAATCTTCGGATTCGAGGCAATTTTAACTCAGTAGCAGCCAAGTAAGAAACTGTATCAAAAATGATCTACTGGACACCAATTGTACTGCAAAGGCATCCGACGCAAAACGGAAAGCCAGTGGAGGTTTAATTAGGTGTAAAATTTGTGTAACTGACAAGTACCGGAAATGCAGTGGGCTTACTTGAGGTCTCAGTGAGAGGGAAGAGAGAGGCAATGCAGGATAGCTCAGGGAGAGATTTGACTCTTGACACTGTGTTTGTTACTTGTGGAGACTTCCTCTTTACAGGTATTTCATTTGCTGATACTTTAGTTGTGATATATCACATTTTTTGATGTGATATTTATTTGAAGAAATCAAAAAGTATTTTCTTTCCTTTTGGGACATAAAATTTAAAATGGTTCTAACAGTAACTGTAGCTATTAGTCTAAATACTTAGACTATTATTACATACTCTTTAAAAACAAAACATAATCCATAAAACAACCCAATGACAGATGATTTAAGAAATCTAGGCTCCCTAGGTTTTGAAGGTTATTCATAAATCACCTTGATCTTTTGATACAATGCAAAAATTGTCTTACCTAGAATCTGCATTCAGCATAGAAAGGATCTATTTTAATTCTAGTCTGACCTCATGACTTGAGCATATTGATAAACCCTCAGAAAGAGTCTCCTCAGAAGAAAAAAATTCAATATATTTTGACTAGAAATTCGATTATTTCTCAAGATCTTATATGACTATATTTTGGGGGATCTAACTTCTAAATTAGTATCCTACAAACACAGTACAGATCCATTATCTCTGAGCCTTCTATTCATAAAAATGATGCATACTCTTACTTTTCTAATTGTATGTTACTTTAGAAGTAAATCAATTAATGAGAGGAATTTAAAGAAAGCATTTTCGGGATTTTTCAGGATTTCTCAGAATTTTCTTGAGATGTATCAAAGTATTCTTTAATAGATTACAGAGGTTTTATTGTTTTTTGTTTTTTTGTTTTGTATTTTTACCCAAGCTGATTAATGCTCAGCCTGACTAGTGTTGCAAACTCATGAGGACAGATGATAAATGAACTGCTCTCTAATATATAATATTTAATAATGAACTTGAGCCAAAAAGAAACATCAAAGCGAATGGTTCAAAAGCTAAAAATCAATAAGCCAGTAGTTTCTCCTTTTATATGTATATGAGTATGAATGCAACACTGGAATAAAATACATGTTAACAAAGAACATAATTCTATCAGATTTTTGGTCTAAGTGGCACTAAAAAAAGCAGAAGTAACAAACAAGAAAATAAAGACCAAATCGAAAAATAAAGCTGACAGGAAAACTTAGTAATGCGTATTAAAAACCTTAATAATGTTAATGTATAGTAAAAACCTTAGTAATGTTTGTGTATATTAAAATCCTTAGGGGCGCCTGGGTGGCTCAGTTGGTTAAGCGGCCGACTTCAGCTCAGGTCATGATCTCGCGGTCTGTGAGTTCAAGCCCAGCGTCCGGCTCTGTGCTGACGGCTCAGAGCCTGGAGCCTGCTTCGGATTCTGTGTTTCCCTCTCTCTCTGCCCTCCTCCTGCTCACGCTCTGTCTCTATGTCTCAAAAATAAATAAACGTTAAAAAAAATATAAAAAAAATTTTTTAAATCCTTAATAATCAATAACATCTATAACTTTTGTAAATGTTATGGTTCTAAGACCAAATAGAGCACTATATTCCTTTCAAGGATTTTCAATCACCTTAAATTCTTTATAGAAGATAAAGAATCACCAAATACAACATTCGTATATATGTCTACGGGTGTACACATATGTGCATATATATTAAATATATGTAATTTCTCAGAGCTGTTTTAAAGAGACTAGGCAAATAGAAATCATTCAGAAAGTTCCCAATAAACTCAATTTAACACTTTTGTTTGGCTATTTAGTGACCCTTATAACTAATACAAGCCGAGTTTATTATTATAATTTAATTTGGGAATGTTATGACAAATTATTAATGGATGAATCTGTTCTCTCTTAAAATCTCTTCATTTACCCATATGTCTGTCCTTTCAAAAAGGACAAAGCAGGAGAAACTTTGTATAAGGACACACACCTGAACAGACATTGTTGGAATAAAAATCTATCTCTTGCACCAAGAAACAGAAGTGTTCCCAATTAAAGGTCTGTGTGTCCAGTAAGTTTAACAAATAAAGCTTCCCAGATGCTTGCTTTTTGGGGAAAAAAGAGTACACAGAGAACATACCAGCTACTCCCATACATTTTAGCCATAATGGACAGTGCGTATGATCATGCGAATGTAGCTACTTACTGGTACCCATGCCACCTGTTACTCTGTCATACTTTTCATGTAATTAGTGTTTTAAATAAAAACTCAAAAGCTTTTCTCTGTTTTGCAAAGTGAAAGTTAGGTCAAATCATCGTAAGGTAGAGAGTTAGCATTAAAGCAGGATAATCAGCTATTACACCCAGTAATTGAGTCCTGTCATGGCACACAAAAGTTATCTCTGGCTCATTATCTTTGAAATGTACAGTATATATGAGAGTATAAAATCAGTATTGCGAATCTGCTGAACTACAGTCCTCCACTTTCTCTGCAATGTGGTTGCTTCAAGAAAATTAAGGCCACAATTTTCTCTTTCATTTTCTTTTTAGACACTGAGTAAGTGTGATAAATGTTTCATTTAATTTCTATGATGGGATCTTGAGAACCACAGACCTACTCAAGGGGGGAAATGACTTGATACCACTAATTCTGGCTGTTTTCAGAGATGTAACCCCGGAAGTAGGGGCTGCTGACAGATGGACAAGTCACTACCTGGATTTAACCCATATGCATGTTTAACCATCACAGTATTTCAGAAATTGGCAGATTTTATGAAACACTCCTATTTCTTGACTTCTCTTGAAAACGAACGTATCTTTCAATATGGATCTTCATTCTCATCTGGTAACAAGCAGCCAGATGCAATTCCTATCTGCCAGTCTCCACCATTTTTATTACCTTCTGTCTCGTGCATCTCACTGATTCAAATTGCCTACAGGCATCTGAGTCTGAGTCTCTTGCAGTAGAAGATCTGTATTTTCTGACTTGGCTGCTTTTTCTGTGACTTGGCCCCTGGTACAATTCGAACATAGCAATGACCTATTCCCTGACATTTTTAATTGATATTTCCTATTTGCTTCCTTATCAGTTTTATACTGGCTAACTAGATTCACGCAGCATGTGACATGGAAAAGTACAGAACAGTAAGGTAGGAGACTGAACTTTCCTTTTATTGATGATCAAAACAGAAACACAGCCAGAGTGTGATTAGGAGGTGCATTCTGGCCACTTGTCCCTGGAGTCTGAAATCTAAACACCAAAATTACTAGTCTATTGTTTGGTCCGCTGTATAACATATGTAGACAACTCCTTGGACAAAACTATGAATCAGACTTTTTTTGGAATCTTAAATTGTTAAGTACCAAACCCGCTCTAAACCTCTTCAGTGCCAGAGTTTATATTGAAATATTATAATAATACTTAATAATAATCAGGTAATCCCAGAGTAATCTACTTCAATGGACACATTTTTGGTTTTAGTTTTTTCAAAAAATGTTACAGTACTAAAAATGGCATCCCTCCGGATGGTAGCTTTCGTAGAATAAATGTATGCGATATGTGAAAATAAGATGAGCCTGATTTCTTACCTCTGTAATCCCTAAACCAGACCTCTCATCTACCGTAATTCCTACAAAGTTTGAGATGATACGCAGGAGTAGCAGTGGAAGATAATCGTTTAAATGTGACCCAACCAAAGAACTGTGATGAGCTCGAATCTACCTCTCCTCGGCATACAATTTCTTTTATTATATGCATGATAATCAAAAGCATTAAAACTCTGATCTTCGAGCTACATTTCTTTAACTTATCACTTGAGTTTTCTTAGTTGTGCAGAAGTGAATTTTATTTCATTCTTAATTTCATTTCTGACACAAGATCTCTAACTGAAGCATGCTGCTGCCAGATGGAAATCACTTCAGTAATGTGGAGGTGTGACTCATAAAGACAAATTCAAATTCCTAAAAGAATTTCTGGAGAATATAAATTTATCATAAAACTCCAAACCCTGCTCCATTATGTATGAGATGCTTCTTCGAAAACAAATACAGACATAAACACACACACTCACATGCAAGTTCCATTTTTCAAAAATAATCACTGCAATCTGTGTATTTTTTATATGCTCACTACAGGTATAAAAGTTTGTTTCTTTCACTAAATGATATGTCTTAGCCATCTCTCCTTATTTAAATATGTGGATTTAGTGGACACTTAATGACTACATAGCATTTAATTACATGATAAATCTACATTTGAGAAACTGCTTCTGGTAGGACATGGATTATTTGTTTTGTTTTCTCTTCTTTTTTCTTTTTGGCTATTACCAATTTTAAGTGAATATATTCGTTTTTACATCTTTTCACACTTGTATAAGGTGAAAAGGGATCAATCTTTAGAAGCAGAATGACTGGGTCAGAGATTTGGCAAGTAAATACACCAGTTGAACAACGGCCTCGGAAAATATTTTATTTATTACTTGCACTCTCACCATCTCTACATCAACAAGGGAGGATATTTGTTTCTCCATAATCTTGTGGACACCGAGTGTTGTCAGTTACATAAAACTTTCAGACTTTATTTAATCAGTTTGTGCCGTCTGTACTTTTTATTAACCAGAGATAAAGATTTTAACACAGTTTTCTCTCTTATAAAAAGAGATATTAAAACCCCTAAAAGTGAGCATTATTACTAAACACTGTATCTTAAAAAGTGATAAATACTAATCAAGAAAGAAAACTACTACTGTCTAACCGTTCTAATTTAACCAAACCATTGACTATTTTAACCCCTTTCATAGCTCATTTGCCACCATTTTAGACACGATAGTTTATGTCCTTTGAAGCACCTGTCATAACCTTTAGTATTTCCAACACCATTTTAATATACATAAAGCTTACCTGGTGTCGAAGGCCAGAAAGAGTTTGTCTACTCTGACTTGACAATTAAATGTTTTATTTTCCCATTTTTTTAGTCACTCTCTCTCAACCTACCACAGAAACTTTAGTCACTTATGTGTGTGGTTTCTGCAGAAAAGGTGGAATTTTCTTTTTTAAATAGATAATACATTTATCTTCTTAAAGAGGAAGATTGTATTTACTACACAATGTTTCCATTATACTAAATTTAAATAAACTAGACTTATATAGTAAATAATATTTTGTAGATGTTTTTAAGGACTTTACAGTATGCTTCTTTGTTAAATATGAAATTATAGTAAGTGAATTCTCTAGAATTACATTAGAAGGCTTTTCGTACCAAAAAATAGCAAGATATTAGGTTTCTGAACACATAAAAAAATAAACAACACTACAACAAAACAAAAGCGAAAGCTGCTAAATATGGCTTCTCGCCTTGGAATCAAGATGTGTTAAATAACTTCAGGCATTGAGGAAACACTTTTTAAAGCAGAAAGCACTATTTCTAAAGAACAGCTGCGGGATATGGGAATAGTTTGAATATATCACTGTCTCAGTAAAAATAAAAAAAAAAGAGAGAATAGTGCAATCAGGAAATTAGTGTAGGAGTTCTATGACGTTTCCATATTCATTTTCCTGAATATACCTTATGTGTTTTAAAGTTGTATTTCTTCTTTTTTAAATTTTTTAAAAATGTTTCTTTATTTTTGAAGGAGAGAGACAGAGTGTGAGCAGGGAAGGGGCAGAAGAGAGGGAGACACAGAATCCTAAGCAGGCTCCAGGCTCTGAGCTGTCAGCACAGAGCCCGGCGCGGGGCCCAAACTAACCAGCTGTAAGATCATAACCTGAGCCAAGGTCAGAGGCTTAACTGACTGAGCCACGCAGATGCCGCTAAAGTTGTGTTTATTCTTTAACACACCATTCCCAATCTTTTTCATCATATTAGTGTAGATGCCCCTCAAACCTGCCTCTTGATATTTAGATTAGCCTTTGCTCCTAAATTTAGATCATGTAAAAAAAACCTCTAAGTCGCCACTTATTCAAAAATTTCATTTTAAGTACAGTTACTTAAGCTTTTCCTGTTTTTCCCTAAACTTCAGCTATTTTTTTTTCAAATCTATACTATTTAATAGGAAAACTGAGATATTTCTTATGAATCATCAACAAAAAAAGGTGTAATAAATGAGAAGTTGCTTTCATAGATCATTTTATGACCCACTACAGAAAACACTTTGAGCCACACTAAGAGTGCTAAGAAACTGGAAACAAACAAAAATACTGTAGGAGTCAAAGAACGGCATTTGTTGTCGCTATATAAGAAGTTCAATGATACAGAATTTTTAGCTGACCAGGGCACATACATAATTGTGCTTTATTAAGCAAAATAATTTCATAAAAACCTCTAGCTTCACCTCATTCTTGACCTAAGACATTTACTCTTTTTCCAAACATAAGTAATTAAATATAAAATAAGGGCTCAATTTATTCAACCATGGATAGACTTAAATCTTACTTTATTTTTAAATGTATTCTGTGTTACTCTCCTTTGGTAAAACTCTTGGGGAACCAGACATAAAAACGGACTCAATGGATTAAGGACCTAAATGTGAGACCTGAAACCATAAAACTCTTAGAAAAAGCCTCCAAACAGTGACTTCTTTGTCATAGGCCATAGCAACATTTTTCTAGATCTGTCTCTTAAGGCAAGACAAACAAAAGCAAACTACTAGGACTACATCAAAATAAAAATGCTTTTCACAGCAAAAGAAATCATCAACGAAAGGAAAAAACAATCTAATGAATGGAAAAAGATATTTCAAATGATACGTCCAGTAAGCGGTTAATATCCAAAATATAAAGAACTTGTACAACTCAATACCAAAAAACCCCGAATAACCCAATTAAAAATGGGGAGAAGTCTCAAATGGACATTTTTCCAAAAAAGATATACAGGTGGCCAACAGACACATGAAAAGATGCTCAACATCACTCATCATCAGGGAAATGTAAATCAAAACCTCAGCGAGAAATCACCTACACTTGCCCGAATGGCTAGGATCTAAAAGATAAGAATGAATAAAGGTTGACGAGGTTGTGGAGGAAAAGGTGATGCTCGTGCACCGTGGGTGGCAAATGGAGATTGATACAGCCACTGTGGAAAACAGTATGGAGGTTTCTCAAGAACTTAAAATAAAATTACTCTATGATCCAGTAATTCCAGGATTTACTCAAAGGAAACAAAAATAATAAACTGAAAATATACAGGCGCCCCTATGTTTATTGAAGCGTTATTTACAATAGCCAAGATATAGAAGCAGTTCGAGTATCCTCTGACAGATGAATGGATAACAGTAGAATGTTACACACCAGGAACCAAGGGTAAGATGTTGTTATTTGCAACACAACATGGATGGACATAGAGAGCATTTTGCTAAATGAAAGAAATCAGACAGAGACAAATACCATATGCTTTCACTTATATGTGGAATCTAAAAAACTAAACAAATGGAAACATAAACAAAAAACAGATTCGGACCTATAAATACGGAGAAAAAAACAGATGATTGCCAGAAGGGAGGGGGTAAGGAGATGGGAAAGTGGGTGAAAGGTATTGAAAGATACAGGCTTCCAGCTATGGGATGAATGGTCACAGGAATAAGAGGTATGACACAAGCAATACAGGGCCACGGTACTCTAATAGCGTTGTATGGTGGCCATGGTAGCCACACTTGCTGTGGGGAGCGCAGCATCATGTACGGACTTAGCAAATAACTATGCTGTACTCCTGAAACTAATGTAACACTGTATTTCAACTCTACTCAAATTTTAAAAATTTACTGAAAAAAAATTTATTTTTTTAAATATAACATTGTCAACTTGGCTTCCATACAGTGCTCATCCCAGCAAGTGCCCTCCTCAATGCCCATCACCCACTTTCCCCTCTCCCCATCCCCCATGCACCCTCAGTTTGTTCTCTGTATTTAAGTCTCCTATGGTTTGCCTCCCTCCCTCTCTGTAACTATTTTTTCCCTTTCCTTCCTGCCATGGTCTTCTGATAAGTTTCTCGAGATCCACATATGAGTGAAAACATATGGTATCTGTCTTTCTCTGACTGACTTATTTCACTCAGCATAATACCTTCCAGTTCCATCCATGTTACAAATGGCAGGATTCCATTCTTTCTCCTTGCCAAGTAGTATTCCATTGTATATATAAACCGCATCTTCTTTATCCATTCATCAGATAATGGACATTTGGGCTCTTTCCATAATTTGGCTATTGTTGAAAGTGAAAAAATTTAATATAATCTATGTCTGATACTAAAAAACAAAGAACCAAAAACATCTTGGGCAAAGTCCGATCCCATCTTGAGGACACGTCCAAACTAAACCTCTATGTAAATGGCAGGTCAGGTCCTCTCGTATCAAACTTCCGGTCATCCAATATATTGGATTATGGATACCCCAGTGCTTTAAATTCACCCGAAGAGATACCAATGCCTTCCTGGACGATACCTAACATGAAGTCACTCCCTCCCAATGCTTGACTTTGGCTTTCTCCCATGTGTCATCTTTCTTTAGACTGGTGTTTATATTTTGTTTCTGCATTTGTTTCTTGGAAGGCACGCGGGATCTTAGCTTGGGCTCATTTTCAGTGATCGGATCATGGAAAATTCAGCAGGGTGATTAAAAGCCTACGCTTAATTCAAATAGTTCTAAATTTATATTCTAGGGCTGCTATTTACTAATACAGTCTTTGGCGATATACATAGTTGGTCGGAATAAATAAAGTTTCTTCATCTATAAAGTGTTACATTACAGGATGGTTTTAAAAATTAAATGAGAAACATACGTGGAAGATGGGCACAGGGCTGGGAATGTATTAAGTATTCAATAAATGTCAGCTATTAGTATTGTTGGTGTTTTTATGAACTATCTTGCAATGACACCTTATTTGTGGCCCCACTGGCCCCATATCTCAGGATCAGGCCTTTGTTGAATAGGACAGTTTCACCCTCTCCCATTCCCTAAATGAGAAAATGAGGAGAGAGAGAGAAGAGATGGGGTCATAAAACCTTGTGCGCTCCCCACGGGTCTAACACAGTTTTACACACTTACGGCACGTATCTAACACTTACACAAGGAGGAGCACAATTTTCCCACATTAACTGGCTCTGAAGGTGTTGTCAGAAGGAATAATAAGGCGAAAATAAATGATGACTCCCTCGACATTTTATTCAGTGCCTTCAAAATGTATACCGATGCATAAAATGTATTCAGAGTAGTAATGTATCATACAAAGAAATGGCATGAGTTTATGTAGGAGGAGGAATTCTCCTTTAAGTAAGTCTGTGATTAGCTATAGAAGATAAGAGAATACAGTATAGTATAAATGGTAACTCCTGGCTATAGGGACAAAAGAAAAGCAATGTTATATAATGCTGCTGGTTAACCTTAAAAGTCATTAGCTGATCTACCCATCAGAGTATACAGATTATTCTGTAAATAGTTAACTAATTTAGTGCAAAAGCTAATAAGCCAGTCAAATACATTGACACTAGATAATTCATCTTCCAAAGTATTTGAAAACAACTTACCTCTGACCTAGAACGGTGAATGACTAAAAGTCTTTAAATCAAAAGATCAAAAAGGAACTGTTTTATATTTTCAGGTGACTACAGATTATCTCTGACTGGCTTTTAAAAATAGATCTCAAGCCTTTTGGAAAAAGTTGCATCAATTTCACACAATATGCCCCAAAATAAATTCCAAGTGGATAAAATAATTAAAACCAAAACAAAACCACAAAACAAAACAAAACAGAAAAAAAACCCACAATTTAAAATACACAGAAGTAACAACTTGTGTGAAAGTCTCTCACGCTTGTGAATGGCCTATGACTCAAAATCAACCAACAATAAAGATATAGAATTAGATTTTATAGAACTGACAGTATTTAAAAATCTTGGCATGGCAAATGCAACCATAGGTGAAATAAAAAGACAAACATAAAACCGAGAAAAATATTTGCAATTTATCACATACACAATGTTCAGGTGTCTAATGTATGAAGGTTCTCTAATAAGAGAATAAAAAGAAAACTGTTTTAGAACAATGGACTAGAGGGGCGTCTGGGTGGCTCAGTCAGTTAATTTCTTGATTTCGGCTCAGATCCTGATCTCACAGTTCATGGGTTCGAGACCCGCACTGGGCTCTGCACTGATGGCGCAAAGCCTGCTTGAGATTCTCTCTCTCTGGCCTTCCCTCGTGTGCTCTCTCTCTCTCTTGAAAATAAACAAGCATAAAAAACAAACAAACAAACAAAAAAACAATGGACTGGAATAATGATCGGTTAGTTCAATAAGATGCAAATGAAAAGTGATGCATGCATGAACTTTTTAACAATTCCACTTTTGGAAACCTACTGCAATTATACCCTGCCAAATATGAAAAGACTGATTTTTATGGCTACCTAATTACTATTTTTTAATGTTTTTTTTCATCTTTTACTATACTGAATAAGACTGATTAGCTTTTTTTCAAACACAAGCAAACAAGTATTTAATACAATAACTTTGACTACCCTCTTCATCACACAGTACCTCTTTCTTTTTTCAAATTTTGTTTAAATTCTAGTTAGTTAACATACACTGTTATATTTGTTTCAGGAGTAGAATTTAGTGACTTGTCACCTACATATAACACCCAAGTGCCCTCCTTAATGCCCATCGCCCACACAGCCCATCCCCCACCCACCCTCAGTTTGTTCTCTGTAGTTAAAAGTCTCTTATGATTTGTTTCCTTTTTTCCTCCCTTTCCATATGTTCATCTGTTTTGTTTCTTAAGTTAAATTATATGCTATTTGTCTTTCTCTGACTTCTTGTGCTTAGCATAATAGGCTCTTTAGCTCCATCCACATCATTCCAAATGGCAAGATTTCATTCTTTTTGATGGCTGAGTGATTTTTCATTATCTGTCTGTCTATATCTATCTACCACATCGTCTTTACCCATTAATTAGTCGATGGACATTTGGGCTCTTTCCGTAATTTGGCTATTGTTGATAATGCTGATACATCAGCATCGGGGTACATGCGACCCTTTGAATCAGTAATTTTGAATCCTTTGGGTGAATATCTAGGAGTGCAATTGCTGGGCTGTAGGCTAGTACTGCTTTTAACTTTTTAAGGAACTTCCAGGCTGTTTAATACTGATTAGTTTTTCAACGTTGAAACAATCACGCATGGCTAGGATAAACCCTGCTTGGTCACAATGCATTTACTCTTTGTATGTTTATTGCTGAATTCAATTTGTTAATATTTAGTTAAGGATTTTTTGAATCTATATTAATGAGAAGATATTTGTCCGGAGTTTTTTCGGTAACATCATGGTTTGGTTTTAGTATCAGGGTAATTCCTGGCCCACAAATTAAGCTTGGAGAGTATTCTCTCTAATTTTCTGGAAGAATATATAGAACTAGTATTATTTCTTTCTTATGTGTTTCATTGAATTTACTAGTGAAGCCATATACTAAAGACTAATTTTAACAGCAAAAGGCAGGCAACGACCCACCCATCCATGAGTAAAACACTGAATAAAGTATGATATTATATAGACCCCTAAGGAACACAAAAACGTTGTAAGAAGCAAGTAGAGAAATAAATGTATAATAATATACCACCACTTATATGCAGGGAAAATGAGATCATATGTATGCCTGAATTTTTAATTAAATTATGAAAAGATAAATAATAACTTTTTAAATGTTTAGGGAGAGGTGAGAAATAGGATAGGTATGACAGAGTGAGAAGCTGGACTCCTTTGACCAATCTTGTTTTGTGGATTGGAATTTGAAATCATATAAAAATTTTTACATAATTATAGAACAATTTTTTAAAAAGCAATCTCTAAAAAAATCTAAATAACATGAAATAAAGAAAACTCCATATGTATTCAGTTGGTGGCAGAATAATTATAACGATGTGAATTTGATTAGACATTGTCAAAGGGATAAAAGAACTAAAAACAAAACCAAACAAAAATCCCTTAAACTATTTTCAGTAATCGACTGCTGCAAGTGGGGTTGGTATGGATATAAGATTTTATATGTATATTAAAGAATAAAAATGCATGAGTAATTACGTGGAATGCTAAGGATATCAGTGTAAAATAGAAGGGGTTAAACAAAACATCTATGCTCTTGGTTCTGAATTCCAAGTTATCAATATAAACTACTGACGTATTTTATCTCAAATTTCTATTTTCTAGCTCTTGCTCCTGAAAGAATCTAGAAACAACGACCAAGCCAGTAACAAGGAGGCCTGATATCACCCAAGTTTTAAGATCTGTTTCTACTAAAAGGAACTAAGGTCATTGAAAAATATGGGTGATTCTGGGTCTTAGTCAAGAAACGGTCAAGAAAATCCTAGGCCATCTTCAGGCCTGTGATGAAGAAAATTATAAAAGATGAGAAAGTTCATACCAAAAGGCTCATCACCATCTCGAAGAAGTTCCTCTGCCCCATTTTGGAGAATCTGAGTATAACAGATCAATAAACGAAATGCTTATACTCGAAAAGTCTATAATGATACTAACGCAACACAAAACAACATTAAACAACTAACTGGTCACGTCTGGATGACAGAGAATGGAATCATTTTTTTTTAAAGCGTGAAACATAAGGGAAACAAACATTTATCCAGTCTTTGCTATACATACAGCGCCCCTGGATAACTAAAAAGTAGATGAAGTGAAGTTTGTTTCTTTTTTTTAGCAGCATCTCAATTAATAAACAAAGAGGAAACAATGGAAGGAAGATAGCCTCATTACACAACATTAACATACAATGAAAGATCTCGGTTTTCGGTATAAATGCGGCTAACATCACAGAATAGGAAACACCCAGATACCATGGGCCTCTTGATCAAAAATCACATTACCACTTATGAACCTAATATTATGAAACGGTGGAAAAAACAAATCTAAATGTGATCACATCTCTAGATCAGCACAGAGGGAGACATGTTAACTACACCACAGGGATATAATCAGCAATGTTCGGACTGTGGGAAGCTTTGCAGAATAACCCCTGTCCTGGCTTCTTCGACAATAAATTGCATGTGAAAAAGAAGAAAAAAAAAGAGCAAGACAGTTGAAGGAGAAATCATAGATTAAAAGAGACTTAAGAGATATTGAACCATCACAAAATCTTGACACTATTTAAATCATTCTTCAAACAAATGTGGGGGGAAAAACAATATTCAGGAGGTGACCAGAAATGCGAGCATTGAACTGATATTTAATACCGAGTAATTGTACATTTTAGGTACATAAATTGCATTGCGATCCCATGAGAAAAGAATTCTTATCTTTTAGAGTTGCATACGGAAATAATTATGGATGGGATGGATACAATTGGGCTTCGCTTCATAATAATTCAGATAAAGGGAAGTCGGCAGGACAGATAATACAAAACTGACCATGAATTGATGCTTGTTGACAACGGATAAGAGAATATGTGTCTTCATTACTCCTTTCTATTTTTGTATTTGCTCGGTGTTTTCCATAATCTAAGTTAAAAACCAATGAAACAGTAATTTCTTTCAGGCCCGGCTTCACAGTTAGCCTTGATAAAATAAGCCACTTCAATTTTGCAAAATAATAATAATTATATATTATTCTCCGCATAAGAAAATTTGGATTTTAGGAAGTTTGTAACATGTATTAGTATGAATAAGAGTATCAAACATTTAATTGCATTATTGCTTTTCTTTCGGATTAGTGATTCTTGCTATCCTTCTTAGTATCTAATTCACATGAAATAACCACAATGCTTTTCTGCATTCTCATTTTTATAATACGTTGTCAAAACGCCCCATGTCCTTTTGGACTTCTTCCAGGACGATGGGTATAAATCACTCCAGCAGTCCCTGATAACAATGTGTAGTCTTCAACTACTACTATTATTATTAGGACACCTTAGAATGCATACAGGTTTTGTAGTACCTCTATAGACGCTTTGACATTATTCCTGTTTTCTTCAGTTCTTCACGTCTATGTCTCCTCCTTTATCAACATTTTGTCTATAACCATTTTTTAAATGCACAATGAACTAAAATGGCTATTTCCCAAGTCCTGTAATAATTGAGAATTTCATCAACTATTAGTAGCACACTGTGACAGTGACTCATTCTAGCCTCCACTGTCTACCAGGTGGCTTCAGTGCAATGCACAATTCCCAGCACACTTATGCTAATTGTACGTACCCTCGCCCCCCCCCCCCCCCCCCCCCCCCCCCCCCCCCCCCGTCAATTCAAGCATGCTTTGGAATGCATTTGAAAAAGTCTGTCGTCATTATGGTAAAGAACTGAAACTAATTTAAAAAATACTATACACTGTTATTACTAAGAAATTATTTATGGTGCGCCTGGGTGACCCTTGGTTTTGGCTCAGGTCATGATCTCACAGTTCATAGGTTCAAGCCCAGCACGGGGCTCTATGCTGATGGGCAGAGACTACCTGGGATTGTCTCTCTCTCCCTCTCTCTCTGGCCCTCTCCTGCTCACCGTCTCTCTTTCTCTCTCACATATAAATAAACATTTAATAAAAAAAAAGAAAGAAAGAAATTATTTGCATAGCCCCTCACAACCCAGAGAAATGCATTTCTGTGTCATTAATATGGTGGAAACTCTGCCTCAAAAGATAATTTGGTGTACTGTGTTTTAAGACACAAAAACGAAGTTCCTTAAATGAAATTTTTAAATTTTAAGCTCAGTTTGCCCTTTCAAGGGTTACATCTCCAAGGGAAAAACATTTTTATTCTTATTTATTTGCAAAAAAGTAGTCATTCCCATTTGAGAGTGGTGCTATACCAACGGGTAGGAAACAGGAATAAAATACATGTATTCATTCAAAGAAAGAAGAATAAAAGGAAATGTTAAAATGCTCACACACACACACACACACATTGATAAAATGAGAATGCTAATTCAAAGAACAGAAATTCAAAATGCGCTTAAATCTGTATTCAGCAAAATAAGAAAATGTCTTTCTACAGTAAAACAAAATTAGAGGGTCTTCAGTAGAATTTGCTGCTAAAAATAGTTAAAGATTGTTTTAGTCCCACTGCATTGCTTCCTGAATTAAACCTACACACCACGGAGCTTTGCAAATTAGTTTGCCTTTATGATTTTTCACCAGCACCGGCCTTCACAGATCCGGCTAACGAAGAAGGCGCAGCAGAGCGGGGCTTTGTCACTGTCAACCGCTGGCCAGTCTGAGTTTCGGGGTTAGATGTTACCAACGCTTCAGCAACAGCGCAGGAGCAGAGGGAAGACCCTGAAGGAGGCGGATCACCTGCTGGGACACCTGGCAGCTGTCGCGGGAAAATACCAGATGGGTTCTGCCTCCTGGGGTCTAGGTCTTTTTTTTTTTTTTTTTTTTACACAATTTTGTATTGCAAAGCTGCTTATAACACATATAATGTGGTTTACCAGCTGTATACAAACGATGCCGTCACATTTTTGGCACGGCATGTAAGCCACCCACCTCCACGGTTCTCTGGTAGCACATAATTATGAGTGCCAGTCGTCAAATCATCACAGTCCAAATAATAATATAACTTGACGGGGTAAGTAAAAGTTGTCTAGGGGCGCCCGGGTGGCTCAGTCGGTTGAGCGTCCGACTTCGGCTCAGGTCATGATCTCACAGTCTGTGAGTTCGAGCCCCGAGTCAGGCTCTGTGCTGACGGCTCAGAGCCTGGAGCCTGCTTCGGATTCTGTGTCTCCCTCTCTCTGCCCGTACCTCGCTCATGCTCTGTCTCTGTCTCTCAAAAATAAATAAAAATGTTAAAAAAAATTTTAAGAAAAAAAGTTTCTAAACACAACTGAGAGTTGATAAATTGAAATCTCATTGCACAAAAGAGAAAATGACGTCGCAGAATAGGTATTAAAACTATGCACCAACAATATCATTTAAGAGGGTATCCTAAACCTTTGGATGTGAGTCAAACTTTAATTTCCCAGCTTAAAATTAATTTGGAACGTGACTTTCTCGAACGCGGAGAGTGGAAGGAGTCTGTAGGCCTGAAGTGTATTCCCTGACTATAGGACGCTGTCGATCTAACTTAAACCGGTAGGTGTGCTTTCGCAGTCGGTACGGTATTGAGATCTTCGTGTTGGGGCCTCTGGGAGGAAAGTGGCAAACCCCACAAAGGAGGACAATTGTGAAGCTGTTTGGTAGCAGACCTAGAAGTTAAAATGTTGTTTTCTTAACACGCCTCTAGAAGTCACTGAAGCTTTTCCCTCAACTCCAATAAACCACGTTGATTTTATGAGTGATCATGTCCCTACCCTTTCCAAGTTAGGAAATAAAACTTAGATGACCTGTCTCCCGTCGTGTGAGATTTTTATGTGAATTTAAGAAAAAAATTCACTGTGTGAATTCACTTTGAAAATTTATTTTTAAGATGACCTGACACATCTTCTCAACTTAACATGGTGAAAAAGTTTTTCTGCAACTTTTGTCTTTTCAGAATAGCTACCTGGAGAACACAGTCATCATGGAATCTGAGTAAATGTCTGAATTTCATTAGAATTTTAAAGTGAAAACCTTGGGTTTGATAGTTCGCTCTTATGTTTATTTACTTTTTTTACAGATTTCTATTGATAATTGGGGATTTTCTTAAAAACTCTTGAATAATCTCTGAGTCCCTTCCCCGTGATGCAGCAAACCCTCCCCAGTGAATGGTATTCACGGAAAGGTAAGGCGGAGCAAAGCACACTACCATGGATCTCCACAGATTAGCAGCCGGTCTCCTGAGACGACACACAGATAACATCCCAAGGTTTGTTTGGAGAAGCGCTGAACTGAGGTCACTTTCCAAAACAACAAACTGCTGCTCTCTGTGACCCTGAAAGGTTAGAGTTTAGGAATTTCCTGGAGAGACTGTGTTTTGTCTAGCACTTCTTTTAAGACTATCGAGGGACTCAACTAGCAATAGTAGGATTATCTCAATCCAAGATGTGAAAAGGGGGTGGGTGAGTTTAACCAAGCGCATTGAGAATTAAACGTAAAGCAAAGAGAAGACAGGAAGAATCATTAACAAAAGAAAAATGCTCCATTTTCTATTAAACAAAAGTCAAGTTGTTTGTACGGTTCTACTTGCTGTATTACTGCTTTTTCATTTGTGATAATTTTTTTATTGTAATGGAAGAGGCTTTGGGTAAAATAGTATAAGCCTAAGTATAACGCCTTCTAGCAGCTAACATTTTCTTTTGCACTTATTGTAACTCAATTAATAACATTTGTGTTTGGTAATATTTGTATATATTCACGTGACCTATCAGTAGAATGAAGATCAAGTTCCAAAAATGTAGTATAATGCTGCGGCAATACCATGGCAAAGCCCCCAATGCCAACGTTTTTTTCTTTTTCTCCTATAGCAGTTTCTCTGTGTTGAAACACACCCGCCTGGAGATGATGGTCAATCTCTTCTGATGAATCAATGATGATGAACCAATCTCTTCTGCTCCTTCCTGATCTCACGTTTTAGTCAATAACTAAACTCTAGACATATGGTGTATCAAAAATAAATAGTTTTTATTAGTTATGTTTATCTCAAATAGACACATCTTGAAAAAATATGAATTCAAAATACATATTTAAATTAGGTCCTTTTTTTTTTCCCAGTCGTACACTAGCTAATGTCCTGAATTTCTCTGGTGTTGTTTTTCCAAAATTCACAGGTGATGGGTCAAAGTCATCACTCAACGGAATTATTTACAAGGGAGGGCTTTGTCCCAACTCGGTCTCACACTGATGTTACTCTTGGATTCTCTACTGTGAAATTTAACATGAGGCAAACTCCCACTATGTCTTGGGGTCATGGATGATTTGGGCAAGCAATACCATATTATGTGCACTTAACCTCTGAATAGGACTGGGAAATTCAAATGCCTGTTACTGTAGATGCTTTAAACAGGTGGTGCTCATCACAGTGCCGAAGGTCGAAAAAATGTCAACTGGACTGAGTAGAAACAACATCATTATGGCTTTTGGAAATGAGTTGGCTAACTTTTCTTTTTATGTATGCTACAAATACAAAAATGTGTTTTTCTACGTAAGGAATGATTTGTTATAATTTCCAACACACTAAGCCAAATAATTTAACCAAATATGAATTATACCTACACATTCTAGGGGAAAAAAAATCAGCCCTTAAAAATCAAAAAAGGGTTTTGACAGGTCAGCGTGAAAGTTAAGCTACAAATAGTAGATAATGCAGCTGGATGATTCGTGCCTAACGAGGCTTAGATTTAGAGTACTTTATCTATGAACTGCCGTGCAAGGGACGTATACTTTCTGTGGAAGGTCCTTTTCCAGACTCCGTGACAGAGGAATGAACAAACAAAAAGGAGACGCTCTGTGGGCCTCCCCAGGACACAGGTGAGCATCTCTTATTTGGACAAAAAGTTTTTATCAATTTATGTGGAGGAAAGAATTATAGGTGTTAACTGCATAAATACTCATTATTAACAAGCACTTGATTTTTGTCAGTGTTACATATATCCAGCAGCAAATATCAATATTTGATATTATTGGAATCTAATCAGACAGTGAGAGAAACCAGGTTAAGTAGAAATAGAAGTATAATAAACTGGCAGAAAGCCTTGATGCTTAACGGACACTTCGTCCCTGCTGGCGTCCCCAAGAACTGGGAGATCTTTTAGAATCAGAGACAGCATGGCACTCAGCAACATACCAGAAACCCAAAATGTATCTTTATATTAAACTTTAAAAATTCATTATTTGAACTTGTGATGAAAATATGCTATTATGTTCCTTAGACAAAATCTTGATAGATAATATTTATTATCCTTGGTCGATATCATTTAAATCTGTATTTTAAGAGGCAATGAAAACTCAGGATACAATGTATAATTACTAATGTAGCAAAAATATTAATAACTACCTAAAGGTTTTAAGAAAAAATAGTTTAAAGATGGACTTTTAAAACAATAATGTTTAGAAATTCTTAAACTTTTGGGGTGCTGCGTGACTCAGGAGGATAAACATTCGACTCTTGATTTCAGCTCAGCATGGTTTGTGAGATCAAGCCCCGCATTGGGCCCTGCACTGACGGCATGGAGCCTG
The DNA here is from genome assembly GCA_030068075.1 of Paguma larvata. NCBI lineage: Eukaryota > Metazoa > Chordata > Mammalia > Carnivora > Viverridae > Paguma > Paguma larvata. The sequence continues at coordinate 31,866,338 of CM057823.1, forward strand.
CTTGGGCTTCTCTTTCCCTCTCTCTCTCTGTCCCTCCCCTACTTGCACTCTCTCTCTTGTGTGCGTGCTCTCGTTCTCTCGCTCTCTCTCAAAAAAAAAATAAATAAACATTAAAAAAAGACATTCCTAAATTCTAGTTTAATCTTTTGTTTCTGATTATTATTATCCCTTTTCTAAGGATGTAAGTTTATTCTATACCCTTTCACATTCACAGCCTCGCAGGACGGCACTGACATCGAAAAAAGCTGGTATCAAGTAAGCCCCCTGTTGTGTGTTCTTGTCACTTGCATGTCACAGTGTCAATGGCTTTGTCATCAGAACCACACTCACAAGTCATGTGAATTTGCTGACCCTTAGGTTCTCACGTATAAAACGCAGGGAAGAGTGTCCACCTCAGAACACTGGGAACCTATCAAATGAACACATGGATGTAAGCCACGGTACCTGGACAGAGGAGACAGTGGGTAACTGGTAGTTATTAGAACTATGACATTAATTTCATTATCACTACCAGCAGCAATAACTTTGAATTCAAGTAGATCAAAGCTTTGGCCTTGTGATAACTAAGTAATTATACTGAATTATACCTAATCACACAGTCATGGATATTCATTTCGAATATGAAACTTACAAAGAAGAAAATAATAATAATTCTTCTTGACCTGTAACTCTTTCTGGTTTTATTTCTAAGTTTCTCACATATTTTACCATCACCAATACTTCTGGGACATAAAGAGTCATCCCGTTTCTGAGACATGTAATCTATACCCATTTTCATCTGTCAGCTCTTTATTTTTCTTCACCTACCAGCTCTTCCTCTTGCGTGTGTACCCTGTGCAGCTCGACCTGGCACAGAATGACGAATTTTCATACAAGTGTGCTAAGAGGAAACTTAACTTTTGATGAAAAAATTATTTAAAAAGAATTTACAAATCTATCAGAGTAAAACAATAACAACAACAACACACACACACACACACACACACACACACACACACACAAACATACACACACCCCTGCCTTAGTCCACCACCATCTGTGTCCCTCCCCCTTCTCACTATCCTGATTCCTTTAACTCCAGATAACGCAGGATTTATCTACTTCTGGTAATGTAACTTAGATGGATGGGACACAAGGGACATTGGCCACATAGAGTTGCAAAGCCAGTTTATTTTTTCTACTATAACTTGGTCAAACTTTTGCTTTTAATACATAGACTTCATTTATTATACACTGGGAAATAACTTTTTTCCTGTAGCTTATGAAAACATGATTCGAATTTACTATAACAGATGCCAATCAGAAATATAATTGAACGAGTAAAAGAAGAGTTAATGAATATGTCACAGAATTAATAACATTCAAAGAACCATAAAATTCTAACAGTTGGAATTCCTAGTGCTTGTGGAATCCTGAAGATTCAGCAAAATCTCTGTGACAAAGTAGTACGTGACAAAGAAGGGATAGAAAATAAATTTTCAAAATCATCAGTCTGAATTTTCAAAGCAGAAACTACATGGCATTTTTGTGCAATCTTGGGTCTGTAGTGTATCAAGAATTACTAGAAAATAATTTTTTCCTCACAAAGCTGTGAATGTTTTCTTAAGACTAAAACATTAATTTTATAAATTAACCATGTAATGAGATCTTTTTAACTTTTTAATCACCTATTTATGGAATACTCTTAAAAATTCTCTCTTAAAAATTCTTAGCTCTTGGTTTTACCTCTGCCTAAATGATGAAATCTATGTTTAAAGACTGAATGGGAGCACTCACACAGAAAGTTAGAATAGGTTGATTTCTTAGTGACCCGAGGACAGTGCCTGGCATTTTTTTTCTTCTCTACCTTAATTTGTTCTGACATTATTGTTACAACACTATAGTATTATAGTATTGCAAAATACTATATTGTTACTATCTGCATATTTAAAAGCTCTCATTTTAAAACAATTTTATGTTTAAAACCGAATTTCTTCATAAATCATAAAAAAGTATTACTCTACACAATTCGAGGCTGTCTCTATGAACAGGATGAAATAGGGGCACCTGGGTGGCTCAGTCAGTTAAGCGTCTGACTCTTGATTGCAGCTCAGGTCATGATCTCACAGCTCATGAGATCAAGCCACGTGTTGGGCTCTGTGCTGACAGTGTGGAGTCTGCTTGGGATTCCCGCTCTCCCTCTCTCTCTCTGCCCCTCCCCTGCTCTTTCTCTTTCAAAATAAATGAATAAACATTTAAAAAAAGAAATAGTTCAAGAAAAAATTGAAATAGTTCAAGAAAAATTTTACATACTGTTCCAACAATCATCTAGATATTTCATGTGAGCACAATTTTATAATAAAACATGTGAATAATATTTATTTATCTTTCCTTTACGTAGTTGGTAAGAAATCCAGAAATAAATAAAGCCAGAGACAAAAAGATATCTGATTGTTTATTTCTCTGGTATTTTGTTTGTTTTGTTTTATCTTTTTCTTTATTTAAGTCTTCAGAAACCCTGTTATCCTTCTTTTTTCAGGAGGATAAAAAGTAAACTGCTCTTATGCCAAAGCAGCTCACAGAATAAGTTGTTGGTTTTTTTCCCCTGCGTTGATACCTAGGCTCTGAGCTACTCTGAACACTGAGAGCAAGCTGTGTTCTTAGCAGACCCTTTGAACAACCTGAAATGCCCTCACTTACTAGTGCAGTGTTTAAAAATGTCACATAATTAAAGACAAAATATGAAATCTTAAATTACTTGTGGAACTCTAAAAAATTCCTCTGGACATACCCTAGATTTCAGGCACGGTATCATTTCCCTGGGTGGTCAGAGTATATTTATATAAAATATAGTATGCGATTATATTAATTATCTATTTATACAATTTCAACTTGTGATTTAAAAAGAAATGTGTTCCCATGGCCAACCACCGTGCTGGCATCATGTGTGCAACCTTCACCCACCCAAGTCACTGACCCAAGTTACTGTATGGGCTGAGGCTATAGATTTTTCTTTTGACACAGGACAGCTAAGAGACAAGGTTGAGAAGTGAGAGACTCATGTCCAGACATGAGAAATTGGGGTGAGAGGAGCTGACATAAGGACAGACAAAGAACAGAATGGAGGCCCTGGAAGGTCGTGAAGGGATTCTCTGAATGAAATACACACTGGAAAGGAGCAAGGGTTGAGAGGCTCTGCGGGCCCAGGGCAGAGGAAGGCCCTCTACCCTCACCTTCCTTGTCACCAATCATAGGAGCACTTCCTGGGACTTCTTTTTGTTCCCTATGTCTCCTTGTCACTCTTCCCTAGAATATTAAGGAAACTGCTAATCTGGTAATATAGGATTTTCTCTTTATATGGCTTTTAGGAAATCGGAAAGAACTCATAACCACTTGCAGTAAATAGGTAGGAATGTTCTGAACTTAAAATACCACCGCCTTCACCTTGTTTCCCTACTCAAATTTCCCTTTGAGCAAACTTTCTTTATCTAATTTGAATTCTGCTGTACAATTCTGATAAACGGCCTCAAATCTTTTGAAGGAGGCAGCAGATAGATAGATGAATGAGATATAGGTGATAAAGGGAAGACTGATGAATATTTATACTCTCAGACAACCTGCACAGGATTCAAACTGTGTAAAAAGACTGAAGAACAGTCAAGATGGGAAAGACAGGGAGCAAAAGGGATCCTACAGTGAAAGAAAGATGTCTTCTCTCCCATCCCCTTTCCTTTTGTCATTGCCAAACCCAACACTGCACGGCACACAGTAGGGGGCGAGAGGGGAAGGAAGATGAACAAATGCTGAGAGGGGCTGGGACGGAAATATTTAACGTGCTTATATAGAAGTCAAGAATTGTGTGTATGTGCTACACAAATTTTTCTTATTTGTATAAGTCTATATTATATACTGATATATGGTATATATAATACACACACACACAAACACACACACGCGCACACACACACACACACACTCAGCTGAGAAAACACAAGAGGTATATGATACCAAGAAGGGGAAATGCAACTAGAAAACTGCTTTCTGGCCATCTTGCAAAACTAATTTTGATTAGTTGGCATATATGTTATAAATAATTTCTCTGTCTCCCCAAAGCATTTGAGTCTTATATTAATTCTGTGCCTTGTGGCTACAAATGAGACATATCCAGTTAGACTCTTTTCCAGCCTCAAGCTCAGATTCTTGTTTGGGGGGCTAAAAGAACATAATATAGGAAAATTAAACCTTTATGGGACAATATGTCCAAAACAGGACTATTGGTAGTAAACATTATCTCTCTTAGAATTTCTCTGGAATTTAGTACATGACATACAAACATCCACCAGATTTCTCTGGGAAATAGCTTAGGAATGCAATTCTTAGAAATACAGCCTGCATTTAAAACTATAAAAGTCCCGGTACAAATGATCATCAAATATCACGATTTAAATTATTAAAACTCAGTAATGATTTGTCTTCAGAGCATATAGCCTATAGCTTTATAAGTCAAGATTGAGATCGCTGGTCTCAGAGGTGACTTCACATCAATATGTTTGATACGTCTCATCAAAGAAAAGGGTAGGAGGAGACTATACGATATCAATTTTCATTATTCACTTATTATAACATCTTTCCAGACCTGTCTATGGGTCTTTCAGGTCTGATTTCATCACGTCAGTTAGTGAAATTACTAGATTGATAATTCAGTATGAACCTTCTCAACGTTTCCAGTTTTGTACTGAAAATTACAAAAACACCAAAGAAGCAGAAGACACAACGTCTGTCCCTTTTATCATTAGTGACAATTAAGATGCTTTGGATGCATAAATCAATCAAGAGAAGTTGCAAGCAAAACAGTTAAATTAAATAACACCCATCAATCAGCAAATCTCTGCCAATCGTTCCATAGTTAAATATTAAATGCACATGAATACATATTACTATGCGAATGTTTTCAAATATAAGGGGAAAAAAGGCTCAGGAGGGTGATTTCCATAGGATCACAAAGATGACAGGAGGTACAACTTCAAATCCAGGGTTCTTTTTACTAAGTTTCTACTACCTTCGGGAGCAAGAGAGGATTCCCCTACAACCGGACTTAATGTTAAGAAATCAATCTGTTCTATGTTAAGAGTATTTTCTTTTTTTTTTTTTAATTTTTTTTAATGTTTATTTATTTTTGAGACAGAGAAAGACAGAGCATGAGTGGGGGAGGGGCAGAGAGAGAGGGAGACACAGAGCGTGAAGCAGGCTCCAGGCTCTGAGCTGTCAGAGCCCTATGCAGGGCTCGAACTCACAGACCGCGAGATCATGACCTGAGCTGAAGTCGGACGCTCAACCGACTGAGCCACCCAGGCACCCCAAGAGTATTTTCTTTAAGCCCAAACGAATGGAGAGAAAACATCTACCATGAGCTGGCATAGAATTAAATAAAATAATTTGCTGCTTCTCTTGCCCAGGATGGAAGGCAGTGTCAATAGACATATTCTCACTAAGACACAAATGCTGCAGCCTTTTCTGCAAACCTGACCCCACAAGACTGGGCAGTAGAGTCCCAAGAGGAACTGGGTACAAGGACAGTCCAGAGTTACAAACTTTCTGACATGATGATTTGCTGGAGGCCGCCACAGGACCTGTCAACTTTCCTATCCTAAAAATTCTCTCTGTGTAATCTTTTAATGGAATTTAACTTGATGGGAGTAAATATATATATATGTAAGAAGCTGGTAGTACAAACCCAAATAACTTAAAAATTGCTCGTGTAAACTGGTTTATTTTATAATGCAAATGCTATAATAAAAATTAATTTTAAAAGTTAAATATCACATATACACAACACACACGCACACACACACACACACTCAACCAATAAGGAGTTAAGTGCATTCTTTGGGACAGTACAAATTAATTCAGGAAGGATAATCAATGTTGTCTGAACGAAGCTGAGGTATCACTTAGCAAAAGGATTTATTTAAAGGGCAGTGACAGAGTAGAAACTTTTCCCAGCCTGACAGCTCTTTTCCATTGAAACTAAACTGCTTTTGCAATTTACCTCTATTCCCTGAGTCTGTCAGTCAAAGCAAATATTAAAAATGTGCTGCTTTGTTTTATATGTAAAAAGAGGAAAGCCAAGGGACAGCCTGGATCCTAGTCCATTCATCACTGATCAAAAGTGGGGTCTTTCCACATATAAGAAGAATCTGGGGGTAATCACAGTAAAACTAATCTTTTCCACATATTGCATAAAGTTGTCCTTCCTCTTAGAATCAGGATCCAAAATGTTCTTACTCCGGGGAGCTGAACTAAATAAAATGATTTGTTTCCATCAGACATCTTTCATCACGGACACTACTCATCTGTGAAAGCATAAAGCATTATACCCTATTGCATACTTACATCCTGAGGCACCTGGGGGTTAAATTTTCCTAAAAGTCATTATTAGATACACTTCAAATAGGAGAATTGGAATCTGGGGGATCATAAAGCAGGAAATATAATAGTTTTTCTCCCAGTGTGACTCTTACAAGATTGAAGCATCTTGAGTCTCAAGTGAGAAGAGTTGAAACAGGAAGTTTGAGTCTTTGAAGGTATCTTTTCTTCAGTATTTCCAAGATGTTTATGTACTAGAACCCATTCTCTTTATGGGTTTTTACGTAAGTATTGGGCCTACGATTAAGTAAATACACTTATCAATAAATAACCTGGAATAGATCTTGATGCCTTTGGCATGAACTACATTGAAGATGTACAAATTTCAATCATTTAAGATGAAACAAAAGAAAATAAATATTTACTTCCTTCTTTTACAGCGTTTGTGGTTTTTACCCAAGTATTTGTTTAATGTCAATCTTCTCCATTCTCCTTTGAATATCTGATTTTTATTACTTCTCTTTATGATTTAGGTTTTTAGCAGTCTGAAATCTAGATGATACAGAAATGTTCTTTGACAAATGACGAATGAGTACAACTCATTGTTGTAGTCAATTCCCCCTGAGTTTTGCCTTACTTTTGACAATTACCTAAACATTTTGGTTTCACATGATAATGGTGAAAGGACCAACTGAGGAGCTGAGTCAGATACCATGGTAGAACTTTCCATTTCCTATCTTATAGAGTCTGTCCAGCAATCCCATGAAGACAGAACTATCATTGCCTCACTTAGTGGATGAAGAAACCGCAGGCCTGAAATCTTAGAAACTCTAACTGCACACATGTCAATTATTAATTATAAAAAAATCAAGTTTATTTAAAAGGTTACAATCCTAATGAATTTTGAACTTTAAGATTTTGGCATCTGAAAGACATAGCCCAGAAATTATAAGCTGATACAAGTAGGAATTTTAGCCATTTAATTCTGACCTATATCTGAAATAATAATAATAAATTATAGTATATTATTATATATGAGACTATGTATTATAAATGAGCAAAAGCAAAAAATTACAAATTTCATTGTAGTTAAGGTATGTAGCTATTTTCATGAAAAGCTTTTTAGGGGCACCCAGTGGTTTCGTCAGTTAAACATCCAACTCTTTTTTTTAATGTTTATTTATTTTTGAAAGAGAAAGAAAGAGAAAGAGCATGAGTGGGGGAGAGGCAGAGAGAGGGAGACACAGAATTTGAAGCAGGCTCCAGGCTGTGAGCTGCTGGCACAGACCCCAATGTGGGGCTTGAACTTGGAATGGTGAGATCATGACCTGACCTGAAGTTGGATGCTTAATGAATGAAGCCGTCCAGGTGCCCCAAACATCCAACTCTTGATTTCAGCTCAGATCATGTTCTCACAGTTTGTGAGTTCAAGCTCTGCATCGGGCTCTGTGCTGATGGTGTGGACCCTGCTTCGGATTCTCTCTCTCCTTCACTGTCCCTCTTCCACTAGCTCTCTCTCTCTCTCAAATAATTAAAAAAATTTTTTTTATTTATTTAAGGGTTATTTAGTTTTTAGAGAGACAGATAGAGTATGAATGGGGGAGGGGCAGAGAGCTAGGGAGACAAAATCCAAAGCAGGTTCCTGACTCTGAGCTGTCAGCACAGAGCCCAATGCGGGGTCAAACTGATGAACCATGAGATCATGACCTGAGCTGAAGTCAGATGCTTAACCAACTGAGCCACCCAGGAACCCCTCAAATAAATAAACTTTTTAAAGCAAGAATGAATATGAATTAGAAATAGAAGAGAAATTTTATTTAGTCTGATACTAAGTATAGATTCTAGCTTGTGAGCAATGTCAGATTGACTTCCATATCATGTAACAAATCTGAGTAACTAACATAGCCAAACAAATCTAAGCACCCTACCTGCATCCTCCATTATGTCCTAACCACAATGCTCCACTTGCAAATGGCGGGCATACTGGCTTAAATATGGGGGTCGGATGAAGGTTTAAAGGAACCCTAACTGTCCCCATACATCATCCGTGGTAGCAGCGAGTCCTGAAGGATGTGGTGCTGCAGTGGCCAGCCCTTCCTGCTCTGAATGCCCCAGTCCCAGGACACAAAACCAAACCTGGACATCATGCGAATCACTCCCCGTGACAGCAACTGAAGGAAGAGGAAATACCTAGAACGGCTGGATTGTTTAAAGTGCTATTTGTGAAACTGCCATCTTGCCCTCTTCCAGGTCAAAGGATTGATCATTCTCTCTAAATCATTTAAAAAAAAAAACAAATTTATCCAACGTAGAGTTTGTAGTATTTTACTAACACTTCTTCAGTGTTTATTGGTTGTTACAGGGACCATGTCAACATTCTACAGGACTCCAGGGAGCATCATTCACGCGGAACACAAGATCAATGGCTGCCTTGGGGTATAAACAGTTTTGACCCCGATTTCTTTTTACCATAGGATTTCACTTACATGTGAAATCTGAAAAGCAAGCCAACAATGGAACAGATAAAAATCAGAAACAGACCCATAAATACAGAGAAGAAACTGGTGGTCACCGGAGGGGAGCAAGCAGATGGTCAAAATGGGTGAAGAGGAGTGGGAGGTAAGTCTTCCAGTTATGGAATGAATAAGCCACGAGGACAGGAAGTCCAGCCCAGGGGATAGAGTTCACAGTGTCATAATAGTGTTATGTGGAGGCTGCTAACCTTGTGCTGAGCATAGCATAATGCATGTGTAGACTTGACAAATCACTGTGACGTCCACCTGAAACTAATATACATTGTGCATCAACTATATATCAATGTAAATATATATAAAAGTTAAATCAGTTCATTCTTAAACTATTACATTCTTCAGGTCTGACAATATTCAAGTTTTTGCTAAACATTACAAATCCGTTTATAGCGAACGTTAGAACTTCTCTTGTGGATTTGAGGAAAGGGATACTCAACCTGGAAGAAGTTATTCCAAGCGCAGTGATTGACTTTTGAGCAGACTCGATGTTTGATTGCCATAAATCGACATGATTTCCTGTGAGGCAAAGCATTAAAAGCTCTCTTACAAGCTTAGCATAATAACACTGGTCGAAGTGAGAGATCTTATCCTGCACTTTCTTGGTTAGAGGTGTTTGGGGTGTCTTTTTCAATGGGGTAAAAACTAATTTATGTGAATTCCTGAGCAAATTAACTAATTTCCTATAAATGTGTACAATACCTTCCAGTTCACCAGCAATTATCTGCTTTGCGGATTGCCTGGGCCTGTCATGGGGTCAGCACTGGACTTGACTCGCAATGAATTGCAGTAAAACCTTGGATTGTGAGTAACTTGTTCTGTGAGTGTTCCGCAAGCCAAGAAGACATGTCTAATAAATATTAACTTGATAAACAATCGATGTCTTGCAACATGAGTTGTAGCGATGCTGAACGTCACATGATCACAGCTGAGCCAATGGTTCTTCTCTCTCTCTCTCTCCCTCTCTCTTTGCCGGGCTATGGGTGGTCATCTCCCACACTCAGATGCTCAGTCTCAGGCCACTGTGTTTGGCAGAAATCACTGAGTTTTCAGAATGTTGGAAGGTGCCCACAAGTGGCACTAGTGTATTTGTTGTCACATCAGAGCACCTATGGACAGTCCTTCGCTTTTCCATCCAAGAGGGAGCTTAGGAATGCTTTGCTTCATTCTAGGTCAGGCTGCCTGCAGATAGAGACCGTTTCCTCTGCTGCCTTATCGCCAGTGCCATGAAATAAGTCTATGACAAGAGTTTATTAATACTGTACTGTAGTCAACATCTGTGTGAGCATATACGACAGCCCCCATGCAGACAAAGATTCCATGGAGCCAGCAGATAGCAGTGATTCTGTTAGTGATAATGAAAGTCGTCCTGCACAGTAACCTTCCTCTCTTATCTCCCCTCACACCAGCCATGAAGATTTTCAAAGGGAATTGCAATTTCATCTGTTTATTTTTCTTTATATTTTGTATTTTATTACTTCAAATTATATAACAGTATTGCAATCATTTTTATATGAATATTTTGGGGTTGTGGAACAAATCATCTGAATTTCCATGATTTCTTGTGAGGAAATTCCTTTGATATACAAGTGCTTTGGATTACAAGCATGTTTCCAGAATGAATTATGCTCACGAACCAAGGTTTTACTGCAATCTTAAAGAAAGGATAAAGATTAGGGAAAATCCACTCTCCATTTGAATAAATGCTTCATAAGAATCTACAGTGGATTCTTGGAAGACACATTTTAATTCCAAAGGGACATGAAACCCATTGTAGGAAGCATAATTTGGCGGGATGTGCAAGAGATAAAGTGTCTAGAGGTAAGGTTATGTACAGACAGAGGAAGAACAACCATATATTATTGCTCCATCAACCTAAATGGAAAATGCTGTGCCTTATTTTCATGTTGACTTTGGCATTAACCACAATACACTTAAATCATTTTGAAAGATGATAATAGGAGAATTTGTGTTGGCAATTGGCCAAGTAAAAGCTAAGGATAGAAAGCAGTAGCCATGACTACTTACTTTTGTCTACTGAGGTTTTGCTAATCCGAGAGCCACAGGCAATTCCTACTGAGAAAAACTCTTTCTCTTAGCAAGTGACAAAAGCTCAAAAAATCTAGGGAAAGCAAAAGGACCCATAAAGAGGTCCACACAACTAATACGACTTCATACAGTGAGGTTGGAAGTGGAGATGAATCCTGCTGAGCAGTTCAGCCTCAGGGACACTTGCAATGTGGAACCCACACAGCCTTTGATCGCTCCCTTGAGGAATGAAATGCTTTTAAGAATGCTTTCCAAGGGAGTTCACAAGCCTGGCTTTAAGAGTTGGCTTCTCCCCAAACTGAGGATTTGCTCTCTTTACTGTAATGGTTGCTGTTCAGACTTTCAGACTTTTCTTAGTGATTCAGAGGCTATAATGACAGTACTAAAAATAAACATACATACTCATACATATGACTGACAACATCCCACTCCAAATATACTATTGTGTCATACTTATGAAACCTAACGAAAACTACCAATTTCCTCCAGAACACTGCCTTGACGGGCTCGCTCTCAAGTGGCCTGCCCTGACTGGACAGTCATATTGGTAATGGACAATCATCACCAATCTGAGCAACATTCTTCGTGCCCAGTGAAATGTTCATTTGTCTTCCAAAGTATAAGAAAAATAAGAATACTTAGAGTAAATTTAATTAAAGCTATGGTTATTCACTATAATGAAACATCTTTTTATTTGAAATTATGCCACCCTACTTTTCATGTTATGGCTGCCCTGAGAAACTAATACAAGGGTAACACATTCAGAAAAACACAAACACATGCATGCACAGCTTAATGAATTTGTGAAAAGCAAGTGTGTCCGTACGACTACACCAGGAGCTGCTCTAATGATTCCTCCCAATCCCCATCCCTTGCCCCCTTCCCAAAGTTAACAACTATCATGATTTCTAACTCTCTAGTTTAGTTTATGCTGTTGAAAGTGCATTTAAAAATGGAACCAGATGGAATGCCTTCCTGTGTGCATGGCTTCTTTCACCCAATATTATGGTTTTGAAATTAAACCAAACAAGGGTGCCTGGTGGCTCAGTCAATTAAGCATCCGACTTTGGCTCAGGTCATGGTCTCACAGTTTGTGAGTTTCGGCCCTGCATTGGGCTCTGTGATGATAGCTCGGAGCCTGGAGGCTGCTTCAGATTCTGTCTCCCTCTCTCTGCCCCTCCCCGGCTCATTCTCTCCCTCTCCCTCTCTCTCTCTCTCTCTCTGTCTCTCTCTCATTATCTCAAAAAAAAAAAAATAAACATTAAAAAAATTTGAAATGCGAAATTAAAGCACACATAAGCCATTTATCCCTGGTGGATACTTAAGGCGTTTACAGTTTAGCACAATCGTCAGTAATGCTGCCACGAACCTATTTGTGTATGTCTTTTGGTGCATATGTGCACCTGTTTCTGTTATTTAACCGGAAGTGGCATTCTGACTCACAGAGTGAGCACATTCACGGACTTACAGAGAATTAACACTTTCTAAAATACTTGTATCAATTCACACACCTACAAGCAGTAAGTGAGAATTCTTACACTTGGTAGTCATGATCTTTTTGAATCCTCATCATTTTTGAGGGAGAGTAGTAGTATCTTACTGTATTTTCATTTGCACTTCCTTGATCACTAATTGGTGTTCATTAGTCATTTGGGTCCCCACCTTGTCAGCGCCCAAGGGTAAAACTACACGGGAAAAGAATGTGATAGAATAAGTAATTTGACAATAATAAGAAAGGTATTAAGTATAAGAGTTATTAGAAAATACTATCATTGGTAATACATTTTAGTAATATTTACTGGAATTAATATTATGATGTGTATCAAAAATAAACATTTAGAAAAGGAGTAACGCTCATACTACCTCATTCCTCTGTAAGAGTTAGTTTTATGAAGCACATTGCATCAAGATATATAAAGCCCTATGGAAAAAAATCAAGCTGTTTATTGCCTAATATGACAACAATTTCAGAGCAGCATGGCTCTGAGCTTGATTAACTCAGGGAACATCATTGAGACCGTCTCTCCAGTGCCCAGCTCTACAGTGAAATGCCTAAACTGGTTCTCTATGGGTAAAGACAGTAAGGAGGTCCCCTTCAAATTCACGGGGAAAAGTTGGTATCTTAACAGTGATTATTTCCTCATTGATAAGCTCATTGATTTGTTATCTGATGATATGCTTTGTATTTGGGGGAAACAGGAAAATGTCCTGAACCAAATTTCATACATACGGCATATTAGGTGTGTGGGTGGGGGAGGGAGACTCTAAGTTGTAAGCATCTTGAATTAATGCCCAGTTAATAAAATTTCCAAGTTTGAATTCCAGATGTGAGTTTTCCTCATACCCAAGTGGGTTGTTACACAAATCTATAATCCAAAGATCATGCTTAAAACGTTAGTTAACACCTTAATGGAGGAAACTGATTAATGTTTAGTTATACATGGATAATCTTATTTCAAACTAGAAGTATTCTTTGAAATGAGACTTCAATCCAGTATGAAAAAAATTCCAAGACGACAGAAAAGATTTATTAAAATATTTTTGGTGAAAGTTATACAGAGATATCTAGAAACAGATTTTTCTTTTACTCACAGTTAACATTTCTTGACAAAATGAAAAATAAAATCTTTCCTTGTAAAGATGTTTGTGCTAGAATTGCATTCTTTAAAGATCCCCTTGGGCTCACTGATGCTTAATAACTATCCCCCACACCAAGATCCTACACGCCCCCTTGGCAGGCTCTGCAGACACCACCAAATAAACAGAAAACTAAGGCATGTAGAACTCGAGCGCGCACGCGCGCGCGCACACACACACACACACTCAGAGAAGCACGTCCCTCTTCCCCAGAGATGAACTTGGCAACTCTAACTCCCTTCTTCAGGCTAGCCCAACAGCTCCCCTGACTTCCTTCATCTCGTGCCTTCGGTACATCCACTTGTTCTTCTCTTTTTGGATATTTACTCAATTCCCGTCTCACTAGGATCGTCCTTCCTCTCCCTTGTGATTCTTGAATCTCATCAGGGCTTCAGGACCTGGCACGTTCTCTCCTTGGAGAGAGAAGCACGGAGGCTCTCACAGAAAACAGCACTTCGGAACCAGGGCTCTGGAAAGAACTTCCCGCACTTTTTCTCCTGCCTCAGATGGTTCTCTCTCTCTCAGAAACAGGAAGGAAACTCAAGAAATGTTGTGTCCTCATTCACCCGGGTGCGGGTGGTTCCTGATGAGGATATATTCAGTTAACTGGAGGTTAAGACTGATTGACAGTTAACATTTCATTTGCAGCCCAGAAATGATGTGCTAAACTAAACAGAATCTGCTTCACCCTCTTTCTGTCTATAACTACGATTGATTAAATGCCATGAGCTTTTCAAAAAACCTTCTTAAAGGCACAGGAAAAGAGGACTGAGCTCAAGAATCATCACGGAAATTAGAATCAAAACGACCATGAGCTCTCAGCTCACACCTGTCAGAAAGGCTATTATCGCCAAAGATAAGAAATGACAGTGCTGGTGAGGCTGTGGAGAAAAGGGAATCCTCGGGCACTACTGGTAGGAATGCAAATCGGTGCAGCCACTACGGAAAATAGTATGGAGTTTCCCCAAAACATTAAAAATGGAACTGCCGTTAGACCCGGCCTCTCTGCTTCTAGATATTTACTCGAATAAGGCGAAAACAAATTGAAGACAAAAACAAAACGGCAGAGAAGTGCTGGTTTCCGTGAGACCTGCATGCCTCTTACTCCAAGGAGAGAATGTGGCAGGTCTCGAAGCCCAGAGGAGATTCGAGAATCACAGCGAGAGCAAGGATGATCCTGGTGAGATGGGAATTTGTTAATTTGAAAAAGCATACGCAGCCCTATGTTTATCACAGCATTGTTTGTAATAATTAACATAGAGAAGCAACGTAAGTGGCCATCAATCGATGAATGGATAAAATATTTTTGGTAAAAGTTATATGGAAATATATAGAAACAGGCTTTTTTCACTTGGATTTAACATTTCTTTATAAAATGAAAAATAAAGCCTTTACTTGTAAAAATTTGAGGGGAGGGGCAAGAGTCTTCACACACACACACACACACACACACAGAGGAATATTACTCAGCCCTAAGAAAGAATAAAATCTTTCCATTGCAACAACATGGATGAACCTGGGGTATTAAGCTAAGGGAAATAAGTCAGGAAGAGAAAGACAAATACCGTATGATTTCACTTATATGTGGAATCTAAAAACAACTAAAAAAACAAAAAACTAAAGCAAACAAACAGAAACCGAAAGAGACTTATAAATACAGGGAATAAACGAGTGGTTGCCAAAGGGGAGGGAAGCCAGGCAATAGGCGAGATAGATGAGGGGGATAAGGAGGTACAAATCAGTTATACAATAAATCACAGGGATGAAAAGTATGCATAGAGAATACAGTCAGTAATGTCATAATAACTTTGTATGGTGATGGATGGTAACAACACATTGTGGAGAGCACTGCATAATGTAGAGAATTATCAAATCAGTATGTTGTACGCTTGTCACTAATATAAGACTGTATGTCAATGATCCTTAAGTTTTTTAAAAAAGTAGTAAAAAAAGTTTTTTTTAAAGCTTTCTATCTTTAACTTCGATCACATGGTCAAAAAGTTAGCATTAAATCCACGAGAAAGAAAAGGGTTAACTAGCTTGTGTTAAGGGAAAAAGACAAATATTGTGAGGACTAGACTAGACCCTCCATATCTGCTGTGATATTTGGTATACCAAATTGAAGAGGCCAATACCGTCATTACCATCTCATTTTTAGTCGGGCTTTAGAATCTTGACCAAAGACATCTCTGCAGGAGAACACGATCTAAGACTGTGACGCTAGTTACACACAGCTAGTTGGCATCTGAAATATGGCTAGGGAAGCCGAAGAGCTGATACTTGAATCAGTTATTAGAAACTTTAAATGTTCTTAGAACAATTTTGGTATGTGAGTCTACTTTGTCAACTTTCTTATTTCAATGAAATAAAGATCAAGTATTGCAGGAAAAATTTAACATCTTAATTTGAGATATTTTAGCTATGAGTCTAAAATACACATTGAATTCCAAGTCGCAAGACCAAAAAAAATGTGTAAAATGTTTCATTATTCGTTTCTAAAATTGATTGTATATTGAAATTCTACTATTTTGAATATATTGTAATATATTTATATAAATACTATATTATTATTTTATTAACAATATGTTAATATTATATTAATATATAAATATGTAAATTAAATATATTTAATAGATTAAAAAACATATTATTAAAGGCAATTTCACTTCTTTAACTTAATGTGATGCCCAGAAAATTTAACATTATATATGTGGCTCCTATTATCTATACACTGGACAGCACTGGTGTGGAATGGCTAACTCGAGAGTAAAATCTAGTGTGTCTGACTCCCTCGCTGGTTATTTCCATCCAGACTAAGTTCATTCTCAGTGTGTGAATCATTTGCATTAATCATTTCTCTTCGAGTTAAATAGAAAAATTGAATAATGTTAAATTTTAGGACGAACTCGAGAAATCAAGGTGATATATTTTTATTCTGCGTTTTCAGAGCCACCAGGGTACGCTTACGCAATATTAAGTGGTCCAACACTGCTTTGGTTTTGTCATTCTTAGATCAATTTCTTTGCAAAAAAATTTTATTTTCTAATTTTTCCCCTTGTTCTCCCACTCTGCATCTTCTCCCTTCTCCAACCTTCCTACAGTCATGTTTCCCTGGCAGACCTTCTTGCCTAATATCCTTACACACCTTTGGTAATTAGACTCTGCGGACCAGGCAGTCCACTAAAGCGGTCCTCTACCATCAAGGATAAACTATCATCCATTTAGCACGTGTTACGCACGTACTATCATCCGTACCATTTCTCCAAATGGCTCTCAGGGGAAAGCGGGAAGACATAATATAATGGCCTTTCAAAGAATATTTCAGCTGCTTCGAGAACATTTATTCTCATTCTGTTTAGCTTCCATTTTTGGCAATTTTCTAGATGCTCCATGTGGCTAAATAAGTGAATATCGGTGTTATTTCCATTTTTAATGTTATTTTGGCTCAAAAGTTTAAGTGCACATTAATTAACTCCGCAGCTGTTACTATCCACTAAAAATGTCAAGAGGAATCACAGCAACAAAAATTCTGAAACACGGTATATTAAATCAAGAGTCAAAATATTCCATCTGCCAAATCATTTAGTTCTGAATGAAAATCCATTAGAGAATATTCACAAAAAGACCTTCAAGGGCTCATCATTGTAAGGATCTTCAAGACACCAGCGAGTAGGGTGGGTTTGTTTTTCATACATTTCCTTTTTGTAATAAGACCTCTGTTAATAGTACAAAACCAAATTAACAATAGATCACCGTGTACTCCAATATCCACTTAGCATGGCTGAGGGACTGTTCTCATCCTGGAATTGTAATCGAGGTCAAGACAGCGTTTTAACTTACTGACTACTTGTGTGCTTTAAATATTTTGTTTTGGGTTCTTTGGATTCTATTTGTGTCTTTTCATGCCAGAATATCCATGAATCGTACAGTCAAGAAAATCGGGTATTTCCACAGAGAAACTGACTTATGGAGATTTGAGTTTTAAAATGTTAGAGTAGATCCTAAAGAAACCAGCATCGAGTACAAGATTACATTTCGTTAAAGGTTATCGACATCAACTTTTCAAAAAGTTTAGTGAACTTCCCAAAATGTAGTCAGATTTATTTCTTGGGGGAAAAAAAAAACACAAAAACCCACAAAGCCGACTGTTAAAGTGCTTACTTTAGCAGGAGAAGAAGAAAACACAGTAAGCGGGTCCCCCAGGGACCTGTGTTTGTGTTTATGGACTCTCTGGTAGGACGGCGAAGGTACTATTACACAGGGCCAGCTCAGGAGCCAGGCTACCTCACGTTGCTCTGACAAATATTCATTTCAGTACTCCAGTCCTTGTGTTTTTAATTATTCTGAAAACACGGGCTCTAAATATCTATGCAGCAGGGACCTCCCTGGAAGGCAGAGCACAGAACACACGCTTGTCCTAATACAGGAGGGACCAGCCATGCAGAGACCCGGCCATTCCAGTTTTGTCTTATTCACTTATTGATCTTATTGTCAAGACCTGAACCCTCCATTCTCCCCCAAGCTGCCACCCTGTGGCATTCACTGTCAAGAGGAGACAAGCAAGACAGGTCAGATCTGGAAGCATTTTGTATAGTGTTGTCGTCGTTTTTTAAGTAACTTCTCACATTCTGTCATTTTACTGGGGATGTTCTCCTAAAACCAACTGAAGGAAAGCTGAAGTCATTTTTCAGGAGGAAAAATGAAAACCATAATGACAACATACTGAATGCCAGAGTTGACTCTGTGCCCAGCTCCTTGTACCATCTCGCCATTTGCTCTCTCAGGAGGACTCCGAGCATGCTTCTTTCAGAATGTACCACAGTCACCGCTAATCCGCGGTGTCACTTTCTGTGGTTTTAGTTTCCCGCAGTCAGGAAACGGGTGACCCTGTAGGTCAGAAGGTCAATAGGAGCCTGACGCTACACCACAGGGCGCATGCCACTGAGCTCACTTCATCCGAGCACGTGGACACTTTGTCATCACACGTCAGCACCACAAGAAGAAGGGTCAGTGCAGGACAGTGAGATATTTTGAGAGAGAGAGAGACCACATTCTCATAGCTTTTACTACAATATGTTGTTATAATTGTTCACTTTCTATTAGTTATTGTTGTTGGTCACTGACTGTGCCTGAAATTTATAAGTTAAACTTTATCATAGGTAAGTACATATGGGGAAAAAAGTAGTATTACAAGGTTCAGTACTCGTCACGGTTTTAGGCACCCACTGGAGGTCTTGGAAGGAATTCTCCCCTTGCAGATAAGGGGGGGACGACTCTATCTGTTGTGGAAATTCAGTAATTTTAATAAATTGTGTACAATTTCAATGGATTTATGGATTTATTAAAATTGACTCTCCCAAGAGTAGCAGAAAAACTCATGAGCTGTATTACTCTCCTGAGTGTAGGAGTAGTGTACAGTGTCGACACTGTGGTAGTCTACAACTTTTACCTACTGCAGAGTGTATGAAAGGGAGTCAACCATCAGTGGTTGCATGGAAACTTTTTATCGGATTTACACTACTTTTTCCTGGCACTGGAGATTTAGGATTTGTTCTTCAAATTTAATGATTTTAAATGATTCAATCATGTGTTCATTTTCAATTATATCAATAGTTATTTAAAATGGATTTTTAAAAATCATTTTAATCATAAATAGAAGACAATAAATCCTTCTATAAATTTAAGGGTAACTCATTTTGATAATCCATCAGGAATCTGAAAAAACAGAGAACAAGAGGAATAATTCAGAGACATTCACCCTACCCATGACAAAATAGATGTACCTAGAAAACAAAGTAATCAATAAATAAGTCAAGATAGATCAATAAATAATGTCTTATAGATTTCACTCCATCTTTCCAACTTCTAGATGATGGAGTGACGCAGAATTTATTCTTCACACCTCTTCTCTTATCCATCAATATTTAGACCCTATGTAATTGTATCCAGTTCCAATTTTAAATGACACCTGTACACTTGGAACCTCATAAATTATTATCTGCAGCCCATATCTCTCTTCTGTATTCCAGACTCATGTAAGAGTCTACATGACTCCATCATTCAAGTACCTAACAAACGGCTGTCTGAAATCCATATCCTATTTTCTCTCTCAGAACCTGTACCTCCCAAGGTTTTCCCCATTTCAGTAAAAAAGTGTCTGCTGTTGCTGGAAGCCAAGAGCCCTGGTGTCTCACCAGGAAAAATCTATAGGCTCTACTTACCAAACACACCCAAACTATGACCCGTTGTCCTCCACCTAGCCCTAGCAACCTGAGCCCAATTACCCTAGCCTCTCATCTGGATTGCGGTAGTGCAAAACCTCTCCACTGGCTGCCTGCTTTAGCATTGTGCCTTATTTTCCACGTAGTTTGTTTTGTGGCTCGAAACCCTCCACTGCCTTGATATAAAACCCAAAGGCAAAACGATGATTTACAAAGGCCTACATGATGTGGCTACTAACACCTGTGTGACTCTGGCTTCTACTACTTCAACTACCGTGCCCTTCTACTCATGCTGTTCCAGCCCCCGCGGCCTCCTGCACGTTCCTGAGCGTTGAGCTGCTTACACTGCAAGGCTTCTGATCTTAATGTTGGTTCTACATCGATTGCTCTTTCCCCAGATACTTGCATCACTTACTCTTCCTTTCCCTCAGGTCTTGGATGAAATAGAACCTCATGAGCAAATCCTTACCTCACAGCCCCATATAATAGTTTTATCCCTCACCCTCGCCCTCTGTTTTCTCTTGCTTTATTTTTTATCACCATCCAAAATACTGTATTTATAGTATTTCATATGTTTATATGACGATTTAATGTTATTACATCTATTTATATGTTTAATGTTATTCCATCTCTTTACATACGTGCTGTCTGAGCTCCCCCAGAAAGATATAAATGGGAAGAGTAGGGATTTGGGGTTGGTTATGTTTTGCTTTCTGTTTTCTCTCCATTGCTTAGGACAGTGCCTAATATCGGGTGGATTCTCAAAAAAAAGTTGTCGTTTAATGACAGAGTGATTCGGGTTTAACATAGAGAACAAAATTTAGGGCAGTGAGAGGACGAGAAATGGGTTAGGATGCTGACATGGTGACAAAGGAGACAGAGGATGGCAGCATGGACCAGGGCGGCAGCAGGGATGATAGGGTAACGGCCCATCTTTAAGACACCTATTTATAGTGCCAACGGCATTTTCTGATCGATTTGAGACCCAGATTTAGGACTAGAGCAAGAGGGAGGATGGTGGTGCTGTCAATTGAGATGACAAACACTAGAAGAAGAATTTGTTGGGAGTTGGAGGAGTCACAAGTCCTGTTTAGGATATTTTAGACATCTATTAGACATCAATTTAGACATCAAAGTAGAAATGTCAAGTGTGCACTTTGATATCTAAGCCTGGATTCATGGGAGTGCTAATGGCTGGAGAGATCATTGGGTTTCAGACTACATCCATGGATTTTAAAGCTGTGGTATTAGAGGAGGTTTTCCAAGGAATGAGTGCATCTAGAGGAACAAGAGTGGGTCTTGGGATAATTCAATAGATATAGATAGGGGGTAGAGGAAAAAGAAGACAAAGAGAAAAAGAAAGAGTGGCCAGTGAGATAGGAGGTGATTTCACAAATGCTAAGGGAAAAAAATTGTCTCAAGAAGATTTTATAACTGTGTCAAAACGACGGAATTAATTTTTCTATCGGTACAAAGTTCCAGATGTGGGTGATCTGCACTACACTGCACTACATCATATAAAAGATGAAAAGAAGATACAGACGAGTTTTAAGGAAGTGAAAATACTCCATATGATATTATAATGATGGATATATGTCGTTACATATTTGTCCAAACCCACAGAATGTACAGCAACAGGAGCGAGCCCCTAGGTAAAGTATGGACTTGGAGTGTTTATGTGCCAATGTAGGTTCGTCCTGGGCAAAACTGTACCACTCTACTGAATAATGCTGACGATGGGGGCGGCTGGTCTGTACCTTCCGGTTACCTGTGCCTGCCATCACCTTCTATCTCATCTAGGAGCTCGCGTCTCCCACTGCGGATCAGATACTATCAGTCTGCCCGAAGAACCACTGCCATCAGATTTTCCCTTAAATCCAAAACCTTTCAATACTCTTTATTCCCTCCCGATTAAAGTCCAAACTCTTTGGCCTTGTATCTAGTGCACTTTGGAATCTAAAACCACTTTTTCCTTAGAGCCCACTTTTCCAGTATTATCAGATCCAAACTAAAGATTATGTCTCTGTAAACCTTCCACGTATATTCCCAGCTACATGCCTTTGCTTATGCTGTGCCTTCTTGTTTGTGCTTACACAGACACACACACAGACACACACACACACACACACACACACACAATTTCTTTCTCTTGACATCCTGTGCATCCATTTAGCTAGTGCCACTTTCTTCATGAAACTCCCTCATGGGCATGTTACAAAATGTTCTCTGGGTTCTTTGAAACCAAGTAACCCTGGTTTTATTATCGCCATGTTATTCTGAGTTTACAATAAGAAAACCTCGGCCCACACACATTGTCAGCTGATAATTAGGCGACTATGAACAATTCATTTTATGTCTCTTAGCCTCACTTTGCATATTGGTAAAACATAAGGATTATAAAGGTTAGTAAATTAGAGTCCAGGCAAAGATTCTATTCGTGTAATCAACATTTGTCAAAGACCTTCTGGATGGATCATTATTAACACATAAAATGAAATATTTCTGCATTGGAGACAGAAAACTCAGCATTTACTTGTTACTTGACAACCTGCAAAGTATTTTTGACAGAAACAATTCAGCAGTCTAAAGTCTACCACGACTGAGAACAGCAAGAAAAGACACATCGTTATCTTACTACTAAATATTTAGTAGGTCTCTATTATGTGCTAAGCTCTTTGTAAACAAATACTTATGGAAGGAATGGAAACCACACAAGCAAACAACTCTATAGCATCTAGAGAAATTGTGTGCTAGCCAGAACATCGCTGAAAAAGTCTTTTGTTATAGCAAAAAGAAACATTTCACATATCTTTGATATAAATACCACATCCAACATCTTGACGTAAAAATGTAAAGGCCCACAGAGGGGAGGCAAGTGGGGAGTCAGAGTGAAATAGATAAGGAGAATGAAGAGCTACAAACTTCCATTTATAAAATAAATAAGTCACAGAGATGAAAAGTACAGCATAGGGAATACAGTCAATAATATTGTAATAACATTGTACGGTGACAGACGAGGACTACACTTACTGTGGTGAGCAGTGAGTAATGGTTAGAACTGCTGAATCCTTATGTTGTACACCTGAAACTAATGTAACACTGCATGTTAATTTTACTTCAATAAAAAATAGTGAAAAGGCCCACCGGCACATTATTTTCATGACATCAACAAATCCATTCTAGTGATTTTTTAATGGATTGACCAGTTGGTTGGCAACAGGAAAACACAGCCCTGCCTAGGCCGTAAAATAATTTGCCAAATCAATCAACTCAGTAAAAACAAATGAAACAACACTAGGGCAACATTTCCAAATGGATGGGTGGGATCCCCACTTGTCAGTCTGTTGTTTAGGAGCCCCAGGCACGTGCTGTACCTCTTTTCATATTTTGAACTATGTCTTTCTTCCCTTTAATTAGGGGAATGCTTTATAGGAGAAGACAGAACTGGAAAGTTTGATTTCAGATGGAAATTGCTCTGATGTCCTAACCTTAGAGGGGGAAAAAAGGAGGCACCAGCTATGAGGAAGACTCACATGCTGTAAACACAGAAAGAGAAGCTGACGAAAACAATCTTTTGCTGTAAAGTTCACCTCGTTGGGGGTGGTGGGAACAGAGGAAAGAATCCAAGTGTACAAACAAAAGTTGAATATGGAGAACGCATAGACTTCTGGGTTGCGTGGGCAGACATGGCCACAGAGCTCCGAGGAGAAAGGTGGCCAGATTTTTCCATTAATGAATGTCTACTAGACACCAGTGGATAACAAGAGCCTAATTTGTACTCAAAAGTTAGCTTATTGTCTCTTTTCTTAGCTTAGTATCTAAAGAGTGCTACTTCTAAAGTTGCATAATTCGCCAACTTTTTTTTAAGCTCTTGTTGTTGAAAACTTATTTAAAAAAAAGAACTTTGGTTAAAATGGATTTACAGTAGCTTAAGATCCAATTATTTAGATGGAAAAATCAAAGTAGAGACCAGGGTAAAGAGAGTAAGACAAACAGAACCTGAACTGACAATCAGTAATTCTAGAAAAACTCCTGCCGAGGAACCAAACAAGAGAGATTAGAAGAAATTAGATCTCCCTGTGAAAAGGTCTTTCGCTTTTGGCTAATAAAAATAGTCTTTCAAACAACCTTTTTAAAACCTTGAGCTTCCAGGGCTGAGCAGCCTGCCTTCACATCCTCCTACGCTCATTAACTTTATAAAATCTGGGGGGAGGCGTGCCAAAGAAACAATTCATTCACACTCCACTAAACAGAAGGTGGATGAGCTAATGCGATCTCGGTCACTGAAAACAGGGTCTGAGCGAGTGTTCGTTGTGGTTTTGTTTCATCTTTCCCTGGTAAACTTTTTTTCCTGAAAAAAAGTATCATAAAAAGCAAGAATCTGCTATTTAGCTTAAATCTACAGACTTGGCACGTTAATTAAAGACACAACTTCTTTCCCTGTTCAAACGGACAGAACATAGTGATTTCAAAATCACAGGGAATTAGGATCTTTCTCTAACTTACTGAATGAATCTACCCAGGATAATTCCAAGTGCAAGCCAATCTCAGCTTGCTTACTTTTTTTTGCCTCCCACAGGCCACCGCCAATTCTTTCATAATTACAAGCCCTATTGACTTTATACTAGGCACCAGTGTTTTTATAACGTTTGAAGATTCGTAAAAAAAAATGATCTGGTGTCTTCCTATGGAATTCCCTTTCAACTATGCTTGTGAAAAGAAGTCTGATTCCTTAATCAGGAGGCCTGCTAAATTGAAGACAAACTAAATCCCTGGACTTCTATATCTGCTTAGTCTTAATTCATTGCCACATGTCTCCGAGCTCAGGCATGGAGGGCGCAGCTCACACCCAGTGTGGCTTCAGGACGGGTGCACATGAAATAGATGAACCATCCATTTCACTCTGGGACTAAAGTGGCTGGCGTTTAACTAGCATGGCTTGAAGGTACAGTTTGTGATAGGAGAAAAAAAAGAAACATTTTAGAGGAAAACTGATTCTTGTTGAGCACTAGTTCAATATTTTATAATATTTGCATGAGCCTTGGGGGAAAGCACAGGAAGAAAAAGCTGTAACTTATGTTTCCTCACTTACCTCCGTATTAGTTCTGAACACCCCCTCACCTCCACGTGCCATCCAGTCTACTCACAGACAACTTTTCATGGTACTTTCTTTCCTCTCCATTCGCCCGTTCAGAAACCTATAGTGCTTTTTCCTGCTTCCCATAGTAGGATTAAATTCTGCTTTCTCACTGACCTTGGCATTCCAGCTCCAGTACGTGAGATCATGAATTCAGGCTCCTAGCTCCTACTCACTGGCCACACCTCTGGCCCCTCCAACTCTCACTCAGGTGATCTCACTTCTACTGCTCTTGGTGCCTTTAAAGGCATCCAGGTGGTTCACCGTTTACCTAAGATGAATCCTCTCCCAGTCCTCATTAACTTCTAGGAATCGTCATGCTCTCTCCTGATTTAGTCCTTTATATTCTTTGCTCCGTTTGTCTTGTATAGGGTCCACCTGAAAGACCCAGATCTGAATCTACCCATTTCTCTGCTCTCCCCACACTTTCGCCCGCGGTGCATGTCGCCATGGGCACGGTTCATTCAACACACATTTGTAACTCTCTCTCTCCTTTCCTGCTTTTGTGATAGAGAAGTTAGTACTCACTTTCCTAAGTTCTCTTGAATTTCTAAGTTTCACATGGCACAACTCTGGCCAATAAGACATATTAGGAAGTTTTCACAAAAGCTTTTGCTTTTTTAATTAAAACATTGTCTATACTTCCCTTCCTTCTTCCACTTTAAATGGAAATGTGACTCCTAGCACTATGGCAGCCATCTTTAATCAGGAGCAAAATGCCAAGAACCTGACCAGGACACCATTCCTCACCTCACAGGGCTGCTGAACCTCTGCGACTACCGCAGAATTCTTAGTATCTGAGGAAAAGTAAATTATAATTGTTCAAGTCACAGTAATGTAGCTTCCTCTTACCTGAGGAAGAAAGCCTTGAAGTAATATTTCTGGTTTGCTGAATGAATTCTACTATACTACTACTACTAATAGTAGCAAATAAAAATAAGTCACCTACAGGCTGTTGTCACAATAACAGTATAGACTCTAACTTTCTGAGTGTTGCCGACCAATCATCATCCTTCCTTTCTCTTCTCAGGACGTTTTTCCAGGTCTTCCTTCTCCAGAAGGGCTATTTTATTTTTATTTTTTGTTTTTTTTGTTTGTTTGTTTTTTGGGGTTTTTTTTTTCAGAGAGGCTATTTTAAGCCTCCATTCTATCAACCCCATTCAGTCGATAATTTCCCTTCCTAATTTATAGAGAAAATAGAAGCTGTTCGTGTTTTATCTCCTTCAGTCTGTCTTCTGTTCCCACCACTGTGTTCTCCCCATTTCAGACAGCCATGTTCCCTGACCCCTGTCTCATGTGACCTAGCGAGAGAATTCCACACAGTTCCTCACATCCCCTTTTGCCTTAAATCAGAGGCCTTTTCTAGAATACTCTTCAGTTTCCTCATCCTTCATGTCTCCTTTTGATGTTGGTGCTTTCCATCATTCCGTGGTATGCCTTCTTATGTTCTTACACTTCCACCCAGGGTTTTCCTTGCCTCTGTATCTGTTTACTAGAAAACCCCATTTCGATGCCTCAGTTCGATGCACTTCAAGTGCATAACTTGAAATTCTGTCTTATCCCCAAACCTCCTACTGTGCTTACAGTCTCAGTGAAAGACATCATCCTGTCCCTAGTGGCCTCATTTCTCATTCCTTTTTCTCCCTCAGACTTCACATGGACTGCCCCGTCTACTCTTGTCACTCTACCACCTGTGTGTCTCAAGATTCTGGACACTGTTCTCTGACCTCACTGATGCTTTTCTAGAATAGTCCCTCATCAGCTGTCTCTCACATTACTACAACAGTCCCTGAACTGGACACTTGTCCTAGTCTGCTCACCTCTAGCCCATTCTCCACCATCCACACAAAATGATGTTCCTAAAACTCTGTTATCTCACTCCCCTGCTCAAAGCTTAAATGACTCCTAACTGTTCTTTCTTTTTGTTAATTTTATTTAAGTCCCAGATAGCTAACATACACCCTCACACTTACTAGGATTCTGTGCTAAACTCTAAATCTGCTTCAGCGGCCCTTCTATTTTGGCTACCATATTACCTCTATTTCTTTTTGTTTGGAGGAATATATTCAAGAGTTCTAGATCAGACACGTGAACTTCAGAATATGTAAACAATATGCAATGCAAAATAGTTGCAACATTGACGGGGATGTTCAATTTAATATAACATTTATGGGTTTTCATATCAAAGAAAGGTATTCTCGGGAAAATATAATAATAGCTTTACACTAAACCTGTGATTGTGCAATAATTTTGTAAACGAGTCATTAAAAATTGGGAGTTATATTATTTTTAAAGAATAATTATTTTGACAAATCTTAGTTCTTATGTGGGGAGATCTAGTACCCCATTCAGGTATCATGCATGCTGTAGAAGTTCCAACATGAGAATTCAAGCACTGAAGGAGAGAGAGTGGGAAGTCTCTGTACAAAAGTAAAGGTGAGAAATCTGAAGTCGATCACTCTCCTCCAGTCTCCCTCCCCAGCTCCTTCCTTCAGGTTTAAGTGTAAAATATAAGATCCAAGAAATTCTATATATCTCTATATTAGCAAGCCTGACTCTTCATCTGTTGTATTTTCATGTTTTTTGAGTATAGGAAGAAAGGCAGTTAGGAAACAGAAGATAATATACAATTTATCAAAAAATACCAACTTCGGTCACTTTCAAAATGAGAAAATTCTAACTGAGCCGGAGTAAGAATAAAATGACATAACATCATTTAAGCCAGGAGGTTTGAAGCCTTGGAAACTAGGCTTTAATGTATTCAGCTGCATTCTATTATCTCCTGCTTGAGGCTCAGCCCTAGAGACTCTTCCATTATACTCTTCATTAAAATCTATCACTAAGACCTTGAAAAGAAGCACCCTTCCTCTGCTTTTAGATGAATACATTAAGTGTGTTCAATGACCCAAAAGTGTGTTCAAGAATGTCTGGAGTAAAAGGAAATTAATCTCTCACTTATATAGAACTAACAGCTCTTCCAAGTATTTGGACCTTTCGGTAGACGTGGATTCATTTACCATATGGGTTTATGATACTAAATAAACCAGTAAGTACGCAATGACTAGTATTCACTCAGCACTATTGAGCATGGTAAACTATGCAAGAGAGATTCACAGTATAGTGCCTACTTTCTGAGAAACATGCGAGACTCACGGGACACTACCAGTTAGACCTCAGGACACATATATTTAAATGCCAAGCTTATTTAAAGTCCTTCCCTGAAAGTTCAGGGAAGGGAGAAATCGTTCTGAGTATAAGAGTAAGTATAGAATCAGAAAATTTTAAGGCTTAGAGATAACCTCATTTGGCTTCCTGATTTTACAGATAAGTAAAATAAGATTTAGAGAGGGAAAAGGAAAAGAAAGAAAAGAACACTTTTTTACAACCGTAGTTTTTGTGTTAATTCACGCAATCCTGGCACCACATCTATGAATTTGGTGTTACTATACCCATTTTCATAGGAAGCTCATGAGGCTGAGATTAATTTTGTTGTGCGTAAGATCTCAAAATTCAGGAACTCACACTTGGGTTCTTTGATTTCGAAATCCTATTTTCCATAGCATGAAAACATGTTGTGGCATATATAATGTGAAAGATACACTCATATATTCTATCTTAATTTTAAAATAAAAAAAAAAAACTGTTTCCCATAATTTAAAAACTCCTAGCCCCCCCTCCCCGTATTGGCTTCTGGGTGCAATTGTGCAAATGAGGAATAGCCCGAGGCTAAGCAAAGCAATGTTTTATTCACCTCCCGCTGTAAGGAAGAGCATTACCTGCCCACAATCTAGTTTGTAGCTCAAAAGAGAAGGACGGAGAGAGGTGATTACAGAATTTACAGACTGAGGATCCAGTGGTGGTACAAGGAGGGACTTTCAATGCAAGGATCTGATTGAGACATGGGAAATGCATCATATATGGTTTAGGATTGGGGGATGTAATGAGTTGAGGGTCCCAAAGTGAGTTGATAAGTAAACAGAACTATGAAATAGGGAAAGAAAACCTTTTCTGCCCCCACGTTGAAGTCCTCATTAAAAAAAAAAAAAAATACATTGTTGATCGATGGATTTGAAATGAATAGATACTGGAGAATGTAGTAAAGGGCTAACCAAGCCTGTGTACTGATGGGTGACATGCTAAGAAAGTGTCAGCCCATGCGTTTCATGACAGACATTATTCTTTCCATATTACAGTTGCAAAAAGTGAGCTAGTAACTTTCTAAGGGTCATGCATCTTCAAGTTCACAGATTTCTTGGTAACGTTTCCAAAAAGATGCTATATTTCCATTACTTTCTACAAAAATAGGGACCAGTGTAGATTTATTTCTGTTCCAATTCTGTAGGTGGAAGATCGGGTCAATGATAAGGTCACATTTCTCTGTAGCAATACCACGCACTGAAGCGTTCTGCTCTGTTTAAAGATAATGCAAATGTAAGATTATTGGTCTCACTTAGATTGTTTATCTTACTCTCTTCTTAAATTCCTATTTCACACAATCGTTGGGGGAAAAATTACCAAAAATCTTGGGTAGAGCAATGTTGCAGAGGAACAATTAAACTGTATTTCATGACAACAAAAACTGAATTTCCACTTGTATTTCCCTTCAAAATATACACTTAACTGCCAGTGTATTTTGCTATTCAGCTACTTGAAAGTTCTTAATAATTTTATAGATAAAGTTAATAGGCTCCATAGCCATCATTAATAATTACAAATTTTACTCTTATGATAATATTAATGTATACTTCACGTGACTGATAAAATTCCAATATATGAAGACATTCCAAGCTACGTTTAGAATGCATACCTAAATTTGAAAGTGTGTTGTCAGGTATTAATGATAAATCCACGTGGTGTGCCTTGTCCTCGTGCCTGATATTCCATTTAATGGCAGCTTATAGGATTTCATAGTCACAGTGTCACAGAATAGGTTTGGCTAAGTAAACACACACACACGCACACACGCACACTTAGGGGCACCTGGGTGGTTCAGAGGCTTAAGCGTTCCACCTTGCCTCAGGTCATGATCTTGTGGTTTGTGAGTTCGAGCCCTGCCTCAGGCTCTGCACTGACAGCTTTGAATTCTGTGTCTCCCTCTCCCTCTGCCCCTCCCCTGCTCTCTCAAAAATAAACATTAAAAAAATATTTTTAATTGAAATATAATAAATGGCACCTTTTAAAGGATACAGTTTGATACATTTCAAGATAAAACCATCACTAAAATTAAGAAAAAGAACATTTCTGTTATTCCCAAAGCTTCCTGTGTATTTTACCAATTCCTACCACTCACCGGTCTCCACTTACTGCTGCGCCTCCCTAGTCCCCAGTCAACCGCCAATCTGTTTTTTGTCACTTTACTTCACCTTGCATTTCCTAGGATTCTATATTAATTGAATAATAAAATATGTACCTTTTTGGGGGTGGTAGATTTTTTGGTCAGTATAATTATTTTGAGATTTGTTAGAATATGTATCAGTAATTCATTCCTTTCTGTTGCCAACAAGTCAATTGTTGTGTTCAGAATAACCGTGGGTCTGACCATTCACGTGCCAATGGATAGCTGGGTCGTATACAGTTTTTGGTTATTACGTTCTTTGTAGGAACGTCTCCTTTGCTTTCTCTAGAGTAAAGACTTCGGAATGGGATTCTTGGGTCATGTGATAGCTCTACGTATCAAATATGTTGTACCATGTCACATTCTCTCCACCAGTACACTAGAGTGACAACTGTTGTTTGAAAAATTCCATTTCTTGCAGCTATAGGACTGAAGACAGATTTTTCTTGCTTGCTTTCAGCCAGGAATTTCTCAGCAACTAGAGAATATCACTAGGTCTTTGTTACATCGCCTGCTCCACAGAACCTCTCCTAGCATAGCCTGCCTCCTCAGGACCAGCAGTGACATCCTTTTCATGCTTTGATCTTAGACAAGGCTGGGCACGGTCCCCTTTAAAAGCTCACCTGATTAGGTCAGGCCCACCTAGGGTAATCTCCTTATGTTTACATCAAAGTCACTTGATTTGAGACTCTAACTACATCTGCGAGATCCCTTTGCCTTTGTCATATAATGCATCCTAATCACAGGAGTGAAGGCCATCCTATTCTTCAGTTTCCCCAGAAAACAGAAAAATCAATGGAACTAAAAGTCATTTGAGAAGATCAATAAAATTGAAAAATCTCCAGTCAGACTGATCAGGAAAAAGGCGGCAAGATACAAAATTGCAAATATCAGAAATGAGAGAAATGATTTCACTGCAGATCAACATATAATATTTACATATAGTAAAGGAGCATTTTAAGTAATAGGTCTCACATTTTTATCCAATCTGATAAACTCTGGCTTTGATTTATAGTATTTAAACCAATTATATTTAGTGTTTTTATTAACATGGTTTGGATTAAAGCTATTGTTTTCCTATTCATTTTCTATTTGTCTGTTTATCCTTTATTCCTTTTCCCCACATTCCCTGTTTACTTTCAAATGAATTAAATACACTTTATGATACCAGTTCAGCTGCTGTGTTTGGTTATTTTAGGGTTTGCTTTAGGCTTTATAATATATATCTGTAACTTATGATCTCATGTGTAACTTCATGAGATATTACATTATTCTACATTTAGCCTAAAAATCTTACACTAGTGTTTTCTCCCCTTACTGTTGTGATGTTGTTGGCGTATGTTTTAATTTTAAGACCTATTTTTAAAATACTTAATTTTAAATATTTTAGAAAGCATACTATATTGTTATTACTTTTGTTTAGATATTGAATTACATTTTATTTTTTTTTTATGTTTATTTATTTTTGAGACAGAGAGAGACAGAGCATGAGTGGGGGAGGAGCAGAGAGAGAGGGAGACACAGAATCTGAAGCAGGCTCCAGGCTCTGAGCTGTCAGCACAGAGCCCGACGCGGGGCTCGAACTCACAGACCGCGAGATCATGACCTGAGCCGAAGTCGGCCGCTCAACCGACAAGCCACCCAGGCGCCCCATTGAATTACATTTTAAAGAGATTTAGGGGAACTTGGTTGGCTCAGTCAGTTAAATCCAATTCTTGATTTCAGTCATGATCTCACAGTTAGTGAGATTGACCCACATCAGGCTCTGCACTGACAGTGTGGAGCCGGCTTGGGATTCTTTCCCTCTCCCTCTCTCTCTACCCCTTGCCTGCTCTCTCTCTCAAAATAAATAAATAAAAACTTAAAAAATAGATTTAAATGATGACAAAAACTATTTTTTAAAAAGTTTATTTTTGAGAGAGAGAGAGAGACCAGGTGCAGAAAGAGGGAAGAGAGAAAGGGGGACCGCGGATCTGAGTCGGCTGTGTGCTGACAGCAGAGAGCCTGATGTGCGACTCGAACTCACAAACCATGAGATCGTGACCTGAGCCGGCTGAAGTCAGACGCTTCACTGGCTGGGCCACCCAGGCGCCCTGTTGAAAATATCTTATATGTTTACTCCCTTACTTATCATCACTGCGGTTCTTCATTCATTTGCATTGATCCATATTAATACTTAAGAGTCTCTTTTTTTTTTTTTTTTTTTTGCTTGATTTTCAAAGTTTCTAGTGTGGGTTTGCTGGTAGTTCATTCTTTGAGATTTGCGTGTTTAAAAAAGTCCTTAACCTTACTTTTTGAAGGATATAGTTGCTGGGTATACAGAATTCTAGGTTGACAGATATTTTTGGTTGCTCTAAACATGGCTGTCCCACTACATTCTCAGTTGCCGCGGCTCTCGTGAGAAATCTGTTGCCCGTCTTATCCTGGCCTCTGACCTATCTTTTTTCTCTAGCTACTTATAAATTTTTCATTATCAATGTTCTTGAGTAATTTGATTATGCTTTCTCTTAATTTTCTTTGTGTCTCTGTTACAAAGGGTTTTTGTCCAGCTTTATTGAGGAATAATTGACAAATATAATTGTATATATCTAAAGTGTATGATCTGATGATTTAATATACATTCTTTGTGGAATGATTACCAACGTCAAGATAATGAACATATCCATCACCTCAGTGAGTTAACTCTTTTGCAAGTGTGTGCATTTATGGTGAAAACATTTAAGATCTACTCTCAGTAAATTTAAAAAATACAACACTTATTATTATAGCCATATAAGTAACTATACAACTGTATAGTGTACTTCTATACAACTGTATAGTTATTTATATAACTATTATATATACACATATATATAACTGCATATAACACTATATAGTTATACAGTTTATTATTAAAAACTATAATAAATATGTTATTACCTATAATCACCATGCTGGACATTATATCTTCAAAACTTATTCATCTTATAAATGAAAATTTGTACCCTTTGATCAATATCTTCCCACTTCCCTCTCCTCCTAGTCACATTACTCTTTGTTTTTATTATTAATTTTTATTTATTTTGAAAAAGAGAGAGGGGAAGAGGGGCAGAGAGAGGGGAAGAGAGAGAGAATCCCAAACAGGCTCTATGCTGTCAATGCAGAGCCTGATGTGGGGCTCGATCTCATGAACTGTGAGGTCATGACCTGAGCCCAAATCAAGTCATATGCCTAACCAACTGAGCCTCCCATGTGCCCCATCTACTCTTTGTTTCTATGAAATTGACTTTTCCTTTTATATTCTACTTATGAGTGATTCTAGACAGTACCTGTCTTTCTCCATTTGGCTTAAGTCATGTAGCACAGTGCCCTCCGGCTTCATCCATGTTATTGCAAATGGCAAGATTACCTTCCTTTCTGTGGCCGTGTACATTCAGTTGTGTGTGCCACAGTATCTTTACACACTCATTCACTGACACACCATTTAAATATAGTGGCTACTATGAACGATGCTATAATGAACATGGGAGAGCAGATACCTCTTCAAGATACTGATTTCATTTCTTTTGGATAAATACCCAGGCAAGGGATACTCGGATCATATGATAGTTTTATTTCTTAATTTTTTGAAGAACCTCCATACCATTTTCCATACTTGGGATTTATTAATTTCTTAGGTATATGAGTTTATAGTTTATCAAATTGGTAAATTTTTCAGCCATTCATTCTTCAAAGAGTTTTCTGCCCCACCCCATTCTCTTCCACAGGAATTTCCACACATTTGTATTTTAAATTGTCCGGGGTACCTGGGGGACTCACTCGGTTGAGCATCTGACTTTGGCTCAGGTCATGATCTCACGGTTCATGAGTTCAAGCCCTGCATCAGTCTCAGGACAGACACCTCAGAGCCTGGAGCCTACTTTGAATTCTGTGTTCCCTCTCTCTACCTCTCCCCCACTCATGCTCTGTCTTCTCTCTCTCTTAAAAATAAATAACCATTAAATTAAAAAAAATTGTCCCACAGCTTACTGATGCTGCTTATATATTTATTTTTAATTCTCTTTCCTGTGTATTGCTTGCCATGTCTTCAAGTTTACCGATCTTTTCTTCTGAAAAGTTATGTTGCCCATACTCTTCTCCAGTATAATTTTTCATCTTAGCCATTGTACCTTTTTTATATTTTCTAACGTTCTACTTAACTTCCTTTTTTGTTAACATATGGAATACAACTCTACCCCGGTGCTAATTATAACATCCCACAAGGAATAAGTGAGAGTACTATTCCTCTGCATCCTTGTCAGCATTTGGTGTTGTCGGAATGTTGGATTTTGGCCACTCTAATAAGTGTACAGTGGGGTCTAATTGTTGTTTTAAGGAAATGGGGTTTTCATGTAGGCAATCTAGTACTAGAGTCTGTAGTTTTCAGCTACTGTATTCAACTACTTTTCCAAGTTAAGAACAAATCCCTAACTTGTGGACTAGTTCCCATGCCCTCCTATATAACAGGCTTTGCTCCATGCTGCCATAGAATTTTCTCCTTTTTTATTGGATTGTCCCCCTCATAATTCCTTTGATCTTAAAAAAGATCCTTAGGCTCACTATCCCTTTCTTGGTCTATGCTCCCCTTCATGGCAAAACCTTTCAAAATACTTCTCTTTGCTTGCTATCTATATTTTGGTGTCTACTTCTCTTGATGTTATGCTTCATTTTTCATCTTTGATTATTAATATCATCAATAATCCCCATTTAACCTTGGCATCATTTGACATACTGGATTCCTCATATATTCTTGCAACACTTTTTCCACTTGGTTTCTGGGATGCCATACTTGTTTGATCTCTCATTACACTGGTCCATTGCATTTAAATTGCTTTTATTAATTCTGCTGATGTCCTAATTTTTAAGGGTTTGAGGTGACAGCATCCATTTCCATGGCTTTAAATACTACATATAATCTGATGATTCACACATATATATTTCTAACACTCCTCTCTACCCTTAGATCAGAGTCTTATAGCAAATTGAATATATGACATGTCCAATTGGATATGTAAATAAGTCTTACCAAGCTCGAAATTGAAATTTCCTTCCCACCCTTGTCAAAATTGGTATCTCTCACAGTGTTCCTCATTTCAATAAATGAACCACCATTCACCCTGATGCTTCTGCCAGAACATTGGAATTATCCTTTATTCCTCTTTTTTTTTCCCTTGCATTCAAAATCCAAGTTGAAACAAATTCTCTTGGTTTAGCTTTCAAATCAGATACTAAATCCAGCAACTACTCACTATACCTTTTGTTGCCCTCAGATCCTCCATGCTCCTCAACTTCTGGGATCACCATTTACTTAGAATAAAAAGAGAATTTTGCCCCAGGGTTGTCCAATGCAGTGGCCTTGGCAGTTCACGACTCCCTCATCTCTTGCATTGATACTGTAATAGCTTCCCTTTCATGTTTGCTTCTTGAGGAAGGTAAACTGTAGAGTAAGAAAAACTGGTAACTTACACATTCTGCACCTTTTCCATTACCGAGATTAGTTCTCCATTCGCGATCGGTGTTTCTCAAACTGCTTGCCTTAATTCGCTACTCCTAATGGATGCTGCTCAATGAAGGGGTTCATGTCCAAAATAAGTTTAAACATGATCCCCAAGTGTATGCCCCCTCATGGAGATTCACAAGGTACTTGAGCAATTGAAAAGGCCTGCAGGAAGGAAACATATTTAGGTACTTTTCCCTTAATCTTATTCCTGATAGAACATTGTTCCTCATTTATTGGGTAAGGAGTAATGTTTACACCTTCCTCCTCACCTGTTCTTTTAAGAACCACTTTTGTTTCACTGAATAGAAGGGGAATCCATTGACATGGGCACATTGATCCTGCTCTCCATCATCATATTTGTTTCCTACCCCTGGGCCTTTGAGTCTCAGATACATAAAACCAGACTTACCCTGGGAGTGTGATCATTGTAACTGAAAATTAGGAAACAGGCTCCAAGATGGCTTTTTCTACATCCCGACTGATGGATCAGTAAGAAAAACAGTGGATCCTTTATGATTCCTGTTTCTGTTTGTTAATCCTACCTGAGCCAAAACTTCCAAAGTGGTGGTTATGGGGAAGGAGACACAGTATTCTGTCTCAGTCTCAGCTCATTCGTTTGTCCCCATGAAGGGTAAATCAAGTTAGGTTAGCACATGTAGGGCGCACATGTCTCAAAGAATGAAAAAGGGGTAGGAATTCCAATTTCAATGCCCTTTAACACGTTTGTCTGAAAACCTAAACTCCAGCTTGTTCCATGCTGCTAGCCATTAATCTCTAAATTCCATTATTTCTAAATTTCTGGCACTCCTATAAATGTGTTCTCTAAGAGCTAAACTCTGATGAGGGGGGAGATTTAGGGATGAAAAGAGTCTCAAGCAGTTTGGTATAATGAGTACGAGGAGGGAGACCAGAACATGAACACGGCATTTAGGCAGTATTAGCAAAAGCAGTG
Source organism: Paguma larvata (assembly GCA_030068075.1). NCBI lineage: Eukaryota > Metazoa > Chordata > Mammalia > Carnivora > Viverridae > Paguma > Paguma larvata. Next base: position 31,903,060 of record CM057823.1, read on the forward strand.
GTATGCAACATTTACGCGAACTCTGATTTCAAATATCCCTCAGTCCTTAGAAACTAGAAATATTTGCGTGCATCTTGGAGGAGAAGAGAGAACATGAAAAACTTTACATGCCTCCCAAAATTATCACTTGCAAAAATGAACTTCCTTTCTGTAAATAAGATACAAACAGGATAAATTCCTGTCCAAAGATATTTAGAACGTTGCCAAATTTATTAGATCACTAAAATAGGAGTTTTCCTTTATATGTGGAAAATTACAGTTAATCAAATTTTTGTTTGAAAATGTTCAACTATGCCTTAAAACACGAGGTTCAGCATATACCTTATGTTTTCTTCTTCCTCAAGACCTGGAGATTTCTCACCTCACCATTTAAAATTTTTCTTTTCTTTTCTGCTCTGGAGAAAGAAATTTAGTTATCTGCAATATATCACAGGTAAACCAAGTTGTATAAATCATTTGCCATTTAAAATACCTGTCCTTTTCTCTACCAATTAATTTAAATCATCCCCATTCTTCCTGTTACATTAGTTATAGTAGCTTTGTAGAGATTTGTGTTGAATAAAGCAATCTAGTTCTCATGTAATTTTCCCAGGCGTTTTAAGAAAATCATCTTACTCTTTACTTCCAGATGTCCTGGGACTCTGCAATATGGCACTTACTGCCAGCCAGCTCTATATTTCCTATTCATTCACTGTGTAACTTCAGGTTCTGTAAGGGCAAATCGGGACTGATTCCATTTTGCTTAAGGGCAAACTGGGACTGACTCCATTGTGTTCCGTGTCCTCCACCTTGAGTCCCCAGCGCCTGCACAGAAGCTTGACCTATGGAAAAGGACCCTGACCCTTCCTCAGCCAATTGGCTAGGACCACGACCATCACCCCTCCCACTGCCCCTAGACTGCTTTAAAACTATTGTGTTTTTGGAATGCGCTCGCGCTCTCTCTCTCTCTCTCTCTCTCTCTCTCTCTCTCTCTCTCTCTCTCTCGACCCACCATTGCGTCGGTGCAGGTAGGAGACTGAGTTCGAGCTAGCTCGAATTAAGGCTCTTTGTTCTTGCATCGGACTCGGCTCCCTGGTGGTTTTTGGGGTTCCCGAATTCTGGGCATAACAGTTCACCACTGAAATCTATTTATCTCAACTGATTTAGCAATAAACTTGTGATACTACTCTCCCATAATCCCATGCTTATGGGATATTTAGTAGAACAGGTTGCCCGGGGAGGAAATGTATGAAACGCTGAAAATAGCTGTTTCTTTTTCACCTTCCCCCAACAAGGTAAATGCTACATTAAAAAAATGTTTACTTTTCTCCTGATTATTCCTCTACCCACTCATCCTATCTTTATCTAAGCCTCCTCTTTTGATGCAATGCTACCAAAATACAACAACAATACAACTTTTTCTAATTGGTTTCTTTCTTTTGACTCAAAAATTCAGCCACTAAGAGCTGAAAGAATACTAGTTTGCATCCCATTAAACCCAAGAGAGGAGCTGGATACTGAATTTTAGGTGGATTCATTCTGGTGAGTATCACGGAGAATTGTGTAGTATGTACATTTTAATGGACTAGTTCTCAAGTCTGCAAAGGAGCATTAAAACAGGAGTTCCACTAAAATATTTTAGATATTTTTTTGTAATGTAGTTTAAGCACATCCTAGGTAAGAAGACTCCTCAAGCATTATGGGAATATTAGGCTTCCCTGAGAAGCTCATTCCCATTCAAGTCAAATCCAGAGCCCCACCTTATTTACTATGCCTGGTGGGACACTTGAAGCTTCTATTGTTGATGGAGTCTCCACTGTGAGCCATTTGCCTGAGGAAGTTATTTACTGCCTGGAGGCCAAAGGCCCGCCTGGCACTTGAGCCAGAAAATCGCAGTGTTCTCTCTGCCTCTGTTTCTCTCTTTTTAGGACACAAAAATACAAATTTTAATAATCAAGTAACAATACTAGCTGTATGACTATTATTTATTTCCTATTACCCTCAATATTTTGTATTTCCCTTTTATAAAAAGAACTCGTTGGTTATTTTTTTTTTTCTGTTAAATTGGAAGAATTAACATTCAAGGCTTAATGTTAGAGATCTAGCATGGAATATAGAATTTTAGTTTCAGATTTAGAACCCCTTCACAAAGGGAAATTTTACTTATCTTACTAATTCTGGGTAGTGTACATAGGAATAGAAGAATGGGTGACTGGGAAAGTTTTAATCTAATTAGAACTGAATTTGCAAAATATTAACACTAAAAGCATATATAAGGAGAAAGATGAGCAGAAAAGGATGAAGCAACTTCACAAATCTCTTGGCTGCTACACATCTTTACATAAATAAATTATTTATTAGTACTACGTTAGCTATACTTGGCAAAATGTTCAACATTAAGAAGACATTTTCTAGGGAAAGAAAGGGAACGTTGTCATTGTTGAAATGATTAACAATGCTGTTTTGTAGCTGTTAATAAGAATAGTGATTTTGATCTATAACTTCGACGTTATGAATTAGAACATCTGCAAATAGACGCTACGTGATCACTGCAGAGATTACACAGAACATACTATGTGTTAGTGTACACATGTGATTTCTGTTTAGCTCATGTACATTTTCCACACATTTAAAATATGTAAAAATCTATGGTTTTTTCATAATGAAATATGAAGCAAAACTAAGTTATGACTATTTAGTTTTAAGTTGATAATCTTGAATGAAAATTTACTTTAAAATATTTTGTTTTTGACTTACATGTTGCCTGTACTGCAGCAGGAAAAACAATAACCACAAAAGAGTAAGACAAAACGAAAGGCAGAAGAAAATCTAACACAAGAGAACCAAGCTCTGATAGCAAAGCCCATCAGAGGGATCAGAAGTAGAACTGGGGACACACCTGCAGCAGAATAAAATCACATGCAAAGAAGACAAGTTCAAGGAAGAGTGACTCTGACAGCAAAAGAAGAAACTGAGAGGCAATGGCAGTTTGGCTTCAAGAAGGTATAGACGGTCATGCTCCCACGACAAGGGCTCATGTGGGGCTCACCATCCCTGCTTCTATGGATTTTAAACACAGATATTGTAAAACTAGCAAATTATAATAATTAGATTAAGAGTTCTCATTAATAAGTGAGATTTTTTTCCAATATCAGTCAATACGTGGACACTTATTGACGGCTCTGTCCAAAATAACCTTTATCCCCTCAAGTGCACATGAAGCATCCACCAAGATAGACCACACCCTACATGACAAAGTAAATATTAACAAATTTAATAGAAATGAAATCATGCAACTTATGTCCTTAGACTATGATATATTGGTTTCTAGCTTAGAAATCAATAACAGGGGGTCACCTGGGTGGCTCAGCTGGTTAAGCATCTGACTCTTGATATCAGCTTAGGTCATGATCTTACAGTTGTGAGATCGAGCCCCGCATCGGGCTCTGTGCTGAAAGTGTGGAGCCTGCCCCTCCCCAGCTTGTGCGACTGTGCACTCTCTCTCTCAAAATAAATACAAAAACAAACTTTAAAAAATAGAAACCAATAACAGAAAGATGGCTATAAAGTTTCCAAATACTTAGAAATTAAATTACATACTCCTAATAATAATACACGGGTAAAGGAGGGCATTTCAAGAGAAATTAGAAAATATTTTGAAATAAAGAAAAGTGATTATCGAAACTTGTAGGATGCAAGTCTGAATCAATAATTGAAGTTTCTAGTTTATGAAATTAGAAAAAAGAGCAAAATAAACTTGAAACAAGCAGAACTATGGAAATAATAAAGAAGAGAAATCAATGAAGTAGAAAGGGAAGAACAATAGAGGAAATTAAAAAAAAAACCATGAAGTAGGTAGTTCTTTAAAATATTTTAAAAATTGATAAACCTCTAGCCAGACTAACAAAGAAATAAAGAAAGAAGACAAATTATCAGCATGAAGAATGAAAAGGCGATATCTCTATGGGTCCTGCAGATAATAATAATAAGAAATACTACAAATAATTCCACCTGCATAAATTTGACAATGTGAATAAAATGGAGCTATTCTTCAAAAATCACAAACTCCAAAACTCACCCAACATGAAGTAGAGAATTCTTTAGCTATTAAAAGAAGTGAATTGTTGTAAAATCCTTCTGAAAAAGAAATCACCACATCCAGATGCTTTTACTGGTGAATTGTGTCAAACACAAAAAAGAAATAACACCAATTCCCACATCTCTTTCAAGAAATAGAAGAGAAGAAAAAACTTTACAACTCTACCTTAACTTCCTTAACTTCATAAAGAGTTTCCTTAATGATAAAAATCCTGTAGCTAACATCATAATTAATGGTAAAAGTCTGGACACTTTCGGGGCACCTGGGTGGCTCAGTCAGTTGGGTGTCCGACTTCAGCTCAGGTCATGATCTCGCAGTCTGTGAGTTCGAGCCCCGCGTCGGGCTCTGTGCTGACAGCTCAGAGCCTGGAGCCTGCTTCAGATTCTGTGTCTCCCTCTCTCTCTCTGACTCTCCCCCACTCATGCTTTGTCTCTCCTGCTCTCAAAAATAAAATAAAGACAGAAAAAAAATAAAAAAAAAATCTGAACACTTTCTAAGATCCAGATCGAAGCAAGAATGTCTATTTTCATCACTCATATTCATCACCATACAGGAAGTCCTAGCCAGTGTAATAAAATAGCAGATCAAAGCAGATCAAAGGTATTCGATTGGAAAGGAAGAAATAAAACTATTTCTATGTGCAAGTGACATGGTTGTCTACATGTGGATTGCCAAGGACTCTCCAAAAATGTTCCTCTCAAGGCCACAGCATATAAGGTCAACGCACAAAAATCACTTGTATTTCTAGGTAGTACCAACAATGAACAATTGGAAACCAACACTAAAATATATATTTTTACAATGGCATCAGTCAAATAAAATACTTAAGTATCTCATCATTCCTCACAACCACACCTGTAGGTAGGAGCCATCATCCCCACTTTGTAAATGAGGAAACGAAGCCAGAAAGTGACCGACTCACCTGAGATGACCCAGATGAAAACCAGCCACTTGGAAGTCAACCTGAGCCCACTAATTTCAAAACTTCTCTCATGCAGAGTAACGCTAAGAAAGGTAGCCTGTTCACTACTTCCTAAGTTGTGTTGAACCCTAGGTAACAGTGAAGTTAAATAAGAGTCCTTTCGGAAAACACCCTAACTACTGTTTAAAAATGTGTCTGTTTAATTTTTCTGCCACTAATTAGAGTAACATTTACACTCTTTGGATGTGCTAGGTAACCTGCACTGATGGTTTCATTTTCTTGCACATATTTGGCACTATATGCACATAAGCCAGGGACTTGAGTTCTCAACTTTATTACAATTTTTAAAATATACAACTGACCGTATGTGGTCGAAGACATTTTCTGACATATCGGAATGATAAATTTTAACTGACCAACTTCTCAAAACTCTTATGTAGTGTTCATTCGGAATGACTGCTACACCTACCTTCTTATCTAGGTCTCTGTCTTCTCGGGACAAATTTAAAGCAATAATCCATAACTGCAGAAGACTTAGTATGGTTCTACTTCCTGGCATTTGAGAATGTCTGTGATTTCTGTGTATACATTGCCTAAACATGAATTACAAGAAAGTGACTGAAAGCTCTAGAGAAACAGAATTAAATGTTCTGTTGGTTCATCGTGTGAAATGGCTCACATGATTCTGAAGGCTTGGCAAAACTGAGCAGTTGTAGGGCAGGGTGGTAACCAGGAAACTCAGGCAAGAGTTTCAGCCTTGAGACCGAGTTTCTTCTATGCCAGGAAAGCCGTATTTGTTCCCAAGGCTTTCAACTGATTGGATGAGGCCCACCCAAATCATACAGTCATTTCCCTTACTAAAGTTATCTGAACTGTAGCTATTTAGCCCATGGACAAAATGCCTTCATAGCAACACCTAGATTCATGCTTGATTAAATCACTGGATATTGTAGCCTATCTAAGTTGACACATAAAAGTAACCATCACACTGACAAAGCACAGTATTTCTCAAAGTGCATGTTAAGACCTTCCTAGGAGTGTGTAAGGAAACTCTTCAGGGGTAGGTGAGTCACCACGTCAAAGAACTGATAGCTATCAATGACAGCTTTTTTTGGGCAGGGTTGGGGGAGTAAAATACCTCTCCTAAGACATGGATGTGCTCTACTTTCTTCTTTAAGGTTATTTTACCCTCACACTCATTTGACTTCCATTCTCTTTTCAGACCAGGCCTAGATCCTCATAAAGAGCCATGCAGCCTATGCAGCTAACATCTATTTCCTAGAGTAATACTGTAAGATTTTCCCGACATTCTGTACAGGAAAACTAAGATGATAGTTGATGACACCCTCTCTGTGAAATAAAATTGCCATTGTCCAATGTTCACTGTATTAGAACTTAATATTCCTCTAATTATGGTAGGATTATTTGTTCAAGTCAATGTTTAAAAAGAGAGAGAGGGAGAGAGATCTTTTAACATTGAAATACAATCTTCAGTGAAAATCTCCTGTGTGAAATGTAATATTCCTACTCTTTTATGGAGAGATGAAGACTGTGAGCCCCTTTTTGTTTTTTGTTTCTTTGTTTTGGGGGGGAGGCACAAGTAAGCGAGGAGAGAGAGTGAGAGAGAGAGAAGTGGGTTCAGCTGAGTCTTGATTTTTACATAAGGCAGGGCTCGAGCCCACCGGAAGCGGGGCTCATGCTCAGCCGGTGTGGGACTCGAACTCAGAGACTGTGCGATCAGGACCTGATCCGAAGTCAGAGGTGTAATGACTGAACCACACTGGCACCGGCCCAGTTTTTAAAAGTATGAATTCTTCTATACTGTCTTTCTGGTGCCCTTCTTGTAGTGTTAATTGGCCAAACACTGATACTGCTGATACGATGGCCCTGTACCACAGGACATCTGGAAATAACGAATTCTCAGCAAATACTTTATTTCCTTCCCAAGCTTTTCTTGATTTACTTTTAATCTTCATTTTGTACTTATGGAAAGAGCACTGACTCCATCGACGAAGCAAATACTGCTACCTGTTATTACTGCTTCGTTATGTGTCTTTGGACAACCGGTTTGGGCTTAGCAAAAAGCATTCAGAGCCTCAGGAGACTAAGGCAACAGCCAAGAAACTCTTGGCAAATTGTAAATCTTAAATGCAGAATGATAAATTGGTCCTTTCTTCACTCTGAACTGATGGATGAGAATAACGTGTCCTTATAGTTATTTACTCCAGTGCGATGCTAAATAGTTCTCTCGTTGACCTTGGTTTAGATGTTTTCCAAATATGTGCCCTTTAGCCCCTCATCTTGAGCCATTTTTTTAAGTCAAACAGAAAGTTGGAATATTTAGGCTGTTTCTCCAAATATTTTCCTCCACTGTCTAACTTTTTTGTTTGTTGTTGTTGTTTGTTGGTTTTTGTATCATTTCCAGCATTCTCAGGGACCTAGTGATCTCCCAGTATGTGTTGGGGACAATCTCCCATCTCCCACACAGCCCCTCGGTAAGGCAGATCCAAAACTTGCCCAGTAAGGTAAAGCAACCCAAACTTGCCCTCCATACCCACAGCTAACCCCCCAACCCCCGGAATGTCCCTGATCTCATCTGCTCTCAGAAGCTAAGCAGGGCTGGGCCCGGTTAGCACTTGGATGGGAGGAACTCTCCTTGGCATTGCCTGGTAAAAAATTGTAATATTGTGATCATTCCAAAATTAATTATTACGGTTTGCTTATTATATCTTATAGACTTGAACGGGAATTATTCTGCTTCAATGATGTCATCACACCTTCACTGGGAGGTGGATAAAGAAGGAGATGAATTGTCGAAAGTGGATACAATTTTGCAGGATATTTCTTTGTGGAGGGAAAGGAAAACAGAATTTGTAGTTCACTTACTTTGGGATGGGTACTATAAATTAATATTCTTTGTTTTCTTATTCTGCATGTCAACTCTCATAGCTGGTATTACATGCCCAAAATCGCTTATATAAAATCTTCAGGCTAAATACGTCTCAGAACTGAAAAATCTCCCAGTGTCAGTGTCTGAGGTATCTCCCCACCATCGACAACACTCATTCCTCAGTGAAATGCATGAATATCTCAACAGACTGGGCTAAGTAAAGGCTATAAATAACCTCATGTCACTTCCGGCCAGCTTCGCGGATAAATCAGAAAAAAAAAAAGAATGTTTGCAGTGGTTTTGGGTTTCAGAATTGTAAGTAAAGGACAGTACATCTGTATTAACCCAATGTCGGAAGAAGAAAGTTGGCATCTGCAGTGATTAATACAAACCAGACATACGCAGTTTAAACCCAGACCTGTCGCGTGTGCAAGATCCATTTTTTGTTGCTGTTGTTGAAACCACATTAAGGATTTATGCATATGCATTCTTTAGGAATAACTGGAGAATTCGGTTCTCCAAGGGACATTAAAAACAAAAGCTTTAAAGGCTATCTATTCCTGAGTCAGCACTTTTAACACCTTTGAACCGTTTTCCATTGTGATCTTTCCACACTCTCACAGGGAAGGTTATTTACCCATCTTTTATTAGAAGTTAATTTATATTCAACATTTTTAAGTTTATGTGCTTTCCTTAGCATATAATTTCAAATTAGCTCAAGCGGCTATCAAGAGATCGCTGTGACACAAAAAGTTTGATAGTAGATTAGATCTGAAGGACCCAGGAAACTTGTTTTCACGGCCATCCACGTGGGCTGTTGAATAATTCTGGTGTATGTTCACACCTCTTCCCAGCCTACAAAGGCCTCACCTCTTCAAGCTTACAAGCGTGTGTAGACTATTCGCAGGTATCAACTGGATACCACTGGTGTGATGACAGTGCAGTTTTGCCTGGGCAAGAAAAGCTGGCAAAAGTAATGCAAATACTCGGTGATGCTATTCAGCCAGAACTTTGACTAGGGTTTTTAGAAAAACATGATGTTATCCTGAATACCAGATGCTGCGTGCTAAAACTTTTGGACCGAGTAATCCTTTATTGGAAAGCCAAATATAGTCCCCATGTGTTGCAATCGGCCAGAATTTTCTACACTTACCATTCTACCCTTAGGTGAACTTCCCCTGCTTGTACCACAAACAAAGAAACAGAGAGTAATTCTAGTGGAATGTTTAAACTGGAAAAAAGTGACATTATGATGACTGTATTCAATGAAACCTTAGGTGCAATTCATGCCACAGGTTCAAAGTAATGGTGCTTCAAAAATCACTACAGGTTTTACTTGGTGGCCATTCTCATTTAGTAAGAAGACGTACTGCAAGATAATTCTTCACAGGAAAATTTTACACTACAGGCAAATTAACTGAAGATTTGGTAGGCACATTTTTATTACCTCCAGAAAATTGAAATGGCTATATTATAATAATCGTAATAACTATTTTTAATCGGCCATATTTAGGTCTTCACCAACAAACAATAAAGCTTTTAGGAATGCAGCATTGTGACCAATATTCAGAAAGGAGTGTCATTATGCATTTTAAAAGATGTTAAGTCCATGGTACCTATTTTCCTTTTCTTTTTTTGATAGAAAGTTACAATTGGAAACCATGCAAAGGTAACTTAATACTGAATTTATCTAAGAGAATTGTTATAGCCAAAAACAAATGCAGTCAATAATTTAGTATCTACTTTTTATTTCTTTTCAAGCCATTTGTAATATATACTTAAAATGTTGGCCTAAAATTGCAACACCTTTGTATGTTTAGCATAAAAATTCTCACCATGGGTTAGAAATAAAAACAAATACTCTTCTACTTATATTAACGAATCAAGCTTCTAAATGATATCATTCCTCGGATCCAGTAGAATTTTTTTTAATGTGCCAGCAAAATTACTTTAGTCACAAATCACTAGAAGCATTCTTGCATAAACAAGGTAATAGTATCCCTACTGCTCTTAGCAAAATTTCCCTTCGACTCCTCTTCTAATAACTGGAAAAACGTCTCTCTCTGGGGATTTTAAACACTGCTTAATATTCTCCAGAATGCCGTTCAGTATCTCTCACATAATGTCTTCATGGCCATTTAAGAACACTTAAAGAAATACTGAAGTCTATTTAGGAACTTCTCTAAGTAATAATAATTCCATTTATAATACCAAAAAAGTAGTATTTACAGAGAAACTATTTCATTGGTTTTGGATACATATGCCCTTCACACCGCTCGCATTGATAGCTGAGAGAGAAAAAACATTATCCTGCCCATTATGATACCCACTCAGGCATACGAAATGAAGTACGCCCAGAAAAGACACACAAATTGGAAAATAACAACATGGTTTCCCCCCCGCCCCCACTCTGTGGCTGAAGATAAAATAAAGAGAACTGATTCAAAGAAAAACAGATTAACCATCCTAGCATTTCATTTCAGTTTAAGCATGACATATAACAATTGGTCAGCCAAGAAAAGGGCGACAAGAGAGACATGCAGTAAAATATTTTCAAAGTAGTTTGAGAGAAAGACTTGTTGCTGTTTATTTAATTGTATCCTTAGGTACAAGAACAAATTAGAAAGATAAAAGAATAGATGGGGGATGACAGGGCATGTAGAAACAGGAGTTAGCTCCTTATTAATACTGTTACTGTGGTGTGTGACATGTTTACACACGTTCCTCTGAAGTACGTGCAAATTCATTAAGTGACTTTGCCCTTTATTTTTGTTCTGCTTCATTATTTACTGAAACAGTCATCTTAAAATTTCAAACATCAATGGTCCAAGACTAGACTATAGGAGTAGATAAACACCATGCATTAGCAACAGCTGGGGAGTCACAGGCAGAAGAGCTGTGTGTCACCAGGGTTCTCCTGAGGAACAGAACCAACACAATACACACAGAGAGGGATCCATAAGGAGGGTTATTACAGAAGTCTGCTCACACAGTTAGAGACGCTGAGAAGCCCCACCGTCTGCTGTCTGCAGGAAACCAGGGAAGCCAGTGCTGTCAGTCAGTGCAAGTGTGAGGGCCCGAGAACCAGTCATCCCGCTGTGCAAGAGCAGGAGAAGAAGGACTTCCCAGATCAAGAAAAGAAACTGTGACCACCCTCTGCCTTCTCGTTGCACTGAGGTCCTCAGCAGATTGGATGATGCCTATCCACACTGGTGAGGGAAGACCTCCTTTACTTAGCCTTCTGATTCAAACATCTTCTGGAAACACCCTCTCAGGCACACCCAGAAATAATGTTTTACCAGCTGTTTATGGATCCATGAGCCCAGTCAAGTTGACACATAAAATTAGTTGTCACAAATCGTAAGAAAAAAATGGTTGGGAACTTTTCTATTTGAAAGACTCATTGATTGGGGCACCTGGGTGGCTCAGTCAGTTAAGAATCCAACTTCGGCTCAGCATGTGATCGTGAATTGGAGCCCCATGTCAGGGTCTGCACTGACTCCTCAGCGGTGGGATCCTGCTTCGGATTCTGTGTCTCCCTCTCTCTCTGCCCCTCCCCTCCTCTCTCAAAAGTAAATAAACATTAATAAAAATAAAAAAAATTTAAAAAATGAATACCGTTGACTGCATTTAAAAGAAGAAAGAAAGAAAGATTTGACTACTGTAGAGAAGATGGTTGGAGAAATTCCAGCACACTATCTGGGTGTTTATGCCTAGGGAAATTTACTGGGATGCACTATCTTGTCCTCAGGTTTGCAAGGTGAGAACTTCATTACTCGAGTTACTTTGGTTTAACAAATGGTGATTAAGCCTGGGAGAACCTATTTACACCATTTAAACAATCTTACTCAAAAGAAATCAAAGATATAGAGGCCAGGTCAATCTATTAATTTTCCAAGGGAAATTTACAAAGAGAGAATAGCTCTACTTGACCAATTATGTATCAGAATACCTTTTCCTTAATCGATGTTTCTCTATAGTCCCCAATTAATTTATCCAATTTCTCTGTCATCATCAACTTACTTAAGGTTGAACAACATATTTTACTTCTTTATCAGTGGTTGAAACCCCTCAAATGAATCAAACGTTTTTGTTCATAGGATTCACCAGACTCAAATTACTCTTTTAAGTTTGACTGACTCCATTGCCTGGGGCATATGCTTCTTGAGTAAGATGTCTGACACAGTAGTCTATGTTTAATTTAAATGATTTCTATCTTGGGCCTTCTGCAGTTTAATTCGAATGAATTAAATATATGTTTGCTGCAACTCCACTGTGCACAGCAAGTGAGTAGGATCTGGTGTGTCATTCTTGAATGTGACAAGAGTGGAAAGAACAATGAGCTTTGAATCGGAACCATTGAATCTCTAGGCTGTTTCTGCCCCTTAGTGTCCGTCAGATACTGAGCAACTAACTCACTTTCTAAGTTTGTTTCTTCAGCTCTGCACGGGAGGTCCCACATGATATATATATATATCCTACGGATTTGTTTTAAGGATTGAGTCATAGGAGACGATTGTACACAAACGCTTTCTAAAATATAGTTTCTGTGTCAATGAAAGATACTGTAATAAAAGACACAGGAAGAGCTTGATCTGATCCCTATCTTAGGGACTCCTGGCCATCTCCCAGAGTCTGCTTTTTCTCAGTGTCCTGAGCCCCTCCTGGAAATGGTAACAAGAACAGAATCTGCCAATCAGAAAATATACAGCTCCTCAGTGGGAAGTCATTTCATCGAAACATAAGACCAGGAAATTAGAGGCTCTCTCCTAAAAATAAAATAGGGAGAATGGGGAAATAGGGAATGATTTCAATTCCTTAATAATAAATTATGAGCCCTGTAATAGTTCTCTACAGCTGCCATTAAGAAAACCACAGGCCAGGTGACTTAAAAAATAGAAATGTGTTTTCTCACAGATCTGCAGGCTGAAAGTCCAAGACCAAGGTGACAGCAAGTTCAGTCTCTCTCGAGGCCTCTCTCCTTGTCTTATAGACGGCCATCTTCTCACTTCATCCTCACATGACCCTTTCTTTGTGCATATGCAACTCTTGTGTCTCTGCCTCTCACATTGAGAGAACCTGTCACATTGAGTTAGATCAGTTCACTTAAATGTAATTATCTCTATAAAGGCCCTACCTCCAAATACAGTCACATTAGATGTTAGACCCTCAACATATGAATTTGGTGGGGGACACAATTCCATTCATAACAACGACCTGTATACCAACACAGTAGCAATGGGAACAAAGAGAAGTAATATTTGAAAGAAATTTTTGAGATAGAATTAACAGCATTTGATGATCAACTGAATTTAGGAAGTGGAAGAATGAAAAAGAGTTACAAAGGCTACCTCGGCATTTGGTATATGCAGGCATTTTGCTATATGGATCCTTGTATTAACATAAAAGACACAGCCCCTAGTGTAAAAATGTAGTCCTTTTAGAATGTATTTGAACTTAAACGAACATTGAGTTAATGTAGACTGCTATATACATAGAATCTTATATATATGAACCCAATGGTAACCACAAATCAAAAACTTATACCGGACACAGAAAAAATAAAGAGAAAAGAATCTAAGTTCACACCAAACAAAGCCATCAAACCACAAGAGATGAGAGCAAGAAAAGAAGACAGGAACAGAGATGAACTGCAAAAACAATCAGAAAACAATGGCCAAAGTGGCAATAAGTAAACACCTCTCAGTAATTGTTTTAAATGTAAATGCCTAAATGTTCCAATCAAAAGACTGAATGGATTTTTAAAAAAAGATTCACTTATATGCTGTCTGTAAGAGATTCGCTTTAGACCTAAAGACATGCATTGAAAGTGAAAGGATGGAAAAACATAATCCATGCAAATGGAAAAAAAAAAAAACACAGGAGGTAACTTAAAATAGACAAAATAGATTTTAAAAGAAAGACTGTAGCAAGAAACTGAGAAGGGTGTTACATAATGATAAAGGGATCAATCCACCAAGACAATACAGAAATGGTAAATATCTATGCACTCAACGCTGGAGCACCTAAATACATAAAGCAAATATTAACAGACATAAAGGGAGACATTGACCATAATACAAAAACAGAAGACTTTAACACCCACTTACATCAATAGATAGATCATCCAGGCAGTTAATCAACAAGGAAGCAATGGCTTTGAATGACACATTTGACAAGATGGACTTAACTGATGTATGCAGAACATTCCATCTAAAAACAGCAGAATACACATTCTTTTCAAGTGCACATGAAACATTCTCCAGGATAGATTCCATGTTAGGCCACAAAAAACTCTCAATAAACTTACAAGATTGAAATCATATCAAGCATCTTTTCTGACCACAATGGTATGAAACTAGAAATAAAATAGAAAAAAAAAACTGGAAAAAGGTAAACACATAGAGGCTAACCAGCGTGCTACTAAACAACAAATGGGTCAATGAAAAAATCAAAGAGGAAGTAAAAAAATAATTGGAGACAAATGAAAAGGAAAACACAAACTCCAAAACCTTTAGGATACAGCAAGAAAAATTTTAAATAAACAATCTAACTTTACACCAAAAAGAAATAGAAAAAGAAGAACAAACAGAAAGTTAGTAGAAGAAACGAAGAAATAATAAAGATTAGAACAAAAATAAATAAAATAGAGACTAAAAAAATAGAAAAGATCAAAATGAAATCAAGAGCTGGTTCTTTGAAAAGATAAACAAAATTGACAAAACTAGCCAGATTCATACAAAAAAGGAGAGAACACTCATATAAACAAAATCAGAAATGAAGAAGGACATGTAGCAACTGACAGCACAGAAATACAAATGATTATAAGAGAATATTACCAAAAATTATATGCCAACAACCTGGACAATCTAGAAGAAATGGATAAATCCCTTGAAGCATACAATCTTCCAAAACTGAATCAGGAAGAAAAAGAAAATTTCAACAGACTGATTATTAGCAATGAATTGAATCAGTAATTTAAAAACTCCCAACAAACAAAAATCCAAGACCAGATGGCTTCATAGGTGAATTCTATCAAACACTTAAAGAAACATTAAAGAAGGGATAATATCTATTTTCTCAAACTATTTCAAAAGGCAGAAGAGGGAGGAAAACTTCCATGTACGTTCTATGAGGCCAGTATGACTCTGATAACAAAACTAGACAAAGATTCTACATAAAAAGAAAACTACAGGACCTGATGAACATAGGTGCAAAAATCCTCAATGAAATATCAGCAAAATTAATTCAACAATATATTTAAAGAATCATTCAACATGGTCAAGTTGGATTTAATCCAGAGATGTAAGGGTGGGTCAATATCCACAAATCAATGTGATACATCACATTAACAATAAAAGGATGAAAACCACATGATTATCTCGATAGACACAGAAAAAGCACTTGACAAAATACAACATCCATTCATGATAAAAATTCAACAAAGTGTGTTTAGAGGGAACATAACTCAACATAATAATAAAGACCATATATGAAAGACCCACAGCTAACATCGTACTCAATGCAGAAAAACTGAAAGTGTTTCCTCTAAGTTCAGAAATAAGGCAAAGATGTCCAGTCTCACCACTTTTATTCAACATAGTATTGCAAGTCCTAGCCACAGCAATTAAAAGAAATAAAAGAGGCATCCAAATTGGTAAAGAAGAAGTTAAACTGTCACTATTTGCAGATGATGTCATACAATATACAGAAAACACTAAAGACACTACCAAAAAACTATTAGAATTAATAAACAAATTCAGTAAAGTTGTAGGATACGAGATTAATATACAGAAATCTATTGCATTTCCGTATACTAAAAATGAAGTAGCATAAACAGAAATAAAGAAGAAATCCCAATAATAACTGCATTAAAAAGAATTAAAACACCTATAAATAAATTCAACCAAGGAGGAAAAAGACCTATACTCTGAAAACTAGAAGATATTAATGAAAGACACTGAAGATGACACAAATGGATATACCATGCTCATGGATTGGAAGAATTAATATTGTTAAATATTGTCTGTACTACTCAACCATTCTACAAATTCAGTGCAATCCATTTCAAAATATTAACAGCATTTTTCACAGAACCAGAACAAATAATACTAAAATTTGTATGAAAGCATAAAAGGCTTCAGATAGCCAAAACAATCTTGAGAAAAAAGAACAAAGCTGGAGGTATCACAATCCCCGATTTCAAGACACACTGTAAAACAAGAGTAATTAAAATAGTATGTTTATAATCAAAAGTGGCACAAAAATAGGCATACAGATTGATGGAACAGGTTAGAAATCCCAGAAATAAACCTACGCTTATGCAGCCAATTAATATAGGACAAAGGTAGGAAGAATATACAATGAGGAAAAGACAGACTCTTCAACAAGTGGTGTTGGCAAAAGTGGACAGCTACGTGCAAAAGAATGAACTTGGACCGCTTTCTTACACTATCTACAAAAAAAATTCAAAATGGACTAAAGACCTAAATACCGAAACCATAAAAAGTCTAACAAAAAACAAAACAAAAGAAAACAAAAACAGGCAGTAATCTCTTGGACATCAGCCTTAGCAGCATATTAATTCCTGTGTCCCTCAGGTAAGGGAAACAGAAGCAAAAAAAAGCTATCTGGGCTACACCAAAATAAAAAGTTTCTACACATCCCAGGAAAACATCAACAACACAAAGCCTACCTACTAAATGGGAGAAGATATTTAAAATGATATATCTGATATGAGATTAGTATCAAAAATATATAAAGAATTCATAGAATGCAACAACAACAACAACAAAAATTGGCAGAGGACTTGAACAGACATTTTTCCAAAAGAGACACATAAATGGCCAATGGACACGTGAAAAGAGGCTCCACATCATTCATCATCAGAAAATGCAAATTAAAACCACAATGAGACGTCTCCTCACACCAGTCAGAATGGACAGTACCAAAAAGACAGGAAACATCAACTGTTGGCAGTGAGCTGGAGAAAAGGGAACCCTCACGCACTGCTGGTGGGAATGAGGATTGGTGCAACTACTGTGCAAAACAGTATGGAGATTCCTCAAAAAATGAAAAATATAAATTCCGTATGATCCAGTAATTCCATTTCTGGGTATTTACCCAAAGAAACACTAATTCAAAAAGATATATGCACTCCTATATTTATAGCAGCATTATTTATAGGAGCCAATATATGGAAGCAACCCGTGTCCATCAATAGATGAATGGATAAAGGTGTGAGTGTGTGCACGCACGAGCACACGCACGCGCACACACACAACCACACATAGGAATATTACTCGGCCATAAAAAAGAGTTAGATATTGCCATTTGAGACTACATGGATGGCCCAAGAAGGTATTATCCTAAGTGAAATAAGTGAGACAGACAAATACCATATGATTTCACTTACATGTGGAATCTAAAAAGCAAAACAAATGAGCAACTAAAACAGACTCTTAAATACGGAGAACAAACTGGTGGTTGCCAGATGGGAGAGAGGTGGGGTGGGATGAGCTAAATACTTGGAGGGGATTAAGAGGCATACACTTCCAGTTACAAAAGAAGTAAGTAAACGAAATGAAAGGTACAGCAGAGGGAACATAACCAGTAGTACTGTAATAACATTGGTGATAGACGGTAATTACACTTACAGTGGTAAGCAAAGCATAATGTATAAAATTGTCAAATCACTGACTGTACACCTGAAATTCATATAAGATTGTATGTCAACTATACTTGAATAATGTATTTTTTAAAAAGACATATGCATTTAAAGAGCAGATGCTAATTTCCAAGTAGCAAAATGAATTCCTATATTTGAGAACTGCCTAACTCACTTAGCCTCATACCTTAGCCTCAAAAACACACAAAGTCAATGATTTATCTTTAAGGGAATGTAGGCATTGGGATTTGTTCAAGCTGATTTTGGGTTGTGAATTTATAATTCACCATCTTTGTCCTCTTGGAGTTATTACTTCTGAACCTCCGTTTCTTCATCAGCAAGACATGACTAACAAATACCCAGCTTACGTGGCTGATATAAGAATTAAAGGAAAGATTCTATATAAGGTGGGTAGCATGTTGCCAGATCCGCAATGGACTTTCAATAAATAATATTTGTCAAAAAATTTAGATAGCTTCTAACAAATAAAAATCATGTTTGTTTTTTCCTGGTGGGAAAAGGACGCTAAGGAGACAGGGATGCTAAAATGATAAGCGAGTCTAAAAGCTATGAAAAAGGCCAATGGGAATCAAAAGATGCACGAGTGGAAAATACTCCTAAAGATAGGTATGCAATTTACAAACATCTATGTATGCATATGAACCTCTTTGAAAGAAATCTGTGACTCTGAAGGTCCATGGCCCAAAAATTTGGATCCAATGGCCATTAGTGGATGACAAACGTAGAAATCAGACGTCTGCTACTTCTCCTAGTAAGTTGGATTAAGTAATTTACATAAACTCTTAGAGCCTCCAATGAAGTATCATTGGTATTACCCACTGTGCCTTCAGCATTAAGCGGAAGTGCAAACAAGACCAGCATTAGAAGTTTACCGTGAAAGCTCTGGCTCTCTTCTGCTACCATATTATAAGCAACAGAAGCTATCAACAGAGAAAGAGCTGTGAAAAGGTGAAATTATTATAGTAGCACTATATAGTAGTAGTATTTTCCAGGAAGATAACTAAGTTATTTTTCTCATCCTTTTTTTTAATGTTTATTTATTTTTTAGAGAGAGAATGAGAGAGAGAGAGTGAGAGAGTAAAAGCAGGGGAGGGGCAGAGTGAGAGGGAGACACAGAATCTGAAGCAGGCTCCAGGCTCTAAGCTGTCAGCACAGAGCCCGACACAGGGCTCGAGCTCACAAACCGTGAGATCATGACCTAAGCCGAAGTCGGACGCTTAACCGACTGAGCCACCCAGGCACCCCTTGAGTCATTGTTCTATACTCCAGTTCCTAAAGAAGTGGACTTAGGGACTATACCCAGCACCCCATATGTGATATCTCCAAAATCCATATTTTCTTTGGCTATCAAATAGAAAAAAAATTCTAAATTAGTAGAAATTTTAAATTAGTAGGTGAATTTTCTATCATACTTCATATAGTTTACTAGAGATACCACGTAATAATATTGGTTAAATGAAATTTTATATAGGCCTTATCTTCCCATAGGAAAATAAAACCCATAAATGTTTCCTAGGGGAAGATGATTGATGAATGAGGGGGCACAGCCAATACTGTTCTTTGGTAGCACCAAGAAAATATTCTGTGACAGCAAATGACAGAAAAGAAGAGATGACAGAAACAAATCTGGAATACCGCTTAGAATGCATTAGTGACTACATTTGAGATGGGGTTCCACTCGCATCTATTTATGCAGAAGTTAATCTCCAGCAAGCAAGTCACGGCCTTCCCGGGAGCTAAAGAATAGAGACATGAGAGATTCAAGAGATGGAGTGTGCTGAGAAGTCACAGGAAAATAAAAAAGTCTTGTCACTTGTTCCCTATTATATAATTTACTCCAAGCAAAATCATTTATATTTGGGAAGGAAGGATTCTCCAAGGACCAAACCAATGCTCGGAACGGCACTGCCCTGCAAAACTTTACAATAACGAAGGCTATTATTTAAAAGCTGGTGGCTTTTCAAATTAAGGGATCTAAACCGGCTACAGAAGCTATTCAAAACTGTCTACAGGAAGAGCCATAAGATGAAAAGGCTATAAACTATTAGACACCTTATAACAAGCAGAAGAAAAAGAGGAAGAGACAGCCTGGCTGATCCCAAGGAGAGATAACAGGGCCGGAGCCGAATTCCCAGCAGGAGAACACACAGGTGGAGAGGGAGGGGGACGCGATGATAAGACCGCAGGGCAATGGGACCCGGAAGCAAGTTAATCTATGCCAAAACCGCCCTACCTTTCTTTGCTCCGTCCAAAGCCCAAGTTGACGGATCCAAGTAAATTTTCTATCTGATTTGCCTTCTTTTCAACCTGAGGTTATGTTTTGCTTACAACGTGTTACCAAACGTTATCTCTTCAATCAATCGAGAGAGCTTTATTTTTAAAGATTTGCTCAGTATTTTCCTCAGAGACACATTTCCAGACAGCCTGTTTCTCATTAGCTGGAACAAACAGGACTGTGTTTATAGCACCGCACCAGACTTGAAAGAATTCCCCCTTCCTAGGGAAACTGGTCAGGGAATTAGCATGGCAGTCACGTGAAGGAGGGAATTTCAGCACTCAGCTTTGACATAAGACAGAATATTGGTTCATTAATATAATCTCTAAAAAGCAAATTGCATAACTCTTTGTGACACAAAGATAGAGTTTTGTTTTGAACACAGTTTTAACCAGTTCTAACATATAAAACACCGTTGATGTTCAATATATATAGTGACTACAAAATACCTAACTTCTGTTCAGCAGTTATTGACTGCTTGCTGTGGGCAATATAGAGAACACAAAGATGTATAAAACAGTGCTAAATAGTTTATAGTCTAGAGACTAATCCAACTCATTGTATAAATAGAACCCTTAGAAATCACTCTGTTCTACAACAGGAGTGCTTAGAAAAAAAAGATACCAGTTAAGTCAATACAAATCATAGGGGTTTATCAGTGGAAGTCACTACCAATACCAAAGGAAGTAACTGAGAATATTTATAAGTATGTTGATAAGGAGAAAATGTACAAATACTTTTATCATTGTAAAATACTTCTCAGAGTCTTGGCTCGCAAAAATCAGGATAAATCCACTCCAACGTATCCAATCACACTGTATTATCTGACTTAATATCCCTTCATGGAAGTAATTTCACTGTCAAGATGGTCACAGTCTACCAAGACCATAAAAGGCAGTTAGGATGAGAAATTCAGATGAAAACCATGTGGCTAATTTACGTATAATTGGAATGGGGTATGTAGTGAAGAGCCAGTAGAAGATTATTTAGAAGAGCACATGTGGATCTTGCTGTCTCTGGGTTTATACACAAGCGCTTATCACAATGTTCCTGTAACAGCAGTAGTAACCTTAGAATATTGAAAATAGGTGTGCAATGTAGTTCCTTTTTAAAATAATATGTTATTTTTTTATTTTAAAAATGTATTTTTAAAATAATATATCTTTATCACCGACCGTTTAATATTAAGCAAAAGTGTAGCCCCCAATTTTCAAGCAATATACCTTCTGCTTCGGGGTATTAACAAATGCTATTAAACTAGTTCCAAAAGAGAACACTTCATCTAAAAATATTCCTTACTATTCAAACAGCTTGTTAATTGCTTAAGACTACATGCTGTCCTTACAAACCCATATGGCATTTAACTTTGTGGTTTTTATGACGGTATAAATCAAATTTTAAATCAAACACCTATTCTTTCTTCATAAAATGATTTTTAAAAAGGAATTTACATTTTATATTGTTTTTTCTTCGTAACAAAAAGTAAATCAAAGTTCAAAATTTTAAAATATAAGACCTGTTTCTTGATACCTCAATACATTTCTTTCTGAGATCTGAAAAACACATTATTTTTGAAAGGATCGTAAGACACATAATAGAAACTGCTATGGGCTGTTTGGTGTACAGGGAGAAGTTTCCATATATATAGATATGCATGCCGAATGGCATACTGTGCATAATCATTGCCTTTTCTAACTATTGAGAAAAATATTTTATGAATCTGCACTATTAATAAAACAGTGACAATTCTGTCTGAACACAGGGGGAGGGGGCTCTGCAGAATATTTTGGCATCTGAGGGGGTATAAGGAGAACAGAGAAATAAAGGTGAGAAGGGAAGATGAACAGAGATATTCGTTCCATCAGAACAGCTACAACAGAGTCAGCTCGGCGAACGTGAGTGTGATCCCTGGAAGTCATCCAGGATGCACTGCTCCGAGTACGGCAGTGGGACAGCATCTGTTGGCTAAGGTTCAAGTGGCCATTGATCTGGAATGCAGCTTCTGAGGATATCCACTAGAGGATGACGAGGCCCCACCAACATTGCAAAGACAAAGGTGCTTTGGAGAAGACACAGGCACACTCATTTTGCGAACTTTTGTTACGTGGAGTGCTTTGATCAGAAGATGGGGAAAAAATCTTTCACTAGAAGAAGGAAACGCTGAGGAAGTTACGGTACAGAAAGAGCTAGTCTGGCAACTGTCACAGAGAACAGTCCAAATAGATCCGAATTTAGTAGTTCATTATTTTCCTCCCGCACTTAACCAACAATACAGTCATTGTTTTACAGTAATTTATAGAGAATTACTCAAATGTACATCATGTTCACAATCTACCTAAAACTGATTCAAAGCAAAACACAAAACTCGTACTTAACTTGAATTTTAGCAGAATGCTGTTTGGAAAAGCAGTGCGTTTCTCAAAAGAAAATTTTATTTTCTGAGTAAGGAAAATGTAAAATGTTGAGAGAAGGAGGCTGTGGGGGCTGTTGGACCTAGAAAAAAGATGGAATGCCTAAAGAAAAGGTCTGTCTTCTAGGCAAAATAGTTTTTAGAAATTGAGATGAAATTCACATAATTTTTATTCACTGCGATTTTAAAGTATGCCATTTCAGTGGTTTATAGTATATTCAAAATGTTGTGCAGCCATCGCCATTATTTAATTCCCGATAATTTCCATCATCTCTAAAAGAAACCGCATTGCCATTACCCATCATTCCCCATTCCCTCCTTCCCTTAGCCCCTGGCAACTATTTTCTGTCTCTTTAGATTAGCCTATTCTCTGGATTTCTCTATCTCTGGGCTTACCCAAACATTCTGGATGTTTCATACAAACAAAATCTAACAATATGTGACTTTTTGTGTTTGGCTTCCTTCACTTACCACAAGTAAACGTTTTTCACCTACAATATGTTGTAGCATAGAATGAAAAGTACTTCATTCTTTTTTATGGCTAAATATAGCCATTGTATAGACCTACCACACATATTTTTATTCATTAGTTGATGAAGATTTAGGTTGTTTTTACCTTTTGGCTGTTGTGAATAGCACTGCCACGAATATTCTCATACAAGTATTTGTTTGGGTAACTGTTTTCAATTCTCTGTTTTTACACCGTATTTATTTATTTTGAGAGAGAGAAGGAGCAACTTAGAGAGGGGCAGAGAGAGAAAGGAAGAGAATCCTAAGTAGGCTGCATGCTGAGCATGGAACCTGACAGGGGCCTCGAACCCATGAACCCATGAGATCACAACCTGAGCTGAAACCAAAGTCAGACACTTAACTGACTGAGTCACCCAGGCGCCCCTATTTGCAATTCTCTCGAGTAATAACCTAGGTATGAAATTGCTGAGTTACATAGTAACCCTACATTTACCTTTCTGAGGAATTGCCAAACTATTGCCCGCAATTGTGGTACCATTTTACATTCCCACCAGCAGTGTATGAAGGTTTCATTGCCTCCACATCCTGACAAGACTTATTTTCTGTTTTTTTTATTACACCCATCCTATTGGGTGTGAAATGGTAGCACATTGTGGTTTTGATTTACTTTTCCTTAGTGACTAATTATGTTGAGCATCACTTCATGTATTGAGCATTTGTAACTTCTTAGAAATGTCTGTTCAAGTCCTTTGCTCATGTTTAATGGGATTGTTTGTCTTTTTGTTGAGTTGTAAGAGTTCTTTCTATATTCTAGATACTAAACCCTTAGAAGACAGAACATTAACAAATATTTTCTCCCATTGTAAGTGTAGTTATTTCACTTTAATAATGTTCTTTGATGTGCAAGCATTTTTAATTTTATCTGACTTATTTATTTTTCCTTTGATGCACATGCTTCTAAGCATATTTATGAAACCAATGTCTAATCTAAAGGTGTAAAGTTTGCAACCGTATTTTCTTTTATGAATTTTATAGTTTTGGCTCATACGTTTAGGACTTCTAACCACTTTGTGTTAATTTTTACATATGGCGTGAGGTAGAGGCCCAAATTCATTCTTTTATACATAGATATTCAATTCTTCCCATGCTACTTGTTGAAAACACTATTTTTCCCCCATTGAAAGTCTTGGTAGGTCACAAATCAATTGGCATAGATATGGGGTCCTTTTTTGGATTCTCAATTATTTTCCATTGACCTATATGTCCATCCTTATGTGAGTATCATGCTTTTATTATTGTAGGTTTGTAATAAGTTTGAGATCAGGAAGTGTGCATTCTCTTATTTTGTTCTTTTTCAAAATTGTTTTAGGTACTCAGGTTTCTTGAAATTCCACAATAATTTTAGAATTAGCTTGCCTATTTCTATTAAAAACTTCTGTCAGAATTTTGAGGGATAGAAAAAAGAATCCTTATAGGGATTGCAATGAGTGCAGATAAATTTGAAGAAATTGCCATCTTAATAATATTAAGTCTTTCATCCAAGAAAATAAGATGTGTTTTTGTTTTTTAGATCTTTTTAAGTTCCTTTCAACTATACTTTGTAGTTTTCAATGCACAAATCTACAATTCCTTATTTAAATTAACTTCTATGTATTTTACTCTTTTCAGTGTTATTATAAATTGAATTGTTTTCTTAATTTCATTTTTTGGGTTGGTTTTTGCTAATATATAGAAATATAATTAAAATTGGTATATTGAGTTTGTATACTACAACCTTGCCAAACTCATTTCTTAGCTTTAACTGTGCATGTGTGCCTTCTTTAGGGTTTTATATATATAAGACAATGTCATTTAGGAATAGGGGTACTTTTATTTCTTTCGGTCCAATCTGGATGCCTTTCATTTATTTTTTCTTATTTAATTACCCTGACTAAAACCTGCAGTACAATGTCTGAATACAAGAGGAAAATACAGAAATCACTGTTTTCCTCCTGACCCTAAAGAAAAATTTGTGGAGTGTTTTTGTCATGAAAAAGCCCTAAATTTTTATAAATCCTTCTTGTGTGTTAATGAGATTCTTATGTGTTTTTCCCTTCATTCTATTAATATGGCATTATTACATTAATTTTCTTAAATTGAACATCTCTTTTTTTTAATGTTTATTTATTTATTTTGAGAAAGAGAGAGAGAGAGGAAGGGAGAGGCAGAAAGAAAGGGAGAGAGAGAATCCCAAACAGGTTCTGTCAGCAGGGCTGACCTTACAAACTGTGAGATCACAACCATAGCCAAAGTCATATGCTTAACCAACTGAGCCCCCCAGGTGTCCCCATGTTAAACAGGAGATAAATAACACTTAGCCATAATGTGTAATTCTTTAGATATTCTACTGGATTCAGTTTGCTAGTCTTTTCTTAAAGATTTGTGCCAGTATATTCATAAAGGATATTTGTAGTCATTTTCTTTTCTTGTGCTGTCTTGCCTGAATTTGCAATCTTTCCTGTATATAATAATTTGCTCGTCACATGTCTCTGTCTTCTTTTTGGTCCAGCTAAGGTTTGTCAATTTCGTTGATCTTTTCAAAAGATCAACTTCGTTGATTTTGTGGGTTTTATGTTGCTTTTCTAGTTCCTATTTCATTTATCTCCATTCTAATCTTTTTTATTTCCTTCCTTCTGCTGTTGTAGGTTTCATTTGCTCTTCTTTTTCTAGTTTCTTAAGGTAGATATTTCAGTTATTGAATTAGTATCTTTTTTCTCTTATAAGTTTTGATAAACTGTGATTTCTTTTTCATTCAGGTAAAGTGTTTTATAATGTCTCCTGTGATTTCCTCTTTGAGTTGTTGGTCACTTAGGAATGCAGTTTCTACATATTTGTGAATTTGCCAAATGTCCCCCTGTAATTGATTTCTAATTTCATTTCATTGTGGTCAAAGGACATATTTTGCATGATGAGAATCATTTTAAATGTATTGAGACTTGTTTGGTGGCCTGATGTATGGAGTATCCAAGAGAATATTCTATGTGTTCTTGAGAAAGATGTGTTCTCTCCCTTTGGTGGTAGAATACTCCATTAGTATCTGTCAGGTTTATGGAGCACCAGGGTGGCTCAGTCAGTTAAGTGTCCGACTCTTGGTTTTGGCTCAGGTCATGATCTCTTGGTTGGTGGGTTCAAGCCCCACATCAGGCTCTGTACTGACAGTGTGGAGCCTGCTTGGGATCCTTTCACTCCCTCTTTCTCTGACCCTCCCCCACTTGCTCTGTCTCTGTCTCAAAATAAATAAGTAAACTTAAAAAAAATATCTGTCAGGTATTATTTACTTATAGTGTTGTCCAAGCTACAATTTCCTTACCAATCATCTCTCTAGCTGTCCTATTCATTAAAGCGGAGTACTGAAGTCTCCAAATATTATTACTGAGTTATTTCTTCTATTACTCTGTCAACATTTGCTTTTGTACTTGATGGACTGACCCTAAAACTATATAATCACAAGATAATGTCCTTTTTGTGTCTCTTAAAAATTTTGTCTTAAAGTCCATCTTATCTAGCAGCATAGCCACCCCAGTTCTTTTTGCAGTTATTTACACAGAAAATCTTTTTTTATACTTCCACTTACTATACATTCGTGTCTGGGAATTGAACATAGTCTCTTACTGACGCCATATGGTTGGATCATTTCTATTTATCCATTTTGCTAATCTTAGTTTTTTTAAATTAGAGAGCTTAATCTTTACAGTTAATGTAATTACCGACATAGGAAGATTTACTTCTTTCATTTTGCAGCTTTTTTCTATGTCTTAATTCTTTTTTTGTTCTTCGGTTCTTCCATTACTGCCTTTTTTGCATTAAATATATTTTTTCTTGTGTGCCGTTTTAATTTCTTTGTCCTTTCTTTACTCTATCATGAGTTATTTTCTCTGAGGTTCATCTGTGGAATACCACCTTAATTCATAACAATCTAGCTTGGGTTAACACCAACTCATTTTCAACAGAATACATACTGCACTCTTTTATAGCTTCATCTCACTCTTTATGTTGTTGTAAACTACATTTTTATACATACAGCGTGTCCGTTAATATAAATTTATCATTGTTTTATGCAGTTAGTTATAAACTAGATGAGAGAAAATAAGTGTTACAAACTCAAGATACATTAATACTGACTTTAATATTTACCTATGTAGTTACCTTCACTGGTTTTCAGCATTTCTTCGTGTGGACTCAGTGATTGTATTGCATCCTGAAGGACGTCCATTTTACCCTGAAGATCTACTTCTAGCACGCTTTGTAGAACAACTGTCCTAGCAATGACTCTCATTACAACAAAATGTCTTAATATTGCCTTCAAGTTTGAAGGATAATTTTACCAAGATATAGAATTCTTGGTTGAAAGTTTTGTTCTTTTTTTTCAGCACTTTAAGTATATCATCCCACTGCCTAGATTCTAGAGTCCATAATTTCTGAGGTAAAATTAGACATTATTCTCATATTGACGATACCTCCCTTGTATGTGACAAGTTGCTTCTCTCTTGCCGTTTTCAAGATTCTCTCTTTGGATTTCCTTTTCAACAGTTCGAGTATAAAGTGCTTTAGTTTTCCACCATTACTTCATCAAATATTCATACTGTCCCCATTTCCACTCTCTTCTTCTGAAAGTCCCATTTTACCCATGCTGATATGTTTGATGGTATCTTACTTAGGCTCTATTCATTTTTCTTCATTCTATTTTTTTTTTCTTTCTGTTACTCAGATGGACAATCTCAGCTGCCAAATCTTCAGGCACACTGATTCTTTCCTTTTCCTGTTCACTTCTGCTACTGAGCCCTTCTAGTAAATTTTCGTTTCAATTATTGTACCTTTCAATTCCAGATTTGCTATTTGGTTCCTTTTTATAATTTCACTCTCTTAGTTAATATTCTCTACTCAGTGAGAAACATTCATGATCTCCTTTAGTTCTTCAGCCATGGTTTCCTTTATCTATTTGAACAAATTTAGATTAGGTTACGAACTCTTTATAGTTCAATATCTGGGATTTCTCAGAGAAAATTTCTATTAATTTCTCTTTTCCTGTGCATTGGCCATTTCTTATTTTTTCTTTGCCTGCTTCATAAAGTTTTTTTTTTTTAACTGAACATTTAAAATATTATTATGTGGCCACTCTGGGAGTCCAATTCTCTCTCCTCCCAAGATTTGTCTTCAGTAGTATTCAGTATTGTAGTTGTTTGTTTGTTCAGTTATTTTTTCTGAGCTAATTTTGTAGTCTGCATTCTCTGTCATGTTTTGCCACTGAAGTCTCTCTTCAGTTAGTTTAGTGGTCAGCTAGTTATTGGACAGTATTTCCAGATCCACTCTGTGTGTCTTGGGGCCTGCCTTGAACACCCAGCTAGGCAATTTGACTTCTGTCTTAGCTTTCACTTCCTGCTTGTGTAGAACTTGAAGGTCAGCCAGAAATGAAAACTGAGGGCCTTCTCAGGTCTTTCCTGAGTGTGTGCATGGCCTTGTAGATCCTCAGGAATATGCCAGAGCTTTTTAAAGTTCTTATTCTCCAAAGCATCCCATTCTTCAGACCTTCCTCCAAAACCCTTTGGTTAGTCTTTTTTGGCCCCAACTTTCATGCACTGCCCCAAGCAGCAATAAGTAATATATTTGTCTATAAATGCCTTTGACAAACACTGCCCTTTTAGCCAGGCCTCCAGGGAGCTATCATACAAGTCAAAACAAACAATTCTTTACAAATGAGATCCATTCTGCTCTCTCCAGTACTGGAATCTGTACTGGAAATAGGGGCTGTTATCTTCGAGGCCACTGCCAAAGTGTTGAGTAGGGGATGGGACTAGAGTAAGTTAAAACACCACAATACTCTGTGTTATTTCTGAGATATAGCCATTTTTTTTCTGGATTAAGCATTCCACTGGTTGCTGCAAGCTATTGGTTACATTCCAGATTTCTGAGAATGTTGATTCTGATAGTTTTTGCCAGAATTTTTGTTGCTTTTATGGAAGGATGGACTTTTAAATTCCTTACTCCATCCTTTTCTCTGGCATCCTCTAAGCAAAATCTCTACACATGTCCGAACCAATCTAAGGTTTCTGTGATCTATTAAAGTTTTTATTTGTTTGTTTGGTTAAAATTCTACTATTTTTTTAATTTTTTTTACAAAGAAAAAGGTAAACTTTTAGTAACATTGCAAAAGGAAAAAAGAATAGTGTTCTGTGAATTCATTTTCTAAATCAAGTACACATGTTGCCAATTGCCAATCTTATGTTAGAATCCCACCCCAGACTTGTAATCTATCTACACACATCTCTCCACAGCAAACCTAAGCCCTTAAATTATTATTTTTCCCTCTTTATGTAAGTGTATTTTTTAACTTCAATTATTATGGTTTACTTATATTGAATAAAGTACATCTAAATCTGAAAAATTTTATTTCTCTAGACGAGACTGCATTGTTTCTAATGTTTATTAATTTTGGAGAAAGAGAGACAAAGCACAGCAGGGAAGGGGCAGAAAGAGAGAGGGAGACACAGAATCCAAAGCAGGCTCCAGTCTCCGAGCCGTCAACATAGAGCCCAACACAGGGCTTGAACTCATAAACCGTGAGATCCTCATGTAGGCTGAAGTCCAATGCATAATTGACTGAGCCATCCAGGGGGTCCCAAGATTACATTGTTTCTAAAAGTTCAAGGCAGTTACTCTCCCCTAGACTTTCCCTATATTTTTAGCTTTTCAAGATAGTAAGTACCATTAGCTGAATCAACATACAACACTATATGTAGGTATTAGCCTTAGATAACATTGACCTATCTAATGCCTACAAAAAAAAAGGAGATATTCTTCAAATGGACTACTTACATAAGCTACTTTAATTTACTGTGTCTCTTCCTAATTATCTGCAAAATGGGGTGCTAGAGTGGCAAAAAAAATGTCAGGTAACTAGCCCTTGTACTCTTGTAACCCTTTCTTCCTCAGTAACAAAATCACAATTTTATTGAAATTAGTCATGTACCCAAATAAAGACTATTTCCTAGTCTCTTGACGGCAGTTGGCTCTCCAAATATTGTCAACATGAACACAGAAGATAGGTACAACGAATAGATGGCACCACACTGAATTTATTGCATTACTGTTTTTGAAGCTCATCTTACTTTTTTCAGTCTACTTAAGCTTAAAACTTAAAGCAACTCTTGCCTTATGAGAACTTTTGCTTTCTGATTATCTCAGCTTCCGCTTACATCCCCCTGTAACATATTCTGTCCACTTACTTTGTCTTCAAAGCAGGTATCAAAATTCTACTTTAAGGTTCAAATTCTCATATAAATGTTTTAAAATTTTTTAATATTTATTTATATTTATTTTTGAAAGAGAGAGAACACAAGCAGAGGAGAGGAAGAGAGAGAAGGAGACACAGAATTTGAAGCAGGCTCCAGGCTCTGAGCTATCAGCACAGAGTCCAACGTGGGGCTTAAACTCACAAACCATGAGATCATGACCTGAGCTGAAGTTGGACACTTAACCGACTGATATTTTTGTTATTGTCGTTGACTTTGTCATTACATTGCAAATTTTAGTCCCCTGAACTAACACTATTTTGTCCATGGTAGATATTTATTCAGTGATATGAGGAGAATGAATTTACCTTTATTTAGGACTAACCTTGCATCAGTACCACGAGGCTCTGTGCATATGCCAATTGATTAGAAAAGACTCCACTCCTGTGCAGCTTACATTTAGCAGAGAAGGCCTGCAGATAATCTCTGTGTTAATCATGTAATTGAAACTGACTTTGAACTAGGCAGTGGCCTTCATTGTTGCTAATGACCGTTCGGGTGTGGTTTGGCTGTGGTGGTCCAGGAAGCCAACAAGATGACTAGCAAAGTGGAACCCAAGAAGGCACTAGGTATGGAGGGACAGTGTAAAAAGTGCTCCACAACCTGTAGAGACAAGCGTGAACCTTCTGCAGCTGATAAATTGTGAGAAGAGATAAGAATTCTGGTCATTGTCACTGATAGAGTGCACGGTAGGCAAGGACTATAGAAGGCACCAGATCAGATCAGAGTGCTCTGAGGATCTGGGGAAGGAGTTCAGACCTTTATCTAAGTGTAATGGGAACTGGCTGGTGTGTTTTAAACAAGCCAATCTCATTGAATTTTTTAAAAAAGCACCTCAGGGCACCTGGGTGGTTCAGTTGGTTAAACTGCCGACTATTGACTTCAGCTCTGGACATCATCTTGCTGTTTGTGAATTCGAGTCCTACATCAGGCTCTGTACTGATGGCACAGAGCCTGCTTGGGATTCTCTCTCTCCCCCTCTCCTGCCCTTACTCTACTTGCACTCTCTCTCTCTCAAACATAAACATTTAAAAATAAAATAAAATAAAATAAAATAAAAAGCACCTCAACTGCAACATGAAGAAATATTACAGGTGGTTGGTTGTCTTACACCTTTTGAGCTCCTACAACCAAACACCATAGACTGACTAGTTTATAAACAACCAACCTTTATTTTTCACAGTTCTGGAGGCTGGGAAGTCCTGCATTAAAGTGAGGACACATTCAGTGTCTGCTGAGGGACAGCCTCACAGATGGAACTTTCTTGTTTCCTCGCATGGCAGGAGAGGCCCGAGATCACTGTGTGAATCACCTCCCAAAGGTCCCACCACCTGTTACCATCACCTTGAGAGTTAGAACTTCAACAAATGACTTTTGAGGGGACACAAGCATTCAGTCCACAGCAGTGGTCATTTAACGTAGCCTCAAAGATTAGTGTTTTCCCTGCTCCTTCTTAAAAGAAAAAACGAACCACACGCTTCCATTCACAGGACCAGAGACAGGCAGAGCTCTGATTTGACTTCAGTCTTGTTGAATCCAAGCTCAGTTCTTTGATGTCTTTTTTTTTATTTAAAAAAGGTCTTCATACTATTTTATTTTTTTTAATTTATAATAGTTTATTTTCAAATTGGTTTACATATAACACCCAGTGTTCATCCCAACATGTGCCCTTTTTAATGCCCATCACCCCCTCTCCCCCCTCCCTCATCCCCCTCACCCTCAGTTTGTTCTTAGTCTTTGAGAGTCTCTTATGCTTTATCTCCCTCCCTCTCTGTGTCTTTTTTTCCTTTCCCCTCTAGCCCTCCCCCTGGTTTTTGCTTAGTCTCACCAAGTCCACCTATTCGTGGAAACATATGGTATCTGTCTTTTTCTGACTGACTTATTTCACTTAACATAATACCCTCCAGTTCCATCCATGTTGCTACACATGGCCAGATTTCATTCTTTCTCATTGCCACGTAGTAGTCCATTGTATATAAGTACCATAACTTCTTTATCCATTCGTCAGCAAAGAAATGGGCGGAAGATATGAATAGACACTTCTCCAAAGAGGACATTCAGATGGCCAACAGACACATGAAACGATGCTCAATGTCACTCATCATCAGGGAAATACAAATCAAAACCACACTGCGATACCACCTCACACCAGTCAGAGTGGCTAAAATGAACAAATCAGGGAACTATAGATGCTGGTGAGGATGTGGAGAAGCAGGCACCCTCCTACACTGTTGGCGGGAATGCAAACTGGTGCAGTCTTCATACTATTTTAAATTAATGGCACTTTATCATTCAACTTGAAGATAAACATGGAGTTTGTCATAATAGCAGTGAAAATGCCTTTTGTGCACATGGTGTAGAAAGACACACAACTCAGAGAGGAAAATGTGCTCAATGAATTGTGAGTTCCAGGTTGGCCAGCGAACCTGTACGGAGCCTGGTGGCATGCGCGAGGCAGCGGGGAATGCAGGAGCCATCTTAATCCATGGTCTGAAAGTCCACCATTCAGTAACGAAATGCTTATCTCACTGAGCTGATGTTGAACTATAAGCAGAAGTGAGCTTGATATGAATTCTTATGGAATACCTCTATTACCCATAAATATTTAAGAAAGGACTGTATTTCCTATTTTTATTCTTGATACATCTTTTCATATTCCCACTTAACATGGCTGTCTTATGATAGTTCCTGTAGATAAAATATCATTGAATTTGTCACTAAAATTGTGTGCCTCATGAGTATTAACGCCACTGAGGGAAAGACATTCAGTGTGTGCTGTGTAGTGTTCAGCTTATCTTAACTTCTGAACACAATTACTGTGACGCTGATGTATTCAGGGATATTATGTTTGTATTACTAAAAAGTCACTTTAAAATAAGGGTTTTCTCTTTAAGAGACTCTCAGGCAACACGGAAAATAAAGGTGCCTAGGAAAAAAGATCTAGGTACCTAGAAGACAAGATTAGGCTTCGTCACTTCATCTTTGCTAAAGAGAATTGAGCTGAGATCTTTCGGCACTCAGAGTTTTAGAGAATCCTCCCTTTTCTTTGCCTTTACAAACTCTAGGAGCAAGGGCCGCAGGGATTTTTGCTCTTTCCTTGCCTCATGGTTCCATTGTATTACTGTGTCTATGGGAAGTGACCTAATGTGAATGGGACTTGTAGGTTCAGCACCACTAATACGACTTGATAGGGCTTCAGGGGAAATGCCCTAAATTCTTTCCTAGAGATATTAGATAAAACACACCCTTCTGATTAACCGAGGTGATTTTATCCATTTCCTCCGTGTGCAGAAGCATGAACAGCAAAAAACAATAGTCATGTGGATGGCGGGCACATCGCGTTCACATATTTGGCCGCTTAAATTATCACACAGCATAAGTATTAACGGCAGGTACAACGCTTCAAAACAGTCAATCAACGGGATATTAAAGAACACTGGTGGGGCGCCCGGTGGCTCAGTCGGTTGAACAGCTGACTTCGGCTCAGGTCATGATCTCATAGCTCAAAGGCTTGTGAGTTCGAGCCCTGCATCGGGCTCCGTGCTGACAGCTCAGAGTCTGCAGCCTGCTTCGGATTCTGTGTCTCATTCTCTCTCTCTGCCCACCTCCCACTTGTGCTCTGCCTCTCTCTGTCTCTCAAAAATAAGTAAATGTAAAAAAAAAGAAGAAGAAAAACGAAAACACTGGTAGGTAAATACATTTTCTGAATTTTCTATGTTATTCTCTAATCATAAATAAATTTGCCCTTAAACTGAATACATATGTCACTATTAATTACATTTGCCAATTCAAGTTTGGCTTTAATTTGTCCAAATATGTAAGAAAGTTCATCTGGTGTATGAGATGAACCCACAATATGAGAATATGTCCTAGGATAATCTCACTTATTTGGGAGTGTTAGTCATATAATCAGAGGCTGCTGCTCTTGAATGAAAGCCATCATCAGAATTCAGAAGCACCACCCTGCTGCTAGAGAACATCACTGAATCGTCTGGTACTGATTGGTTAATTTGAAACAAGGGCTGCCAAGCTGGAGCCTCCCAGGATGAGAGCCAGCAGGTCCAGCTTTCTGTACCATCACCCACAGCTCGGAAGCATTTGAGATCCGTCCTGATGTTGCCATGGAAACTTGACACACTGGTACTGTGTGTACTGGTTCCGGAAACCTCAAGGAGGAAGATATGGAGCAAGAGTCAGCACTGCCTGCACGGAGCAGGCAAGGCCAGGCGGGGACGAAGGGACAGAGTTGTCAAACGGTAATGCTGGATTTTCTATTTGGTGAGCTTGGCAGTAAAGACATTAAACAAGGGATAAAACGCAAGAACAGGGAGAAAACAATCACAACTGGAGAAATCAAGGAAGTGGGAAGGAATAGGAAAGCTAAAGAGACAAGACAGCATTGGAAATCCTGATAGTGGCACTGGCCTGACATGTGATATTTAAAACCATGGGGCTGATGAAATCGCCTGGGAAGCACGTAGAGACATGTGGCAGCTTGAAACTAACTTGAACAATTGCTAGCAGGCAGGTATGTCTGAGAACCTTCAAAATAGAATAGTGTGGGCCAGGTCTATTAAGGTCAATCAGCAAAGAGGAGTTGAAGAGAACACAGGAAAAGCACCTGCTCTGAGGGAAAGCCACACCATGGAGCAGTTCATAGTTCTCTTTAACATACCGCCCTTTGAACTTGAGCCATCCACACTCTATAAACAAATGTGACTAGGAGGCAAAGAGGGGCCAAGGGAGAAAACAGGGGTGAGAGGGGGCTGAAGAGCAAAGATGAGGGAGTGGTCAAGTGGAAAGGATGGAGGCTGTGGGCTTCGAGAAACATAGCAGAAGGGTCAGACGTCAGAGCTGCCGTGGGTTCATTTCAATGCAAAGTGCTCAGTGTGGTTCTAAGACAGAATGATGGAAGCAGAAGGGAGACGAAATTCCTTTGATTTGAAGAGACCAAGGAACTGAAACACTAGAATGTGTCGCTTATCCACATAAACATTGAAAGCGTGTAGCTAATCCGGGGTGATTAGTGTGAAGGATGAAGGGAGAGCATGCAGAGTAATTAGCTGACATGAACCTTCTTAGGAAATAGTATATGGCAGTGATCAAAGAAATACTTCCAGAAGGTGTGGGGTTTGCCGCTGGGCATAGGAGTAATGGTCTAGAACTGCGCTGCCCAGCACAGCAGCCGCTGCTTTCATGTGGCGGCAAACAAACAGGAAAACCTTGGTTTGCAAGCATAATTCATTCCAGAAACACGCTTGTAATCCAAAGCACTTGTATATCAAAGCGAATTTCCCCACAAGAAATCATGGAAACTCAGATGATTCGTTCCACAACCCAAAAATATTCATATAAAAATGATTACAATACTGTAATATAAGTCAAAATAATAAAGAAAATACAAACTATAAAGAAAAATAAACAAATTAACCTGCACTTACCTTG
The DNA here is from genome assembly GCA_030068075.1 of Paguma larvata. Classification (NCBI taxonomy): domain Eukaryota; kingdom Metazoa; phylum Chordata; class Mammalia; order Carnivora; family Viverridae; genus Paguma; species Paguma larvata. The sequence goes on from CM057823.1 coordinate 31,938,567, forward strand.
GAAAACCATCATGGCTTGTGTGAGGAGACAAGACAGAGGAGGGTGACTGTGTAGAACAACTTTCACTCTCACCGACGGAATCCTATTTGCTGGCTCCATGGAATCTTCTGCATTGGGACCACTGTAGACACTCGCATGGATGTTGACTACAGCACAGTATTAATAAACTCTTGTCATAGACTGTATTTCATGGCACTGGCGATAAGGCAGCAGAGGAAACGGTCTCTATCTGCAGGCAGCCTGACCTAGAATGAAGCAAAGCATCACTCACTCTTGGATGGAAAAGCGAAGGACTGTCCATAGGTGCTCTGATGTGACAAAAAATACACTAGTGCCAGTTGTGGGCACCTTCCAAGTCACTGATTCCTGCGAAACACAGTGGCCTGAGACTGAGCATCCGAGTGTGGGAGATGACCACCCACAGCCCCACAGAGAAAGAGAGAGAGAGAGAGAGAGAGAGGGAGAGAAGAATCATTGGGTCGTTGTGATCATGTGACATTTGGCATCACGTACAACTCCTATGGCAAGACATCACTCATTTAACAAGTTAAAATTTATTAGAAATGTTCGCTTGTAGGGGCACCTTGGTGGCTCAGTCAGTTAAGCGTCCGACTTCAGTTCAGGTCATGATCTCATGTTTTGTGAGTTCAGGCCCTATGTCAGGCTCTGTGCTGACAGCTCAGAGCCTAGAGCCTGCTTGGGATTCTGTGTCTCCTCTCTCTCTGCCTCTCCCCTCCACTCTCTCTCACAGAGGAATAAACATCAAAGAAAGAAAAAGAAATGTTGGCTCATTTTGCGGAACACTCTCGGACCAAGTTACTCGCACTCCAAGGTTTTCCGTACTTGAATCATAGCTAGTCCAACTTGAGATACACTGTGACTGTAAAACACGCACCAGCTACTGGAGACTTAGTACGATAGAAAGGCCATAAGATAAGCATCTAATTAATAATTTTGTATTAATTTCTGGTTAAAATAATAAGAATATTTTAGATATGCTGGTTAAAATAAAATTAATTTCACCTTATTCTTTTACTTTTTTCCAAAGATGGCTATAAGAAAGTCTAAAATCACCTCTGTGGCTCACGTTTGTGGCAGACATTATAGTTCATGGACAGGGCTGCTGGAGAAGTTTAAGGGATTTCAGATAATCCCTCATCCTTTCTTCCGAGTGTGAGGTGACACATGAAAAAGTTCTGTGCTGGTTTACTGCCATGGTTTTGATATGCGGCCATATGATACAGTAAGAAAATATGAAGTGATTAAAAAGCAGGTGCAGAGTGGTGAGGACAGAATATTGGGGATGAATTTCTTTTCTCCCCGGATTCTGGGTCTGGATTTCTGTGGCATTATAAAATCTGACCGTGAAACTACAATTCACGCTCTTCTTCTGATTCCCGTTCCTGCTTCTCTCTCCCCAAATAGGCTCCTACCTGGATTCTTTCCTACCTGGAAAGAGAAGTCAAGCTGACTCACACAGCATATTACAGACAATTTTATATACTAATTTGATTAATTAAAGTATTTTTAAATAATATATATTACTGCGTATACGTCCCCCAATTAATCTGATGTAATAGAACTTATGCATCTGATTTGGGACGTTAGCTGATTTTAAGCTGCCACCTGCAATACGATGCTTAAAATCCGTGCCCACAGTGACCACTCCTGGCTCACGTTCACAAAGGACAAGACAGGGCTCATTTCCAACCACAAAAACTTATTTTCCCCTGACACGTCTTTTTCCATATTAAACACCAAAGCATGCTTTCTAAAACTAATTAATTTCAAAGAATATATTTTCAAGCAGTCACCTTTTTTGGGGGGGGTGACACAATTAATCTTTAGAAATGAATATTGATACAAGGCATGCTAAGACTCTAGCCGGATATATAGCATCGATTTAAAAGCAGGCCAAGGAGGACAAGGGGCCAAAAAGAAAACAAGGGTAGTCAAACAATATGAAGCTAAGGAGAAACTTTGCCAATAGCCCCTAATTTCATCATTGCTAGAGGTAGGCCAAATATTTGGCAATGAGCTTTCTAGCAGACAGGGAAAAAGGGAAATACGATCTCAGGAAATAGTCGTAATGACCACAAGAGAAGAATAAACCTTTTACTTTAGAAAACTATGTATATTCCTAATAGTGGGCCTGAAAAAGAAGAAAAAAAAAAAAAAAACAGAAAACAACTCCCCATGTGGTTCTTTAAAAAGAACATACGATGTGATATTGTTTATTGGGTCCAACAGAGAATTCAGTTTTAAAAAATCGGTAATATCTGTATCCATGGACACACACAGAGACTCCTTAATTAATCTTTTCTTACCCTCACCCAGCCCCACAAATAGTTGTCTGGCTTTCCCTCTCACATAATAAAGTTGAGCCAGTCTTATCAAGAATTTTCCCACTAAAAATTAACTTTCTAGTTTATGTGCTGCCTAAGTGAGCACTAAAAATTAACTTTCCAGACTGCTTTTCCACAAAGCAGTCTCTCTAAGTAACTAACCTGATAAACTGAGTACTTCCCGGAAGCAGTAAGAGATAAGGGTTACTCTGTTACCTCTTCTGGAAACTGTTTGTCACTTAATGGCTTCTGGCCACATGCTGGGCCACAGATTTTTTCCTTTTTCCTTTTTTTTTTCTTAAAGCAGAAACTGTTTTTTGAATTTTGGGGTTTGTTGTTGTTGTTGTTGTTTCCCCCCCAAAGAAAGTTTCAGTGGAACTCTAATATATCAAATGGACACAGAAGGAGCTGCCCGGTTTGACGTATTGGACCTCGGGGGTCTAGCCTACCTTGGCTGTGCCTTTGACACTCCACAGTGGCCGCTCCTGTGAGCCCCAGTAGCATGCCAGCAACCTACAAAGCATAGTTTCCACGCCACTGCCTCGTACAAGAGGGATGCCAAATTCTGGTACTGGGAGCAGTAGGGATGTTTGAGGGTTTATCAGCCTTTCAATTTTCTCCACCTAGAGAGCTGGCAACTCTGCCTCTGCCTCTTGTCAGCACTCTAACTCCCATGTTGTATAAGTCAATATGACCACTAGGAGATTTCACATTGGTTAGAGTATAAAAGGATTAGGGAGGGGATTATGGTTCCTGCTGTATAAGAGAGGCAGGAAACTGCATTAAGGACCCAAATGATTCTCTAGGAGCACTGTTTAATAAACAGTTCGTATGGCATGAATCACCTGTCCAATCTGGTTAAAACGCAGATTTAGATGGAGTGAGTCAAGGCTGGGACACTGAAACCCAAATTTCTAACCAGCCCCTCGGTGTTGCTCAGGGGTTTGGTTGAAGGACCACCCTTTGAATGGTGAGGCTCTAACACATCTAGTAAAATATTATCTGGTGGTAAGGAGTTCATTGAAACATACTCTTTTTTTAAACAGTTTTTTAATGTTTATTTATTTTTGAGAGAGAGAGACAGCACAAGTGGAGGAGGGGCAGAGAGAGAGGAGACACAGAATCTGAAGCAGGCTCCAGGCTCTGAGCTGTCAGCACAGAGCCTGATGTGGGGCTTGAACCCATGAACCACAAGATCACAACCTGAGCCGAAGTCGGATGCCTAACCGACTGAGCCACCCAGGTGCCCCAAAACATACTCTTATTATAAGAGCCAACAATTACACTCCTTCGTACCTTCGTATTTACCCAAAGGAGTCAAAGACTTTTGTCCGCACAAGAACCTGCACATAGATTGTTTAAAGCAGCTTGATTTATAATTGCCAAAGCCTGGAGGCAACCAAGAGGTCTTTCAGCAGATGAATGGATAAAGAAACTGTGGTCCATCCAGACAATGGAATATTATTCAGTGCAAAAAAGAAATAAGCTATCAAGCCATGAGGTCATGGAGGAAACTTAAACACTTATTACTAAGTGAAAGAAGCCAGTCAGAAGTCTACATATTGTCTGCTTCCAACTACATGACATTCTGGAAAAAGCAAAACTACGTAGACGCTAAAAAGATCAGTGACTGACAGAGGTTAGGAGAGAGCAAGATGAAAAGGCAAGGCTCAGAGTATTTTTATGTCAGTATTTTTAAGTCAACGATGGGATATATGTCATCACACACTTGTCCAAACCCATACGATGTACACAACCAAGAGTAAACTCTAAGGTCAACTACAGACTTTGAATGATGATGGTGCATCAGAGTAGGTTTATCCTTGGTAAAAAAAAAAAAAAAAAAAAAAAATACCATTCTGATGACTGATGTTGATGATGGGGGGCTATGTGTGTATGGGGGCAGGGGGTTTGGAGAAATCTCTGGACCTCCCTTTCAATTTTATTGTAAGCCTGAAACCATTTTAAAAATTAAAGTCTTTTTTTTTAAATTTTTTTTAATGTTTGTTTATTTTTGAGACAGAGAGAGACAGAGCATGAGTAGGGGAGGGGCAGAGAGAGAGGGAGACACAGAATCCGAAGCAGGCTCCAGGCTCTGAGCTGTTAGCACAGAGCCCGACGCGGGGCTCGAACTCACAGACCACGAGATCATGACCTGAGCCGAAGTCGAACGCTCTACCGACTGAGCCACCCAGGCGCCCCAAAAATTAAAGTCTTAAAAAAAAAAGAAAGAAAGGAAGGAAAAGTTCATTGACAACAACTGCAATCCCATACAGGCATGTCCAGAGTGCTCAGAATGAAGGTTCAGGCTGTACCATCTGGTAATAAATCCCGACCAGCTGGATTGCTACCTGAAGGCAAAGCAAACATGAAATGCAGAGAGAAGGAGGAAGTTACAAATGATGATCATGACTCACAATGTATTGCACAAGTAACATCCCATTAATTTTTTCTGGCTCTATTGTGCACCAACTTATTTTTGGACTCATCTTGTGCCTCTACTGTTTTCTTTAAGGTGGGTCATTGGTAGGTAACTTTACAATTTAGTCCTTAGTTATTAGGTATCAAGTAGTGATTGTGGCTGAAGAATATAAGAACAACTAGAAATCAAAAACCATAAAACCTACTCTAAAATTCTGCAACCTGGAATTATAGATTCAATTTGGCATCATCTTTAATAGAATTATACACTGGGCAGCAATCATTATGAATTGTGAGGAACAAGAAAGTCAGTGTAATCGAATTCACTTTTGTAATAAAATGAAGTACCGAGGGGTTTGAGTGATAGTGATAAATGTAATAATTCTAGGCACAGCCATTCAAAATGGCCACATGTCTATACTACAGACTCTGTAAGATGGGAAAAAAATGAAATAAAAATAGTTTACTTCAGAACTTTCCCAAGGGTCAGGTTAGCTTCATGAAATATTGAGTGAATCACAGGTGGACTTGTATATAACGTGGATGTGGTCTTCTCTGGGATATCTCAACAACTGAATTTTGAACGGTTAATCCCTAGATTTATAATTTTGTTTTGTATTGTTGTCATTGTCAAAATTTTTCTTGAAACCACTAGCAACAAAACAGCTACCTTTCAAAACACCTTGACCCACAGAATGAATTTAGAGAAAAAGGGCCATCACTGTTTGCTTGTGTTAATTTTGAGAATACCTTTCTCATGATCTAATTACTGAATGTCGTTAAAAAGAAAGTCTGCGTGTACCTGGGTGGCTCAGTTGGTTAAGTGTCTTACTTTGCCTCAGGTCATGATCTTGTGGTTCGTGGGTTGAAGCCCCACATCAGGCTCTGTGCTGACATCTCAGAGCCTGGAGCCTGCTTCAGATTCTGTGTCTGCCCCTCTCCCACCACTCTCTCTCTCTCTCTCTCTCTCTCAAAAAATAAATGAACATTTTAAAAAATTAAGAAAAAGAAAGTCTGAGATGGTCACTATTATTATGTTCTCTTATCTTTTAACCACGGAAAATATCATATACATTCAAAGTAAACAGAACAATATAAAGAATGTCCACCCACCATCACTCAGTTTCAACAACTCATAAACATTCTGCCATTCTTACTGTATCTATAGCTCAGCTGGCTTCCCACTTGCCATTCAAAAATATTAACAACAATAATGATAATGATAACTACTTACTTCATGGGTAAGAATAATGACTATTGCCATCACAGGTCGTCATTTGGGGTAGAAGTTCCACACATTAAAAGGCACTGAAATCTCAGCTGGAAAATGCTGACAAATGGATACAGCTAGGTAGCCCACACCCAGCATGATATGGAACATCTCCATCTCCCCAGAAACCATCCTGGGTTCCCTTCACAATTACAAGTCCCTCACTCCCGAGACCACTGTTCTCAGTTTTCTCTGTAAAGTAGTTTTGTCTATTGTAGAATTTCATATGATCATAGAATTTAGTTTTTCAAAGTATTTTGCACCAGCTTTTTTTTCAAAGTCTGCCTGAGACAATCATTCATGCTGCTTCATGTATCAGTAGTTAATTTTACAGCTAATTAGAATTCCACTGTATGGCTATACCACAATTTGTTTATTCTCTTAATGACAAATAACTTCCTAATTAGTCCTTTAATTTCTTCTTTACCTACTAAGGAGCCTAAAATGTATTTTTTTTATTTCTAAAAATTTTGGACTTTTCTACTTTTTTATATATCAATTGTTAATGATTTCTAATCTCATTTCACTATGGTCAAAGAACATACCTCATAATATTTCAATCTCTTGAAATTTGTGGATTAAAACATTTTTTAGAGGTCAGCATATGGTCTGTCTTGGTGAATGCTCCATGTCCACTTGAAAAAAATGTCTATTTTGTAATTGTTGACAATATCGTTATAGGCCAGCATGATTAATGGTGTCATTCACATTTTGTGCAGCATTACTGATTATTTTTGTCTAGTTGTTCTACTGAAAAGATGGTGTTGGAGTCTCCAACAATACTTGTGGATTTGTCTATTTTTATTTTGTCCTCTCAGTTTCTCTTTCATGTATTTTGAAGCTCTCTTATTAGGATTACACATGTTTGTAACCTTTGTTTTCCTGAGGCACTAATACTTTTATATTTTCAATGTCCCTCTTTGCATTTGGTAAAATTTGCTGTTTAGAAGTAGATTTTCCACAACATGTAATACAGCTATTCCAGCTTTTTATTAGTACAGTATACACGGCATATCTTTTCATGAATTCTAACTTTCAACCTGTTTATATCTTTGTAATTATGTATGTCCCCTATAGACTATATATAGGTGGGCCTTGCTTCATTAATCAGATTAAAAATCTTTGTCTTTTAATTGTAGCATTTAGTCATTTACATTTAATGTAATTATTAATATATTTCATTTAGGTCCGCCATTCTACTATTTGTTTTCATTTCCTCTTAATGGTCTTTTGCTCCTTTGTTCCTCACTTTCTGGTTTCACTTGGGATAATTCAATTCTTTTTTAGCATTTCATTTTGATTTCTCTATTAGAACTTCAGTGCTTTGTGTTACTTTTGAAGTGGTTACTCCAAGGTTTACAATATGCATCTTTAAATGGACACAATCTACTTAGTGTTATCTGGGTACTATTTCACATAAAATAACGTTGCTACAGTATAGTTATACTTACATTTGTTCTTTGTGCTATTCTTGCTACATATGCTACAACTATTCACATTATAAATCCCTCAATATGCTACAATTATTGGTTTGTTAAAGAAATTAAGAAAATGAATATTATGTGTATTTATATATTTTTAAATTTTTAAATGTTTGACTACATATCTACATTTCTGGTGATCTTCATTCCTTCCTATAGATCCAAGTTACTATCTTCTGTGTAATTTCTTTCCAGCTTAAGAAGCTTCTTGTACCATTTCTTGTCTGTTTCAGTTTACTTTTCAAGAGTACATATTGCTCCATTTTCTGCCTGATTTTGGCCACTCTCAGTGACTTCAATGGTTGGGGGGTTTCAAGGGAGTTATGGAATGGAACAGATTTTATCATTGTTATCTGCAGCTGGCTTAGTTGGATCAAGCCCCTCCAGCATCAGCAGAAGCTAAAATCCCTACTGTTTACATTTTAACACGCAAACAGTAGTCCTATTTATTCATTAAAGAAACACCTACTCAGACTTTAAAGTGTGCTAGACATTAACAAAGGTAACGCTTTATTCATAGAATTCCAAGTGACTTGGTATGATTAGGAAAGAGAGCATATGGGAGAGAGTGGAGAGCAGTCTGTGATAAAAATAGCCATGTAAACGTCCATGTATTTTACCTTGTAGGTTATAAGGAGCTGTGGATAGAATGCAAACAAGAGAGAAATATAAGCAGAAATGGGATTTTTGAAAGACCGATGGTATGGACAAAGACATTTATAGAGCAAAGCCTATGGGTAAAAAGATCAATTGGAATACTCAAAGAATTTATGTGGATTTAAAGAGGAGAAGAGAAAATCAGAGAAGCAGAAGGCAGAATTGGGGGACTGATTTGGATAGAGAGTATACAAAAGTGATTTGATAGAAGGTATTGATTCCAAGTTTGGTCATTAAAAAAGTTAACTCAAAAAAGTTAACTTAAATTCTGAATATCTGTTTCTGCTAAGCCTTACTGATAGAGTTGTCTAAACACGGTAGTGCCTTTCCCTGACATATCTAACAACAGTTCCTGTCATCTGCCGTGTGCGGAGGACATTAAGTAAGCAGGGACTCAGAAGTCTCGTAAGATCAGAAGCCCAGTATCTCAGATGTTAGGAATGTTTTCCTGCAGTAGTGGTTCTTAATCACAATGCATATAAACACCAAGGGAGTTTTTAAAAATACTGATATCTAAGTCCCACCCAGAGAGGCTGAAGTAATTGTTCTGGGGCTTGGACTGGGTATTGGAATTTTTAAACCAGTAGTTCTCAAACATCATTGGGCATTACAATCACCTGGAGGGCTTGTCAAAACAAAGATTCCTAGGCTCCTACTCCCAGTTTCTGATTCAGTAGGCTTAGAAAAGGACCTGAGAATTATTATTTCTAGAAAGTTCTCAGATGCTGCTGATTTGGGGACCACATTTTGAGAACCACTGTCTTAGGGAACTTCCCAAAGGCAGTTAAAATTAAATAATACCATACGTGCCATAATGTTAGGAATAAAGATTGCTTTGATTGATATGAAAATAAATAGAAAAACGTTTTCCACTCTATTGGTAAAACGATAAGTGATAAGTGATATAAACCAACAGGATTTTTAAAAATGTCCAATAAAGATATAGAAGGATTGGTTAAATAATATGAAATTTAAGAGCCCATGATTTTAAAAAGTTGGATGTCACCTGTCTAGGTGATTAAGAGAGAGATGGGTAAATGACCTTGAGAAGAATGATACTCGGTGCTCTTATGTTCTACAGAGAGCAACTCAAGCTGAAATTTATTTTGAAATGCTGATAAATTATTTAGATCAATATTTTTTCTCAAAGATAGTAATTAAACATAGCTTACCAAGGTTGCTTCTGAGGCAGGGTATTTATGTTTCTTAATTCTAGAATGCAATGAATACAGTTTTATACCCAGAATGTATGCCTGTGATATCTGCATTTTCTACCCTCATTTTTGCCCACTGTTGCCCTTTAGTTCTCTCTGAATGATTCAAGGATTGGGTCTAAGATGGTGATGTTAAGAATACCTGAACTCCCCTCCTTCATAGAACACATGAAATTATGCCCGTTCACAGAGCAATGCCTCCTGAGGAAGAACCGAGGGCTCAGTGAACAGCTTCTGCACAACAGAAGACAGAGAGAATGGCAAAGAGAACAGCAGGAGAGACAGAGACTCAGGAACGAAGGGAACCCCCACGCCCGACTCCATGCACTGCACGAGGGAGGACGGTACTGAGGAAACATACCCTCCATCCTTAAGCACAGGAAGACAAAGCCTCTTGAAGAGATCAGCCAGCATACAAGAGCCAGTTCTAGAACTCCGCCAAAAGGCAGGGGAGCTGCTGAAACTCTCTCTACATGGGAGGGCCTAACACACAGGGGCTTGATCCCCTTCCACCCTGAGAGCACACCCTCTGGGTGCCCTACCCAGACCTCTGCCTCAGTGGGCACTGGGCCCCTAGCCTGCACCAGCCCTAGCAGTCCCACCAAGGTGGTCAGGAAGCAGAACACACCCAGACATCCTGTGTCAGCGCTCACTGCAGCTCCAGCCTTCGTGCTAAGGGGACGCAGGTGCAAACCAGCCTAGAACACTCCAGGCTCACCATTGAGACCTCACACAGCTTGCTAGGGCACTGTTAGCACAGACAGTTCCAGAATTTGGATTTCAAACAAATCATCCTGGCTCTCTGAATCAAATCCAGCCACTGTAACAGAGCTGTAACCCCTACACTGAGAGCCCCAGGACGCCCAACTTGCACTCACGTCACCTTTAGCTGTCCCACCAGGTCCTCCTCTGTGGGAGGAGTCCTGGGAAAGCCCAGCCTGCAACCACTTCAGCTTCAGGGCACATTTTGTGCAGAGAGCCCAGGAGCCACACTGGCCCACATCCACTTTAGCTTTAGCTGTCCTGCCGGGATGACCCTTGCACAGAGCACCCCAGGACACCCCAGCCTACACCCTGCTTTGGCCCCAGCCTCCCCTCCAGGGCATTAATTAGATACAGGATAATTACAAATGAAAAAATGTAAAGTATGAGAGTACGTACATAAAATGTGGAGGGGGGAGTAAAAAAATGGAAAACTTTTTAGAAAATGTGTTTAGCATTGCCTGAGTGGCTCAGTCATGTAAGTGTCTTATTCTTAGTTTCAGCCCAAGTCATGATCTCACAGTTTGTGAGATTGAGCCTTGTGTCAGGCTCCACAGTGATTGTGCAGTACCTACTTGGGATTCTCTCTCTCTCTCTCTCTCAATAAATAAATAAACTTTAAATGTGTTCAAATGTAAAAGACCATCAACTTAGTATTATAGACTGCTATATTCTTAGGATGTTATATATGAGCCTCATGATAACCACAAACTCAAAATCTATAATAGATACACAAAAATAAAAGAAAAGGAAAATCAAACATAACACTACAGAAACTTATCAATCACAAAGAAAGAGAGCAAAAGGCAAAGAAAGGAACACAGAAGAACCAGAAAAATAAGCAGAAACAATGAACAAAATGGCAATTACATACTTATCAATAATTACTTTAAATGTAATAGGCCTAAATAATCCAATCAAAAGACATAGGGAATGGGAAAAAAAAGACACATCTACATGCTGCCTACAAGAAACTCATCTCAGACCTATAGACAAATACAGACTGAAAGTAAAGGGATAGAAAAATATTAACCCTGAAAATAGAAGCAAACAAAAGAGAAAAGGCTAGGATAGCAATAGTTATAACACATAAGAATAGACTTTAAAACAAAGACTATAGCAGACAAAGAAGAGCATTACATAATAATTAAAGGATCAATCCAACAAGAGGATATAGCAATTATAAATATTAATGTATCCAACACTGCAGCACTGAAAAACACACAAGAGAAACCAATGGTAATACAATAAGAGTAGGGGACTCTGACAGCCCGCTTACTATCAATGGATAGATCACACAGGCATAAAATCAATCAAGAAACAGTGTCTTTGAATGACATGTTCTATCAGATATACAAGATGTGTATAGAACATTCCATCCCAAAACAACAAAATACACATTCTTTTAATGTGCACATGAAACATTCTCCAGAAAAGATCATATGTTATATCACAAAACAAGTCTCAATAAATTTTAAGACTGAAATCATATCACGCATCTTTTCTGACTACAACAGTATTAAATTAGAAATAAATCAGAAAAAAAATAAACACAAACATGCAGAGACTAAAAAATATGATATTAAACGATGAAATGGGTCACCAAAGAAATTAAGAAGAAACAAAAAAATACATGGAGACAAATTACAGTGAAAATACAGTGGTCCAAACTCCTTGGGAAGCAGCAAAAAGAAGTTCTAAGAGGGAAATACATAGCAATATAGACCTACCTCAAAAAATAAGAAAAAGCTCAAGTAAACAATCCAAACTTTCACTCAAAGATACCAGAAAAAGAACAAATAAAGCCCAAGATGAGTAGAAAGAAAGAAAGAGTAAAGATCAGAGCAGAAATAAATTAAAATGAGACTAAAAAAATCAATAGAAAAAAATCAATGAAACCAAGTGCTGGTTCTTCGAAAACATGAGCAAAATTGATAAACACTTACACAGACTCAGCTAGAAAAATGGTAAAAGGACCCATATAAATAAAATCAGAAGCAAAAGAGAAATAACAGCATAGAAATACTAAGGATTATCAGAGAATACTGCAAAAATTACATGCCAAAAAATTGGACAATCTAGAAGAAATAAATTCTTAGAAACATATAACGTTCCAAAACTAAATCTAGGAAAAAATAGAAAATTTGAACAGACTAGTTACTAGTAACAAAATTGAAATAGTAATAAAAAAAAAAAAACAAAAAAAAGAAGTCCAAAACCACATGGATTCACAGGTGAATTCTGCACACTATTAAAGAAAAGTTAATACCTAGTCTCCTAAAATTATCACAAAAAAATGAAGAGCAGCTGGGTGGCTCAGTCCATTAAGGATCTGACTCTTGGTTTAGACACAGGTCATGATCTCACAGCTCACAAGTTTGAGCCCTGCATTGGGCTCTGAGCTGGTGGCCGGCTCTGAACCTTGCTTAGGATTCTTTCTCTCTCCCTCTCTCTGTCCCTTCCCTGCTCTCTCTTTAAATAAACATTTAAAAAAATAAATAAATAAGAAAAGAAAACTTCCATATTTGCTATATAAGTTACCCTGACACCAAATCAGACAAAGGCACACGTGCGCGCGCGCACACACACATACACACACACACACAGAATACCTCAGGCCAATATCCGTGATGAACACAGATGCAAAAAATCCTCAAAATATAAGCTAACTGAATCCAACTATATTAAAAGGTTCATTCACCATGATCAAGTGGACTCTATTGAGTATTCAAGGATGGCTCGATATTTGCATATCGGTAAACACGATATACCACATCAACAAAACAAAGGACAGAAACCATGATCATCTCACTAAATGCAGGGAAAAAAAGCATTTGACAAAATTCAACATCTATTCATGACTAATACTCCCAACAAAGTGGGTTTAGAAGAAATAGATCTCAACATAAGAAAGACCATATATGAAAAACCCCAGCCAACATCATATTCAATGGTGAATAACTGAGAGCTTTTCTTTAAGATCAAAGACAAGAAAAGTATGTCCATTCTTGCCACTTTTACTCAACTCAGTACTGGAAGTCCTAGACAAAGCATTCACCCAAGAAAAAGAAATTAGTATATATTGGTAAAGAAGTTAAACTGTACTATTTGCAGATGACATGATATTACGTATAGACAGCCTCAGAGTGCCAAAAACTATTAGGACTGATAAGTGAATTCAGTAAAGCTGCAGGATACAAAATTAATAACCACATATTGGTAGTGTTTCCATACACTAACAATAAAGAGGCAAAAAGAGAAATTAAAGAAAATAATTCCATTTCCAATCGCATAAAAGGAATAAAATATCTAGGAATAACCTTAAGCAAGGAGATAAAAGGGGGCACCTGGGTGGCTCAGTCGGTTAAGTGTCTGACTCTTGATTTTGGCTCAGGTCATTATCTCACGGTTTGTGGGTTAGAATTCCACACTGTGCTCTGTGCTGACAACATGGAGCCTGCTTGGGATTCTCTCTCCCCCTCTCTCTGCCCCCTCCCACTTGCATTCTCATTCTCTCTCTCTCAAAAAAATAAATAAACAAATAAATAAACATTTAAAAAAAGAACTTAATAGGGCACCCGGCTGGCGCAGTCAGTTAAGCATCCAACTTCAGCTCAGGTCATGATCTCGCGGTTTGTGACTTCAAGCCCTGTGTCGGGCTCTGTGCTGACAGCTTAGAGCCTAGAGCCTGCTTCAGATTCTATGTCTCCCTCTCTCTCTGCCTCTCCCTTGCTTGCACCCTGTCTCTCTCTTTCTCTCAAAAATGAACATTAAGTATATGGCCAACTAATCTTTGACAAAGTGGGAAAATGTATCCAATGGAAAAAAGACAGCCTCTTTAATAAGTGGTGCTGGGAGAACTGGACAGAAACATGCAAAAGAATGAAATTAGACCACTTTCTTACACCACTCACAAAAATAGACTCTAAATGGATGAAGGATCTGAATGCGAGACAGGAAACCATCAAAATCCTAGAGGAGAAAGCAGGAAAAAGCCTCTTTGACCTAAGACACACCAATTTCTTACTCGATACATCTTCAAAGGCAAGAGAATTTAAAGCAAATATGAACTACTGGGACCTCATCAAGATAAAAAGCTTCTGCACGGCTTTTTGTTGGTTGTTACCAACAAAACTGACAGGCAACCAACGGAATGGGAAAAGATAATCACAAATGACATATCGGATAAAGGACTAGTATCTAAAATCTATAAAGAACTTACCAAACTCCACACCCGAAAAACAAATAACCCAGTGAAGAAATGGGCGGAAGATATGAATAGACACTTCTCCAAAGAAGACATTCAAATGGCCAACAGACACATGAAACGATGCTCAATGTCACTCATTGTCAGGGAAATACAAATCAAAACCACACTGAGCTACCACCTCACACCAGTCAGAGTGGCTAAAATGAACAAATCAGGAAACTATAGATGTGGCGAGGATGTGGACAAACAGGCAACTTCTTGCACTGTTGGTGGGAATGCAAACTGGTGCAGCCACTCTGGAGAACTGTGTGGAGGTTCCTCAAAAAAATGAAAATAGAACTACCCTATGACCCAGCAACAGCACTGCTAGGAATCTACCCAAGAGATACAGGACTGCTGATGCATAGGGGCACGTGCACCCCGATGTTCATAGCAGCACTTTCGACAATAGCCAAATCATGGAAAGAGACTAAGTGTCCATCAACTGATGAGTGGATAAAGAAGATGTGGTATATATACACAATGGAATACTATGCAGCAATGAGAAAGAATGAAATCTGGCCATGTGTGGCACATGGAACTGGAGGGTATTATGCTGAGTGAAATAGGTCAGGCAGAGAAAGACAGATGCCATATGTTCCCACGCACAGGCAGGCTTTGTGAGACCTAACAGAAAACCAGAGGGGAGGGGAAGAGGGGAAGGAAAAAAAAAGCCACAGAGAGGGAGGAAGACATAACATAAGAGACTCTCAAAGACTAAGAACAAACTGAGGGGAGAGGGGGGTGTGGGAGGGGGGAGAGTGGGTGATGGGAACAGAAGAGGGCACTTGTTGGGATGAGCACTGGGTGTTGTGTGGAAACCAATTTGACAATAAATTATTTTTAAAAAATAAAATAAAATAAAAAATTTAAAAAAGAACATTAAATTAAAAAAAAAAAACACCTTAACCAAGGAGGTAAAAGGCCTATACTCTGAAAACTATAAAACACTGATGAAAGAAAATGAAGATGACACAAACAAATGGGAAGATATACCTTGCCCACATGTTACAATAATTAATATTGTTAAAATGTTCATACTACCAAAAGCACTCTACAGATTCCATGAAATCCTATTGAAACACCAGCAGCATTTTTCACAGAACCAGAACAAATAATATTGAATTTGTATGGAAACACAAAAGACCTCAAATAGCCAAAGCAATCTTGAGAAAGAAAAACAAGGCTGGATGTACCACAATTTCATATTGCAAGATATACTGCAGAGCTGTAGTAATCAAGACAGTGTTACTGGCACAAAAACAGACACACAGATCAACAGAACAGTAGAGAGCCCAGAAATAAACCCACACTTATACGGTCAATTAATCTATGTCAGTGGAGGCAAGGATACACAATGGGGGAAAGACCGTCTCTCCAGTAAATGGTGCTGGGAAAAGTGAATAGCTACATGTAAGGAAAGGACCTAGACCATTTTCTAACACCATACACATGTGCGCGTACACACGCGCGCGCGCACACACACACACACACACACAAAATGAATTAAAGACCGAAATGTGAGACATGAAACCACAAAAATCCCAGAAAAGAATATAGGCAGTAATTTCTCTGACGTTGGCTGTAGCAACGTTTATCTAAATATACCTCCTAAGACAAGGAAAACAAAAGCAAAAAGAAAGTATTGGGACTACATTAAAACAAAAAGCTTCTGCACAGTGAAGCTAACGAACATCAAAATAAAAAGGCAATCTACTGAATGGGTGAAGATATTTGGAAATGACATATCTAATAAGGAGTTAATATCCAAAATATATAAAGAACTTATGCAACTCAACACCACCACCACCAACAACAAAAATAACAACAAATAATCTGATTAAATATGGGCCAAGGAGTTGAATAGACATTATTCCAAAAAAGACATAAAGATGGCTAACAGACACATGAAAGGATGCTCATCACTCTTTGTCGGGGAAATGCAAATAAAAACCACAATGAGATAGAACCTTACACCTATCAGATTGACAAAACAACAACAACAACAACAAAAACCAACCAACCACCAACAACAAAACAACAAAACAAAGAAATAACAGGTACTGGCGAGGATGTGGAGAAAAGGAATTCTTGTGTACTGTTGGAAGGAATGTAAGTTGGTGCAGCCACTGTGGAAAACAGTATGGAGGCTCCTCAAAAAATTAAAAATATAAATACCAAATGATCCAATAATTCTACAACTGGGTATGGGCCCAGTAGTAGGAAACACTAATTCAAAAAGATATATGAAGCCCTATGTTTACTACGGCATTATTTATAACAGCTAAGATACAGAAACAAGTGCCCATTGGTAGACAAGTCACTAAGGAAGAAGTGGTATGTATATACAGAAAAGTGGCATATATCTATATAATGCAATAAAAATAAATATATAATGTAATATTACACAGCCATAAAAAGGAATGAGATTGTGCCATCTGCGACATGGATGAACCTAGAAGGTATTGTGGCAAGTCATACGGTGAAAGGCAAATCCCACATGATTTCATTCCCATGTGGAATCTGAAAAACAAACAAATGAATAAACAACAAAAAGCAGAATCAGATCTACAAAAACATGGAAGAAGCTGATGGCAGAAAGGAAGGGTGTTGGGGAATGGGGAAAATGGGTGAAGGGGAGTAGGAGATACAGGCCTCTAGTTATGGAACAAGTCACAAGAATGAATGTCACAGCATAGGGAATAGAGTCAGTGATATTGTGGTAGTGTTGTATGGTGCCAGATATTAGCTACACTTGTGGTGAGCACAGCATAATGTATAGAGAAGTTGAGTGGCCAGGTTGTACACCTGAAACTAACATAATGGTGTGTGTCAATTGTACTCAAACAAAAAAAATTAATATTTTAAAATTAAAAATAAATGAATTTAGGAGCTCAGACTATACAGAGAAAAGTAGTGAGAAGGTAAGAGCTGAAAAATTAATTCAAAATCATAAAATTCATGCTATATTTTCCTGCCAATCAATAACTAGAAAGGAATTTTTATTTAACAGTATGACTTTTGTTAAAACTAGTTAATAGACATTCAGAATTAGGAGTGCCTTCTTAGATATGACCATCATTTTCAAACACAACAGTCTGTGAATTTCTCTCAAAATATATATTATTTTAATAAACAATAGATAACAATGGAAAACATATAAGAGAAACTATAATTCATGTATGCTGTCAATTCTGAAAGACCTATTCAAACATAAATAGCAAGTGATGTTATCTATAGTTTTTTTAATGTTCTTTCAGAAAAGAGGCCTTTCCTGTTATTTCTTTGGCAGCTTATCTGTATCCTAAAATGTACTAAATATGGGTGGAATCATTCTAATTTAAAACAAGTATATATTTGTATATATGCCATTTTGTTATGATGAAATTCCTATATACACCTTATTGTGTTCTTTACAACTAAAACCTCAGAAATAAACTGCTAGAGAATGGATGGGTAAGTGTATCCTGAACGGGCGACTGTAGTTCAACACCAAGACCCACTTGACTGGCTACGAACACTGACCATTGGTAAAGTGATTCACTCGGTTCTGACATTTATTTCACATACTTTTTATTCTCACCTGCTTAGTCATTTTTCCATCTTACTTCCCTAGGTTTATTTTTTTATTAGCTGATTTTAATTTATCTTCTGTTTATATATGATAAGGTGACATAAATCCCTTTGGAAGAAAAAGGGAGAAAATAAGCAATGGGTGGACGGACAGAGGTCCGTCCAGATGGACGGTCCTACTACAGGTAAGAAATGGTGAATCATAGAAGAGGGAGAGGAGAAAGTAGGAAGCAAGGGAGGAGGGAAGAGGAAGAGAAGGAGGGAGAGAGGAAAAAGGAAGGAGAGAAGGAAAGGAACAATTTCCATCAGTCACTTTGGGTAATAAAACCTTTGGACTGGATTCCAGAAACACCATGTGAAAGACCAACGAGTTGTGTTTCTAATACCTTAGTTCATTGTTGCAACAAACAAACGGGCAGGAGCCAAAAGTCCTGCTTTACCCTCTTATCCTCAATTTTCAGCAGATCCGAAATTTAACTTATTTTCCCTACTTCCCTATTTTTTCCTCTGGTTCTTCTGTCCTCACTATACCCCATGTAATGAGATGGTTAGAATAATGCAAAATATTTTGAAGACAGTCATAGGAATTTTGAAGAAGAGAGTAAACTCAGGCAAATAAATTAACATTTCTCACTCAGTTTCCTCACTGGATTGCTAGAATAAAATGAGATGATACTTGTGAAAACTGTATTTCCCTACCTTTCACACAGTAGATGTTCAGCACATAAAAGTATCTTTACCTACTGTTATAGTCACGAGCCTCTTGTTTTTTAACTTCAAAATTACAGAATCTAGTTCCTTGTCATCAGTCACCTATGTTGTTGGAAAAATTTATTATCCTATTTCTGTACCTCAATCTCATTCTGTCTACCTCTCAACACACCTTCATTCTAGCTGGATAATGATAAAAATTCATTCTCCCCAACACTCTTCTCATGGTGTCAAGCATTTCTGTTTAAAGCCTGTCAGTGGATGGCTACTGCAATCAAGTTAATAAAATTTACATTTAATCTCAAATGTGCTTTCCATATCAGCTAACTCTAATCTGGCCCCCCACCCTCCCATTCTGCAAGTCCCTCTTACTTTCCTTCTATTCATATCCCCATCTAGCTACTCATGAACTCTCTCTTCTCTTTCCCACCCACATCATCCAAAAGTATTTTTCTACACTCCCTCCTCAACCTGCTGTGCAATGTGACTTATGCTCCCAATAGGACACCAAAATATTTTAGTCAGGCCAGTGGAGTGTTCCAGTGAGTGTTCCTCAGAACTCATCTTTCTTTCCTTCCTTCCTTCCTTCCTTCCTTCCTTCCTTCCTTCCTTCCTTCCTTCCTTCCTTCCTCCCTCCCTCCCTCCCTCCCTTCCTTCCTTCCTTGAGTTTATTTATTTTGAAAAAGAGAAAGAGAGAAAGAGAGCATGCATGAACAGGGGAGAGGAGAGAAGAGAGAGAATCCCACCCAGGGTCACTAGTGTCAACATAGAGCTTGACATGGGGCTTGATTCCCTGAACTGTGAGATGATGACCTGAACCGAAATCAAGAGTCGGACACTTAACTGACAGAGTCACCCAGGTCTTACTTTCTTTCTTGGCAGGACATGACCCTGCTCATGGACACCTCTAGGTCAATACACCTGGTGTATTCTAATTTATAGGCCACCTCTCAAGTTCCTTACACCTGGTCCTATTCAATTTTCATAACTTGCTGAAGGATACATCATCAAACCAATGGTGAAAACCAAAACTTGAGATTCAGCCCTAAAATTTTTCTCTTGTTCATTCCAACACTCACTAAAACAGAAACTCTTTTGAAAAAAAAAAGAGCTCTTGTGAATTCATCCACCTATTTCTGCTTCTGCTGCTACTACCCTATTTAAACTCCTGATCTTCTCTTGACTGAACTATCATAATTGTACCCTGTACCCTCTTCTTTGCTCATAAGCTCTCCTATTCCATTTTCAGCACTGTACTAAGGATATTAATTTAAAAGTAGAAGGATGATGATGTCGCTACCTCATCACAAAGCCCAAATCGGTGTTATGAGATCTGGCTGAGAAGTCATGAGCCATCAGCTGGAAAGTAATAAATTCATGCAGTTCAAAGAAACTGCAGGTAAATACCGCCCCCCTCCACTGATAAAGGGGTTTCAAAAGGGCCAAAATAGCCGAAGAGAATTCTCTCTTTGTAATGTAAAGCATAGGGAATATAGTCAATAATACTGTAATGTCTTTGTATGGTGACAGATGGTAACTACATTTATCACGGGGACCATTTTAGAATGCATAGAAACATCCAATCACTATGATGTACCATTGAGCTAGAATATTGGATGTCAATTACACTTCAATAAAAAATGGCCATATATCCTATACCCCTAAAATGTAATTTTTATAGTCACATTTCTGAAGTTTTTAAGAAATGAATTCTTAGGTATTCTTTTGTGAGTTGCTTTCCTCACTCAATATTATGTTTGCAACATTCGTGTACATTGATGTACATAGTCATAATTCATCCATTTTAACTGCTATGTAGCACTCCGTTTTCTGGAGACCTGTAATTTATTTATCATTTCTACTACTGATGGAGGTTTCAGTTATTTTCTAGTTTTGTTTCGTGACTATGAATAAAGCTAAGAAGAACACTGGGAGGGAAAAAAAGATCCACAACAGCCAAAGAAAGTTAACTCTTAACGTTCTCCAAGCTCAGAGGACACTGAAGGTAGACCATCAGGACATAAATCAAGAAACAATCTTCCTTCTTTTATGTCCTTATCCCACTACTTTCTCCTTTCCCTTCCCTTATACTTAGAAGTATCAGAACTGCAGCTAGTGAGGGGTAGGAGACCAGCAACCTAAAGCAACTGTACCCACCTCCTTCCTGCTATCGGCAGTAGGACTGTAACGGGACTAGGAGGGAGGGCTGCAATTTCTAAAAAAGACAGGAATTCTCTGATTGGAGTAATAAATTACAGCATGCAGACTGCTTCCAATAAAAACTGGAAGGCTTTTGATTACCTAAAAAAGAGAAAACTCACTGGGCCTGACTTAATTTTCGTGCAACTGGCAGCAGTCAGTTTAAGAATGTAGTTGTGAAAATCTCGGGTTCCTTTCTAATTATACACGATGAACCCTTCCCGTTCAGTGTACCAGTTCGGGAGGTAACATATGCAGTACTTAGTGACTGAGCGGCAAGCGAGCAGGAGAAATCGAGGACCGTGAATGTGGAACCTGTAGGTCTAGCACCTGTGGTACGAGCAATGGGGCAACCTTAAGATAGAAGCCTTGAGATGGACAGCAAAGCAGAAAAACAGACTGACTCGATGGCACTGATGAAAGCACTGCCACCACACCGGCCCTGTACTTCCTCCCCCACAGACCTATATCACATATGAAAATGTACATGTTTGCATATATATCTTCCGCTTTCTAAGTAGATTGATATACGTACCAGTCTTTCCAGGAAAATATAGGAAATTACATCCATTGTTACAGTATAATTTTTATTAGAACCACTTTTACTCTCTAAGGGGTCTTCTGTTTTAGATACTATATTATATGGCACACCTAACACAGACGAAAGATGCATGGAACAAAACTGAATATGAGTGTAAGGAGAGATGGGGAAAGCCAGATGGAGGCACCACTGTCCCTCTCTCCAAAACTCAGAACACGTAGACAGAAAGTCAGAAGGGGCATAGGAGAACTGAACAACACTATCGATCGGTTTGGCCTAATTAACACGTATAGAAAATTCACTCTGCCACAGAAGAATATACATTCTTTTCAAGACCACAAGGAACATCTAGCAAGTGAGAGCATATTGTAAGCAAGAAAATAAAGCTTAATAAATTAAAAAAAATCAAGCGATACAAACTACATTCTATGTTCACAATATAAATTAGGGCTAACAAAAAAATTTCTAGAGTACCTGTAAGTATTTGAAACTTACAACGACACAATTATAAATAACTTACGAGTCAAAGAAATCGAAGAGCAAACGAGAAAGTGCTTTTCTCTGAATAAAAATAAAAGTACACGTACCAAAATTTGTGGTATGCTGGTAAAGAAGTACGAACTGAGAAATTTATAGCACAAAAGCTACATTATAAAGGACAAAATGTCTGAAATCAATATGTTATCTTAGGATCTTTAGATAATACATTAAACCCAACCCCAACAGAAGAAAATAATGAAGAGTAGAATCAATGAAATAACAAACAAAAATTTAGAAAAATCAATGAAATGAAAAGTTTGTTCTTTGAGAGATCAATGAAATTGATTAGCCTCTATCTAGACTGATCAGGAAAGAAAGGGAAACAGAGAAAGGGGAAGACACAAGCCCCTAATATCAGAAACAAGAAAGGTAACATCATGACAGACTCTGCACATACTCATAGGAATAAGAAAATGTGAAACTTTTATGTCAGTAAATGCAACAACTTAAAATGAAGAAATCCTTGAAAGGTACAACTATTAAAGCTCGTTCAAGAATAAGTCAAAAAAATAAATAGACATGTATCTATTACACAAATTGAATTTACAGTTAAAAAATCTTACTACAAAGAAGACTCAAGGTCCAGATGGTTTCAATCATGAATTCTATCGGATCTTTAAAAAAGAAATAATATCTTTGCTCATTTTTTTTGTTTCTTAAATTCCACATATATATTGTACACCCAAAACTAATATAAATAAAAATTAAAAAAAGAAATAATACCAACTATATGCAAAAGCTTGGAATTCAGCACAAAAAAAAGCTGATTTAATATTTGAAAATCAATCAGTTTAATTCATCATAGTAAGCAGCTAAGAAAGCAAGCTCATGAAAGTTTTTGTCCTTTATCACCTAAAGATCTTTATAAGAATGTTCATAAAAACTCTGTTTGTAATAGCCAAAAACTGTAACATAAATGTTCATCAAGAGGTGAATGGGTAAACAATTATGGTACATCTATATAATGGAATACTACTCAACAACAACAACAAAAAGGAATAAACTTTTCATGTACTCAATGACATGGATGAATTTAAAACTAATTATGCTGGATAAAAGCAGTCAGACCTAAAAGAGTATATACTATATGGTTCCAGTTACATAAAATTGCAGAAAACACAAACATATATATAACAGAGAACAGTTCAATTGCCTGGAGATGGGGGAGCAGAAGGAGGTGACATGAGGAAACCTAAGAGGGTGACAGATACATTCACGACTTTGATTACAGTGACTATTTTATGGATAGTATGTATGTGTGACATACATAGCATGACATAACATACATAGGCCAAAATTTATCAAATTCCATGTTTTAGATACGTGCAGTTTATTGCACGTCAGTTATATCCTCACAAGGCAGTTAAAATAATAAATGAATAAATAAGTTTTTGTCTCAAATTCCTTGCTCACTTACTAAAATTCAATACTCTTGTGCTAAATGCTACAATAAAGACACTGATGAATGAGATTCAGTCTGTACATAAAAGTTGGCTAGCATTAAACATGACGGCCAAGGCAGGGACAAATACAATTTTTATCAGATTGTGATTTAGAGAAGGTTATATAGGAAGAATGGGAAGGAGGAAGAGAAGGAGAAGGGAAGACAGAGCATGAAAAGGAGAAGCATCTGTGCTTCGATTAACCAGAGT
The DNA here is from genome assembly GCA_030068075.1 of Paguma larvata. Classification (NCBI taxonomy): domain Eukaryota; kingdom Metazoa; phylum Chordata; class Mammalia; order Carnivora; family Viverridae; genus Paguma; species Paguma larvata. Next base: position 31,962,182 of record CM057823.1, read on the forward strand.
AACAGGAGGTTCACTTATTGTTCAAGCATATACTAAGTGTTTATAATATTCCAGGCACCATGCTCATCACTAAGAAAATACCCTTAAAAAAAGACACAGAGAGGGAGGGAGACAAAACATAAGAGACTCTCAAAGACTAAGAACAAACTGAGGGGTGAGGGGGGTTTGGGAGGGGGGAGAGTGGGTGACGGGCACAGAGGAGGGTACTTGTTGGGGTGAGCACTGAGTGTTGTATGGAAATCAATTTGATAATCAATTATTAAAAGAAAGAAAAGAACTTTACGAAAAGTATACAGCGATGATAGGTCTTTTATATGAAAAACAAAATGGTTGCGGCTTCTGGGTGACTCAGTTGGTTAAGCATCTGACTCTAAGTTTCGGCTCAGGTCATGATCTCATGGTTCATGACTTCATGCCCTGCATCAGTATAGAGTCTGCTTGGGACTCTCTCTCCCCACATCACCCTTCTCTCTACCTTTCCCGCACATGTGAAGGTGTATGCTCTCTCTCTCAAAATAAACAAACTTTAAAAAATTAAAAAAAATACCCTTAATAAGTAAAATGTATGAGATAAACACACACTTAGATCATGAAATTTACAAAAATAATGATGCACAGAGGAGGAAAGAATTCATTCTGATGGATTAGAAAGGAATATTTGACCATGACCATGACAATAAAGAAATAAACAAAAATATTCAGTTAGCATTAAGACTGGAACTGTGGGGCGCCTGGGTGGCTCAGTCAGTGAGCATCCGACTTCAGCTCAAGTCATGTTCTCACAGTTCGAGGGTTCAAGCCCCGCATCAGGCTCTGTGCTGACGGCTCCGAGCCTGGAGCCTGCTTCGGATTCTGTGTTTCCCTCTCTCTCTGCTTCTGCCCTGCTCACACTCTGTCTCTCGCTGTCTCTCAAAAATTAATAAATGTTAAAAAAAAAAAGAATGGAAAACATTGCTCCTCCTATGGAAATAATAGGGAAAAATGTGTTTTGGTGAGACAGCTTTGCTGGTGTGACTGAGGAATGAAATCCATCTGCCGGGGCTGGCAATAGGACACATAAAGGAAAAGTAACGGGAAATTAAGCTAGAAAGGTAGGGCTGTCATGATATTGTGACAGAAACTGCGTCCCACAGTAAGCGCTTTGGAATCAATTCTGTAAGCACATGGCCATTTAAACACAACAGCATGACTACGGACTGTTCTAATCAACTGAGATGGTTCAGAAGTAATCTGTTAATTATAATGATTATATCACTTATGTTTGTAGATAATACGGTTTTTAAAAGTCAATCAAGGGGCGCCTGGGTGGCTCAGTTGGTTGAGCGGCCGACTTCAGCTCAGGTCATGATCTCACGGTCTATGAGGTCGAGCCCCGCATCGGGCTCTGTGCTGATGGCTCAGAGCCTGGAACCTGTTTCAGATTCTGTGTCTCCTCTCTCTATCCCTTCCCCTGCTCATGCTCTGTCTCTATGTCTCTCAAAAATAAAATAAAAGCATTAAAAAAAATTAAAAGTCAAACAAGATTTTTCCCTCCAATAACACCATACTTAGTAACTAGCTTTCCAATATTCTTTCATAAGCATGAGGGTTGGATGTGGTGGAGTTTCAATAATCCTTGTTCAAGAATCACAGGAAAGTGTCAAAGAAATGAACTAAGTAATACATGTATGATAGCAGAACAATTATATGCGTGTATACATATGTATACAAAAAGAGAAAGAAAAATCATTGGTATCAACAATGAGGGACAAGTTCAAAATCAGGTGAAAAATTCTAAGACGCATTAGGAAAGGATGAATAGATGGAATGAATAACAAGAGAAGTTAACACAAATGAAAATAAAGGCAGAATGTCAACATCTGTATACAAGATGTTCTAGAAAACTATAAGGGGAGAAACAGCTTGTATAAATTATTTGAAGACATATGACCCACTGTTTTGCAAAAATTACCCCCACACACATACAAACATAAATTTGGATCAAGAAAACCCAAAGGGTGCCCAAAAAGTTACAAATAAATCACTATTGACATTTACGGGGAAATGTATACCAGCAAAGACAAATGGACCATTCTAAAATTTTCTAACAAGAAAGGGCATATCCTCTAGGAAGGAAAAGCATCATGGCTGTACTCTTCCAGCGAAAGTAAGTAGGGGGCAGTGCTTAAGCTCCTGATCTGGAACCACCTGCTTTGACTCCGGCGTCTGTCAAACACTAATACTAGCTTTAACATTAAACAGGACGTTCAACTCTCTGTAACTCAGTTTCCCCATTTATACAATACAGATCACAGTAATTTCCATGTCATAATTTTGTGGAGAGTACTAAATACATTACAATACGCAAAACCCATAAAAATCCAGCCAGACACATAATAGACATTATATGGCTATAAACTATTATTGTTTTCAGATTTCTTGGTAGCAATATTTGATGGAGGAATACAAGGAAATAACATTTTTTAAATGCTCAAGAAAAGACAGTCAATATGAGAATTTTATATCCATTGGGACAATCATTTAATTACAAGGGTGGAAAAAAACCACAAAAAATATAAGGAAGAAATGAACATTAATATATCAACATATTATTAATAGCATACAATTATTAATTCATAATTATTAGTCATGCTTTATCCAAAATTTGTTGAGAGTGTTAAATGCCACATATAATTTTAAGTTCTTTACATAAATTAATGAATTTAGTATTCACATAAACCCCATGTGGTGAAGAAAGGTTCACCAAAGGTCACTCAGGGTAGGTCTGATAGGCAATCAAGAGTATCTCTATACTAAGCCTCCTTTGTAAGGTCCGTGAATGTGAGACAGATCTTAAATACAAACCATCTGTTCCTTGTTCCCTTTCTGAGTCTTTCCTCCGTGAAAGCTTGTTTACAGACGTTATCTCTAAGAAATGGTCCTTGAGTGTGGTTTCTGTGGAGGCAGAAACCTTTCTTTCTAAGGAGTTTGCATTTCGGTTACCTGTCCTGTTGTGTTGTCGTCCACATAAAAAGCCAATTTGTGGTTGAGTCCAATTATGGATGAAACCAAATATTTCGTAACAAAGGACTGGCACCAGCCAGTTGGCACTCGTATGCAAATGTGTGCAAAACACAGAGCTCTACTGTTTTCTTTGGACAAATCATGCACACATTTCTCCCAGTATTTGAGTCAGAGCAAGAAATGACTAAAGACAGAGAAAGCAACATGAAAGTTAGAGACCTTGACTTTTCACTGGTTAAGAAATAACAATCGTTGGTTACCTACCCAGCCCCAGAAGTCCACGATCATGAAGGAAACTTGCCAAGAGGAAAAGGAAAAACAGCATATGGATTTGAGCATGGCTCCAGTTCTGTAGGCTTTGCTGGAAGCTGGCCTCCTGTGGTCGTCCTGCTGTCCGGGCACAAGGCTCTGTCGTGGAAGTTCCCTCCACCTAAAGACCAACAGCTTCTCAAAAATTCTTAAGATTTCCTAATTTTAAATCTTCTCAAGGAAAATCAATCCTGTTGGCAGTGGGTTAAACCTTGTCTTTTTAGCTGGGATACACGAATCCAAGTATTTTCTTTCTCAAGTGCAACCACAGTTCTAGTGATCAGAATTTACCCCAGCAATTTTTTATGGTCTCTTTTCCAGACGACAAAGTCTGAGTTTCTTAGGTCGTAGAGAGGCCGCTTGGGAGAACGTGAAGGAAATGCCACGTTAGTAGAAATGCCCTGTTAGTAGAAAGACTGGTTAGATTGCCTGAGTCTCTTAGCGTCTCCATCCAAAGCAGAGCCAGAACTGGGGTAGAACTGTGCACCCGGAAAGCAAGCCTGTGACATACTCTTATGGTAAGAGTCAATGAGTGTTCGTTTGAGTTTAAAAATACCACTCACCTTCTCTCTTCTTCATGAGTATTGTGAGTAATAGGGACAACAAAATTTCCGAGTAAACATCAAGGCTTCGCAAAGTTCCCAACACACAGAGTACCTTTATTACTAGAGAAATGGTTCGGAAATTCCCCAGGTTGAAAACACAAGGTCAAGTAACTTTTTTGCTATGACTAGAACTATACGGTTTCCAGTAAACAGTAAAGTGTTGTTTCCAGTAAGCAACACTTTCATTCCACCTTGAAAATTAGCAAATATTGACTAGGATATTCGAACTCCATCACAAGGTGTATGGATCCATTAGTGAGCGTTCAAGGATACCCTAAAATTGGGGTTCTTGTCTACATTCCATCTGTACAGCTTTACCAGGATTAATCTGGTGCAGATGAGACATGCAGCCAGACACATCCTCAGCAGCCTCAATAAAATGTTCTCACCAATGCTGACCAAGTATTTGTCAATTTGTCTTCCCTCGAGGCGGGGGGGGGGGGCGGGTTTCTTAAGTGTTGGCCAAGTTTCCAATTGAAGGCTTCAGGTGATGCCAAGCGGCCAAGGTGACACAGACTATCCTCCCCAAGTAGTTTTTCTTTTTTCCAAAAAAAAAAAAAAATCTTCATACTCTAAAACAGGTATTGTGTCACAAAAAATATTGCTTAGTAAGGCTCTTTGGGAGTTCAAGGGGAAATGACATATTGAGGCCCTGACAGTCATCTGTGGCAGCTTCATTGATTTCACCCTTCCTTTTTTCCCTTTAGTTTCACTTGGCGAGGGTTTAGAGATCCAGCAACAGGGCTACTTTCCATTCCAGTTGTTGCTTGCGTACTAAATCCTGCCTTCTGACTTCAAGCCATTCGGTGAGGAAAGAGCTGCGGTCTTATCTGCTCCAAGATCTATACCTGAATGTTTTCCAAAGGTGTTAAAGTCTCCAAAGTATTCAGCTTTCTATTTGTTTGTGACCATGGTCTCCAAAATTTCTGTCTAATATTTATACTTTTTTGTAAATTCCTCTGATTTTCTTATAGAATTTGACATCTTTAAAGCCACAGTCAGAATAATCGCAGTACCTTTTCCATTGAATTTTAGCACATATGAGGTTCTTAATAACATATAAATCAATCGATAGAGATCTGGGGACTGTGAATTAAACGCCCTTAGAACCACAGCAAATTGCTCTGTAAATTTCCGCCTACCCTGCAGAGGCTTTGGAAAGCCTTTGAAAATCCCTTTCAGACCACAATCAGGGCTCGAGTTCCACCATAAGGGGCTTGTTCTGCTCTGGATAACTTAAGAGCCAATTCAGCTTTCAGAGCGGTTGGCTGGCCAGCGGTAGAGGAGGGCTGGTCAGAAAGAGTGCTGGACGTAGGGGATAATAGAGAGCCACAGGACACAAGCAGACGGAGGGTAAGATCAAAACCTTTCGGTTCCAGTTACGGTTTGGGCAGATCAGAAAGGCCGTCTTTCACGGTTTTCACTGGTCTCCTTCACAGAATATTTAGAGAGGCCATCATGGAATCTGAATTTCTCTTGCAAGCTTTCTCATACAAAAAACACAAACAAACAAACAAACACAGGTCATTAAATGTTTGCAATTTAGTCCCTTTCCATTCTAAAAAACTGCTTCTCAAATGAACAATTTGCTCCAATGAAAGGTTTCCCAAAACGGCTACTGAAGTTAAACTATTGTTGGCAAAATTGTGTCATTTAGGAAGCAACTCACATGTATTAGTTATGGTGTAAATACACTCAAGGGGCCTTCTGGAGACACACGCTTTAGTCTGAGATGACACGTGGCAGTCGGGCAATGGTGAGTCAACTCAGTGGCTTGTTCACCTATGTCCTGGGCTCCCCAACCAATTGGCGTGGCCGTCTCCCATGCAGACCTGACAGATCTTGGAAGACACGAAGTTTAGACACGAACGTCCAGCGATCCAAGAGCAACAGAAGATAATGAAAAGCATAGTGACCAAAAATAATGTCATTAATAATGAGACAGCTTTCTTCCCGGGATCCGGGTCTACAATTATGAGCAAATCATCAAAGAGTCTGTGAAAGGCAACCTCATAGGACAAAGTACACTAAGCATTTCCTGGCTTGATGAAAACTGGAACTGAGACCTAATGGAACACTTCCCTCATTGCAGGCCTCAGTGGCATCCCATTTCTGAACTAAGGGACTTGGGCTTCAGCACAAAGCGGATTTTAAATAGGATCTCGGTGGGACTTCCGGGTTGTGTAGCTCACCAAAGTATGACCAGATAACCGTTCAATAAACAAAAGTCTGGGGCACCTGTGTGACTCACTCCATTAAGCGTCCAACTTGGGCTCAGATCGTGGTCTCAAGTTCACGCGTTCGAGCCCCGCATCAGGCTCTGTGCTGACAGCTCGGAGCCCGGAGCCTGCTTCGGATTCTGTGTCTCCCTCTCTTCTCTGCCCCTTCTCCCCTCAGGCTCTGTCTGTCTGTCTCTCAAAAATAAACATAAAAATATTTTTTTAAATAAATGAAAGTCGCTTTTAGTAGAACTTACTGCAGTAAGGGACAGCACCATTGTGACGGTTTCAGCAGTGTCACAGGAGAGGTCAGTCAGAAGCAGAGTAACTGTAGGACCCGGGGTCCGCGCTCAGTAGATCAAGATGGAGTACGATGGGGCAGAGTCCACGACGTCACTACTCGTGGTTGTCACATGACTGGTTGACACCTGAAGGGGAGGGTCTTGATAAGGAAGCAGTTATTGAAAAGAAGACTGTTTGCCAGAGTGAGATTACTGTTTTCGACAGACTGATTTGTCAGCATTTACTGCAGCAAACCGTGGGTTTAATCACTAGTTTGCCATCTTCTCTTTCCTAGGCCAAAGTTTCCTAGAAGGGATAACTAAATCACGTTGACATAAGTGGATTTATCATTGTCTCCAAGTCATGTTTACCGATGGTCTCAATTCTCAAAGACTCGGATTTTAATACCAGTAAAAGAAGAATTTCAAATGAAAACATCACATATTATAAAAATGGACATACACCAGTAAAGAAAAATAAATTGGAATAAACAACACATTATGAGTATTTCATTTTACTTATTTATTCATTTTTTTTTATTCGAGAGAGAGAAAGCAAGGGAGAGGGGAAGAGGGAGAGAGAAAAAGAATCTTAAGCAGGCTCCATGCTCAGCTCAGAGACCAACGCGGGGCTCAATCCCATGACCTTGGGATCACGACCTAAGCCGAAATCAAGAGTTGGACACTCACCCGAATGAGCCACCCAGGTGGCCCACGTTTTAATTTTTTATTTTTACTTATTTTAAAAAGAGTAAGAGCAGGAGCAAGGAAGAGGGGCAGAGGAAGAGACAGGGGCAGATGGAGACAGAGAGAGAGAGAAGAAAAAAAAGCCTCATGGGGGCTCAATCCCACAAACCCTCAGATCATGACCTGAGCTGAAATCAAGAGTCAGATGCTCAACTTAGCCACCCAGGCACCCCCCACGCACATTTCATCTTAAAATTCACTCTCAAGAATTGACTATTACAATAAACTCAAACCTAATATCCAGCAATCAGGTGGCACACAGAATTTGTTCCCGAAATCAACCACGTACAAAGTCACAAAGAAAGCCTCAACGCAGTTCTAAAGTCAACATCGTTTACAGTACAACTAAGTATAATCAAATTAAAAACTATTAACAGAAATTTCATTGGTTTTTTTTTTTCCAACGACAGAAACAATTCAAGAACTTCTCACAGAAAAAAAGTCAAAAGAAAATGATGGCAAATTTACAACATCTCAAAGAAAAAAGTCGAAAGAACATTATGGTAAATTTTCAAGAGCTCCCCCACAGAAAGCACAAGAGTCAAACGCAGCAGGAAAAGGTAAAACAGAGCCCTTCTCCCCTTTTACCATCAAGGCCCTCTTCAACGGATGCATGCTGGCCTTCTGAGACGTGTCTTTCTTTCTCTCAAGTAAGCTTTTTGCCAGCATTTCCTTTACTTGAAATAATAACAGCGGGAAGAAGATAACATTTGTGAGAGGGAAAAAAAGTCTGTGCTTTCTGCTGTATTTCAAGTAAAACAGATCATCTGGTTAATATGATACACGTTTGATGCATCTTCATTGTTGATACGCAGTCTTCACACTAAGCCCTGCCCGAGGAGTGTCAAATGCTTGAGAGTCTCAACGTGGTGGCCTATTAGGGTCCTCAGTCCACATCTGACCCCACACCAATGACACCAGAATCTCTGAGGGTGCACTCAAGCATGCGGTTTTGAAATCTCCATTTGGTATTTCAAGTGCAAAGTGGAGAATGGCTCTCAGAGGGAATGGCTCAGAGGAAGCTCCAGGTAGGACTTCCGGCCTACCCTAGCCTGACTTTGCCTCCTCCCTTTCCACAGCTTCATCAGTATCTGACGACAGATACGGCAAACCGATGAAATAGGAGTAGAGAGACAGGAAGAAGAAGATCCCAAAACATCTCACCGTGCCGTGATCTCCGGCTGACTCTGAGCGGTCCAAACATAACGGAGATAAATAACACAGCTCAGATCTCAGGCACAGGAAGCCAACCTCACAAATAATGGGGGACGGTGCATGTGCCGAACACCAGTGCGCATGAAAAATTCTTGAGGAATTTAGTAGTTCTAAGTGTAGTGTGAGTCCATTGTCATTTAGCTGCCAGAAAATGAACTGCTTCGGAGGCTGTATCAATAAATGCGAAACGTCTGGGCAGGGAAGACCCCTTCGACGTGCTTGCCGGCACACTTGAAGCACTGAGTCATGTTCTGAGCAGCGGACTATAGGAAGAACATGGAAAATGAGATTAAGGTTGATGAGGGAACTTGGAACTGTCATCTTCGCAAAAAGGATATTCAGCCGGGAGGAAAGCTAGCATAGGGAAAACATGACAGATGTTTTCAAAATATTCGAGGAACTCACATGTGGAAGTTAGATTAGATTTATCGTGTCAAGTCCAGAAGTCGAAAGCAACGGATGGATGGAAGGAAATGCTTTTCGGCAGCGTTGCTTTTGAAGACACACACGCACAGAGGACTCCCTGTCCCTGGAGATATTGGAGCCTTCAAGGGGGCAATGGGGTAGGGAGGTTTCAGAACTTGCAGAGCATTGAATCAGATAACAGAGTGTCCTCCGTCTAAGATCTTAGGTTCAGTTTATTGAAAAGTAGCTCGGGCTTCTCGTGTTCCGAACACTGTTGAAACCCTGTAGCGAGGTCACCAGCAACCCGTCCACTCTGCCCCAAGGAGGAAGACACCAGGGCAATGGGTGCCACACCTTAATTCTACCAATGGGGACACGCAGTGACTTCTCTGCAGAGCTCACTTTCCCACAATATGATCAACACACAAGGCTCTTTCTCACTCCCTTTCTCATCTGAACCCAACTTTCCAGCAGAGACTGACGCCGTCTGTGACTTTGCTCTCGGTGAGGATTCTGGCCCCAAGTCTGGGATTCTAGGGGGATCATCAGCATCCAGCCCCGCAGCCTGCCCTGCACGCTGAGCTCTTGCTGCACGTTAGGTTGCCCGGAGGAAGGGAGAAGGGGGCCGCGGCGGGCTCCGAGGTCCCGGTGGGGGTCTCCGCCATTGTGACGACTCTCTCTCGGACCTTCTGGAACTCCCCGGGGCAGTTTGCAGACCTGGAGCGGGGCGCGCGGAGGGCGAGGCGTGCCGGGCGCGGGGCGGGAGCCCGGGAGCCCCCTGCCGAGGACAAAGGGTCGGCCGGCCTTCCCCACCACGCCGCCTCGGTCGCGCTCCCCCTGCGCCCCGCGCGGCCCGCCGGCCCCGGCTGGACTCGCCCCGCGGGCCGCGCGCCCGGGAGGGGGGAGGAGGCGGGGGAGGGGACGCGCGGGGCGCCGGGGCGGAGGCGCGGGCCGCGGGGAGCGCGCGGAGCGCTTCCGAGGGAAAGTGAGAGGGGAGGGCGGCCGGGCTCGGCACGCTCCCTCCCTCGGCCGCTTTCTCTCACATAAGCGCAGGCAGAGGGCGCGTCAGCCATGCCCTGCCCCTGCGCCCGCCGCCGCCGCTCGCCCCGCGCTCCGGAGCCGCCCGCGCCGCCGCGCTCCCGGGCCTGGCCGCGCGGCGCCCCGCCGCCCTCCTCCCGGCCGCCGCTCGCTGCACCGGGGGAAGGGAAGGGGAGGGAGGAGGGGACCGCGGGCTCGGGGGGTGGGGGGACCGGAGGGGCCGAGCGGCGCCGAGGGGGTCGGCTTTGCCCCCCTCCAGCCAGAAAGCGAAAATAGAAAGGCGGACCGAGGCGCCGTCCCCCACCCCCCCTCGCCCTCGCCCTCGCCCTCGCCTCACCTCGCCGGCTCCGAATGCGGGGAGCTCGGACGTCCGGTTTCCTGTGAGGCTTCTACCTGACCCCGTGCCCCTCCCCGGTCCGGGCCAGGACCGCGACGCGCGGCGTCGGGAGCGCCCAGCCGCGGACTGCCGCCGCCGCCGCCGCCGCCTCCCGCCGCCCTCGGGGGTCGCCGGCGGCTCCGCCGCGCAGGGAGCGCAGCGTCGCGGGGGCGCCGCGCGCCCACCCCGCCCCCACCGCGGCCCGGCCGCCGCGCTCCGGGTCCTTCCACCATGCACTTGCTGGGCTTCTGGTCTCTGGCGTGTTCCCTGCTCGCCGCTGCGCTGCTGCCGGGTCCGCGCGACGCGCCCGCCGCCGCCGCCGCCGCCTTCGAGTCGGGACTCGGCTTCTCCGACGCGGAGCCGGACGCGGACGAGGCCCAGGTAGGTGCGGGGCCGCGCGGGCTTCGGGGCCGGGCGGGGGGCTCGGGGGCGACCGCGGGGCGCTGCGGGCCCAGAAGCCGCGCCGAGTGTGTGTTGCGGTTTCACCTTCGGAACGTTGCATCGAAAGCGATACTGAGCAGACTGCACTCTTCCAGAAAAGAAAAGTTTTCTTTCTTTTTTTTTTTTTTGCATAAAGTTGTTAAGTAAGTAGGAAAGCAAGAAAGCCTGGTAGAAGCAGCCGCAGAGGTGGCGGGGGGGGGGAGCGTTAGAGATCGCGGAACCTGCTGGGGAGCAGTCGTCCCCCGCGGGAGCGCCCAGAGGGCTGGAGCCCTCCCCGGCAGCGCGGCTCGTCCGGGTCCGCACTGCCCTTGTCGCTCGCGAGCGGATTAGTGGGAGGCCCCTCGGCTCCTGGGGCCAGGACGACCGGGCCACCGAGGTTCATTTTCCCGGAGCGTTCCCCTTAGGCGGAGCGCTAGGCGGTTTTAGGGAAAGCGTGGAAGGGGTTTATTTAGTCACCGGGGCTCCAAGGCTCAAGACCTCAGAGTCCCTTGGAGAAGTTGGCCAGACTTGAGCTGCAGCTGATCTGTAGATCACAATCAGGCTTGACTGTTCGGCTTCATAACCTCCGCGTTGCTGAAATCTGGTCTTGAAAGCCCTGAGCAGTAAGGTGGATTGTTGTTTTGTTGGGTTTATGAAATAGCGGTTTAACTCTTTGCCGGAAAATGTTGCCAAGACACTTCGGAGACGTGCTGAGTTTCAAAAACGAGTTGCAGTAGGTGTGCCCGCTTCTCGCTTTTCCAAAACGTGTACCTAAGAACATTCAGATGTGACAATAAAGATGGATACTATGTGTTGGGAAGTCTTGGAGAACTTTTTTATATTCCACATACTCCGGGACGGCCCCGTTCAAACACGGGCAGTACCCCTGGCTGGCTACAGAATGCAGGGCTTAATTTCAACTGGTGGCATTTGGAGAGGTGCCCCTGGTGTGTGACTGTCAACTGTGAGTTGACTTGATTGATTGACAATTGATTGACAGTATGCTGAAAGTGAAGAAATTGAATTGCCTTCACAGTTACATTTTGCAATACGTTTTAAGATTGAGAAAACCAATTAAAAAAAAAACTACCTTTAAATTTTAAATTCTGGGGAAATTTTTTTAAAAAACCGGAATTTGTAATTCAATGTAAGAATCAAGGAAAACAATCTTGTGAATAAAAAAAAAAAACTTAAATTGTGGAGCAGAGTGTATTCTGGGACTTGTGAAATAACTTTCAATATAAATACTTAACTGGGGGTAGAACTGTTACCGTGAGAATGTCTTCCTGTGCTTAAATGCCACAAAAATGTAGCATTTGACCCACTAACACTGCCTGTAATTGGAATGCCTTGAGTTTCACGATATCTGCTCGCTTTCTGTTTCTGCAAAGTCAAGCCATTAAAAGTATGACTTCGTAAGGCGACACCCGGAGAGGTGGTTGGTGAAAGAGATCACGTAAGCTGTTTGAGAACAGGTTGTGGCCGGTGATTACTTACTTGAGTTTACAGTAAAAAGTGTGAAGAAGGAAGTTAAATGAGAAGTCTTTCTTGATAAGCCAGAAGCCTGTATGAGAGCCACTCGCTGGTGGGTCAGTCGTGAATGGATGTGTCCCTGTGTGCACATGTGTCTGCGTTATGCCTGGGCGTCCAGTCTTAATTTATTTTTAGTCTTCAAATCATCTTCACTGGTGATGCAATCAAGTTTTTTCTTTACTGTGAAAATCTTTATGCGTTTCTATTGGCTTTTCATCCTTAGCCGTCTTTTATATCCTGTATGGTGCCGGTGAGTTGATATTCTGTATGTCACACGGACCCTTTTTCACTTGGCAAAACATCATTTTAGGTCTCTGGAGTTCCACAGACCACAGGACAGTATGTTATGTCAGCTCTAAAGTGCTCCTCATTGGTTGAGTAGAGGTTTGACAGGATGTGTGTCGTGAATGCCTGTAGTGAAATTGTGGTGTCCTGGCCATGAAGCTCCCAAAAGACCTGGTCCAAATACTCCATGTCTCTCCCTAGTGGTCTAAACAAGTGACTCATTTGGTTGTAAACCTTGGAGAGGAGCTGATTGTCAATTTCCTGTGAACTACCTACACCCCAGGAAGAGATTTCAGAAGGTAAATAAGGGACACTAAACATACAAAATCTCCAACAGATGCAGAGTTTTGGTAATTTACATGTAGGAAATATTTTCGTACTGCGTAAAAAATACAAAACAGCTCACAAACTGTAAACCGAGCTGAGCCATCCAGTCCTTCACCCCACCCACAAAGGCACACAAAGAAAACGGGAGAAAATCACAAATAGAAATGAGATCTCCTTGTTCCTTGACTTCTATTTGCATTTGTTAGGTTCCTCTTTCTAATTATTCATGGTACATGATTTACTGAAAGATCCCAAAATGTTTCCCTGAAGGATAGTAGTACAAGCAAGCCAACATCAGAAAAGTAAGGCAAACAAAGTGTTGCCTATTATATAATTAGAGGTAACTAGGCATGATGGGAAAAAGAGGAAATATATAGAATTATCATCCAACTTAAAAAAAAAACAAAACTACAAAGCCCAGAAACACCAACTAGATTGCTAAATGCAATTATTCGCCAACATGACATTGTGCAGAGTTCACTCTAGTTGGACGGAGTTCAGGAGTTTGATTTTAAAAGAAAAAAACTTGTTTATAACAATAAAGGAAGAATTATGTGAAGTATACTTTTATTCCAAAGAGTGTCGGACTGGGAGTTTAAATACCTAGGTCCTTATATATTTTTAGAGTAATGAATTCAAGGAGAGCTTGTCTCGTGTTGCACATGCCTTCGTTCAAGGTCAAAATCAACAAAAGAAAGTTTAAAGATTTATGATCTTGTATCAATTAAGTGAATAATCTAGAAGACCAGTTACCACTGAGTGAGAAAATATAACTTCTTTTCCGTTTTTTGCAACTTTAAATATCCCTACTTTACAGTTTAAATGCAAAAAAAAAATAGCTTAATATTAGCACTAATTGCTTTAATGAGAATTACTATTTTAAACTAAAATAGTAAAAGCACATATGGTTTATGGTGTCTATCACAAAAAAAAAACTTCCTAATGATGGCAACTAGTTTGTAACATGCTAGGTTTCTTTTCTCGTTGTTGATAATTCTGCATACTTGTGTACTTGTTTTATTTGTATTTACAGTTTCAAATTAATCAGTGATGATGTTTTTCAAAATAGCATCTGTGTGTTAACTGCATGAGAATTCCCTAGAAGTCTTTAATTTTTTCCCCTTACCTGTAACCAACCAAATCTCTGGGTTTGGGTCTAAGAATATACATTTTTAGTGAACACTCTAAGTTATTCTTATGCACAATGATAGTTTCAGAGTCACGGATCTGAGATGTGTAACAATGACTAATTTCATTGTTTCTTCGTTATATAACTGTCGAGTCAGTGTTAGGCATCAGGCATCTTAAAAGACATAAGCCATTTTTCCTCTCTTCAAGGCGCTTACAACTCAGGTAGAAAAGATAAAGGCTTAAGCACAAAAGTACCGTGAGCTGTCAGGGAAGTGGTACCAGAGCACTGTCTGTGTCCTGACGTTTGCACAAGACGCTCAGCCTTGTGGCCTGGTGGGTGGGAGTGCTGGGACAGAAGGCTGGACTTGGGCTGGAACTGGGGTGAGAATTTCTAGCAGATGTCTAGACTGCATCCAGCCCAGGAATCCCTTCGCACCGTGGATGGCGTGAGAAGGTGAGAAGGCAGGGGGATTGTACAGGGTAACAGTGAAGAATCGTAACCAAGGATACGTTTCTAGAGATGGCTGGGGCTACACGTCGCACGGCCCAAGCTAGTTGAAGGTGGGTCGTGGAGGGCGATTCGTCGACTGAGCACCGGAAAGACATGGGTACCAAGAAAAGTACTGGAGTCATTTACAGGACTTGACTAGAGATCATAAAGACTTGCGTGGACGTGGTCTGGTGGACGGCAGTCCTCTGGAGGGAAATGATGACTACGGCAGAGTGAGAAGAGCCAGAGCTGTCCCGGAGGAAGCTCCCAGACATGCTGACCGATTTACAAGAAAGATGAGGAAGTGGAAGAAGTGAACCTTGGCATCAGTGTTTTAATCCTAGGACAATGTTGGTCCTACTTGCAGGATTAGGGCGTCGCAGAGAAGAGCGAGGCTGGTTTTCATGGGCCGTCGACGGAGGATGACGGCATTATTCCGTAAACCGCTGAAGATTTTACCAGACTTCAAACTCTGCGGAGAAGCAAAATAAGCTTTACACATTCGCATCCTATTAAAGGAAAATAATTGCCTAGGGTCGACAAGACTGAAATGGTGTAATATCCTCAAAGTATTTGAGCATTCGACAAGTACAATTACAATCCCAAAGGGAAAATTAACAGTGTGCGTAGCCTACTGCCCTGCATTAAAAACGAAGAGGCGAATTTCATTCCACTGAATTAGGCCATAAATGCAACTATAATACGTAGTCGTTGACTTGCAGCCTTCTCTGTGCCTCATGTTGCAGTACCCGTGGCTTTCCCCTGGTGGACTGCAGTGTCCGTACTTTCTGGCAGCAGTCTTTAGGAGCGAGGTTCAACGGTAAGGAGATCTGACATGTGTGTGGAAGTGGACACCCACGAACTCCCTTGTCTTCACCTCCCTCTGCATCAGTTTATGTCGGACACCAGGAGTTTCACTCCTTAGAGCCCCCTTCTGAGGAGGGCAGAGGATTACATAATGGAAGGACTGGATCGGGTTCTGTCCCCTTTCCCCAAGAATCTGACTCGCTAATGGCAAGTCTACAGTTTTTATGATTATGATTTGCCTTAGAGTGTCTTGCAAGCCTCCTGTCTTAGGAGAGATTTCTGACTCAACTCTGAATGATGCTGGGGAACTATGGTTTGGGGCACAAGAAACTCAATTCATCCTTCAGTTCGGTTTCCGCTGCGGTGTAGTCTTCCTTCTGAACATTTGGTCAAGAGTCAGTTATCGTCAAAATGGCTTCCTAGGAAGCTGTTACTGGTGTCGGTGGCATGGCTTCAGACCAGCGAGTCTCTCTTCTTGTCCTTCTGAGTTGATCTGAGAAGGTGGAGGGTGGTGGATTGGGGAGATGTCTTTCTGGTCTTCCAGTTCTGGGGCTCTTGACATGGAGGTCCTGGCCTTCTATCAACATGGGACCGACCAGGAGTTCTGTCTCATGGCCCTTTCTAGAATGTTTTGGGACACACGGGTGGTGGGAGAGGAAAGATTGCCTGTGTCCCTGGCGTGGCTGTTGTCTTTGGCAGCTATGAGGGTATTCACCGGTTCTAATCACCCCCTGGGTACCATACATACCTCTGAGTATTGCGCAAGTGTTTACATCATAATTCGGTTTCCTCTACAACATCCTGAGTCTCTCTGTGTGCCATGCACTGTGCTGAGAGCTCTGCAAGTTAAGTTTGTTTTTCACTGCGTCTTTATCAGATGGATGTTGATGTGATTTAGCCGGGAGCAAGGATAGAGCTTCGTTCTTTCGTTTCTCGTTTTATTTTTTAACTTTTTTTTAAAGTGTATTTATTTTTGAGAGACAGAGATAGAGCATGAGTGGGAAGGACAAGAGAGAGAGGGAGACACAGACTCTGAAGCAGGCTCCAGGCTCTGAGCCCTCAGCACAAAGTTCGACGCGGGGCTCAAACTCACGGACCAAACATCGTCCGTTTGGCTGACATCAGCCAAAGTCAGATGCTTCACTGACTGAGCCACCCAGGCGCCCCCATTCCTCGTTTTAAAGAAAACTTGTGCAGCATATATGTTAGAAAAGTGTGGTCATAGGTTTGGGGCTTCTGGGTTTGTGAAAGCCCCATGATCATATATATATTCCTTTCCTGTTGCGGCCAGGTGCAGGAAGGCAGAGAGAGAGGTACTCTGCAGGTAGGGCCTACCCAGTTTCTTCTGTGTAAGTCTTGATTCCCTACCATTGGACAAATCTGAAATAAACTTGTACTCTCTTCCAGGCCTTATCATATGGTGACCCTCTGACCAAAAGGCGATCACAAATGACCTAATCCATAATAGCGTTGTAGGAGTGACTGTGTAAGGAGAATCCTCACCAGAATTCCTGGCAATCATCACACGGTTTTTCAAAGTTTCACTGCTCTAACTTCAGAGAAGGATGATGGTCTTTCCCATGCCTAGTGACACTTCCAGGAATAACTGGATTTGGAAAGAACAGACTGTGGTTGATGGAAGTACTACAGGCCCTCTCACTTCTGGGCATATGGTGTCTCATCTTGTTCCACTTGCATTATTTCTGGTAGAGACACATTCTAAAACTACTACCTAGTCCTACATTTTGTTGCAGAATGCACATTTGTAAGTTCGGATTTGTATAAATTTTGAATTAAGATATTTATTTTTCACATTAGAAATAACAGATGTAGCAAAGAACTTCATACAAAGGATGATAGTTCAGTTAACTTATAACGTAATTCTAAAATTTACAGTAGAGGGGCGCCTGGGTGGCTCAGTCAATCAAGCGTCTCTTGGTTTTGGCTCAAGTCATGATCTCACAGTTTTCTGAGTTTGAGCCCCGTGTCGGGCTCTGTGCTGACAGTGCAGAGCCTGCTTGGAATTCTCTCTCTATCCTCTCTCTCTGCTCCTACGTCACTCAGGCTGTCTCTATTCCTCTCAAAGTAAATAAATAAACTCTAAAAAAATGTTTAAAATTTCCAGCAAACATTATAGATTTGTCTGGGTAATTGTTTCTCCCGAAATTTACTCTCATGTATATTCAGGTGTTTCCTATCCTTAGTTGATTTACTCTTTTTCAGAGTTTGTAGTTTAACTGTTAGAGAAAGAAGACACTGTCTCTGTTACTGGGCATTCATCTCAAGAGGGCTGCTTCGAACTACCTTTCGCTGGTAGGTTCTTACTGTTTCCTGGTACTGATCATGCCCTAGTGGCTTTCAAAGTGGTAGAAGGCATTTGTGACGTTCTGAAATCTAAAACCTCATTTTCATAAAGTATTTGGTGCTATAACCCTGATCTGACATAAGGCTGTGTATATAGTATTTATCCTCTGAGTTTGAATATTTTTAAATTTCATTAAAGAAGTAGTAACGTGTTCACTTATGAGATGTGTATATGTGTACACTGGGTTTCCTGAAGAATCCTGGGATCCGAAGTTTGCAGAGTCACCAGGACGAGGGGAAGGGATTGGATTGTTGAGTGGTTCTTTTCCAAATGCTTACCTTCGTCCCCTGATCACCCCAGTGACCACCTGGAGAGGAAACTGAGATATTCAGGAAGGACGCCCCGGTGATGCTGCTAACTCCACTTACCCGTTGGTATCAGGTTTATGGATTTGCTCCTCCAAATTCTCCTATTTAGATCGACTTCAATTTAGGGGCATTTGAATTAATTCTCACTAGTGGCAGCTTCACTTTTAGGCAGGAAATTACAATGTGGTGAGTGATCACGCAATTTAGAGCGAGTGATTCCTGTCTATAACAAGCACGTGATCTTGTGTGAGGAACAAGAGGCTTACTCACTAAAAATACCAAAATGGGTTACGCCGGAAATGCAGACAGTGGAAGAACTGTTGGAAGGAGTCTCCTGTTGAGCGAGTCACCGGAGGCTGCATGGACAAGCATGCGAAGGCTGGACTGGTATTAGGTCGGCTGTGCCAACCACATCGATGCTGGTTACAGAAACAGAGGGTGGGGGGTATTTCAGGTATTGACGCGTGAGCGTGAAGTACAGGTCACCGCAGTCAGGAGGGTGTGTGGGGAGAAGGAGTAGACTGTTCGGTTAAAAAGTCTGGAGCTTGAAGGGAAACGGGGGAATCGTGTCGAAGGTGTACGAAACCAAGGAGCAGGACCTGAGTGTGGATCGCAGTTGACACAACGGGAGCCACCGAAGATTCCGGAGTGATAGGCTGAAACTGGTGTCTTCAGGAATTAATTGGGTATCGTCGTACAGAAGTATCAAAAAAAAGAAGACTAGAAGCCGGCCACGAGCTTCCCCGAAGCCACTATCAACTGCAGACTTCCTCGAAGGGTCTGTCAACGATTGCTCTTCTCATCCCAGGGGCCACCGTAGATGGAATTTCCACTATATATATGTTCCTGATTATTTCGGACGATGGTAGCGATGACCACTGCAGACTTGTGTAAGCGCCCATCCCTGCGCTCTCTGGAAACGTTTATGAAGTATATTAATAACAGACATTTTTTCTATTGTGGCTCACATTCCAAACAGAGCAAGTAGTGTAAACACTGGTCATGCTTAGATACACACACATACACACACGTACACACATAAGCCCTGCCCGGCCTTTCCCCTCCCCCCCCCCACCCCCCTCCCTTTAATCGTTCTTCAAACTTCCAGCCAGAGCTTATGTATTCTTCCTTGCCTAGCTAGATATTTCTGGACAATCCATTGAAAGAGAATATAAAAAAAATCAGAGCATATGATATTCTCCATAGTTTATATACTGATCTGTAGTTCAGCTGACCAAGAGTAAGCAACCAAGAGGAAGAGAGACTGATAACCCTGAAGTGTCCTAGCAATTCCTCCCTTTTTTTTTTTCTTTTTTGAGAAGGCTCTGTGCCTGGTGTGGGGCTTAAACTCACAACCCTGAGATCAAGAGTCACATGCTCCACCAGCTAAGCCAGCCAGCACCCCAGAAGTTCCCACTTCTTAAAATCTGCTTTGGGGGGGCGCCTGGGTGGCTCAGTCAGTTAAGTGTCCGACACCGGCTCAGGTCGTGATCTCCTGGTTCATGGGTTCGAGCCCCACATCAGGCTCTGTGCCGACAGCTCAGAGCCTGGAGCCTGCTTCGGATTCTGTGTGTCTCTCTCTATCTGCTCCTCCCCCATTCATGCTCTGTCTCGTTCTCAAAAATAAACATTAAAAAAATATTTTTAATCTGCTTACAAGTATTCCTGTGAACAGTAACACTAGAGGAGGGGACAGCCATGAGCTACCAAATCCTATAAATTTTTGTTAAATAGATGGGTTTCATCGTCAGAAACACATCATAGATGTGAAGGCGTGGTCCTAGGCATAGGAGGTAACTGTGATATTCTTCAGAGTGATTCTCCAGCACCTTCCTCCTAATTTATTACATTTTTGTTATAAGCTTACAATTTTCCTGATTTCTAAAATATGGGAAGAAGAGAGAATATTGATTTTTGCTTTGGAGACAGTGGATTTTGGGAAAATCCATGGTGTTGAATCATTTAGTGCATGGAGGCCGTGTATTCTCGATCTGCTCGTGTTTCTGCCTCTCCTGTTTAGCTGGGTTTGTGTCTTTGCTTGGATGCGACAGCTCAGACCACAGACCGCCAGTCCAGGAATAGGGGGCGGCGGTCATCACCTGAGGTGCCCTGCACGTTAGTCACTTGGCGAAAAGGATTTTGATCCACATAAGAGCTTTATAATGCCATATAATTTCCCATGGCCTCATCCTGAACACTTTCAAAGCTTAAATAAAGTTCACATCTCTACTAAAGAACAGATTAATGTGGCCACTTTAGTGTGTAAACCTCTCAGGTCTTTGTTACCTGGCATGAGAGAAATAGAAATATACATTTTAAATTTACAGGGAACCCTTTCCAGAAGAGAGAAAATATTAAAAGTATAATGTGCATTAATAAAATATAAAGAAAATGTAACGCTAGCATGTTACCTGCAAGAGGTAAGCTTGTGTGAATTTGTTTAGGAAAATCTACCAGCCCTGCCCGTCTGGGCCGCTCCTCCCGACCAGCGGAGTCTGTCCGGTCTGTGCCGTCATGGCGATGCATCGGAGAGTAGGTGCTTACTGCCAGGATAAGGGCGGTTTAGTGAGTGCCCTGGTTTGCTCGCAGTGGCTGATTTTGTTTGGGGGTTCTGTTTGCCGGTCTGCCAGAGAGTCAGGAGACACTGTAAATTTCTGGGTGCAGCCACTTGGTGCTGATGGGGGTGATGGGTGTTGGAGGCGTGCGAGCAAATGAGAAAGAGGAAATTCAGAATAACTGAGGGGCACAGTCGCTAGCTCAAGACCTACCGCTGTATTCGCTCTTCAATGATATCTTGAAAGTTCACTGCCTTAGGCTTAGAATACAGATGCCAGTGGAAGTATTTGAGGAACTTCTGACCGGATACCGCATTCGTAAACTGAGAATGTTGTCCTGACTCAGTCTGGACCGAAAGATTAAGACAGCATCCTTATGAGGATGAGATACACAGCCTCCTTGTAACTGAATAAAGACTTAGATGATGTATCTTCTATAGAAATCTATGCATGTCCATGTAGATTTTATCTATACAGATCTATCCTCTTTTTTTTTAAAGTGGATTGCATGTTTATTTCAGGATCAGAACTATGTGTAATGATATAATATGCAGCTCTATATACAAGTGCCATTATATTCCCTATTTTCAAATTTAAATTTTGCACATTTAAATTTTAATGTAATTTTTTTTTCACAGTAACTTTTACACAATGTTGTTTTCCTATTAAAAGGGCCGTTACTTATATTTTTGGTCAGAAACGAGATTAAAATAGCATTGCATATTTAATACTCCTTTTTATGTAGTGGAATGTTTGTGCAATTAATAATACTTTGGCTTCCAACTCTGAAGTACTTGAGACAGATGAAAATTTTCTAAGAAGAAAGAGCAGACTTTGACATCGTGGTTGTTCAGGAAGAGTCTTACATGTGTGCATGGATGCCACACTCCCGGAACCGGCTGGGAGCTGGGGAAGCCGGCTGCTTACCGCCTCCTCAGCCAGCTGGTGTTCAGAGGTGTAATGTCTTTTCTTCAGAAATGGCATAAACGATTACCTTACTGAAAAGATGTGTTGGTGAGACCCCTAGAACCTTTCCTCAGGAAACAGTGCACTGTCTTTTCTTGGTTTACGCTTACGCAGAGTCCAGAGCCCACCTCCCTCCCCTCAAAACAAACGGTTGGGTGGGTATACTTGACAAATTAAATCAGACTGAAATCAGAAAGAAAATAGTCCTGATTCTCTTTTAACCAGAGCGACCGCACATCTGCCATGAATCTCAGGCTCGAATTCCTATAATCTGTAAAAGGGGTTGTGTTTTCCTCTCACTCAGAGTTCCTTGGAAGTAGCCGGTTAGTATCACGTACCAGATGTGAGCTGTTTTAAACCACTGCGGTTTACTTTACTACAGTATCATTGCCTCCACGGAATAATTTTAATTCTTTCTTTATGTTTGCATCTGTTGTGTATATTTCGCTACTTTATCCTTCTTAAAGGCCTCTTCCAAGTTTATGGTTTGAAAAATGGAACACTTATTTAGATTCATGTTTGCTTATGGGTCATGACACTTAAGACTTCCCTCAAAAACAAACTAATCCTTTTGTCTCGGAGCCAAATTTAAGTTTTGGGATGATAGTGAATCATTGTTTGTTCTCTTTGAATCCTGGGGCTTAATAAAAAGGATCGGTGTCCATCCACGCCAAATTAGAATTTTACCAAGTTCAAAATTATTCATGAGTCATGACCGTTACAGTTAAAATTGAGTAATTTGAAGCTGCTTAGATACACAGATTAAGCAAATAATGATGTCATAAATTGTAGCACAAACGATTTTTTTCCTCCTAAACATTGGTAGCAGGGGGTCAGAGCGGTGGGAGTGGGCTCCCTCTTGGAGACCAATTCTGTTTTACTTTAGAAAAACACACCTTTGTGTCATGGCCAGAGGAGTAGAGCATAATTATATTACTGTAATCTAGCATATGGTGATACCCGCCTTAGCGAACGAAAGATGAAAAGATTTAAAATTGGCGTTGCCTCTCTCTGCACGCTTATCTGACAGTGCAGTCTGCAGTCTCTTCTGGATTCTTAAACTAGGGCCAGTGTTAGTGTGACTGCCTCAAGCTTCCTCTAGCAGAAGATACCTGAAACTTTGCCTTTGTGTGCCAAGGGGTGTTTGTTTGTTTGTTTGTTTGTTTTTAATACAGGCGCCCTTGACATTGATTTTAGCTTTATTGCACCTCTGTAAAGTGCTTGCAGTGTGGTAGGGAGGACAATAAATATGCCTGATTTGCCTTAAATACCCCTCTTAGGACTGACTGTGGCTTTTCTCTTCCCAGGATTGTTTTAGGTAAATAGAAATTTGACCTTCTGCCCCCATATTAAAATGTAAACTTAAAACCTAAGATATTTGGGTGCTAAAATTAAATCCGTGATATCCAGAGGAGCCGTATGCCACACCATATGCACTGTGTGTTGGACGTGTTACATACTTGCTTAGCCAATGGGTTAAAAACAAGTTTTGACAGATACGTCTGTGAAATGCCAACCAGTCGGTTGCCATTAGTCTGAACTTTAAGAGTTCCCGTTAAATAGTGAAGTTTAAAACCTTTCCATTTTTAACGCAATGTCACCAACCTATCATTAAACTCGGACTTCCATACCTGTAATGATGGGTGTCGTTTACACCTAATAGTATGTGAATCTGAAGCTGTATGAATTCACGAGCATTGTTTTCTACCCATGTTTAAGTTTGGTCTTTTCCAGAACAGTTTCTGCCTTTCTAACCCTAAGCCTAAACTATTACCATTTTAGTTAACTGCATTCTTCTTTTTTCTGTATGGGTGCTTCTTTTTTCTGTATGGACCCCCCCAGACATGAGTCGGTCTGTCCTAAGTGCAGGAAAAACGTGCTCTAATTCCAGGATCACGGTCTCCTTTGAAGGTTACAAAGACTCCTGATTAGGGATTAATACCTCACTCTAGAGCGAAGTATCCCCCTTGATAGCATGCCGTTGGGTGCTGATAGACGTGGTGCCGTTCTCTCAAAAGCCGCAACTCCAGACACGTGACCCCCTTCCTGATAAATTACAGTCTTTCCTTTTCCTGTATTACATCTGTCTACTTCAGTAGAATATTTTGCAGTTAAATATTTTTAAACACACATTCAACAACTTTAGCTCATTACAGAATAACCATGTCTACCACTGCCAAGAGTTATTCACTGTTAACACCACCTTGTACTTCAGTATATAAAAAGCATTCTACAAAGAATGTTAACAATTTAGCGAGAGTAGATTTTCTTAGAGTAAATTTGAATTTGAACTTAAATTCTTTTTTTTTTTTTTGAAAATCAGGTTCCAGGCTCTGCCATTTTTGCACCTCGGCACATCTTCCCACTCTTCTGATGCATAAATGATGCTTTTATATCATGATTGCTTCTGTTTTAATGTAGTATTAGCTGGTTTGTGGCTTGGAAAACTTAGTACATATACTTCATCCGTAAATACAGAGGTGCACACAGTAGGTACATCGTATGTGCATCTAATGTGCATTTAACATGAAGAACCAGAATTCCTTCCCAACTTTGGGTGCTTTTTTTTTGGTGGCAACCTGTATACATTTATAATTTTGTTAAACCAATGCTGCAATTTGGAATCAGAAAATTTTCGAGGATATATCTGGAGTTTTGAGGACAGCAGGAGTATTTGAAGATGAAACACTCTCAGGAAACTGAGAAGGTAAGTTCCTACACAAGGAGCCTGTAGAACAGACAGTGTTTTGGGCGAGACCAGATGTTTGGCAGCAGGGAGTGAGAGCGTGGTTAAAGTATATCTGGCTCACGTTTAATTATCAAAACTCGACTTCACTGAGACTGGGAATTAAAGACGAGTGTAGTTTACATTAACCCTTGTAAGTCTTCAGCTGTTCAACAAAATAACTTGCTTGCAGGGACAGGTGATTTAGTCAGAATTATGGAATTAGGTTGTTCCTACTTGAATCAACATTTGATTGTAATAGATGTCATAGCGCTAAATAATTTGGGATTGCTGGCTTAATGATCATTGGAGAACAAATACTTGTTTTCTTTGTGTCTGTTTTTTTAAGTTTATTTATTTTTAGAGAGAGTACAAATGGGGGAGGGGTAGAGGGAGCTGGAGAGAGAATCCCAACTTGAAGTCAGGAACCTTGAGATCACGACCTGAGCGGGGATCAAGAGCCTGACACTCAACCAACTGAACCACCCAGGTGCCTGTTGTTTTCTTTGATTTAGGGCGTCTTAAGGAACACGATTTTCCCTCTGGTAGCATTCTTTTCTAAAAGAGGGGACTGTTCACATGCTTTCTGTGTGTGTGTGTGTGTGTGTGTGTGTGTGTGTGTGTGTGAGTGTGTGTGAACAATTATCAGTAGAAATTCTTTGTCACCCAGTATGGATTAGTCACCAAAGCCTACCAGCAAATGTATCTATCATGAGAATAGAGTCAGCTACAACTAGACCATCAGCACGTGACGTCATATTGTTCCCTGTTCCTCATGCATTTTCCCCCCTTTTTATGTAATGTTCTGGCTAAACTCCAGTGTTTTTGTGATTATAATTGTGGACCAAATAAAAACGTGTTTGATTTTGAATTGTAAACAGAAAAGACATCAAATTCTTAGACTTGAAAAATTACTTAGAATTTGAATATCACTTCAAGCAGAGGTAAGTCAAAGAACTAGATTTCTAGGCACATTCTGACTTTGAAATGGATGCCTTACGTATACCAGAGTAACTTTTCTGTCCCTTTCTGTCACTTTATAAAATTGGTTATGCAGTTCACTAAGTACTTACTGCCTTCTGTGTGTCAGTGTTTACAGTATTAAGTAAAATCTGAGGGAGACAATTCTATAAAATTCTAAGATGTAAGCTTTTATATGCTTAAGAGTTTCAGATATAATAGCGACTCTTTTTTTTTTAATGGAACAGTTTTCATGTACTCAGTTAAATTTTGTGAACTTATTTCCTAGCTTTCTTTGTAGCCAGCTCTGGCACAGGGTAGTTCTAGCCAATGAAGTATAAGACAGAATCTAATAGGTTTATGGAAAACCTTTCACTTTTCTGAGAAGACCCTGCTTTTCTTCTTGTTTTCTTCCCCGGAAATAAGAAAAATTGCTTATAATTTAAAAATACTTTATACTTAACAAAGAACGCTTTTAGACTTATGTTCACTAAAATTTTTAAAATGATTAATGTAAGCACGTATCTGTGGAGAGATTTTCTAAATTTGTACGATGCCTTCAATCTGTCGTCCCTAGAGGTATAATTTGTATCTTTATATCCAACATTTTTTGCATGACTGATGGATTCTCTTAAACTGACATTTATATTCACATTTTATAAATACTTTAAACCAGCCGCATCTCAAATAAATAACAATCGTGTCTGTGAAGAGGTCTATACTTCCCTTCCCTTCTCACCGTTGAAAGGATTGATAACTTGGGAGCGACTTTGGACCAACTCTAATTGTTTAGAAAATGGCTAGAGAGAACAGAGAGAGAAAATTCTCATGGGATCGAGAGAGAGAGGGGAAGCTGGATGAAAAGTCTCAAATATGAGGAAAAAATGTGCAAACAAGGAACTATTTTCATATCTTCATTCAGATTAATGAATCATGAAACACCTGGACTGTGCCAAGCTTGCATTTGATTCCAGGCCTTTACAAGCCTGGATGTGTCATCGTAGCATCTAGATGGGAAATTAGGAAAGTATGCTAATTTAAATCTAAAGCAGCTGGAAATACAGTACACGGCAGAGAGGCTCACCATCACATCTGTCAACAAGTGCTTACAGATGCTACATGAAGGGTTTTAACTGCAATTATAAAACCCAGTGGAATGTTTAGAGGTGATTCCAAGAATGTGATTGGCCAACACGCAGGGTACTCATTCTTAAGAAAAGTTGCGTCCAACACAAATTGTAAATATACAATGCCTTCTATAGGGATGAATAGTTCAGCTTAACATTTGGGGGAAAAATATCCTCAAATACTAAGAGATAATATAATCTTAGTCAACTTTTCTTTTCGTTTTATTTATTTATTTTTAGAGAGAGCACAAGCAGGGGAGGGGCAGAGAAAGAGAGAGAGAATCCCAAGCAGGCCACACGCGGTCAGCGAGCCCGATGTGGGGCTCAAACTCACGAAATGTGAGATCATGACCTGAGCTGAAACCACGAGTCGGACGCTTAACCGACTGAGCCGCCCAGGCGCCCCTTGGTTTACGTTTTCTAATCATAGTTTATTTATAAGCACAACACACTTCTCTTTCAGTTAGATTTTTTTTCCCTCAGCTGTAAGATTTTGGATCCAGAGCTCACAGGCCAAGCCAAGCTGTAGTAATCTACAGTGAATTAAGGATTTTATACTTGACTAGCCTTCTCCCTGAAACTTACTTGCGTCCTCGGAGCTGCGGATTTATTATCTTCCACTCCAGGGTAGGTAAATGTCCTAAATTCACTTCTGCCACGGGATTTACCATCTAGGGAATGGTTAGGCTCTCGGTGAGTCAGCCAGATTCGCACGGAGGATTCCCTATCTGTGCTCAAGGTACTGTGACCGTCTCTGGTCATTAAAATCTGATCGATCGTGGTCCTGGTCTGAAGCTGAACCAACTGATTTTTAAGATATTCTTAGCTGACAATCTAGAGAATACAAATCAAGACAGGTCATACGCAGGAAGCAACATTAAATAAAACGTGTTCTGACGCATTCCTCAAACAGAACATGGGCCATGAAGTGTATTTTTACTTACTAAGCTTCTTCTTGGGACATTATTTTAATTCCTAGAAGTGGTCCTACTTTTCCATTTCTTGCTTCTTTGATGGGTAAATTTTCAGTTTTGAATTCTTCCATGTTACATACAGTAGCCATTTTATATCTGGAAAGATAATTTTTTTTGCCAAAAATGTATATTTTCGACACAGTCCATGGCACGTAGACTACCGGCATAACTCAATACAGGGGTGCGTCACAAGCAAAAGTGATTTCGGTTTCTGAAGTTATTCACTACTTACTATTACTGTCTGTCATATGTACAACCTAAAGTTCATTAAAGTTAATTTTCCCACTGATTACTGAATGTAGTAAGTCAAAAGATCAATGAGAACTCGTATTTAACATTCAGTTTCTCCTTATTAGAAATCATTTGATTAGCTATGTATTAAGTAGTCCTATGCGATACATTATTCAAGAGTTTTAGCCCATCGCATGTTGTGAATCGGCTATACATTATGTAGGACTGAGTTTATTTTCTCTTTTCCTAGCAGTGTGCTGGGAACAAGTCAATTCCACAAGCAAAGGATGCACACTTGTCATTTATTCTATCTTCAGAGAAATGAGGTTGTCT
This sequence comes from Paguma larvata, assembly GCA_030068075.1. Taxonomy (NCBI): domain Eukaryota; kingdom Metazoa; phylum Chordata; class Mammalia; order Carnivora; family Viverridae; genus Paguma; species Paguma larvata. Next base: position 31,989,917 of record CM057823.1, read on the forward strand.
TCTTAAGTGAGTTTTCTGGACTTCTGCAAATTAGCACTTTTAATATCTCATATTTTTATTGTGTTGATTAAAGCAGGTTGAACATAACCTCGTTTCAATAATTCGGCCATTAAATAAGAACTACCATGGTCCTCCCCTCCACCGTTAATTACCACTTCTCCTGTTTGCAGGGGCCTTGGCACTTTTTAAAAATCTGCCTTTATACTTGTCTTTTTTGTTCCCTTTCTCTAATCCTCTGTACTTCTGTTCTTTAATGCAAGGGAGCTGTTTTTTTTTTTTTTATTTTTAGGTTCTTTGTTCTTTTATCGTTAGTGCCATGCCATGAAAGAATTTTATTGCAGCCTCTAGTGATCTCACCAAGTACTCTAAGAATATCAGTTAAAGTGGAATCAGGCTGTTTGTACCAAAAATCTAGCGGCAGTGGCTTAAGCAGATTTGAGAGTCTTTTTCTCCCCAGCGGGCAGTTAGGGCTGGCGTGACATGGAGCTCCCCGTGCTCTCGGGGTGTCAGACGCCGTATTTCTCCCCACTCACAATTGTAGGGAGGTGGTCTCCTCTCCAGCAGTATGTCTGGTCTCAAGGAGGGAAGAATAATAAAAGATGGCCCTAACAGGAAAGCAGCAGCTTTCTCAGAAATCCCTCGTAGATTTGAAATTCCTAAACTGTCACGTGGCCATCTCTAGCTGCAAGAGAGGCTGAACAGCAAAATACCTGCAACTTCAAATGATGTTGGAACTTCTCTTTCTAAGGAAGAAAAAGAGAATGAATTTTGGGTAGCCGTGTTTATAACATTGTATCATCATGATTTGTAGCTTCTCCCCCTAAATTTCTCACGTTTTTCCTCACACCTGCAACATTGCCGTGTCCCTTAAGTAGTTATCTGAAAGATTAATGTCACCGAAGCATTGATTTTTAAGTAATATGAATGTATCACATAAGACCTTTGACTGTTCAAAAGATTTAAAAATCTAGTTTGGAGAGATAGTGCTTGTGTGAAACATTTATAGAACATGAGAATTTAAACTTGCTAATTGTATCGTGTCAAAAGTAAGTGCGGTAACAGAAAAGGGAAAAACTAGGAAAAGCTAGTGTTCTTGAAAAATACTTGAGTAGTGTGGATTTCAGTATAAGACAAATACTACCACCTTAAGGAAATATAAATCTATTCTTTAATATATTGGTGTTGATATTCCTTTTACTGTATATTCCCTATGAGGCTGCTTCACAGAAAAGTTTCAGATTTTCTATGACTTCTTTCTAATAATGGATTCATCACCATTGCTTAAGGCATAAACTTGATGTGCTCAGTCTTCCCTCTCCATCCAGCGGTACTGTTTGTGAGGCCAGTGTGGTGCTGGTGGAGGCGTCCCTTCCTCCCTCTGTTCACACAGGGCTGCTTGAAGAGTGGAGCCCCCTGCTGTCAGCAACCAGGGAATACCATCATGCCGCTTTGCCATGTGGGTTTGCAGATCACAGCCCCTGAGATAAGGACAGAAACTAACCTTGAGAGGGAGACGGAGGACTCCGATTGCCTCACGCTCCCAGTAAAACCCCCAGTACGGTCGATCCAGCTGTGTGGTCCTCACACAGAAGAGACCAGGGGAGTCCACAGCATTGCTACCAGATTGGGCATCTCCCGTGTGTTCTCCGGTGCCGCCTGTGGGTGGCGGCCGGGCTGGGAGAAGGCGCTCCTCGTACGGAACAACAGATGGTGTAAGAGGCCTTGATGGAACTCTCCTCGCTGTTAGTGAGCTCTCCATCCCGATTGCTTCAAACCAACTCAAGAGAATGTCGTCGCGAAAATAGGAGCTCAGTTATTTTTCAGGGGTGGCGGCCCAGAGGCCACTGTAATAGGAATGGATAATTTCAAAACTGAAAAGACATTAGATACATTCTTACTCTCTGTTTGGGAAGTCCGCCCGGAGACGTTATGCCAGTCCGCTGTCTCAGGGAAATACCCTATCCGGGTCACTGGAAATAACATGTCAGGTTTGAAAAGAGACTTCATATGTAGCCAAATAAACCTGCTAAATAAATTTAGAAAATCATTCTGGTGACTAATATATTAAAATGTTTCCACGATAATAATGTTGGTAATGTTAGCATTTACCCTTTTCAGTGGAATGACTTGTCACATCTGGAAAGAGACTTTATGGGGAGCTGAATATACTTGCTAAATGTGTTCAGAAAAGATTTTTACTAACAGTTTTTTTTTAATAGCCAATTAATTTCAAGCAATAATACTGATTGAAGGCTTTGAGTAGCTGGGGAGAGGATACTCTGGTTTTTGTTAGTTTAAGTTTTCTAAATATTTTCAGTTTGATGAGAAAAAAGGAATAAGATGTAGTTACAGTTGGAAGTTTGAATGTTTAAGCTAGCTGAATTCCGTTTTTCAGAATTACTGTTTTCAAGATCATATGTGATTATCAGATATTTTTTTAAGTTGCCTGAAAACTTCTTTTCCAGTAAGTAGATGTTTCTGCCCAAGCCTATGTTTTATATGTTTTATAAGTATATAAAATTTTCTTTTAGCATAGGTTACCAGGAAATAGTATTTGAGGGGAGTACAGGGACCCAGATTTGATTCCCAGATAATTCAAGTATGTCTTCTATAATCATTTCATTTTGTTTTTCTGTTAAAGAGCATTGTTAGGGTCGTTGAAATGGCTTAAACTTTGGGGTCAGAATTGAATTTGGATTTAGCACTGCACTTTAATAGCTGTGAGATCTTAGGGCCCCTGAGTCAGGTTCTCCACTATGAATAGGGTGAAAGAGTGGATTCCTACAGCATTGTAGGAGAGCTCACTTGAAGCATTGCCTCATGTTAACTACTGATAAAGCCCTCCTTCCCTCGCCAGGGCCTGTCAAAATATTTAACTCCTTCAGTGAGATTCACACTCTTGTAGTCAGGGTCCTTAATTAAGGTTTTGTGATCAAACGCCTACAGATGGAATAATAAAGTTCATCTAAACATCCAGTTATGAATGTAGTAGTATCTACTGGCTAAATATAAACAAAACATCGCTCTTTCCAAGATACAGTGATCTCCATGTTGCTGAGGCCAGTGTAAATCATCAGAACGTTCTGTTCCGTGTTCTTTTCTGTGGTGGTCAGTCAGATGTGGCCACAAGAGGAGTCACAAGAGAGATACAAGAAAACAAAGTCTGTTATGCTCTCGGGACGGGCCCCCCACAAGCTGTGCATGGCCACGGGGAGGGGGGGAGATTTTGGTGAGGAGGCAGGGAGCAGGAGTGAGGCAAAAGCAGAGGCTAAAACTCTATTGGAATTTCCACTGGAAAGGCATAGCAAGTCAGGGTCAGCGGGTTAGGGGTTAGGGTTGGCTGGTCTGAGAAATTTCGGGGGGCTCTAAACTGGAGGGGTGGTCCCTGGTCGCCTGGCAACTGGCCTTGGGATGCTGGAGGCAAAGGAGCGGAGCCTCAGGGGGTGTAAGGGCCAGCTGGAGGAGGTGCCCTCTGGACCGGTTAGTTTGTGTATCGAAAACATGCTCCGGCTGCAGCCCTCGAACCCCTGAAAATCGGCCAGCCTGGGAGGGGCGGTCTGTCCCTGCTAGCCAGCGCTAGTGCAGACAAGAGTCAGAACCTGAACTACTGCCCATTCTTCCTGGATTTTTAATACCGAAGTGCCCACGGCTCCAGCCCGTGCCCTCTGTTCTGGTATCCACTCTCTCTCGGTGGCATAACCCAGGTCCATGGTTCTAAATATCCCCCAACAGTGTCTGTAGTCTACACCCCTCTTCCGAACCTTAGAACACAACCAACTCTGTCTTCATCTCCCTGCTTGGCGTTTGCACTCAGATGGGTGAGAGACAGTTCAAGTTCAACCTATTCAAAGACAACTTCTGATCCCCTTCACCCCCATCAGGTTGCCTCCCTAACTCAGTCAACGGCACCGAAGTGCTTCAAGTTGGACAAGTCAAAATGTAGGGACTCATCCCTGACTTCCTCCTTCCCTACCCCAAATCCAAATAAGGGAATCCAGTCTGCTTGCCTAAGCCTTCGAAGTCCTTCCCTAATCCAACCGCTCGTGGCCACATGTTCTGCGACGTGGCCTGTTCTGAGCCCCCGCTGCGTCTCAGGGGTCCCAGCAGGGGGTCTGTTCATTGGTCTCTCTGGTTCTACCCTTAAGCCCGTCACAAGAGTATTCTCAACGGAGTAAACAGAATAATCCTTGTAGAAAGCAAGTCCCATCACAGCCCTCTTCTCTTGAAGGCCCTAAACAGCTCCCTGTTTCACACGGCAAAAACCAAAATCTGTACAATGGAATAGCAGTCAGAATTCTGGACATGTTTTAATTGAAAAGAATGTAATGATATGCTCAAGGAGGTGTGGGTGTTCCGGACGCACCCAGAGACTGCGCAACTGAGGGAAGCCCCGAGCACCTCGGTCCTGCAGGAGCAGGGTGCGGGAGTGGCGTTCTCAGTCCCGGAAGGTGCCGGCATCGTGACGGACGGACTGTCCGGCGGGACCCGGAGCGTGGAATGCACATACTCTCATATCTGTGGTGAGGCAGGGATGTGCGTGAGGAGAGTAAGTGTCCCAACCCCGTTTTTGTTCATATCCTGGTCACACACTTGATACTGTCATCTTTTTCCATTTTAGCCATTCTGGTCATTATGTAATCGTGTTTCATTATAGTTTTATTTTGCCTTTCCATGGTGACTGTAATGAAGTTGGACACGTTTTTGTAAGTTTTTTGCCCATGTAGATATCTTCATTATAAAAATGCCTGCTCAAATATTTTGCTCATTTTTATTTTTGGCTGTATTTCTTTCTTCGCAATTTTCTTTAATGTTTATTTATTTTTGAGAGAGAGACACACAGTGAGTGAGCAGGGGAGGGGCAGAGAGAGAGGGAGACACAGAATCCGAAGCAGGCTCCAGGCTCCGAGCTGTCAGCACAGAGCCTGATGCAGGGCTCGAACTCAAGAACCGTTAGATCATGACCTGAGCCGAAGTCAGACGCTTAACTGACTGAGCCACCCAGGCGCCCCTCAGTCAATTTTTAAAATTAATTGATGTGATTTGGATACCAACCTTTTATGAGATATATATCACAAGTATTTTCCTTCACCTACTACTGACCCTGCTTTTTTCTTTTATTTAATGGCCACAGTTTCTAAATTTTAATTGTAGAGTGATTTTCCTTCCCTTTTATGGTTAATGCTATTTATATCTTAAAAAGAATAAACTTTTTCTTAAAAAAGTTTAAGCAATCTTTGTCTACCCAGTGTCAAGAAGGTGTTCCTCAAGAAGCTTTATTGTTTTACCTTTTATAGATTTATAATCAAGCTGGGATTATTTGTAGAGCAAGAGGAGTATGAGTCAGGATAAATATTTTCTATTTAGGTTTCTTGTTATCTCAGCGTGTTTTACTGCTGCTCTTTGGTGTTAGTCTTGCCATAAACGTTCTCTGTATAGACACGCAGTTCCTCTCTGGATTCTCTGGTTTTTTTTGTTTTTTGTTTTTTTTTTAAGTTTTTTTTTTTTTTTTTTTTTTTTTTTTTTTAGTGTTTATTTTTGAGGGGGAGAGACAGAGAGTGCACGTGCAACTGCGAGCGGGAGAGGGGTAGAGAGGGAGACACAGAATCTGAATCTGGCTCCATGCTCCAAGCCATTAGCACAAAGCGCGAGGCGGGGCTCGAACCCACAAACGGTGAGATCATGACCTGAGCCGAAATCAGATGCTCAACCGACTGAGCCACCCAGGTGCCCCCTTATTATTTTACTCTGTCTTGTGTTAGTGTAATGTTGTCCTAAATTTTGTAGTTTCATAAAAAGACTCGATACGTGGCACAGATCCTTCCACTTTGTTCTCCTTGAATGTTGCCGTGGTTACGTATATTGGGATTGCATTGATTCTAAGGATGATTTTATTTTTTTACTTTTTTTAATTTTTTTTAATGTTTATTTTTGTGAGGGAGAGAGAGAGAGAGAGAGAGAGAGAGTACTAGCAGAGGAGGGTCAGAGAGAGATTGAGAAACAGAATCTGAAGCTGCCTCCAGGCTCTGAGCTGTCAGCACAGAGCCCGACGCGGGGCTCGAACTCACCAACCGTGAGATCATGACCTGAGCCGAAGTCGGACGCTTAACTGACTGAGCGACCCAGGCGCCCTCTAAGGATGATTTTAAGGAAAACTGGCATATATAGCAATATTGAGCCTTCTGCTTAGGTCTTCTAAAATTTCTTTCAGTTATACAAAAAGTTTTTTTTTCTTTTTGTGTAGAGGTCTTAACACGGCTTCCCGACTGGCACCCAGGTATTTGACATGTTTGATGCTGCTGCAAAGGGTATTTGCCTTTGCATTTCATTGCCTAACCTTTCTGGGTATAGTATTCTACATTGGCATTTTTTTCTTTCCCTATTTTATTTTTTAATGTTTATTTATTTTGAGAGAGAGCTGGAGAGAAGCAGAGAGAGAGGGAGAGAGAATCCCAAGCAGACTCTGTGCTGAGCATGGAGCTCAGTGTGGGCCTTGATCTCACAATTGTGAGATCATGACCGGGGCCGGTATCGAGAGTCTGACACTTATCCAGCTGAGCCGCTCAGGTGCTCCTATCCCTATTTTAAAGATTTTTACCCCCAGTCTTATTCTGACTTCATTGTTACCCCCAATCTTATTCTGATTTCATTGTTTCCACTGCCAGTCTCATTACTCCTTTGAACAAGAAATGAGTTTCCTTGTTGGCTTTTCAGGTTTTCTGTTTTTGGATTTCAGTAGTTCCATTGCGCGTTCAGGTCTAGCTTCCTTTGTATTTAATATGGTTGGAGTTCAGAGCAGTTCTTCAATCTACAGGTTTTTTTTAATTATTTTGGAATATTCTAAATCACTTCTTTAAATATTTCTTCTGCCCTGTAGTCTCCATCCTCCAGTCAAATGTACGTTAGACCCCCTCACTGTCTCCTCTATTTCTGCATCACATTTTTGTGTGGTCTGCGTCTGTTCCATTTTTCCTCTAGTTTCCTGTGGGTTTTTTCTGCCGACCTGTCTTCCAGCTCACTGACCCTTTTTTGCGCTAATACTATTAACCCAATCTACTGAGATCCCTGTATTTTCGGTTACTATGTTTTACAATTCTCAAATTGCTGTTTTTTCTTTGATAAATTCCATTTCTCTGGTAACATTCTTCATCTTGCCTTCTATTTTCTTGCCCACACGAGTCACAGCATGTTGCACTACCTGTTCCAATATCTGGCTGCTCTGTGGTTTTATTTTTGTTGCCTACTTTTTCTGTGTTTTTGTTTCCTCTGTCTAATTGGTAAGTATGGTTGAACATTTTTGAGTAAGTGCCTGGCATCGCATATGAAAATTATAACTGAATTAGGCTTGTTTGTTCAGAGACGGTTTACTTTGTCCTCTGTCGTCGGCTAAGATGGGGACAGGTCACCCCAGTTCAGTCAGAGGGTGATGCACCTAGAGGCTTGTCTGCAATCTGAGTGTGGGTCGGTCTGCTGTGGTTCGCTCGTGCTCCAGTGCGGTACGCTGGGAAGATTGATCTGAGAGTGATCCTTGCTCCTCAGTGGGTCCCGAACTCCTATTGTGGTTTCCTCAGCACTGGGATACTGCTGAAAACGTCCCATACTTTTCAGATTTTCGCTCAGCTACTTTGCGTCTTGCTCTGGGCACTTTGAAAATCTTTAGCCAGTGCCTCAAAAGGAAAACTGGACATGTCAGATTGCTTCTCTTGCCTTCCCTTCTGTCAGGAACTGGGCCCCATTCAAAGCCTCACTTCCCCTGCAGTCCCAAACTTCAGCGTTGCATCTTTAACCCAGCAGATTGCTGGAAGTCCGCACTTTTAACCTCTTTGTTGCTTTTTGCCTAGATGCTCAGCCTCCTGCCCACGCGAGGAATGGCGTATATATCGAAAAGGGTAGTGCTCAAAATGTCAGCCCGGCTTTCCGAGTTTTTTCTATCCAGCATCTTGGCCCCTGAAGCCTTGGCCACTCTATAGTTAGATATTCAAATAGGTGTATGCTGTCTTAAATTTTATCTCCTATGTTCTGGTCCTGAGCAGAAGCACTGTTTTGTCACAAGCTGCGCCCATGATGGTTAGAAGTGGCTTTCACTAAATAAGCCATCTTAATAATTGTCTGGGTAGGATGGCTTGGTGACTAAGGGAACAAAGTTTTGGATAGGTTTGTGATTTGAATTCCACTTGCTGTGTATGGAATAATTACGTATTGAAAACTCAGTTTTTTCATCTTTAATCAGAAAAGCAGCACTTTTTCATAAATAAGGTTTTTGTTCCCTTAACGTCAAGTCTCTGTAATTCATCTGTGTTAACATTTTGTAGCTGTAGTTCCTTCGTCCCCCTCACTTTTCAGCGTAGCGGGATTGTTGTAAAACTATCCCCCAAATATGTATTTTCCTAAGAATGGAAATATGTTTCCTGATTTTTCATTTTGGGCTCTTTTTTTTTTTTTTTTTTTTTTTTGAAACCATATCTTGGTGGGTTGAGGATGAATTTCTGTAGAGCGAGTTTGCGTTTGCTGTGTTAGGCACCTGCAGACACCATAAATAGAGACCACTTTCAAAGGTAGTTTTGGTTAAAGGCTGCTTGAACTGCACAGGTGGATTGTTTGAGAACACAGACCAAGACGAGAGCTCCCTTATGATCGTCTCACGAGGAGGAGCGTTTCTTCCCCTCGCTCACCCAGAAGTGTCGAGGTGGCAACTGCTGCTGTCTCCTGTGGACGTCAGCCTTTTTCTCGTTTGCCCTTGTATTGAAAGGACTGTAGACTTTGGTGTTCTAGCTTAATACAAGAATATTCTATTAGACTTCCAGCTCCAGGAGGGTTCTGGGCTCTGTCTTCTCTGACACTGTCTATCAATCTCAAAGCCCAGGTCCACCAGCCAAAGCACCTGTTCCCTGTTCCAGAGTGAATATGACTTGCGTGCTTCCTTCGTGTGTGGTTTCTCTCGTTCACTTCATTTTTGGCTTCCTAGGAATCTGTATTCTCTTACCAGACTTTCGCTGTATATGGAGATGCACACATGCACGCACACTTTTACCTGTACATAGGTAGGTAGGTTGGTTGGTCTATCAGTCAGTTGGCCGATAGATACCTTTTTATAAAGAATCTCTTCTCCCAAACGGTTAGAAGTAACTAATTCATTTTTAGAAGAGATTAGGATTGTCCTTAAGATTTGGTGATTTTAAGGACTTGTGTTCTGTGTCTGCTTCTGATACCAATTCTCACTGGTGCCAGCTGCACAGCCATGGATATCTTAAGTCCTAGGTACAGAGTAAGAGAGGCGATTTTCACTTCCTTCCTAAGCTTAGCTGCTACAAAGGCTTGGGAAATTGCTTGGTCATACTGAATAAATTGATTATTCTAAATAAAACTGACACACAGGTCAGAGACCGCCGGACTTCACTCACTATCCCTTTGTCTCTCTGCCCGCATTTTCTTCTCAGACCAATGATGTCTTCCGACTCTGCGTTCTAGTACTTTCTTTCATCCCATTTATACTTCATGCCTTTCTCTCTCCCCTTTGATCCTTCCATCTGCGTTTGATGAGCCCACAAGCACTTCCCTCTGTATTATTTGTGTGTACCATAAGATATGATTAGCCTAAGTGCTAAGTACATGTTTATTTTTCTCGTGTTGTAGCGGCATGTGTATAATGTGCACAGGGAAGCGGTCTGACAGGTCCTATCGGTCCATCGTTGTCCTGGATGCAGGATTCACAGTATAAACTCCCGTAATCTTAGTAACTCTGTGGCATAGTTTTGTTTTTGTGTTAGGGATCGCCTATACAAACTGTTTGTTCCCCAGGAAACTCACATGTGTAGATAGTCACTACAGAGGATATCAGCTCTTCTTATGTTCACCGATACTAGATTAAAGATACTTTTGCTAGAATGTTCACTGATATTTGAGGGAAAATTTATAGCAAGAGGAAATAAGTATATTTGCTTCTCAACTGTGTTATTTAATTGCATAGTGATTTTAGGACATTTCCACAAAAGCACTGTGATTGTGTACTAATTTTTATTTTTCAAAAACTGCCACTTGCTTTTGTTAGATCAGTAGCAGGAAAACACACTATTTTAAATTTCTGGGAGGCCCAGCCTTGCTCACTGGGCCAGACACACAGCATGCCAAACTTGTTTATGCTGACTTTGAGTGATTTTACCGGGAGCGAAACACCAATTGCTGATACGATGAGTAGTAATAAGCTTAGACAACATCCTAACTGACATCGATGCCATCTGGAGCCGCCTCAATGCGGCGTTTGTTCAGTTCTTTAAAAAATAATTCTTTGTTTTGGAATCTGTAGATTGTTAATGAATGGCATATTTCTGGGGGGAATAAATAGGACTTTTTCAAACCCGATATGTGGGAAAAAATTGGCCAGAGAAAATGATTCCTTCATTCTGTGTTTCACAGAGAACTTAAGGTTATATGAAAAAAGTTCTGGAATAGCTGCTGAGGGGGAGTGTCGGATAAGAAAAGGAAACACTGAAAGCTTGTTATAGGGTAGAATTCTTGTTACATTTCCTCCTTAACCTGCTACTCTGGAGAGGTGTCCATCAGCAGGCGGATATATGTGTATTACAACTATGAAGATATCTGAAGACATTGTAGCCGGTCTTCATTGAGTCTGATTAAAACCACCAGCCACTAGAAGATAGTTTTGCTTGAGGAATAATTTTGTATTCTTTGGAGATAGCTATAGAAGGAAAGACTGTTGCTTAGTAACCTAGTCAAAACATATGTATAAAAGTCAATTAAAAATAACCTTTTTTGGGGGCACCCGGTGGCATTTGACTTTGGCTTAGGACATGATGTCACAGTTCATGAGGTCAAGCCTCACATCAGGCTCACTGCCATCAGTCTGGAGCCCGGAGCCCACTTCAGATCCTCTGTCCCTCTCTCTCTCTGCCCCTCCCCAGCTCGTGCTCGCTCTTGTTCTGACAAAAATAAACATTAAGAAAAGAAAATTTTTTAAATAGCTTTTTTTTAATTGCTTGTCTAAATATATATTAGATCTGATAGGTAATTTTTAAAAATCAGAAATATATTAACATGACTATCTACAATATTACTGTCAGTGCTTACCATGTTTTGCTGTATGTTTTTCCAAGTTCTATTTGGAAAAATAAAACCATGCTTAAAATACTGTTTCATAGCACAATTTTAAAATGTAATATTCTTTATTTTTTATATTCTGTTCCACAAGAATATGATTTTAATGACTGCATTACTTCAATTTTTATTTGCTTTGTGTCCTACTGGCTGTTTACTATTTTCATTTCTCTGTGTGATAAATACACAAGTACCTTCTCCCTCCACTCTCCTAAAGAAATGGGCTCAACCCCAGAAATACCAGATCTAAGAAGTCTTTTCAAAGGGAAGCCTATTAAATTTAATTTCTAAATATAAATTAGGAAAATTTTATCCTGACAATTCTAAATTGCAGTAGGTTGTGCGGTTACTGAGTTTTTACTTCGGTCAGATGCTATTTTAGCTTGTTTTGTACTTGTGAATTTTTCCCAATTCACTCGTGACTTTACTGGTTCCATTTTAGGGAGGCAGATACTTTTAATGATGTAATTATCCTTCTAGAGAGAGTTTCTTAGCATTTCAGAAAGTCTGCTGGTTCTTTTAATAGGAAACTCTCCTAGTTTATCTTAAAGGTAGTTCAGTAGCAGGGGACTAGAAGGTGAGTGATCCTGGCTGTGCCGTCCCTGGACGTGGACACCCTGGGATGAGCTCCGGAAGGCTGGGGTAGCACGGAGCAAATGCCACTCGAGACTAAATACATGGAAGGAATCGGGGTCTGTTCTAGGAGTGGAGAGTCAGAACCTGAGCATCTAGGCAGACAAGAGATCGGCAGCCTGGGCATAAAGTCTGCTGTTTGAACGCAGTGCGGGGCCCGAGGTGAATGTCATCACAGAGAGGTTCCAGACTTTGGGTGCTAGACGTCACCTGTACTACTGATCGCCTTGGCTTGAGGAAGAGCTCATTTTCTGGGGAAAAGTTACCCAAAGCCAGAAAAAGCAGAAGGTCCAGAGTGGTTGATGTCCCTTTTGGGACCCTACCTACTGATGTACCTAACACCCCCCCTGGGGTGGGCCAAGGTAGATAACCACATTTAATTCAACTTGAGTGAGCAGGAAGGAGGATTTCTAGCACCAGCTGCCAAGATCAAAAGCATGCGCGTGTGCTGGCACTACACGGAGTCTGGTGGGATTGGTGCTGGGTACTTGCTCATCTAAATACGAACTTTCTACTGGGAACTGGATCTGACGTCAGCATCTTCCTTCAGTATTTCAGATCAGCACGGTGACTGCTGTGTGGCCTCTCCGAATGGCGAGGGATAAGCCTTAGTGAGAAGAGCAGTTGAGCTCATCTGTCCTCTAGAAATGAGGCCTCAGATCTGTAATGGGGTTTAATATTTATATATTATGTATAGTATATATGTATACATGCTTATAATATACATATGCATACATACTTACATATATATACATGGTTTATATTTATTTGCTGCTGGTAACCAACCTTTCCTTCCTTTTACTAATGACCATTGGGAATATTTTTCACTTCTCACTCTAACAGGACTGTGCCTAAATCATTTTCTTCCCTTCTACAGCTTAAAAACAAGGAGTTTTTGCACATAATTGAATGTGTGTTATTGAATGAATGAGTGAGAAATTTACCCAAGATAGTAGTAAGACCTAAGATACATAATGTCATGAAATACAGAAAATGCCCAGCGAAATTATGCTTTCACTTTATGGAAATTTAGGATGAGGAAGTATATTGAATATAATAACTTAATGTTTCCAAAAGTGATACTGAATCTATAATGAGGTTAATTTTCAAGGAGATTAAAGAGGACCGTTGCCCTCTAAACATAGGACTAATGAGCTAAGAATGAGATGTATGGAGAAAAGAATTGAAAGGTGATGGGAATTGTGAAGGGGGCTGGCAGGAAGTGTGTTCAAGTAGCAGAGAGAACTTAAAAACTGAACTCAAAGGATGAGTTGTCATAAGAAATGTTAACAAAGAGCATAAAATATATGGTATTAAAAGAAATTTTTGGCTTGCTTCATATTCCTTTAAGTCTCTGAGTCTTGGTAATGCATGCCTGAGAATTTACATTAGAATATAATGATCTGTGATTTACCCGTGGTGGTAGCAGTGTGAGTCTTACTCTATTATTGTCTGTGTGAAATAGTCTCTAACGGATCAGACTGTCTATTATGATTGAATTTCCTGTGCACGGTATTGCATGACTTAGATCCTAAGTAGATAATGTAATTTCTGTATTGAAATTCCGAGTTTATAACCCAGATCCAGCGATCCTGTTTCTGAACTCCTGTGTGGCCGTCGCCCATTCCATTCATTTGACATTTACTATATTTAACATCAAGACTGGTACCATGTGTATGTCCCTTTACAACCCTTAGCGTTCAGTATCTAGTTATGTATGTGTGGATTCTAAATGGTGCTCAGACATAAATATACATATTGTTAATGAATAATCGTTCTTTCCATATACTTATTTCTGCTGACTGTTAACATACTCTCTCCATTCGTATTCCTCATTTTACTGGTCTGCGTCTGTTTCCATCAAGCTTTGTCATGTAGCTGTCATGTACTGAGAGCTTCATATGTTCCAGGCATTCAGCAAGGCAGGCACCTTCTGCGTCATTTATATAATGAATCTGGGAAACATCCAAGATCATTTTCTTACTTCATTGTCTAAGCCTCCAGCAATCTATGAGCAACTCAGCGTTTCTCTTCCTCTAAAGTGAATCCCAAATCCATTTATTTCACTGAACTTCAGCCTCTATCCTGCTAACTTACGCTGTCATTATTCCTGGCTTCGATGATTGTAATAGAGCCTAATTGTCCTATTTCCACCCTTTACCCTCTTCGAATCTGACCTACGCATGACAGCCGAGGTGTTTTTAAAGTTGTAAATGAGATGATATCATTCCAAAATCTCAGCCCACCAGTGGCTTCTCCCCATCACATCCAGACTAAACTCTAGCCTCCCTTCCATGGGCTAGAAGACCTGGTCCCTGACTACCTCTTTAACTGCACCCCGACTATGCTGTGCCACCCCATCCCTCTTCTCAATAGACTACGTCCCCGCTTTTGTCTACCATGTAAACACATTCTTTCCATAGCGCCCGGAATGTTCTTCCCTGGAGGAGCAAGGTTGGCTCTTCTGTTGTTGTTCTGGTTTCAGCTTTAGTACAATTCTTCATTTTCTTTTCTATTTATTGCTTTATTTTTTAATTGATTCTGTCTCTCCACCAGAAACTCTTAGGGCTTGGAGTGTTTTCTTCTCATCAAATGCCTAGAATAATGTCTGGCATTCAAAGAATATTTATAAGCATCGAGTACATTTTTTTAAATAAGGAAATGTAATCTCACATAACTCTGAGGACATCATTGTAAGTTTAATGCCGTTATTGTTATTTAATGTTTTTCAGAGTACGAGATTTGAGAGGTTAAGTACCTTGCCCACAGCCATCCAGTATGTTCAGAGGTAGAGCCAGAATTTGAACCCAGCTCTGTCAGACATTAGAACTTTACTAATTTTATTCTTCAGTCTCTGTGCCTTGTCTTCCTCTTGTGCCAAATTATTTTATTAAGTTACGATATCAAAGAATATATCTACAAAATAATCTTTGGCAGAGGAATATAGTCTTTCTGTAACAAATCGTGCAGAAATTAACTGGACACATAGTACATCTGTTCACTTGAATTACCTAACTAAAAATACCAGACTGGCCTTACAATAATGCAGGAATACATTCATGCAGAAAGCTATAAACTCATGGGCTAAGGATTCATAGTTATGTGACTATGAATATATGTATACCAATGGGGTCATGAGGTTGGGTTTTCCTAGAAGTAGAGTTTGAGGCGGGGATTTTGAGGCAAGGAGTTTACTTGGGAGATGTTGCAAGGGTGCACTTATAAGGACGTGACCAGCTGAGCCTGGATGGGAGAGGAGCCAGTGCCTTGTCAAGCAGGCTACTGCCGTGAGTATCTGGAGTTTAATTCCAAGGGTTGCTCTGGGAATCGGCAGAGAACGTGCAGCTCAGAGTTATCCCAGCCAAGGAGCAGGGCAGCTGGGGCACTGGTATTTACTGAAACAGCGAGGACATAGACATTTAGACAAGGTACTGACAGGGTCTTCACATTGTAGTTTCTTGTGCATGTGTGTGTCCGTATGAATTGGGGCCAACCGAAGAAAAGCAGCTGAATGAAAACTGGAATACAGAAATTACCTAGGTGCAATTGCAGAGACAGAATGTACAGATAATAGTCTACGTGAATTGGTTTCTCTCTGAATGTGTATACTGATGTGAACCATATGCAGTCCGCATTTTAGGAATTGTTTGAAGTTTTCAGAAAGTTACATCTTTATATACTATATAACCTTCCTCTTTAGGGTAAATTCCCAGTAGATAACCCTAACAAATTTATCAGTATTTCCCTGGGTGTTAAAACCCCTCCAGCCCATTGGTGTAACTACATAAGTGTTTTGATAACTAAACCTACCTGTGGTCGGCAGAATAATGCCTTCCAAAGATGCCTATATCCTAATCCCTGGAATTTTACTTCCATGGCAGAGTGGATTTTGCAGACTGGACGAAGTTAAAGAAGTTTCGGAAGATTATTACCCTGGATTATTTTAGCAGGCCCAGTGTAATCGCCATAGTCTTTAAAAGTGAAAGAAGGAGACAGGAGAGTCAGGTTCAGAGTGGTGTGGTGTGAAAAGGACTCTCTGGCCATTCTGGGCTTTGAAGGTGGAACGGGGACACGAGCCAAGGAATGTGGGCAGCTTCTAGATGCTGGAAAAGGCAGGAAAGCGAATTCCCTTTTAGAGCCCCTTAAAAATAACCACAGCACTCGTGACAACCACTTTGCACTTGCTCTTTCCAAAACTGTAAAATAATGCAGCCGCATTGTGGCGACTCGCTCCAGCAGCAGCAGGGACCCAATATGCTACCTGGTCAGACACAGACGTAAGGTCACCTCAAGTGAAAGAAAAAAAAAAAAAGGTTGACCCGTATTTTGTAAATCAGAACAGTTTTCGTACAGGTAGATGGATACATGAGTGTAGCCAATACTGTTTTGAGCATCGAACAGATTTTAGAATATGAAAAAAACAGACTAGTTTGCAATTCTGCCTAATTATTCTCTATCTCATCTCAGTTAACATTTCACGTCGCTTTAAGTTTGTGCTCTGGAACATAGCGAGAGCAGTAACTTGATTCTTTCAGGAGTTTATTGAAAGATCAGTGTAGAATCCACGTAAAAGTACTTTCTAGACTGTAAAATAGTATATGCAGGCTTCCCTGCTTTGTTAGTAAACCGTAGTGCCAGAGAGTTAATCTCAGAAACCAAAAATTCAGAACACACAAATGAAGCCCGATAATTCTGGTCCATTTATAGATTTTTTAGTGTTTCAGAATCAGTGAGCAAAATACATATTCTATATCCAGTCAACAAATCAGAAGTCTATATTAAACCACAAATATTTATCGAGAGTGAAAATGCCCATGTTGTTTCACTGTCGTACATTTTAAGGTGCATTTTCTATCCCTTAATTTGAAATATTTTAGTGGCGGGTTCAGCTGGTGAAGTGTCCGACTTCGGCTCAGGTCATGATCTCACAGTTAACAAGATCGAGACCCACATTGGGTTCAGTGCTGACAGCTCAGAGCCCGGAGCCTGCTTCGGATTCTGTGTCTCCCTCTCTCTCTGCTTCTCTCCTGCTTGCACTCTGTGTGTGTGTGTCTCTTTCTCTCAAAAATAAAAAGAAACATTCTAATTTTTTTTAAAAAAAAAGAAGTATTTTTAAATACTTCACTTATGTGGGAATTAAAACATTTCAGTGGACTATCAGACATTGAACCTGGCCTCCTCTACTTCAGTGGGGTTTATAAACCTGTGTTCTTGTTCTTGCTTTTCTAAAACTCTGGCACAAATGTTGCTCCGAGCCTCCTTCTGCATCTGTCTGAACGTGAGCGGAGATTCTTTGGGGGCACAGAAAACGACCGACCGTATCTGATGAAAGGGGTCACCCCTCCTGCAACCCAACGGGCCGCCTGCAGGGCCCCAGGCTGGCCCTGGGCTCTGGGTGAGGAACCACACAGCTAATGAATTCCATAAGGTGTGCTTGCTGGCTTCTCTCTTCTTCAGCCCTGGACGTGAGGCCCTGGGGCGTGGGGTGTTTCTCCTGTGGCCTATAGATCAGCTTTTGACACCTCCTGCCTTTCCTTGCCCCTTCCAAAAACAAGCTCAAAGCAAAACAATAATAAACAGTTTGCTCTTTGATTTTCAGATGCCACAGCCATCAGACAGCCCCTAGTGCTGCAGCTGCAGCCTGTCACTCGGTGTTGCAGCAGGAAAGCCCGGAGGTGGGAGATGAGGCAGGGAGGGCCGGGGGACGTCAGTCAGCGTTTCTCTTCCTCTGCAGTTTTTTAGTTCATCACCGTCAGTGCCCGCCAGCCGTTCCGGACCCGATTCCGTGCCTTTAGTTCCCGCCCTCCGTCGGTCAACTGCATGTAACCATTCACCGAACAAACCGCGCACCATGAACTGTAGTTTCGGTCTTTAAAATGACATCGGACGAGGTATGAAGGTTCTCATTTTAGGAGTGAGGGAGCTGAGTGCCCCAGGAGCTAGGAGGTGAGACCGACGGGCGGGAGGCCTGAGCGCCCTTGCTCTGCCGCCTCGCCCCGGATCGGCCACGGTCCGCGTCAGCGCTCGCCGTGGGCGAGGAGCGCCCTGTTTTGCTTGTGTAACGTGTGCACGGCCCATCTTACGTGGAGAACTTCGTACGAGGCGTGCTCGTCTTCGTAGGACTGCGAGCTGCCGAGAGGCTCCAAGGAAGTTTCCGTTTTAATAGCGCGTAGAAGGAATGCTTACTTTGCGTGTCCCCCTTCATGTGTGCGTGCCTCCCATGCTGTCCTAGAGCGTCAGCGTGAAGGGCAAGGTGGTTCTCCGTTGCTGTCGGCGGAGTTACCAGCGCCCTCGGAGCCGGAGCCGGAGGTCTGGTCTCTTCTGCGCTCAGATTACGGAAAGTCAGGAGGCCGTTCCAAGGGCCAGCCTGGGCTGTTGTAAAAGCCACAGCAGCCCCGGAGAGGATTCGCTCCGCGGCCTCTGTTTTCCATATACATCGTGCCCTGTGTTTTCCTGGCACCTTACGGGAAAGAACCGTGTCAAAGTCTCAACGCAATTTAATGCAAATTTTCAAGAAGTAACATAATGCTTTTTTGTATCAAACTTTGCAGAGGGTAAATTGACTGGATAGGGCTTATCTTGTTCGTCTGTGTTACAGGTGAGGAAATGGAAGCAGAAAGACATTACTTGAATGTGAGGTTGTTCATCTAATGGGTTTCTCACTCTCTCTCCTACTCTCCTTTCTCTTTCCTTCAGTCCACACCTGTGTCATTTATCTCGTACCTGCGTATAGAGGCACCGTATGAATTGCCTTTTTATGTTTGATTCGCGAACCCCCCAAATATATGTATGTTACGTTCACATTTTGGAACTGAAGAACCTGAGACACTGTAGCCGCCAAGCATAGATTTTATAGCACATAACCTTATAAAGCGCAAGTTTGGGTTCAGATATTTCTTTATTCCAGCATCATGCTCTAACTTCTGTGTTGATTTTCCTTGTGTTTTTTTAATAGCAAAGCAATAATTCATCACCTCGACAATTCTCTATGAGCTGTTACTAAAACACACAAAAAAATCTTCTCTTACGTTAAAATGAGTTTTACCTATGTGATCACATAACAACGTGACCCACACATAATAGACGGGCCCATACAAGATCCATCTCATGCAGGCTTAGCATAGTCTAAAACGTCCAGGGTTTTCGGTTCACATGGTAAATGCAACACATACTCAAAAAGCCTTTGCCAATCCCAAAGGAATTGCTTTAGTATTTTTTAAAACAAGGTTAAACTCATGGTGTGTCCAAAGTACATAACACTTGGTCTACGGCAGCGTCTCCCTTCCTTCTGGCCCTCACGTCCCCCTTCGTTAGCATCAACTGTTTAACGAAGCAGAACTTGGGCGTCCCTTGCGCGCCGTGCTCGTCCAGTCTCGGCTTCCATGCCAGAGCCTGCCGTCACGTTCATTAGAGTTCTGAATGAGTACTAACGGCGACATATCTGTTAAAAAGAATGGGTTTGTTTTTATCTGTCTCTGCCTGTATTTCTACTGTTAACTCTTCAAAAGAGATTGGCATCATCACGTACGTATAAACCATTCAAATTGGTTTACTTTAACCTAAAGTAAAAGCCTAAAAGAAGAACACGCTCAGTCCGTAACTTCAGTCTGTCTCCATCCTGACTGGCGTTTAGGCGCATCCCATTTCCCTCTGCTTCCGCCTTCAAAGCCGATGCTGTTGAACGTTATACTCGGAGGCGCAGGATCCAGTCCCTGCCGTGCGTTCACGATGGCAGCTCTTCGCGTCATGAGCTGGGAACTGGGAACAGAATACCGTCCGCTCACTCGGCGTGCACCCGCATGACCCTCGGAAGGTGCCGTTTAGCTCCCTGTCCGCAGGCTCCTAAAGCGCGTGTCTCTGTGCTGCCGAAGCCCTTGAGCAATAAGCAGGTTCCTGCATCTGGTTAATAAATTAAGCAAACACGAGTTTATCAACATCTGGCACCTGCCTTCCTTCGGTGGCTTTATATAAATAACTGATGCCTGGTGACCTCTGACGACTTTTGCGGTTGCTTGGCATTTCGATAGTGGTTTGATGTTTGTGCGCTGTTGTCAATGTTCACATCATAACCAGCTTTCTCCTGGCTGCTTTACACTTCCTAGAAATCACAGGATCAACCAACGAAAGTCTCTGGGGCCTTCAGTTTTGGTCCCATATATCTCACCTTGCAGAACTTTACAAAACACAAGCACCAAGAGAAAAAAATATTTAAGAATTATACAAGAGAGGGAGGGAGGGGCACCTGGGTGGCTAAGTAGGTTGAGCGTGTGACTCCGGCCCAGGTCATGATCTCATAGGTTTGTGGGTTCGAGCCCTGTGTCAGGCAGACCGCTTAGAGCCTGCTCCAGATTCTGTGTGTCCTCTCTGCCCCTCCCCTACTTGTGCTCTCTCTTTCAAAGGTAAATAAATGTTTAAAAATAAAAAAAGAAAGAGAGGGATATTTTCAAAAGTATATTAATAGCAAGTAACAGACCCTGTCTTCTACAAGATGCTATTGAAAAGGGGTTTTTTTCCTTTAAAGAATTATACCGTTTTAGGGTGGAATACCAAGTAAAGACTGAACAGCCAAGACTCTGGAAGGTTCCTGGGTGCTCTTGGATCTCAGCGGTAAAATGTCACATCTTTCTCTTTACAAAGATCATCTCCCTCTGTATTTTATGAGTTTGGAATTCCCAAAAGGGAGAACATCATTCAGCGGCCTGGCATGGGTTAGTTTTCTCTTAATTAACACACAGAACAGGAGGCTAGCACAGACGTTAGCTGGGGGAGAGACCTTAGTTTTGTAAGCTAAAGAGATACGCTGCTTGTCTTTTTAGATAAATGGTGAACAGGAACCAGTGACTTATACATAGAAAACGCCTGCAGGGTCTTCTCTGGTGGATTTTCTTCGCCGCCTCTGGCCAAGCTCTCCCACGCCATCCATCACAAGTTACTCTGCTTCTGTGTGGTGTTGACCTCACTCCTTTATGTTATGGAAAAGCTCGAGCTCTTAGAAAAGTATTTTTTGGATGAACCAAAAATTCGCCTTTGCGCACTGGTTCCAGCACTGTCCTCTGAGTAACAGGAAATGCCCTCCAAATCTGAACACAGTATTTGGAAATAGATTTTCCTTCGAATTGGTACTGCCCACACTATGTCTCTTTGGTGCTCCTGACAACACTTTCTGTGGCCTGTTAGCATTTTTATTGTCCTTGTTGTCCTCCTGTGGATCATCCTCTTGTGTCTTGAAATGAGGTGCCTACACTTGGACACGGCGCCCCAGCCATGATCTGCCCAGGACAGACCCAGTCAGGCTTCAGTGCGACTTGAGCTGGACGTCACAGTTTGGGATTGGGACGAACTTGTAAACACCTAAAATACCCAGACTTTAGCACGTGAGCTGTTAGGCCCGGATGTTTTCTGCATCATTTGAGACACGGTCTGACATGATAGGGCCTGGAACCTGATCTAGCAATTTCGGTAGGCAGGCAGTGGAGAAGTCAGTTACCCCCCAGTCCCTGGCAGGTTCGGACTGGATGCTCTGTGCGTGGTCCAGACATCCGAGTCCCCTGCAGGGATTCCCAGTGGTGAAGAGTAAGTCAGTATCTATAGGAGGCAGACCTGGGAACATATATTTTTAACAGAAATATTTATTTTTTATAATTTTTTTTTTAAGTTTGAGAAAGAGACAGTGTGAGTGGGGGCGGGGCAGAGAGAGGGAGAAAGAGAGACTCCCAAGGAAGCTTCTTGCTGCCAGCACAGAGCCTGACGCAGGGCTCGAACTCCAAGAAACCATGAGATCATGACCTGAGGCTGAACCAAGAGTCGGATGCTTCATGGACCGAGCCGCCCAGGCGCCCCTAAGTTTGTGTGTTCTTTAACAAAAGCTTCGGAGTCGCTGGTATAGTGAAGGTACAAGGAGTGGGTGTTCTGGCTCGTGATGAGCGACTGCGTGACTGCAGGGATTGATAGAGCTTCCCAAAGCACTCCAGAACACGGGACGTTCAGCAGCCTGCAAGGATACGTGGCTGGTGTCTGGGTCAGGGCAATTACTCTTTAAAACCTTGGTCCTTGTTACTAGCACTTACCGGACTCCCTAGGTCTTCCAGCGGCTGGACTGGAAGAAAAGCTGGCAGTCAGGAACGACTGAGACAGAATGGGTAAGGCACATCCAATTATCAGGGCCGCACTACTACGGGAGAGTATAAAGTTATAAAATCCACAGATTTCTAGGGGCGCCTGGGTGGCCCAGGCTGCTAAGCGCCCGACTTCAGTTCAGGTCATGATCTCGGTCAGGGATCGTGAGTTCAAGCTCTGCATTGGGCTCTGTGCTGACAGCTGGGAGGCTGGCGCTGCTTCAGAGTCTGTGTCTCCCTCTCTCTCTGCCCCTCCCCTGCTTGCACTCCGTCTCTCTCTGTCTCTAAAAAACACGTGTTTAAAAAATTTGTTTAATAAATAAAATTCACAGATTTCTAGAATTGCACAGATATATGGAAACGTAGTGCAAATAGCACAGGCTGTGAAGTCACAGGAACACAGATTCGAGTCTGGTCTCCTCTGCTTCCTGGCTACATATGCTTATCAAGCTATTTAACTTCCCTAACCCCAGCTTCCTCATCTGTAAAATAGGGTTAAATATGACCTGCCTTGAAGTACTGTTACAGGAGAAGCAATAATGTATGTTTTTGAAAGCTGGAACAGATTCTAGTTATCGACAATAACAATTTCAATAATTATTGCTATTACAATGAGATTATATATCTTCTTTTAAATTTTTGTTTTTAACATTTACTTATTTTTGAGAGAAAGAGACAGAGCACGAATGGGGGAGGGACAGAGAGAGAGGGAGGCACAGAATCCGAAGCAGGCTCCAGGCTCCAGGCTCCAAGCTGTCAGCACAGAGCCTGACGCGGGGCTCGAACCCACGAGCAGTGAGATTATGACCCGAGCTGAAGTCGGATGCTCAACCGACTGAGCCACCCAGGCGCCCCAGAGAATGAACTTGTATATTTTGGCTATCCTCCTCCTCATCAACAACTGTGTATCCTTACATGAATATTAACGAAACATTGGGGCTGACATGCTGAAATCCCTCCTGTGACTATCATAATTAATCCTAAGACCCTAAAGAAAGAGGTAACATCTTTTGGAACTTTCTATCTATAGGCACATCACAGATGGACCCTCAGTGGTAAAGGGAATAAAGGGTTACTTTTTCATTTAGAAAAGGACCTCGATATTTCTTAAGGAAATGTTTGCCCTGGGCACTTCAGGCTTTCTAGGAAAACTGGATATTTCTTTCTGCTTAAATTGTGTATCGGCTCCCCAGGATTCCCTAGATGTTCTGAGCATTCTCTGTACTCTAGCTCAAAACCTCACCCATCACAGAGTCCATTCACAGTAAGTTATGTTTATAGAGTAGAGGCTAGTACTCTACACCTCCGTTCACTGAAATAGTTCAGTAACCAGAAAGAGCCAGTGAATTCACAGGATTGAGTATCCAGGGTTAATCATGCCCAACATTTTCAACATAAAGTGATTTTTCTTTGTGAAGATGGGAGTTTTACTACACTCAAGCTTTATTAATGCCGTAAGCGTGACAAGTTTTGAGTTAGATAATGACTTTGAGAAAGGACAACTGAACCTAAAATAACAAAGGTTTCTTGAAATCGTGGCAATTTTTTCCTTTCTAGATGGTGACTGGCATTTTTGAAAATCAAAATTTTGATAAGTTCGTGTGGCCCTAAGTGTAGGGTCAAGACTTGGAGTCGTCGGTCAGAAAGAGTGCTTGTTCCACATTTCCACTGTTGCCGTGTTATGAAGTTTAGAAGGTGCTCTTAGCTTACAGAGTAGATGTTTTAAAATCACTGGATAGTATATGTTATTAATGCCTATAACACATTTGTCATTCATATGAATAAAGCCGTGGAGAAATTTAAAGTAATATTCCATTGCTGCTAGAAAGATCTTACTAAGTATTGTCAACCCTGGAGCATTAAATTTATATAAATATGTAATCATAAGCTATGTTATAAAACGTATATATTATTTATATGTTATAGTGTATTATCTTATATATTTATGCATTTGTATAGAATATAGAATATGTATAATGACCACGTAATTGTGCGTGCTACATCCTGTTTCTAGTCTGCTGTCAGAAGAGCTTTTCATCATTTATCCTCATTTTATGATTCTGTGTGATCTTTTTTTACTGGTTATCATTTCATTTACTTAAATAACCAAGACCTACCAAATAGCTATGTACACAGTTTATTATAGATTTTCTTGCCCCAGATATTTTCAGCATTTGTATTCTATTAATATGAAAATGCCTTGAAAACAAACTCTTACTGTCTGCTCTGTCCCGAGTCCTTTGAATTCACGCGGCCTTCCTAGGGCCCGGCAGGAGACAACGGGTCAGAATGGGCAGGAGTGCTCACGGGAGTTTGCCCGGGGCTCAGGTCCACCTTCTGACTTCCTTCTTGAGTTCCCGCTTACTGTTCTCATTTTCCTGGGTTGCTAGTCCTTGAATATATCTGGCTTCAGTTTCCTTCCTCTTCCCTTCATCCCACCCCAGATGGGCTCCTTTGTGTGGCTCGCTGACCGGGGTTGCTTTGAAATTGACATTATTGCTGTCTCAAGTCTGTCTCAAGTTAGGAGACATTTTCCATCTGCTTTCTCCAGCACCTGGCCCACTTCTTGCCAAATAAATATTCTTGGGGGAATAAATTTAGTTTATGGCCATCCGCATCGTTATGGGCAAAAGCTACACCGCCAGTCATAGAATAATTTGAACAGAATTAAGAATAGAGTTGTTTTTAGAAAGTACAACTTAAGTATTAGTGCCAACAGAATGCATGAAGATGGTATGTAGTCATGGAGCAG
Organism: Paguma larvata; assembly: GCA_030068075.1. Lineage (NCBI taxonomy): Eukaryota > Metazoa > Chordata > Mammalia > Carnivora > Viverridae > Paguma > Paguma larvata. The sequence goes on from CM057823.1 coordinate 32,014,526, forward strand.
GTTGAGCGTTTTAATCTTCAGAACAACCCGAAAGATAGTTACTAAGAAACATGTCTAAACATAATAAAATTGGGACTCAGAATTACTATGAATAATGATTTGAAGGTAAGCCAAAAAGTACTTAGAAGAACTAGGATTTGAACCGAGGTCTATCTGATCCCAAACTCATGATCTCCCCTTAAGCCATGCACTTGAACCATATTAAGAACGAGAAGAACAGCAGTGAACTAAATAAGACAATTTAATACTATGTGATTTATGGCTTTTCTTCTTAAATGTAGTACCTGACAAGAAAAAGCATGCTAGTCTGTCTTGCTCCAATTTCCTTTCTTGGACGTAGTTCAGAGTAGTTTTTCTTCACGAACAGCACAATCAGTAACAATTCCACCGAACGGTTGAATTTAAATACTCATTAAATGTTTTTGTCAACTCAAGATTACACTTTTTTTTTTTAAATCGTTCGCAGCATCATGTGTTTTAGGATGTATGGGACACTGTGTACTCTTAGTTTAAAATTCGGACCTCGAGGTCGAAGATCTCACGTACACAGCCTATTTCAGTAGCGATTTGGCAGTTTCCTACTTGCTACAATACTAGAGATAACCGTACCAGATAAATCAAGCCCCAGAGTAGACTCTGGCCTGGGTTTCTCACATTTTAACATGCCTGCGGAGTATCCCAATATAATCTTCATCTGTGTTGACTGTCTGGCTGGCACAGCCCTGGGCACACACGTGGTTTACATAAAATAAGTCATTATTCCAACTAAATCAGCTTAAATTAGCACAGCCTTTTTGTTTGTTTCTTACATTAAAGAATGCTTCCATGCTACAATGTAAGGATTTCTGTGAAACAAACACAACGTTTCTTATGTTCTCTTACTTTCCAATGTACTATAAGATGGTGATTTTACATGAAAACAAACCGTCAAAATGTAGCTTTAGCTTTAAACATGAGAACTTGGGGTGCCTGGGTGGCTCAGTCGGTTAAGTGTCCGACTTCTGCTCATGTCGTGATCTCATGGTTCATGGGTTTGGGCCCCCGCATTGTGCTGCCTGCTTTCAGCACAGAGTATGCTTTGGATCCTCGGTCTTTGTCTCTGCCCCTCCCCCACTAGCGCGCGCGCACTCTCTCTCTCAATAAACATTAAAAAAAAAAAATTTAATGAGCACTTAGATGTGCCCCATGTGGCGCGCGCACACACAAAACACCCAATACACAAGAGATATTGGACAGGTCATTGATAAACGAATCAATGTAAAACTAAATATTCCTCATTTTGTTGTTTCATCTCTCAAATTCAGAGAGTTCTCGTTGACCTCGTTAATTAATGGATTAACAGCTTCACACAACAGACATTTGTCTAGTCTTTGCTATTCACTTCAGTCAGTCAGTATTAACTGAGATCATACTGTGTGTAAAGAACTGTTTGAGGTGCAATGGAAAAAAGTTAACTGAACGTGGGACAAAGGAGAAGTTTGCTTTTGCTTAAGACGTTTTTGGACTATTGACTTTTGAGAATGTCCCCATAATCTGTAGCAGTTCTTTTTCTTTGGAATGATCTAAATAATGCCGAATATAAAAACAGCCAAAATCATTTCAGGCCAAGGTCTGTGAACCATGTGAGTGTCCCAGTTATTAGGGAAGGCTGACTGTGACCACAGTGTCTGTGTCACTGTGAAACGATGAGGTGTTTTTTGTTCCTGTTTTGTTTTGTTTCTTTTGTGTTGGGAAAACAGTTTCAAATTTGAAATCTATGGTTTGGGCATGTTCCTAACCCTCTGACAGGCCCTGAAGACAGAACCACACCCCGTCCCTCTCCCCCCACCTCCAGCGGCAGGTGAGCAGAGAAACACAGATCCCAGCCTGCAGCTCGCTTCCATTTTCCTGAACTTGGTCAATTAGGCTTGAGGTTGATTTCTTTGAGAACCAGCCTTACCATCATCAAAATGGTGGTATAAAATATAAAAACATAAAAATATGGTTAATATTATGTAAATATATACATAAATTTTTATATACCCTAAAAATATGGTTAATACCAAAAACCAGTATGGAAACTACCAAGTCACCACATAATTTAAATGTGGTACTTACCAAAAGTCTCATTATCATGTCTGATTTGCTTTGATAATAAGATGATCCGAAAAGTGACTACACTCCTGAAGGTCGGGTTTCAACTACACGCTGATGCACTTTGGTCCCGAACAGGCTTTGTGCAGAATCTCTCCTAGGCTCCCTGTCCATCAAAAGTTACTAAAATTATAAAACATAACCTCACTTTGGCCTGGCATCCAGATTTAAAAGCTTCCAAACAATGCTTATCCTGTTTTATTTCTTAAAAAATTTCAAAGCCTTTTTCTCAGAATTTCAAGATGTAGTTTATTCCTACCTTTTGCCCAGATCCAGCGTATTATTCTGTCAAGTTGATATTAGAAAGATTTTTCTTCAATTTTTTAATGGTTTTTCATTTTTTGAGAGAGAGGAAGAGAGAGAGAGAGTGGAAGCCAGAGAGGGGCAGAGAGAGCAGGAGACACAGAATCCAAAGCAGGCTCCAGGCTCTGAGCTGTCAGCACAGAGCCCGACTGGGGCTTCACCCATGAACTGCGAGATCATGACTTGAGCTGAAGTCAGATGCTTAACTGACTGCGCCACCCAGGCGCCCCAGAATTTTCTTCAATTTATTATCATCTCCCAAACAAATAAACTTTTATTCAGCAACTAAAGAAATGTGGAGTAATTATCTCTCAAAGTTTGCAAAAACATTCTGCCCGTTTTGTGCTTTCTGTTTTGGCAGCTTATATTTTCAACTAAGTTTGAAATTATATATAATGAGAACCATGGATTATTTTTAAATAGCCGCTAAGGAATAAAATATAAGTTATGAAGAATTAACGTGATTTTCCAAGGAAAGTTTACTGGGAAAAAAGCAAAGTTATACAATGAAAGTTTTATAACTAGACTCTCTATATGATTATTCTGTTTAGAACACTAATTTAGACCATTTGGGCTCTTTTTATAAAGTGAAGAAGGTATTTCTCCTTTTCAAATAATTTTTAGATATGAACTATATGAACACTGAAAGATACATTTTTTAAGTAACATTGAATTCTGGATTAATCTGCATTTTTTTCCTGAAAAAAATCTCAAACTTAACATTTCTGTGTTATTAATTACAAAACATATTTAGAACATTTTCAAACGAACATAATAATTCCCTCCTCTTTGAATTAATGAATTTCTATGGTAGTTTACATTTCTTTTTCATTGTTGGTTTACATTTTATTTTAGGGTGTTTATGAGTTAATACAACAAATCGGGTGGTCTGTTAATTACTATTTCCACTCAGGTTTGTAAATAGTGCATGTTTTGTATGACCATTTAAAATGTATATACTAATAACGTTAGATATTTTGTTTAAGAATGGTTTATAAAAATAATTATTAACATTTGTTGAACTAGAAGGATCATTATTTTAATATGCATCCTTAAAAATGTGTTATGTTCACTGTGTAGCTCATTAATAAATATTTACTCCATAGTTTTCTTCTATCTCTGTGTGTTTAGCTAAGAATTGCTTTTCATTTGGTGATAGTACCCTCTTTAGGAATATGAGAAATGTTGAGGCAATTATGAAATACTTAATGATTTTATAAAGAAACATTTAACATGTCACTACCAGAGATACCGTCATTGAAATGAATGTTTATATCCAAGACAGAGTCCTTCATTCCTTATATATGCATAAATTTAACTTTGAAATGTGTACTTCTCTTGGAGCCTTGGAGGAAGTAGTTTCATGCTATGTAGTATTCATTATATTTACCCAGAATTATACTGAATTCTATATGCATATTACCTGTTTACTCATTTATTTATTTTTGAGTATGGTTAACACACAATGTTACATTACTTTCAGGTGTACAACATAGTGATTGGACAAGATTATGCATTATGCTATGCTCACCACAAGTGTAACTACTGTCTGTTCCAATACATCACTATTATAGTCTCATAGACTGTATCCCTTACGCTATGCCTTTTATGCCCATGATTTATTCATGCCAATATGGAAGACTGTTTTTCCGTCTCCACTTCATTCATTTTGCTCAACCCTCCACCTCCCTTCTCCTCTGGCAACCATCACTTTGTTTTCTGTATTTATAGATTTAATTCTGCTTTTTGTTTGCATATTAATTTGTTTTTTTTTATTTCATTCACGAATGAAATCATTGGGCTTCTGTCTTTCTCAGTCTGACTTATTTCACTTAGCATTATACCTTCTGCATCAAAATAAAAAGCTTCTGCACAGCCAAGGAGCTTATCCACAAAACAAAAAGACAACCTAAGGAATGGGAGAAGATGTGTCCAAATGATATATCTAATAGGGGGTTAACATCCAAAATCAATCAAGAACTTCTACAACTCAACACCAAAAGAAACAAATAGTCTGAATAAAAATGGGCAGAAGACCTAAACAGACTTTTTTTTCCAAAGAAGACATCCAGATGTCCAACAGACACATGAAAAGTTGCTGAACATCACTCATCATCAGGGAAATGCAAATCAAAACCACAATGAGATACCATCTCGCAACTGTTAGAATAACTGAAATCACACATCATCTCTTTGAATCATTGTTAAGAAATAGTGAGGCAGCCAAGTTTATTATATCTTCTTTATAATAGAATTAGTTGAGGCACAAAGACACTAAATAATGTATGTGCAGCTGAGTTTGTAACCTCTGAGGCTAGGTCTAAAAACTAGGTTCTTAACTTCTGTATTGAGTGTATACAAAGATTAATGGTTACTTAAAATTATAAATCAAGAGAAAACACCGCAAAATTTGACTATAGGATACTTAGCCATTATTGTGCAAAAGCATGCAAACTTTTATTTTTGTACTGGTGATTTAGGCGCACATTATCCCTGTGTTTTCTGTCTTACTCAACAAATAATTTTCCAGCCTATAGCCCTTACAGAACTTCTCTGGTGATATAAATTAAGTAAGAGTCTCCATGGAGGAGATGATGCTCCAAGGTGGAGACAGTACCTTTTCTCTAGCAGGAAACAAGGGGTATAAGTCTAGTTTTAGAATCATGGGTACATGTATCACAATTAAGGCCAGTTAGTTTCCAAAGTCTTTGCTATTTTAGATATTATAGAGGGCTATTTAAATGTGTCCACTTATGTAAGATAGATTTCAAAAGATTATGAGAATTTTGCATACATCACTGAAGCAATTACATGGTCCTTTCAAACAGCCATTTGAAAATGATCCGGATGGCAGGCACTCCTCTGAAACAAGGTGATGCCATTTTGTCCAGTGTCTCCTCACACTTGGAAGGTCAGCCTTAGGGCTTCCAAGATTAAACTTTGCACTGTTCTAGTCAAAGTGTCACCATTCAGAAGTGGGCATTTGCAAGCTCTTGAATATGGCATTTCACAGTCGCTTACTCCCTTGAATTCCTCCTACACAACCAAATAGACAAAGATGAGAATTCATTTCTGGGAAGATTTCCTCTAAGCGCCTCTGTCCAAAACATCCAGTGCTGAAAAAAGGCAAAGATAGTGGTGGTATATAGCCACTAATATTTGGTTTATTTTCCTTTTCTTTCCCATGTAAAGAATAGAAATGAGTGAAAGGCACGTGAGCCAGAATTCTGTGTCTAGATCCAAAAGGTGGACATATTTGCACTGTTCTGGAGAAAGCATTATTCCGTACTGTCAAAATTTAAATTATTAAACTAAAATCACATAATCACTAATCTTACCATGGTAAAGTATTTTGCAATCTTGTATTTGATCCTAAGAGTATAGGTAAAAGTGCTGGATAAAGGAGAACGGTGTTTGAAAAATATCTGAGGATAAAGACTACGAGACAAATTTTCATTTGCACCTGAAAGGCTAATTTTGGGAAATGTTACTAGAATGTGAGGATTTAAAAGGTGTTTTTGAATCTATTTACCATCAGTAAGTCATGTAGGAAGGAGCTCCAAGGGAAGAGAGAACTGTATACTGCAAGAAGAAAAAATATTCCCAGTAGATTGAGAATAAACAAAATTCCATTACAGAGAAATCCACTGCAAATACTCTCTTTCAAACCAGGGAATGACTCTTTAAACAGCAAGAGATAACACCTTTAGCAAAATCAGAAATAGTTGCCTTGCCAGTCATTTAAGTTAAAAAGAAAATATTGGAACCATGATCAATGGTTCCAATGATGCAAAAGTGGATTAATGTTTGCAAAATAAATCAGTGCGATGCATCACACTAACAAATACTATCATCTCAAAAGATGCAGGAAAAGCATTTGACAACAACATCTATTCATGTTAAAAATTCTTAACAAAGTAGGTTTAGAGGGAACATACTTTTAACATAATAAAGCCCATATATGAGAAACTTACAGCTAACATCATATTCAATTGTGAAAAGCGGGGAGCTTTTCCTATAAGATCAGGAGCAAGAGAAGCTTGTCCATTCTCACCACTTTTATTCAACATAGTACTGGAAGTCCTAGCCACAGCAATCAGACCAAAAAAAAAAAAAAAAAAAAAAAAAGGCATTTTAATTGGTAAGGAAGAAGTAAAACTCACCATTTGTGGATACCATTATACTATCTATAAACCAGTATACCTGCAGAAAACCCCAAAGACTCCACCAAGAAACTGCTAGAACTGATAAGTGAATGCAGTGAAGTCATGGAATACAAAATTAATATACAGAAATATGTTGCATTTAATAATGAAGTAGCAGAAAAAGAAATTAAGAAAACAATTTCATTCCAATTGCACCAGAAAAAGAATACCTAGGGGTAAACTTAACCAAGGACGTGAAAGACCCACATTCTAAAACCTGTAAAATACTGATAAAAAAAAAAAAAAACTGAAGACAACACAAACAAATGGAAAGATATTCCATTCTCAGGCATTGGAAGAACCAATAGTGTTAAAATGTTCATGTTCATACTACCCAAAGCAGTCAACAGATTTAAGGCAGTGCTTATCAAAATACCAACAACATTTTTCACAGAACCAGAACAAGCAGTACTAAAGTGGATATGGAACTACAAAAGACCCCAAATAGACAAAGCAATCTTGAGAAAGAACCCAGGATTTCAAGATAAACTACAAAGCTGAAGTAACCAAAATAGTGTAGTACTGGCAGGATAAAATAAACACATAGATCAGTGGAACACAGGAGGGAGCTCAGAAATAAACTAATTCCTACATGGCCGATTAATCAGCAACAAAAGAAGCAACAATATACAATGGGGAAAACATAGTCTCTTCAACAAATGGTGTTGGGAAACTGGACAACTGGATGCAAAAGAACAACAGTGGGCCATTTTCTTAGACCATACACAAAAATAAGTTAAAAATAGATTAAAGACCTAAATTTGAGACCCGAAATCATAAAACTCCCAAAAGAAAACATAGGCAGTATTTTCTTTCGTATTGGCCATAGAAACATTTTTCTAGATATGTATCCTCTGGCAGGGGAAACAAAAGCAAAATTAAACTAGTGGTACTACACCAAAATAAAAAGCTTTTGCACACCAAAAGAAACCATCAGTTAAATGATGTACAAGGCAACCTACTGTACAGGAGAAGATATTTCCAAATGATATGTCCAATAAGGGGTTAATATACAAAATATATAGAGAATGTCTACAACTCAATAAAATAAATATTCCAAAAAGTAACCAAAAAAAGAAAAAAACCTCCAAAAAATAAATAATCCAGTTGAAAACAATGGGTAGAGGACCTGAATAGACATTTTTTTCAAAGAAGACACACAAATGCCTAACAGACTCATGGAAAGATGCTCAACATCACTAATGGTCAGGGAAATACAAATCAAAACCACAGTGAGATATCTCCTCACACCAGTCAGAATGGCTAAAATTAGAAAGAAATAACAAGTGTTGGTGAGAATGTGGACAAAGAGGAAACTTTGTGCACTGTTGATAGGGATGCAAGTTGCTACAGCCCTGGCGGAAAACAGTTTGGAGGTTCCTCAAATAATTAAAAATGCGAATATCATATGATCCAATTATTCTACTACTGGCTATTTACCCAAATAAAATGAAAATAATTTGAAAAGATGTAGGTACCTATATGTTTAATGCAGCATTATCTACAGTAATAGTCAAGATATGGAAGGAGTCCACGTGTCCATCAATAAATGAATGGATAAAGAGAAAATAGTGTATATCTACAGTGGAATATTACCCAGACATAAAAAAAAAAGAATGAGATCTTGCTATTTACAACAATATGGATGGACCTAGAGAGTATAATGTTAAGTGAAGTAGGTGAGACAGACAAAGACAAATACCGTATTTCATTCACATGTGTAATTTAAGAACTAAAACACAGGGAATAAAGAAAAAAGACCCAAAAGCAGAGAGCAAACTGGTGGTTGCCAGAAGGCAGGTGGGTGTGGGGACGGGTGAAATAGGAAAAGAGCATTAAGAACCCACTTCTGGTGACGAGTAGTGAGTAACACGCAGCACTGAGTCCTTACATTCTACACCTGAAGCTTATGTAACACATGCGTTAATTATACTTCGACAAAGTAATTGACTAATGTTTTCAAATTACATTTATTAAATTTCTACCTGAGTACAGTTATTAAAAATTACCACTGTCTTTAATTACTTTTCTTAAAATCATTATTCCAAAGCCACATACATAGAAGTTGGGTGAACATTTCTCCACTGCTAGTTTATAAATGAAATCCTTCTTTGCAACTTAGTATATATTTTATCAATGAAATCCTTCACTGCAAATGAGCAATGAACATGTATACCCATAAACACACATGTTCGTTCTAAACATTTTCTTTTCTGGTACTTTCACATATTTTTAGGTTTCTGTCGCTTAACTTTTGCCATTTTTACCAGTTTCTGATAGTCTACAAATTTCTTTGACTCCATTTTCCTAAAAGCATTTAGTCAATTTCTCTTATCAGTCTAAAGATAGGTTTTTTTTTTAATGTTTATATATTTTTGGGAGAGAGAAAGAGAGCACAAGTGAGGAACAGACAGAGAGAAGGAGACACAGAATCTGAAGCAGGCTCCAGGCTGTGCTGTCAGCACAGAGCCTGAAGTGAGGCTTGAACCCAAGAACCATGAGATCATGACCTGACCCAAAGTCAGACACTTAACCAACGAAGCCACTCGGGTGCTCCTAAAGATGAGTTTTCTAACATAGAGATATGAATCCCTTCTATTTATTGGCCAGTTGTATAATTTATTACAGTAACTGTTAAATGTGTTTTTTAATGCGTTTTTAATAAAATACTTGCTACACTTACAGATGATGACAGAGGAGACCACCATGCAGATCCACCTAAAGTAGATTTGACTATCTTCTTCAAATTTTATTTATTGTACTTTGCACACTATAAAACATAAAACAGTAGAAAAACCTTTTACCCAGATGATAAAATCAGTATCTTTTTAATAGGAAACTGAAACTCAAAGAATTCAGGTCAGTTGAGCCAGTGACTAGAAACAAAGCCCGTATCTACCCCAGATTACACCTTCAACGTAATATTGCTCCCAACTCAGAATGTAAGATCATACCATTTGAAAAGCAAAACAACAACAAAAAAACAGAAACAAAAAAAATCTCATAAATCCTATGCATACCGGGACATTTATTTCTAGATGAACATCTAAATTGTATTTCTGTTTAAATTCTTCTTACTGCTAAACAAATCGATAGTGTTAAGGCCGTGTTTCCCTTTTAAATTGGCCTTTGAGTTTTTATTGGTACAAATATTTAGTTGAAATATAAAATTGTATTTAGTTTTCAGTTTTTATATATTTGCACTTTAGTCAGACTTGGGATCCAGTCTTTGTAATTAAAGCTTAATTTTATTTCTATCATAATAATATTATCCCTTGTTAGCACCCAGTATTGTATTTTTTTATTTTATCCATTCTAACTGATGTAAATGGTATCTCATCAAGTTTATAGTGAGCATTTCCCTAATAATAATGTGGAGCGTTGTTTCTTCCTATCTTTGTCTGCCTTTCGTGAAGTATCTGATCACATCTTTTGCCCTTTTTGTGATTTTTTCATCATTGGGTTTTGAAAGTTCCTTTCTATTCTGGAAACAAGTCTTTATCAGATTCCGGCTCTGTGAATCTCTTCTCTCAGGTTGGGGCTTATGTGTCTTTCCAGAAGCAGACATTCCAGTTTTCTTGAGATACAATTGGTATTCGTATTTTATTTCACTTCGTTTTAGGTTTCCTTCTGTTAGTATTAAATTTAAAAACACTTTGCTTCACCCAAGGGCAAAAAGATTTTCTTCTAGAAATTTTGATGGGGTTTTACATTTAAGTCTCTGAGAACATTTTCTTTCTTTCTTTTTTTTTTTTTTTTTGTATGTGTTTTGTTTATTCTCTCTGTACTTCACCTCCTGGCTATCTGAGCAATGTCGAGGCTATTTCTGCATGCCTTTTCCTTCCACCTTCATAGATGCCCCTGAAAGATGAGGTGGTTTTGAAGTCTATCCTCAAAAACTGACTCGTCACACATTTTGTGAGTGATGTTGTTTGGCTCCCCTAAGAACCTACTCAGAGTCTCTCAAACCAACCTAGACTCCCCACCCCAAACTTAAGTTTATTCTTTTAGCAAATTAGCAAGAACTGGTTAGGAAAATTCTCACTCTACCTGGTAATTCATCCTTCAACGAATCGGCACCTTTTTACTTGTCTGACTGTTTTCTGCCCTGCGTTCTGCTGAGGAAATCACTGCCCTCGCTCTAGTCCTTCTTGTGGTTCTAGCTGTCATGTTACCACGTATGCAGGAAGTGTAACTTTCGTTTTAAACCATTCCCTCCTTTCAGAAACAGTCTCTTACCATAAGTTTTATGGCCCCACTGGTTCATGCTCTGGAATCTGAATGGTCAGGTCTTGGGACTCCGAGCCTGTGTTCTCCGTGGCTCTCTGCTCACTCTGTATCCTCTTCTGAGGCAATCTCAGCCACACACATGGCTTCATTTACCAACTTAGACACACAGACAGCGGTCAGTTTATATTTACAGGATAGGCTGCTTCTGACTGGTAGAGTCACTGTTCTGTCGCCAACTCAGAATTTCCACATGAATGTCTTAAACGCTTCTCCACTGGGATGTCCCAAGTGAACCCTTATTTGCCCCCAGTCAAATCTGGTCCTCCCATAATGTTCTCTCTTCACCTTTTGTCATTCATTCCAGAATCTCTTCATCCACATGGACGTTTCCCTCTCCCTCACTTTGCCAACATGAACCACGTAGTCTACATTTTAGCACTCAGCAGCCCTCAAATCTGTTTTCCAATCTCCCTATCACAAAAAGAATGGTTTTTCCGCACACAAGGAGAATTCAGCAAGTATTGTTGAAGAATGATGCCTACAGTTGCCCCACATTAAGAGAGTGAATAATCAAGAGCCAGGAAGTGAACTTCGCTTAAATGGCTGAAGAAGAACCCAAGTTGAAATTAATACGTAAACATGACTTTGAATAATGTGTACCTTTTCGATGGATGAGAAAAGGAAAGAAATAATTTGACTAGAGGATTGCATTAAGAAGCAAATTACACATGGGCACAGTGAGAGTCATTTGGTACAGATTTACATTGGGGAACAGGGGGAGAGAAGCTGTGTGGACATTTGGATATGAATCATGGAGGATTTTAAAACTCACTGACTGTTGTGTGATTCATAGGCTAAAATACTGCGCTATACATTTCAACCAAATTCTTGAATGACTGAAAATTTAACTTTTAATTAAGTGATACATTATAACAGTTAAAGATAAAATAGTTTCATAGCTCTACTAATGAAAAACTTGTTTCCAGGTTCATTTTTCTGCATGTCGCTGTCCAGTTTTTCCAGCACCACTTGCTGAAGAGACTGTCTCTATTCCATTGGATATTCTTTCCTACTTTGTCAAAGATTAGTTGGCCATACGTTTTTGGGTCCATTTCTGGGTTCTGTATTCTGTTAATATTTATCTGAGTGTCCATTTTCTTACACCATACACCAAAATAAACTCAAAATGGATGAAACACCTAAATGTAAGAGAGGAACCGATCGAAATCCTCAAGGTGAAAGCAGGCAAAAATCTCTTTGACCTTAGTCACAGCAACTTCTTACTCAGCACATCTTCAGAGACAAGGGAAACAAAAGCAAAAATGAACTATTGGGACCTCATCAAGATAATAAGCTTCTGCACAGAGAAGTAAATGATCGGCAAAACTAAAAAGCAAGTGACAGAATGGGAGAAGATATTTACAAATGACATATGAGATAAAGGATTATTATTCAAAATCTATAGAGAACTTATCAAACTCAACACACAAAAAATATCCATTAAAGAAATGGGCAAAAGACTTGAATAGACACTTCTCCAAAGAAGACATCCAGATGGCCAACCGACACATGAAAAAAATGCTCATTACTCATCATCAGGGAAATACAAATCAAAACCACTATGAGATACCACCTCACACCTGTCAGAATGGCTAACGTTAACAACTCAGGCAACAACAGATGTTGGCGAGGATTGGGAGAAAGAGGTTCTCTTTTGCACTGCTGGTGAGAATGCAACCTGGGGCAGCCTCTCTGCAAAACAAGATGGAGGTTCCTCCTAAAATTAAAAATAGAACTATTGTATGACCCAGCAATTGCACTACTAGGTATTTATCCAAAGGATACAGATATGCTGTTTCGAAAGGGCACATGCTCCCCAATGTTTATAGCAGCACTTTGGAAAGAGACCAAATGTCCATCAATGGATGAATGGATAAAGAAGATGTAGTATGTATATATATACACAACGGAGTATTACTTGGCAATCAAAAAGAATGAAATTTGCCATTTGCAATTACATGGATGGAACTAGAGGGAATTATGCTAAGTGAAATTAGTCGGAGAAAGACAAATATCATATGACTTCACTGATATGAGGACTTTAAGATACAAAACAGATGAACATGAGGAAAAGGAAGCAAAAAGAATATAAAAATGGAGGGAAGCAAAAACATAAGAGACTCTTAAACATGGAGAACAAACATAAGGTTACTGGAGGGGTTGTTGGGGTGGGGGGAAGGCCTAAATGGGTAAGGGGCATTATAGTAACTGCTCCTGAAATCACTGTTGCTCTATATGGTAACTAACTCGGATGTAAATCTTAAAAATTAAAAAAAAAAAAAGAAGAAACAATTCCTGCCATAGCATTTCCTATCCTTTCAAGCATTTCAAGTCTTTTAATCATTGCTATTGGTCATTACCTCCATATTTTGGTACTCTGTCTTGATTTTTTGCATTTGTATTTTCTCTGTTGGCTTGTTATTAAAGAATATAAGCATCTGGTCTGTATCCCTCCTTTTATCCACCTGCCACTGATTATTCTCTGCATTAAATATACACACTTCTTATCCATCCATCATCTTTTTTTGATGGTAGAGGTTTTTTTAATGTTTATTTATTTTGAGAGAGCATGCATGCATGCGAGGGAGAGGCAGAGACAGAGGGAGACGGAGGATCTGAAGTGTGCTCCCTGCTGACAGCAGAGAGCCGGATGCAGGGCTCGAACTCATAAACTGTGAGATCGTGACCTAAGCCGAAGTCAGACGCTTAAGGAACTGAGCCACCCAGGCGTCCCTCACCCATCCATCATCTTAAAGGAGCCCCAGTACATCTAAGTTTGAGAGTAAACATACAGTGTTTACTTTGTCATGCACTGTACTATTTACTGTTAAGTAACTTTTCTTGTATGAGATTTTAGGGAGTTCTGGAACTAATAATTATTTCATAGATTGCTTGTCCCTGCCACAGATTTTCTCCAGATATTGCAAAATAATTATAAAAGTCTACTGAAAATTGCTAACAAAACATAGAAGTTAATTTAGAAATTATATATTGTTCTCTTTTTTCTCGCCTGGAGGCCTCTCTCTGCCAGTAGTTTCAAGTCCTTTGTACAGCTGTTCACATCTTTCCAGTATGAGAACACTCATCTCCTGGGCCGTATGTCTTTTTTTATGGCTTCTTCCTTCATTTTGTTGAAGAATCTCATTTTTTCAAGCTTTTATTTAAATTCAAGTTAGTTAACATACAGTGTAATAGTAGGTTCAGGTGTGCAGTATTCCATGCTTCCAACACCCAGTGCTCCTCAAAGCGGGGATTAGGAAGAATCTCATTTTTTAAGTTTTATTGCAGTATAATTTACATACCATAAAATCTGCTCCCTGTAAATAGATCATGATTTATAAACAGACAGCAACCACCACAATCCAGCTTTATATCTTTGCTGCCCTAAAAAGCTCCTTTGTGTTTAGCCAATCCCTGCCCCCACCCCCAGGCTCAGGCAATCACCAATTTATGTTTACTTTCTGTAGTTGTGCAATTTCTGGAAATTCCTTATAAATGGGATTATATAATGCATAGTCTTTTGCAACTGGCTCTTTCCACTCTGTAATATTTTTGAGATGCATCAGTTTTGTAGTATGTATCAGGACTCTATTCTTTTCAACTGAAAAGTGAATGGGGCCATTATGCAAAATGTGACTATGAACATTCACATACAGGTGATTGCGTGGACATTTCACTAGCCGTGGAATTACTGGGCCATATGATAAGTATTTAAGTATAATATTATAAGTATGATAAGTATTTGTTCAATTCTTTAAGAAATTGTCAAACTAGCTTCCAAAGTGTATATACTGTACAGTCATATGAACAATATATGTGTTGTAATTTCTCCACATCCTCACAGTGCTAGTATGTGGTTCTTTTGGATTATAGCCATGCTAGTGGCTTGTGGCTTAATCTGCATAATTTATGTTAATAACTAATGATGTTTAACAGCTTTTCAAATGCCTATGAGCCATCTGAATTTATTTTTAGGAGAAACATCTCTCCAAGCCATCTCTTCAAGCATGTCTTCCAGGTTTTTAAACTTGGGTTGTCTTTCTTTTTTTATTTGGAAGATTCCTTGATACATTCTGGATACAAGTTCTTCATCAGCAGTATGATGTTAAGACATTTTATCTCCATATTTGGCTTGTCTTCTGATTTTCTTAATCATCTCTTTTGAAGAACACAAGTTTCCATTTTGATAAAGTCCAGGCTACCATCTTTTCTTTTATAAATCGTATTTTTGATGTCATATCCAAGGTACTGTAGCCTAATTTTTACAAAGGTGAAACTACATTTTGTTCTAAACTTTTTGTAATTTTAATGCTTGCCCTGAAGTATGTGATCTATTTTGAATTAACTTATGAGTCTAGTGAGAAAGAAGTGGTTCTGTTTTTTGGTTTTGGGGGTTATCTGGTTGTTGTTTTGCTGTTTTTTGTATTGGCTTATGATTAGCAGATTGTCCTAGCACCTCCTAAGAGTAGCCTTTCTGCATTTATTTGCCTTGGCACTTTAGTCTAAAATCTTTTGATCGTCAGTATGGAGGTTTTTTATTTGTTGTTTCCGCATTCTCTATTTGAATTTATCCATCTGTTCTTAAGCCAGTATCACACTGTCCTGATTACCCTACAGAGTTTGAGACCTCATCATAGGAGTCCTCCAACTTTGTTCTTCTTTTTCAAAATAAATTAGTTATTCTGGATTCTTTACACACATTTTGAGATCAGCTTGAAATTTCTACAAGAAATTCTGCTGGGATTGCTTTGAATGTATTGATAGATATGGGGAGGATTATCAACTTAATGATACTGAGTGTTCAAATCTGTGAACATAGTAGGTCTCCTATTGAGATTTTCTTTAATTTCTCTTAGCAAACACCACTGAGAGCAAGAATACGAGTTTTGTACTGGAAGAAGATGGTAACAATACACATATTCAACCCAGGATTTGTATCCAGAATCCTTTAGAGCTCTTACCAATCAGTGCAAACAAGAGAGCCAATAGAAATGAATAAAAAGCTATTAATTAGTCCTTTTTAAAAGAGGACAACCTAATGTCCAAATAATATGAGAGTGGTCAACATAGTCATTGAGGTGTGCTGCACATTGAAACCACAACAAAATGTTATTACAACCCCATGACAATGGCCAAAATTAAACACCAACACCATTAGTCATTGGCAAACATATGGAGCCAGGAAATCCGATGTACAACCCGCAGGAGTGGAAACTGGTGAGATCATTTTTAGAAGATGGCCATTTCTATAAGCTATGTTTATGCACATGAACCACCAGTGCTGTTCCTATTTATAGACCCCCCCATCCATATTATGTCCGTCACCAGACATGCTGAGGGTAGACTAGATTAATAACTTGCAGTTGAGACCATGAGAAACGAGGCAGCAGGAAAACAGTGGAGATCAATGTCATAAATGTAAGGCTGAGAAAAAGGACCCAACAGAAAATCTGTTATGCTCCCGGATACCGTGTGTAAAGTTGAAAAAGACTAAAAACTATGTTGGTAGAAAACAGAGATGCATACAGGTAACAAAATGGCCATATTTGAAGGAGAGTTATCATTGAGAACAAAGGAAGCTTCTGGAATGTGGTCGATGGTCTGTATCTTGATCTCTGTGTGATTACACATGTGTGTTCAATTTGTAAAAATTTATCAAATTGTGTCCTTATCATTTTTTCACTTTCCTGTATGAATAGTATTCATTAAAGATTTTTAAAGCATTTTTAATATTACTTCCAAGATTAAATAGCATTAACATAAATTGACCTTTAAAATATCAAGGAAAAAAATTTACTGGAAAGGGATCTTGTAATAACCTATTACATTTTTTAATTTCAAAATAAACTTGTTGGAAAAATGTATACAATGATTTTGAAATTAGTTTAATCTTCAAAAAAGTGAAAACAATCAAAGGAAAATAATTATGAAATGTTTTGAATTTCCTTACCTAGGAAGACTATGTCTAAACTGCTACATTCTCTTCTCTTTATGAAACAAAGGAATGGTGTTGATAAATGCCTCTGCAGAAAGAAAAATAAGATGCTACCCTGGATGATAAACAAATCTCCCTAAGAATGTTACGGTCACTAAGTCCACCTGCTGGTGATACTTTAGATCCACTCCTTTTCTCATTCTGATGTCTCTAGGGATCAATCTTAAAGGGTAAAATTCATGCGAATTTTCAGCCTTCTGACCTGTTCTCAAGAGGCTAATAAATGACAAAACCCGCTCTTGCTCAGCTGCAGAGTTTACCAACAGCAGCACCAGTGAGCGCTGGCCTGGATCATTCTTTTCTTATAGGGATTGTGCATTTTCGAATTGTTGGTGGCATTCTTGGCCTTCACTTAACTACTCCCTGTAGCATCCCCCCATAGTTCTGAAAATGAAAATGTTTGCGGATGTTGCCAAATGACCCTACTGGTGGAGAGCCACTGCTCCACAACATGCGTCTATTGGAATATTAGAGTAATAAGTTTTAGTTCATTGGAATTTCCCTGTTGTCAGTAAAAACATTATTTTTGGCTTCATCTATCTGGTGATTACTTGCCATCATATATGGACACAGTTTGGATTTAAGAGTTCTGAGATCATTTTGTCATTCTACAAGGAAGGAAAATCAACTCCATTTGAAAATAAGAGGCAAGTGAGTGGTTCTCAGTGGTGTGTGCAGGAAAGTGGTGTATACAGAGTGATCTTATCCATTGTGTGGATTATGCAGATATGACTGTCTACTTCGGCATTAAATTAGAAAGTTGTCTCAGAAGTAACACTTGAAAATGAATGTTTAAAATATTTTCCAAGAGTCTACTTAGATGCTGAAACAGTATTTGATTTTCTAATTTAACTCCTGTATGTGATAAACTAAAACAATTACTTTTTTAATGCTTCCACACATTAATACTTTTCTTAATTTAAATTTTAGTTAACATGCAGTGCAGTATTGGTTTCCAGAGCAGAATTTGGTGATTCATCACTTCCACGCAACACCGGGCGCTCACCACAAGTGTCCTCCTGAGTACCCATCACTCATCTAGCCCATCTCCCACCCACCTCCTCTGTCAATCATGAGTTTGTTCTCTATCATTAAGAGTTTCTTATGGTCTGTTTCCCTCTCTTCTCTTTCCTCCCCTCCCCATATGATCATCTGTTTTGTTTCTTAAATTCCACATATGAGTGAGAACATATAGTATTTGTCTTTCTCTGACTTATTTCACTTACTGTGATCTAGCCCCATCCATGTTGGTGCAAAAGAAAAAAAAAGATTTCAGGTTTTTGATGGCTGAGTAATATTCTGTTGCATATATATACCACAACTTCTTTATCCATTCATTAGTTGGTGGACATTTGGTTCTTTCCATAGTCTGGCCATTGATGATAATGTTTCTATAAACATCGAGGTGCATGTACCCCTTCAAATCTGTATTTTTGCATCCTTTGGGTAAATGCCTAATAATGCAATTGCTAGATCATGGGGTAGTTCTGTTTTTAGTTTTTTGTGGAGCCTCCATACTGTCCTCCAGAGTGGATACACCAGTTGGCATTCTCACCAATAGTGCAAGAGGGTTCCCCTTCCTCTGAATCCTTGCCAACACCTGTTATTTCTTCTGTTGTTAATTTTAGGCATTCTGAAGGTATGAGGTAGTATCTCATTGTAATTTTGATTTGTGTTTCCCTGACAATGAGTGATGTTGAGTATCTTTTCATGTGTCTCTTAGCCATCTGGATGTCGTCTTTGGAAAAGTGTGTATTCATGTCTTTTGTCCATTTCTTAACTGGATTGTTTGTTTTGGGGTATTGAGTTTGATAAGATCTCTACAGATTTTGGATACCCTTTATCAGATATGCCATTTGCAAATATCTTCTCCCATTCCGTAGGCTGCCTTTTAGTTGATTGTTTCCTTCACTGTGTAGAAGTTTCTTTTTATCTTGATTAGGTCCCAGTAGTTCATTTTTGCTTTTGTTTCCTTTGACTTCGGCAATGAGTCTAGTAAGTAGCTGCTCTGGCCCGGATGACTCTTCTTTTTTGAAAAAAACAATTTATGCTCTCAATAATAGATATAAAAATATTCCATTGTTTGTTATGGTTTCATTTTCAAAATTTATAATAAAACATTTACAGAGGATTAGGCAAAAAATTAAAACCTAAAACTCCCAATTAAAAACTTCCAATATTAGACTAAAATTTAAATGTCTGCTTCCAGGGATACCTGTCTGTGGCACATTAGGCTGGTGTAGACATGGATGGTGGGTGACCTGTGGGGGAAAGAACCTGACTCTGACACCTTCACTGAAACATTAGGTAAAACGATGTGCTAAGGTCATGTAAAACATTTACAAGTTTCTGTTCCTTAAAAGGGTACCATTTGATTTTACTTATTTATTTATGACTCTCTATTGAAAGGGGATTTTAGAAAAGAATTTTACAACTCTGTATTAGATGATTTTTCAAATCCCAAACCCTCTACATTCCACCACCTTGCCCAAATTTTGCTTTAAGAACATATTTTTCATTCATCAGAATATAATTTTAAGATTTCCAAATTTGCCTAGCGTGGATAGTTATCTGAAGGAAACAGAACAAGTCACAGTTCATGTGTCCTCCTACCGCCACTGTTCAGTAAGGACTGAATAACAAGTTCCTTTGTTATGTTAGGGAAAGAATAATTTCTACTACCTATTGTAATGATTGGATCTGACCCTATTTCCAGAGAAAGAAAGAAAGAAAACCCAATGGTAGTGTAGAGTTACTGATCTTGATCCATCAAGATCAATTCCTTTAGCATAAAGGAATGATGCATGTGATGAGTAATATGAAAAATATTTTTTTAAACTTTTTTAGTAACTTTCTTGTCTTAATACACTAATAATTTGACCCAATAATTTTTTGTTTTATTTTATGAACTTATTCATGAAAATGTACATTTTAAAAAATACATTAGTTAAGTCAGACTTTTAAAGATCGCATGTATACAGTTAAAGAAAAAAGTGTAAATATCTCTGGGAGCGCAAACCGGGGCAGCCCCTCTGGAAAACAGCATGGAATTTCCTCAAAAAATTAAAAACAGAACTAACCCTACAACCCAGCAATTACACTACTAGGTATTTATTCAGGGGATACAAGTATGCTGTTCCAAAGGGGCACATGCACCCCGATGTTTATAGTGGCACTATCGACAGTAGCCAAAGTATGGAAAGAGCCCAAATGTCCATCAATGGATGAGTGGATAAAGAAGATGTGGTGTATATACACAACGGAGTATTACTTGGAAATCAAAAAGAATGCAGTATTGCCATTTGCAACTATGTGGGTAAAACTAGAGGGTATTATGCTAAGCAAAATTGGTCAGTGGGAAAAAGACAAATATCATATGACTTCACTCATATGAAAAATTTAAGACATAAAACAGATGAACATAAGGGAAGGGAAGCAAAAATAATATAAGAACAGAGAGGAGGACAAAACATAAGAGACTCTTAAATATAGAGAACAAACAGAGGGTTGCTGGAGAGTTCGTGGGAGGGGGGATGGGCTAAATGCGTAAGGGACATTAAGGAATCTACTCCTGAAATCATTGTTGTGCTATATGCTAACTAACTTGGGTGTAAATTAAAAAATAATTCAAAAAATATAAACATCTCTTCCAGTTTGCACTGTAAGTTATCTACCTCCTCTCTCCCCAAATATAGATATAGTGGACAACTAAACAAATTTGCCTATGACCTTTTTGGCTACTTCCTGAAAATATGCTACTGTGACCAAACCTGTCTTTGATGGACACTTGCCCTCTCTTTCAGTTCTGATTAGTACTATTTGATAAACGTATATCCTTTTAAGTGAAAGGAAATTTTCCATAATTAAAATATATGCATTTCTTCTTGAATTTCAACTTCTTGAATTTTCAACTTTGTAAATTAAATGAGTACCAAATTTATACATAGTATAGCAATTAAAGATTGTTGTTTGAAGGGATTATTGACATTGGATTGGTAGGGGTTTTTGTTTGTTTGTTTTTGTTTTTTTAACTAATGTCTACTCATTTGGCAAATGCCAGGCCATGACTAACTATCCCAGGGGACTTCCCATTTATCACTGACTCTCTGGGCTCACATTTTGGGAAAGGAAGGACAACCTATGTGCACTTGTGATTTCTCCTGACAGACCTCTGAACAACCCCTAGTCAACACAGAGAAGCAACAGGAAACCTAGATTTTGTAAGCCCTTTGTGTGAAATGTAAAGTCAGTTAGGTCTACAGCTGATGCTACCTCAAGTGTTTACTTCATGTTATGATTCTTCATAGTGAAGGGGATTTTCAGATTGCAGGTGAATCGCCAAAGTTCGTTCTCATCAGTCACTTCTGGAATCATCCTTCTCCTCTTACAGTAATAAGGGAATGGGTTTTAGGTACGCGAATTATCAAGGAAGGGCCTTGCTCCTGGTTGTAACTCCCTGCCTTTGACACTGCACACTCAGCTGGACCTCAGAACCCTCCACCGGACGTCACGGAGGCTTCTCTTCGCAAACATATACACGCTGAACATTACAGAAGAGTCATCACTGGAACCTCCTAATTAAGCCCTCCAAAGTAGAATACAAAATCAAATTTATTTTTAGATTACTTGAAGCTTTTTATCACAGTTGAATATCCATTTTTAAGACACTTTCTATTGTAATACCAAATCACTTTGGAAAATAAAAGGAATATATCAGCATTCAAGCAAATGACCTCAATATGCTGAAGAACAGTGGTGAACACGAACACTCAAGAAAGCATTTAGATATAGCAATGCAGACCTACCTTGAGAAACAAGAAGAAAATTCTCAAATAAACAACCTAACTTTACACCTAAAGGAGCCAGAACAAGCAGAACAAAGCTCAATGCTAATAGAAGGAGTGAAGTAATAAAGATTAAAGTGGAACCAAATGAAGAAAAGACAAAACAATAATAATTTACGAAACTAAGAACTGTTTCTTTGAAAAGATCAACAAAATTTAAAATATTTAACCAGACTCATCAAGAGAAAAAGAGGACTCGAATAAAATCAGAAATGAAGAAAGAGAAATAAGAACCTATACCACGGAAATACAAAGAATTTTATAAGAGAGTATTATGAAAAATTATTCATCAACAAATTGGACAACCAGGAAGAAATGGATATGTTCCTAGAAATATGCATCTTGTAGAAGTGAATAAGAAATAGAAAGTTTGAATACAGATCACTAGTAATGAAATTAAATCGGTAATCAAAAAGTTCCCAACAAACCAAATCCAGGACCAGATGGCTTCACAGATTAATGCCCCCAAGCTTTTGAAGAAGAGTTAATACCTGTTCTCAAACTATCCCAAAAATTAGAGAGAGAAGGAAAACTTCCAAATTTGTTTTACAAGGTCAGTATTACCCTGATCATAAAAACACTCCAAAAACAAACAACAAAACTACAAGTCAATATCTGTGATGAACACGGATGGCAAATTCCTCAACAAAACAGCAAACCAAACTCAACAGCATATTAAAAGGATAATTCACCATGGTCAGGGAGGATTTATTCTGGGGGTACAAGGGTGGTTCAGTATTTACAAATCAATCAATGTGATACATCACATTAACAAGAGGAAAGATTAAAACTGTATGATCATCTCAATAGATGCAGGAAAAGCCTATGACAAATTACAGCATCAATTCATGATAAAAATTCTCAACAAAATGGCTTTAGAGGGAACATACCTCAACATAATAAAGGCTATGTATGTAAAGCCCACA
The DNA here is from genome assembly GCA_030068075.1 of Paguma larvata. Classification (NCBI taxonomy): domain Eukaryota; kingdom Metazoa; phylum Chordata; class Mammalia; order Carnivora; family Viverridae; genus Paguma; species Paguma larvata. The sequence continues at coordinate 32,037,222 of CM057823.1, forward strand.
TCTAACATCATACTCAATGGTGAAAAACTAAGAGCATTTCCTCTAAAATCAGAAACAAGACAAGGATGTCCACTCTCAACACTTTTATTCTACACAGTAATGGAAGTCCTAGCCAGCGCAATCAGACAAGAAAAAGAAACAAAGGTGTCCAAATTGGTAAGGAAGAAATGTCACAATTTGCAGATGACATATATAGAAAACCCGAAAGACTCCACCAAAAAACTAGAACTGCTGAATGAATTCAGGAAAGTCAGAGGATACAAAAGTAATATACAAAAATCTGTTTCATTTCTATACACTAATAACAAATAGCAGAAAGAGAAATTAAGAAAATAATTCCATTTATATGGCACCATAAAGAATAAAATACCGAGGAATAAATTTAACCAAGGAGGAGAAAGATCTATTTTCTGACAACTATGACAGCGATGAAAGAAATTGAAGATGACACAAACAAATGGAAAGACATTCCATACTCATGAGTTGGAAGAATTAATATTGTTAAAATGTCTATATCACCCAGCAATCTACATATTCAGTTCAATCACTATCAAAACACCAATAGCATTTTTCACAGAACTACAACAAATAATCCTAAAATTTGCATAGAACTACAAAATATTTCGAAGAGCTAAAGCAATCTTGAGAAACAACAAACCTGGAGGTATCACAATCCCAGGCTTCAAGATGTACCACAGAGCTGTAGTAACCTAATCAAAACAATGTGGTTCTGGCACATAAACAGACCCAGAGATCAATGGAACAGAGTAGAAAATCCGGAAATAAACCCACACTTATATGGTCAATGCATCTATGACAAAGGAGGCAAAAATATGCAGTGGAGAAAAAGTCTCTTCAAAAAATGGTGCCAGGAAAACTGAATAACCACGTGCAAAAGAATGAAACTGGACCCCTTTCTTACGCCATATACAAAAATAGATTCAAAATGGATTAGAGATTTAAGTATAAGACCTAAAACTGTCAAAGCCCAAAAGGAAAACCTAGGCAGTAGTCTTTTGGATGTCAGCCATAGCAACATATTTATGGATGTGGCTCCTCAGGCGAGAGAAACAAAAGCAAAACTGGAACTAATGGAACTACACCAAAATGAAAAGATTGTGCACAGCAAATGAAATCATCAGCAAAATGAAAATACAACTTACTGAGTGGGAGAAGATACTTGCAAATGATATATTTAATACGAGATGAACATCCAATATATATAAACACCTTATACAACTCAATACCATAAAAGAGTAAACAATCCGATTAATAAATGGACATAGGACCTGAATAGACATTTTTCTAAAGACAGACAAATGGCCAACAGACACATGAAAAGGTGCTCAACATCACTAATCATCAAAGAAATACAAATTAAAACCACAATGACATACTACCCATCCCAGTCAGGATGGCTAGTATCAAAAAGACAAATAACACGTGTTGGTGAGGATGTGGAGACACCAGAACCCTCGTGCACTGTTGGTGGGAATGCAAACTGGTGCAACCACTGTGGAAAACAATACGGAGGTTCCTCAAATAATTTAAAATGGAAATACCATATGATCCAGTAATTCGACTACTTTACCCAAAGAAAATGAAAACACTAATTTCAAAAGATATATGTACTCCTGTGTTATTACAGTATTATTTACGATAGCCAAGATAAGGAAGTAACCCAGGTGTCCATCAGAAAGTGAGTGGATAAAGATGTAATGTGTGCAGGTACACACTTAATGGAATATTCCTCAGCCATAAAGAAGGATTAGAACTTTGTATTTGCAACAACATGGATGGATCTAAAGGATGTTATGCTGAGTAAGTCAGACACAGAAAGACAAATACCATATGATTTCACTTATATGGAAATGTGGAATCTAAAAAATAAAACAAACACTCTTAAATCCAGAGAACAAAGTGGTAGTTGCCAGAGGGGAGGTGGGTGCAGGGATGGTTGAAATAGATAAAGAAGATTAAGGAGTACAGAGTTTCAGTTATAAAAATAAGCCATGCAGATTGAAACTACAGCACGGGAATATAGTCAGTAGTACTGTAACACTGGTGACAGACGGTGACTACACTTATGGTGGTGAGCAGTACGTAATGTGTAGAATTGTTGAATCACTATGTTATACTCCTGAAACTAATATAACATTGTTTATTGCAATTTTAAAAAGAAAGCTTTTTTTAGTTTTTAAAAAAAATGTTTATTTTATTTGAGAGAGAGAGAGAGAGACAGAATCCCAAGCAGGCTCCACACCACCAGCACAGAGCCAGGGACTCATTCCTATAAACCATGAGATCATGACCTGAGCCCATATTAAGAGTCGGATACTTAACCAACTGAGCCACCCAGGCATGCCCCAAAATAAGAAGCTTTGAGAAATAATTTTACTTTCACATGGTTAACACTTCTACTTGAAATATTTGAACATGTCTCAAGTTCAGAACTCATTCTAAGTTAATGGGACCCCTTCTAATGCATTGAAAGTAGAGTATGAAGACACCATGGTGAGCTGGTAGTATCTATCCTTAAGATTTGGGTCTTCTCTGGATTCACTCAGTAGCCCTGTCACTTTGCTGGCAATGCCGAATTCCTAGGTTCCTGCTCATTTAGAAAAAATCTGCAGAAGACCTGTTGAAAGAAATATTGTCCCAGAACTGGTACAATTGAGAGTTATAATTCAAATTGAGTAAAAATTCCAATTTATCTCAAAAGCAATCTGTGTACTGCTTCCTCTCGAATGATGTTATGACAAGTAATTCCGCCCTTACCTATAAGATTTTACAGTTCTATATCACATGTCTCTTTGGATCATCATAAAAACTTTATGAGGAAGGTACTGTCATTCCCATTTTATAGAATAAAATGAGACTCAAATGAAATCCAAGGATACTCCATTATAAGGTCTTTAGCCGAGACGGAAGTCTGGAGAGCTGCTTTTCCTTACATGGATATAATGATTAAAGTCTAATGGGAATAAGTCAATTAATTGCTCAGTATCAAGCTATTTTTATACCATTTTGTCTGTGATAGCTTCTGCTTTTGGCAGTGGTTGCTATACGTTAAGTAATGTTTGAAAGTCACGCTCTGTGGAGTCAAGAGCAAAGCCAGTGAAGGCTGAACTAACTGCTAACACTACCAACACACTTAGAGCTGGTTATTTTTATTTTGTTTATTTAATATCATTTAAAATTTTTAAGGTTTATTTATTTTGAAAGAGAGAGAAAGCACAAATGAGGGAGGAGCAGAGAGAAAGTGAGAGAGAATGCCAAGTAGGCTCTGCACGGTTAGAGCAGAGCCCGACACGGGGATTCGAACCCACCAACCGCAAAACAGTGACCGGGGTTGAAGTCAGATGCTTAACTGAGCCACCCAGAAGCCCCTATTATTATTATTATAGTTTTTTAGAGAGAGAGAGTACAAGCAAGGGAGGGCAGAGAGAAGGAGGGAGAGAATCTTGAGCAGGTGCCAGGGCTGCACATCTCATGACCAGGAGATCGTGACCTGAGCCAAAATCAAGAGTCACATGCTTAACGGACTGAGCCACCCAGGTGCCCCAAGATCAGTACTTTTAAATTTTCATTCTTCTAGTCAAAGTTATATATGTATACTATTTAAAATTTAAAGTACATAAATATATAAAGAAGGACATCATAATTACCTTAATCCTGCAGTTTGGAGAAGATGTGTAGAGATAGATGGAAAGACAGATCTATTTTTACTGCACCTTTTGCCTATAAACACACGTGTGCATACTATCTCTACATAAATTTGGTTTTGTGAAAAGACTGCACTACAGGTATTAACATTGTGTGTACTATGTGTAAACTGTATACTTCTTCATAAAGTATTTGTGAACCTCTTTACACATCTCAATTATGTATCATTTTATAATGTCATTTTATTACATTTGTGTGCTAATTTCTATTTGCGCTGTTATTTAATCCATCCTTTTATTGTCAGTATAGATTGTTTTTTACTCTCGTGATAATAGACAGCCCCATGATGAAGCTGCACATACATCTGGCATAATTATATTCTCACTTCTGTTGGACAGAAATTTTAATTCCAAAGTTAATTTTCTGTCTAAAATGAAGCTTGTTTTTAAGTCCTTTCAACTTGAACTAACACATTTGCCTTAAATAGCTGTACAAATTTATACTCCCACCAGGACTGAAAAAAGTATAGTTCCCTTCATTTTACCATCACCAAATACATCGGAATATATTCTTAATGAATATTCCATTTAAGATCTTTGCTCTTTTTCTACTGAAGTACCCGTTTCTTTTTTTATCATTAACACGTTCATGCAATATTTTAAGAATATTAGTCCTTCTCCATCTGTCCTGTATATTGCAAATAGTTTTTCTACTTTATTGTTTGTCTTTTATTTAGTTTACAGTATTTGCTACTTTACAGATAGTTTACATTTTTATATTTACCTTCATAAAGGCCCTTTTTTCAGCCCAACAGCAAAAATATAACTCTTATCTTCTAGTCCTTTGTTGTGGTTCAGTTTTAGGTTATTTTTTCAAGTTTGTTTTTATATTGCATTTTTTTATCGTGAATTATATGCTTATATTTTTCTCCTGTTTATCTATTGAGTAACAGTGTTTTCTGTCATAGATACAAGTACTGTTATTTTCCCTTCCTTTTACTTATTTTGGGAGAGAGAGAAAGCACATGCAGGGGAGGGGCAGAGAGAGTGAGGAGAGGGCGAGAATCCCAAGCAGGCCCCACACTGCCAACGCAGAACCCGACATGGGGCTCGAACCCACGAACCAGGAGACCGTGACCTGAGCTAAAGTTGTGGGGTGTAACATTGGCGTGTGGTTCTGCAGCTCCTCCTGGCAGAATGAACACTCATGCCTGTGCCTGCGAGATGCGTGTGATCAGCTGAGGTCCCGTCTTGACTTCATTTCTGGCCGAATTATGGGGAAAAGAATCCCAGGGATGCACCAGTCACACGGACCCATACAGCTCCTGTCGGTTGAAGGGCTAGTCAAGCAAGCAGAGGCAAACAGAACCCCAACCATGGCGTTTCACTTCCGGCAGCAATGACCAAACATTTACCTGTATATTTCTGCACACTTTCTTTCCAGTTGCAGTCCTTTTCCATCATGACACATTTTTGAGTCTTGAATGTTATGTCACATATGAGATTTTCCTGAGACAAATATTTCATGAGCTGTGGAGAGACTGTGTGAGGCTATGTGGTCGCTTTCACTTAAGCTGGGATCTGCCCATCCCCACCCTCCATCTAGTCCCTGGAATTACACTGTGTATAGCTGCATGGCGTATCAGGAGTCACCCTGTATATTCCAGAAGGTAATGGATTAATGTCAGTGTTTTTAAAACACAGACCTAAGGGGATTAAGTGATATACCCCAGCTACACAATTCATGAAGAAAGGGGAGATCCTGAAATTAATAGCCGATTTTATTATCTCAAAGAAAGGAACACATTTTATAATCTACTGCTCAGGAGGCTCTATACTGATAGAAGAAAATTCTGTTAGATGCTGTTTCTCAAAATAAAGTACAAACAGCACCTACATCAGAATAACTTTGCTTATTCAAAATAATGGTGAAAAGATTTTGAATTAAATAGCATTTTGATTTCTCAAAGCAAATATTTAAATTTTGTACATCAAAAATTCGAAAGGAGAAGACTGTCACTTGCTAGAACGTGGGCTGTCGGCCTCCCGTCTGAAATGCCTGTGGTGAGCGGCTCCTGCGCCGACCAGCTCTCCGGCTGATGAGTGCACACCCAGCCTGAAGATCCAGTGTCCCAAGTGTTTCCTTCCATGTTTGACTTCCGTATTTATGATAGTGTAAAATAAACATTTGATGTTATATTTCACTTTGCATATGAAGCTAAATAATGTCCCATTTTCTCAGAATTTCAAAGTATGATTTAGAAAACTGTTTTTTTTCATAGCTGTGGTAACTACCTGAATATAATTTTTTTAAGTTTATTTATTTATTTTGAGAGAGAGAGTGTGCAAGTGGGGAACGGGTGGAGAGAGAGGGAGAGACAGGATCCCAAGCACACACCACATCCCCAGCACAGAGCCCAGTGCAGGGCTCAAACCCAGAAACCGTGAGATCATGACCTGAGCCCAAATCAGACACTGAACCAAGTGAGCCACCCAGGTGCCCCAATAACTACCTGAATGTAACGTGGAATGTTCTACTTAATTGGACACACTATGTAGACAATTATTTATAAGAAGAATTCATGTTCTCTGGATCATTTCATGTCTGTTTCATAGCAAAATAAATCCTATCAGCATTTTTGGAAATACGTGTAGGTTCTGCCAAAATATTTACCTAACTGTGGTACTTTTGTTGAAATTTCATTCTTCATTGGATCATTTATTCTAAAATAACCTCCATAAAATTAGATTCCTAATTCCAAGCATCCTGCTTAATTATATTTTATTGATGCTGGTAATTAAAAGTGAAGCAAAAAATTAGAGTGGACTTCAGTTTATATGTGCTGGAGGCTAATACGAGCTTGAATAATTTTTCAAACCTAAAATTTGCCAATTTGGTGAAACTGTAAATCAAACAGGCTAGTTTAGAAGCTGTTTTTAAAATTATATCTCGGGGCGCCTGGGTGGCTTAGTCCGTTGAGCATCCGACTTCGGCTCAGGTCACGATCTTGCGGTCTGTGAGTTCGAGCCCCACGTCGGGCTCTGTGCTGACAGCTCAGAGCCTGGAGTCTGCTTCTGATTCTGTGTCTCCCTCTCTCTCTGCCCCTCCCCTGCTCATGCTGTGTCTCTCACTCTCTCAAAAATAAAGATTTTTTAAAAAGTGCCATTAAAATATCTCACAAAATGTTTGTCTTAAAACCCAAATATATATATTACAAATTTGGTTGTGGTACTGCAATTTTAACTGTGGTGTTGATTCAAATTAAAATATGAATACAATTTTACCAAGAAAAGTTAAGTGATTCAGGGATAATTGATAATATATTTTTTTAAATTTATTTATTTATTTTGAGAGAGTGGGGCGGGGGCAGAGAGAGAGGGAGGAAGAGAGAATCCCAAGCAGCCTCCACACTGTGAGCGCAGAGCCCAAGGTGGGACTTGATCCTACGAACCGCGGGATCATGACCTGAGCAGAAACCAAGAGTCAGACGCTTAACTGACTGACCCACCCAGGAGCCCTGATTTTTAACAAGGATCTGGCATACGTAACATTAAACCTACAGGTTTTTTTCCTGCATTTACTTCCAAATCCCTGATGTGGGAAATGACCGACCTCGCATGTCTCTTTGATAGGCGTATGCAGGCAGAGACCTAGAGGAGCAACTGCGGTCCGTGTCCAGCGTCGATGAACTCATGACCGTGCTCTACCCAGAATACTGGAAAATGTACAAGTGTCAGTTACGGAAAGGCGGCTGGCAGCACAGTAAAGAGCAGCCCAGCATCAACGCGAGAACAGAAGAGACTATAAAATTTGCCGCAGCGCACTACAACGCGGAGATCCTGAAAAGTAAGTGTGGGGAGAAAATACTTGATACGCTTCGATCAGCCCAGTGAAAGCTGCCAGCCTGTTTTGTTGTTGTTGTTTTCTTTTTTAATTTCAGTGTTCGTACCACTAAGTGCCTCTAGGGCTGAAAGCAAACAAAACAGAAATAAAGGTTTTCAAAATACAGCATTTTATGACTTCCCAGTGAGTGGGTTAAGAGGATTTCTCGAAATAGAAAGACTTGAAAAGTGTGTGCATATCAACATTTTTCTTTTAATTGAGATGATATCCCAGGGCAAAGTTTTCAAAAGGTGGAGGTATGTTTTACACACCGTGTCAGGGTAACCGTGTAAACATTCTCTATCTTACAAAATAACTGCACAGGAATTTTCTGATTTGGATTCCGAAATGCTGAACTTCTAAATTACCCCAAGTCATTTTTCCAGTGGCTTCTTCTTGCCTTGTTTCTTGACAGTTAGATTTTGGGAAAGCTACTAAAAGATCTACCAGAAAGAGTCACCAAAAATGACAACGCCGGGTACAACGGCACAGTGTGAATCGGTGGCCTGCTTTTAAAAACTAACTGCCTTCAGTCGTTAGATGTGAATTGCTCTCGAGGTTTGCGATTGAAATTTATTTCAGTGGCCGAATAACCAATAGATTATGTGCTTCTAAAAATGTTACTTGTGGGAAAATATGGGAAAACTAAGCTGAAGCGTTGAAGAAGTGCATCACCTGTGACGCAGCATTTAAAGGGTCAGCAGTGCTATGGGCAACCCACTAACCCACTGGAACCCGAATCCCCAGAGAGAGCATAAAAGGAACAGGAAGATTAGACTTGGAAAATACCCCTGGATGGCAGTAGCCACCACCACGACATCACCCAGAGCCGCCAGACGGCCTGCCTGAGAGAGGTCTTGGAATTCAGTCCAAACCCGTAGCCATTTTCTCATTTCCATCTCAGTGTAAAACGAAAAATTAAATCATGTTTACATTTGCTCGGAGACCACAAAAGCAGTATGTGCTACAGCCAACGAGCGTGACTCTCTCTCTCTGCAGGTCCTGCAAACGTCTCTATATTAAATTTTCATCTTCGTAAGCAAAGAAAACCAAACCTAAGTGCTGTAGAAAATCGGTGTCGTTTCAAGAAAGCGTAATCCTAATTTAGCTTGTTACACGGCTGTCGAGGTCGGGTTTTTAAGAAAATATCCCTAGGTGCCCTGTTAAATAACATATCGTATTCCAGGTCACAGGGCGAATTAGGATCCTGTCGACTCCTTTCTTGCTTTTTTAACGTTGTGTCTCGTACTGAAATCTGGAAATCCGAACCGGAACGTGGCTTCCGCCTGCCAGAGGCTGCTCGGCTGGCTGGCTTCTGTGTCACTCACGGCCTTCCCTGCGACCCCTCAGGTATCGACAGCGAGTGGAGGAAAACCCAGTGCCAGCCGCGTGAGGTGTGTATAGATGTGGGGAAGGAGTTCGGAGCGGCCACAAACACCTTCTTTAAACCCCCGTGTGTGTCCGCCTACAGATGTGGAGGCTGCTGCAACAGCGAGGGCCAGCAGTGCATGAACACCAGCACCGGCTACCTCAGCAAGACGGTAGGTGCGGGGGGCCCCCTGCAGGCGCTGCGTGCCGTCAGCGCTGCTGGCGTTCTGCCGGGGGAACGACGTTCCTTCTCGGGGACCTGTGATCTGGATGCTCTGGTCTCACAGAGAAAGTAACTGATGCTTTAGGAACTCCGTCCGTGAGAGCGGTATCCAAGCCAAGGGAAGAAAAGAATAAATATAGGTATGAGTGTGTGTGCGTGCGCGTGTGTGTGTGTCTGTGCGCGTGTGTATGAGAGAGAGCGGGGGGGATCTAAATATTTTCCTTTGGCAATAAATTACTATTAAAGAGTTCGGTCTTCCCATGATAGAGACAGAGCACAAATTACACTTTGGGAATGCATGCCGAATGCAGGCGTTCTGTGAGACGGCACGACACTGAAATAAGCCAGCGATCCGAGCGTTTTCACTGCGTTCATCTAGGACGCAGAGGAAATGTTCTGACGCTAAATCTCAAGGATTTTGAATTACCTGTGAAGTCCCATCACAGGAGATGCTAAACTTCTAATAAATAACAAGGAAACGGATGTTAGGGTTGGGTCTGATCTAGGAGTTTCGACATGCACTGACCTGCCCGGTGCGCCGGCCGCGGGGGAGGAGGTGGCTGACCGAGGGCACGTTTGGGTGCCGGCGATAGCCACGAGGTGGTGTTTGACGCGGTGCGAGCCCCCGGCCTCTGCACAGAGATGTCTGGAGAAGCCCAGGCCTCGGCCCGGCTGATGCAGACTTCCTGAAACACAAAACCCTGTTTGCCTGACAGGCTTTTCCAATCAATTTTGAGAGGTGGAAGAACATAGGTAATCTGGCTACATTCGGAACTGTACTTTGACCTTTAAAGGGAAAAATAATTTCAAAATGGGACGCTGTGGAATGATAACAGAGTCACGCTTGTAGTCAAATAATGTCTATACTTAGAACACGTGTAAGAAAAACTTCTCATACAGCCCGAGCTGATCAAAAGTTTGGATCCCACTAATAAAATCTACTCTTATTTTGATAGAACTAAGTGGAAATTAAAGTTGAAGTGACTACCTCCGTTTCTTCAACTGCATTTTCCTGGCTGGTTGGAAATTTCTAAAACTTCTACTGCAGTGGTCCTTTGGCCTCTGAGTTTGCAGACACTGTCCTATTAGGCAGCTCAAATTGCTCTTTTGAAAAAAAAATCGTATTTCTTTTTATTACTCATATACTTGATGAAGGAACAAGCTGTTTCAGATACTAAGACTTGCGAGAGGAAACGAAAACTATCAAACTGTATTTTCTATTCAATTTATCTCTGCCTAAACTCTAAAGACTAAAAAAAAAAAAAATAAAAGGTGATGCTTTGGGGCCTGGCGTCATCCCTGTTATCATCATAATTAAGCACAGCCAGAAGCAGTTCATGTATTCCTGATGAAGCAGCAGGCTCCTGAATATACTCGTGCGTTTAGAAACTTAGTAGAATATCTGTGGCTCAGAGCATAACATTCCAAGTGCTTGTTAAAGTTCTGATTTTTAATGGAATGACGTCACAGGGTAGTGTTTGAGCACAGCACCGCTTTGCCCATCCCCCTCCTTCATCAGACAGGGATTAGGGATTTGGTAGCTGAGAAACTGTAGATTTACTGTGTACTATTCTAAATAAAATGCTACCAATTTCACAGGTTTTACTGGATAATAGGCCTTTATCTCATCATAACCCTGCAGTATAACAGGGTTTTAAAAATCCTTTCATAGGTGTTGGGACGAAACACCTTTTTTTATTAAAAAAAATCATACTATTTATTCCAGTGGGATAGTCTCCAAAACATAACACACATTTTTAAAGAGATGTTAAAATTAAAAACGTTGCCTCTTTCATATTTAAGCTGAAGTCCTTCTGAGTTTTCAAAGTTAGAGAAAATACAGGGTGATTTGGGGAATTACCTTTTTGGAATGCCTTTCATAGTGTATATGTTTAAATATTTCTATTAAGCAGTATGATATTTACCCTAGATTATATTATTATTATGGGGCTTGACTTAAAGCAAATATCATTTTGGTTGACCTTCAAAAAGCCCAGATAAACCAGTTGCATTGTACAAAGACCACAGGGCTGGATCTTTTTTAAAAATGGGATGACATAGAATAGCCTCAAAACTTGGATTCTGAAGAATTACTTCATGAAAAACTGTTACCTACTAAGAGCTCATTTTTTATCGTTTCAAAACCGCCTTATTGGATTTGGTCGTTAGACGAAACTTTAGCGTCCAAGTGCTCATGTCGTAAAGGTGTAAAGTTGAGTAACAGCTATTTTAGCACGGGGATTTTGTTTTGTTGGTTCATTTAAGAGTTAATATATTTTCTTGATGAAAACCAGTTGCCCGTTGACAATATGTACGGCTGTTTTTCATTACTAATTTCTTCCACAAATTCTTCTATGATGCCTTGTTAAGTATAGAAAAAAATAGTTTGAAATGAATTTTCTTTGGGGCACCTGGGTGGCTCGGTCGGGTGTCTTGATCTCAGCTCAGGTCATGGTCTCACGGTTCGTGGGACCGAACCCCTCGTCGGGCTCTGGATTGACAGTGTGGAGCCTGCTTGGGATTCGCTCGCTCTCTCTCCCTCCCTCTCTGCCCCTCCTGCACTCATGCTCACTCATGTGTGCTCCCTCTCAAAATAAATAAACTTAAATGAATTTTCAGTAAATAAAGTCTCAGACTTTATAGTGTATTTATTAAATAGTTTAATATTTAAATTGCATATTTCAAAATATGTCTTCTTTAGATACAGGTGATCAGATATTTTGTGTAGTAGTTCCTCGGGCAAGCTCTTCGTTCCCCAGCGCCATGCTCGCCCAAACGACACCCTGGCCTGGTGGTTTCCGCTGTGGACCTGTGTCTTCATCTCCAGTCAGGAGCACAGGGGTTGTGCTTGGCCTCCCTTCTCTTGTCACACACCCAGCCTGTCACTAACCCGATGTGAATTCACCCCCTGAGTATCTTGAATCCCCGTGTTTACCACCATCACTTAGTCCAACATAATTTTCATGCTTTTTCCAGCTAATGCAAAACCAGCTCTCTGCTCTCCTGCTTCCATTTCCCTCTTCCCCATCTACTCTCTTAACTGCCCCCAATGGGATATTTTTTTTAAGACACAAGTCTCACGGTGTTTCCAGCATAAAGACCCTTCGGTGGTTTCCCACTGCTCTCGGAATCCGACCAAAGTCTTTATCACAGTCTTGAATGTCCGCTCGGCTCCTCAGCAGTGTCTCACAAAACTGGCCCTTGTCCTTACTTTTTGTGCTTCCAAATGCTCTAGGGTTCCGTGGGTTCCTGGGAACCACCGTGGCCCCCCTGGCGCAGGATCTGTGCTCATATCCTGGCCTTCTAGTCTCCTCCTTGCTGGGGTAACAGTTCTCCCAATCCCCATCCCATGACTCAAGAAGTCCTTGGAGATTTTTCTGACCTCCTTGGCTGAATCCTGTGTTTCCTTTCAATGCTTTATAGTTTCCCATACTTTTCTTTCACTGCGCTTACTACAGCTAATAAATCAGTTTATAACAGTAGAGCCACTATTGTTCGGTTAATGTCCATCTCCTCCATCAAGCCAAAAACAAGTCTGTCTTGTTCGTCAGTTACCTGAGTATCTCCCGCAGAATTAGCGTACGACCTCTTTTGGAACCACATGAAAACTGGATCCTCTCACCAGGAAAAATGAAAATATGGACATACCTGCAGTATTTAGCCCACAGTTGCAAGGGGGAGCCTTCCTTACCCTAGTCCTTATCTGTAGAACCAGACTTTAAAACTACTGCCTTGAAGGTTAATAATAATAAAATAGTTGGGGCACCTGAGTGGCTCAGTCGGTTAAATGTCCAACTTCAGCTCAGATCATGATCTCGCAGTTCCTGAGTTTGAGCCCCTTGTCGTGCTCTGTGCTGACAGCTCAGAGCTTGGAGCCTGCCTCTGATTCTGTGTCTGCCTCTCTGTCTGCCCCTCCCCAGCTCATGCTCTCTCTCCTTCAAAAATAAACAAAAATTTAAAAAATAATAATAAAATAGTTGATTAACCCATCAGCGTAATTTTATTTATTTTGAGAGAGAGAAAGAAAGCATGTGCAACAGCAGCGGAGGGGCAGAGGGAGAGAGAGAGAGAGAGAGAGAGAGAATCCTAAGGAGGCTCTGTGCTGTCAGTGCAGAGCCTAACATAAGGCTCACTGAGAGATCATGACCAGAGCTGAAATCAAGAGTTGGAGGCTCTACCGACTGAGCCACCCAGACACCCCAGCTCACCTGTGTAATTTTTAAATAAATGGATCCTATCGCCTAACAAAAGTACATGCTATAAATTTTAGAATAATATCTTTAAATATCTGTTTTTTAACAAATAGAAAATTCTCCCGCTTTTTTCCCATTCATAAATGATATGAGCAAAAGTCACCATTCTAGGGGCGTGTCAGTGGCTCAGTCAGTTAAGCATCCAGCTTTGGCTCAGGTCACAGTCTCCCGGTTCGTGAGTTTGAGCCCCACATCGGGCACCGCACCACGTGATGTAGTCTTCAGCTGATCGTTGGTTTTCCTGTGACCCGGGCATATTCGTTCCCCAAGGTGGAGCCATTAGGTCCCGTGCTGACCTCACTGGTGCCAGAGCGAAAGCATTTATGCAAGGCTGAGTGTGTCTGCACACCAGCACACACGCTGCTCTGTCAAGTTGGAAGCCTCACATGATTGCAGGCTTCAGACGTATAAGGCTTCCAGGCTAAGAAGGGCACTTAGTGGTAAATTTAAGGTATGTGCAGGTGGACTAGAATTCAGTCCCGTGTATTTTTCTACAGGAAAACTAAATCTACTTTAGATCATATGGGATCGGTTCTCACTGACTTCATCCTCTTGCCCCTCCGGCTGTCACAGAATTCAGATTTATGATGTTGAAATCCTTTCGCCTGCCTCTTCATCTGCTCATATGAAAAATCAAGAATTTACCTATAAAATTTTTGAGGTCTACTTCCTTGCTGTTGGTTTGTGGGTTTTTTTTCTCGAGTTTTGTTTGGATCCTTTCTGATAGGCTTGATCCGCGCGGTAATCACAATGCTCACAGGTTCTGACCTGCAGAGCGGCCGTGTTAAATGTTTGCATCGCTGTAACAGCAGGCTCAATCTCATCTGAGCACTTCCATTGGTGGAAAAGGTGCAGAGTTTGAATTCAAAATGTGAAGTGCGTTGAAGACGAGGTACTTAGCCCTCAAAGTTCTGCCCCAGGACATGGTCTTTCCTGACTCCACACCCTCCCCTTGGGTTTCCTCATCTACACTGTTATGCTGTTCTTGGGGATTACTCACTCCCAACTCCTTATCCGCAGCTCAGATTTCTCTCGTGGTTCCCATACTCAGCCCTGTGACTCCACGTCCTCTCTGACGGTCGCGGAAAGTGTGCACCACGCTGGAGTTTACGACCAGTTCTCCCACCCCACCCCACCTGAACAGACAGACCAGCGATAAGCCTTCTCTTCTTCTAGTATTCTCTTAGTAAACACCACCACTCATCTTGTTGGTTAATCCAAGTCGTTCTTCCTTTCACTACAAGCCCAATCAATTCCTGTTAAATCTACCTTCCAGACATGGCTAGAATTCATCTGTGGTCTCCATCCTGCTGATGACTCCATCCACTCTGACCTAAGCCACATTCATCAATCACCCGGGCCAGCCTCGTTCCTGGTCCTATGTCTCCGCTCTTACTTCCCTGCAGTCCGTTGGCCACGTGATAGCAGTGAGTTTTCTCTTTGCTAAATCGGTTACTGCCCATGCTAGTATCATTCTTATTGGTCGATGCAAACGTTCTAAGTCATTAAATATTTTGAGCAACACTCTCCTTTAGGTGTCTTCTTTAGATTAAATCCGTCAACATGGTTCACTAGACCCTCCATGATCCACTGTCACCTTAATCTGCAGCCTCAGTCGTCGCTGCTCCTTCTGCCACATACTGCTTTCCACAAGGACACAGATGTTTTCACCCCGTGAGTTATGTCAGCATCTCTTACCTCGAAGTCACTACAATGCTGCCCTCTGTGTTTGCAGCCACTCCTAATATACCACCTTGACTTCCCCACTCATCTAACTTCTATTCATCTTTACGCCTAGATATGAATGTCACTTCCAAGGCATCATGCTGTCTGCTCCGTAGCATCCTTTACTGCCAATATGATAACATCATGACCTTATCTGTCAGATTGTTTTAGTCCCTGAGCCCTAAACTCCACAAAAGCAAAGATTATGTTTGGTTATTACTCTGGAGCTTGGCACAGTCACGGGCATGTGCCTAGCACACTAGGTATTCCACTGAATGAATAAAGGGAAAAAAAACAGATTTGGGGCCAAGGGTAGACTTGGGAATATGCTAATTTTAAAAAATCCAAGTGATATTTAAGTGGAGATACCAGAAGAAGATTGGGCATGTAATTCTAGAATTCTACAGCAGTGATTGGATCCCTTCCTATAGGTATGAGAGGAAACATCATTCAGATAAATGTTGTGTGAGGCTGTGGTGTTCTTGTTCCCATGCAGAGAATTCATATAAAACCCAGTGCCAGGAGAAAGCCAGCTTTCCATCATGGAGAGTCCCATCCATTTCTCCTTCTCATTTTATAATCTCTTCCCTTCTTCCACCCAAAGAATCCACTCAGATCTTTTTTTCATAGTAAAAGCAATTATTTTCATTTAACTCGTTAAGCAAGTGTGGTGAAGTACCTACTGTGGGTGCTTCATACTCTGCTGGATAATGGGTATACAATGATGTTTGAACTCTGCGCTAACGGAGCTCACAATTTAGCCGGAAAGTCAATGTTTATCAAACAAGTAAAAGTAGCCTAAGGGTTGTGAAAAAGAGGTAAATGCAAGGGTTTATGGAAATGCAAATCAAGGAGAACAAGGTATGAAAGTCCTGAAAGCAATGTTTTCATGCGTGTTTTCACATTTTTACTAATATTGGAGCTTGTGAAGGCTTATAACTAAGAATACCTTTCCTTAGCGTATTTTTTATTATATTTTCAATGTACTGTAAATGGGAGCATGTGATGATCTCTTTCAAACCTAAAAGGAAGTTTCTTACTGCTGTGTTTTCTGAAGAGGATAAAAAAGTTTTTGTTTTGTTAAAGGAATTCCAGACACAACTGTTAGCAACAAAAGTCACCAACTAGAATCATATAAATTTTAAAGACAATGTACCTTATTACCTAAGTAATTACCTAAGTAATATAAAACCCAACTTTTTAATAGAAACTTCCTAGAATTTTTTTTTTTTTTACAGGACTCAATGAAGGGCAGATTACTAGAATGTGCGAGGAAGCCAGCCATTAGCCATTAGTTGAAAAGTGAAACCTCATGCCCAAAGCACTCCACAGTGAACTAATAGGTCACAGCTGCTTCAGAGCCCTCCCCTGCTATCTGCTCTGGGAAGTAGACTGAGTGTCTTTTTGACCTCCTTCGTAAACATATGTCTTCAGTCTATTTTCTTACGAGAAGTTGTGTATTTAAGAGATATAACCAAAAACCAGAAAGTGAATTTTGCAGGAGATAAATTATTTGATGACTCAAATAAAAGCTGAAGAAAATCATCTGCTTTGGAGCCAAACACTTGGATTAAAAAGTTATCTAAATGTTAGCTTTTACCTTATGTAGTTTTCCAAAGATAGGAATGAAGAAGAAAAGCTACAAAGCCCATGGGACTTCTCTGGAAATCTTGGGGTTAGAGCTCAAGAAACTACACCCTCTTTGCCGTGTTCTTTAGTGCCAGCAGAAGGAGCCAGCTCACTCCGGAAGCTGGGCCCCCTCTAGTCCATGCTGATGGACATGCACAGAATTATTTAAAATTCTGTACTGCCATCCTAAAAACAAACAAACAAAAAAAAAAACCTATTACACTTTCTATTATTTCATAAAGAAATAATATAAGCAAAAATATTGGCAAAAACATTCCAGATTATATCTGGGTTGAACTGAGTGCTTCATAAAGTTTTCTTTTACAGCAAAATTTATTTAAACCCAAATAAAAATGCGCAACTGTGGAATGAAACTTCGAGATCCTGTTCTGCACTGCAGCAGTTCGAAAGATTCCAGTCATATGTGTTCAGCAAGTGGAATGCGATTTGTTTGGAATCTTTAGCTAATTAATATTTGGCAAGCGCAGTTGTTGGAAATCAGGTTTTATCCAGATGTGAGGAAAAGCTCTCTACCAACAGCAGTTATCAGAAGTGACAGAATAACATTTGCCTTCAGAAAAAAAAAATAATGCATCTGTTAAAAATACTTTTTTTTTCCAACTCTAGGCATTGATCTTGGGTACAAATTCAGTTCAGTGTTTCTAAAACTCCTGAATTGGGGTTTTTAATTGTAGCATTGTATGTGCATTTTAGGTATAACCATATGTAAAAATTAATTCAAAGCCAAATGGCAGTCTGTTAGGGTCTGCTGGCCTGTGTCCTTCCCAGACCCAATTTAAGTTTCAGAGCCCCTTGACAGTGGTCCTGTGGTTGGTTGGTAAGCTGATAATGAACTCTCAGTTTTCACCTTTTGCCATTTTTAGGTATTATTTAAGTGCTGTCAGCTTTTCTAAAGCATCTTACAGTCATTAACCATCCTCTCCAGGAGTTCCAGATTGTTTCTATTCTTATTTAATGGACTCAAGGTTGGCATATTTAAATATGGCAATGAGACATGCTATGAAGAGAAATTTTTTTTGGGGGGGGGTATAAAGATGTTGTAACGGGCGGCATTTTTTTTATTTCCCACACAGACATTCCCTTAAAATGTAACACTAAGCTGGAGTCCAGGATATTGTCAGTAAGGAAGTTCTACACCTTTTTCTTGAATAGCCTGCAAGATAAGTAGAAATAGCAATTGTTGTCTTACAACTGTTGCTAGGCTGGTGTAAACAGCCTATTGTTTCGAAATGTGCCTTTATTCGAAGTCCATTCTTGTTGGTGAGAATCGACTCTTAAATATTCTTATGAAAGAATTCCCCAGTAGATAACAACTGGGAACCATTCATTTGGAAATGCTTGGTGTTTCCTCTTGTTTATTACAGCTTTACAGACTACACAGAGGTTTTGTTTTTTTCCAGTGTCCAGGCTTGTTTAAATGCCATCTTTATATAAACGCTTTTGATCTCCCAAACCAGCGACTCCTCAAACAGGTATATACAGATGGTATTGGTCCATTATGAATTATATTACTCCTTAGATCCTAAGTTAGATACAAGCTGTTATCATGTACTGTTCGAGAACAGTTCACTTTAGAGCATAAATTTTAGGAAAATCATCGTGTTTAAATATCGAAGTATAAATGCCATCATCCTCAATTAGGATTGACTGAGTACACGGGTATACGCGGAGTTGTTAGTGAATGCTGGACAGAAGATGTAAATTTTGATGAGCTTACATCTAAAGTAGAGAATACTATTGTGCACACATTAAGACACAAAACAGTCTGGCAATAGTATGAGGATTCATGTTTTGCTGAAATATAAAGAATTTATTTATTGTTTCAACAGTGATATGCCCGGATAGACCTTGACTGTTTTGAGAGAAAATGAGAGTGACTCTGTTGGTTCAGATCTTTATATAATAGCAAGTATGATTTCAAGAGTTAAACTACAGGTTCTTGCTCACTAACAGCATTTGTGATCAACTATTTGATAGTATTCTAACCTAGTATCATTATATATGTATATGTTTGCATATATATGAGAGAGGAAGAGGGAAGGGGAGAGAGAGTTGCATGAGGGCAAGAGTCAGTGATGACTTGGGAAGCTGCCAAGGCACCTGGTACTCAGTATCTTATAGTTGTTGAAAACTAAACAAGGTAAAATGTTAAATCATTGTAATTCGTCTAACAAAGATTCAGATCCATTGTTCAGAGAACACCACAATGAAATCAACACCATTTTGATCCCTATTTTATGGATAACAAAATGGAGGCAAAGGGAAATGAGATAATTCTTCCAAGTCACGACTCAAATGTCTGTGTGTTTCTAAGACTCGGTTCTTGGTTATTCTTCTAACTCTAGTAAAGGAGGGAAGTTGCTGGTTATCTAGAAATTATATTTAATTATTTGGGGGGGGGCTGTGAGTTTATAAAGTAATTCAAAGTATTATTTTCTTTGTTCAAACAAGTTTGCATTTTCTAAGCACATACTCTCTGATGAGGGAAAAGGGCCTTTGGACAGTCTTAGTAATGGAGGGATTAAATATAGCTATATAAATTTTACAAACTGATCTGAAAGGAAGGAAATGGAATTTATCATACTTCTGAAACAGGTAGTGGAAACCTTATAATCATTTTAAATGAGAAAAGTCATTGAATCCACACAGTTAAGACCAGTGCAGAAAAAAATGGAAAATGGAAGAGGCCTCTTCAATATATGACAAGAGCCACAATGGGGACCACTGTGCCTTAATGCACACACATACGGCATGCTCCCCTCTATTTGGGAAGTTGATAGAGGAATAAAACGTATGTATCAGGAACCTTTCTACTTTTAATACTGGTCATGGCATCTTTCTCTGGACCCTTAAGTTTTGTCCACACTGACACTCAAGTAGAGAATTAAAAAAACTGTCTGAAAAACTCAGGTCAAAATCTGGAGATGGAAGAGGTGTTTCAAGAGAAGAGACTTTTTTTTACTTTAATTTTTCAGGCTATTTATTCTTTGAGCTCAAATTAACTGAATTCATTTGGCCAGTTGCCTGCCTAGTCTCAAATAAGAGAAATGAAACAGAAGTAATTAAAATTGGGGGGTTTTATTTATTTCACCCTAAGTAAATTTTTCTCTCCCATTCTGAATGCAGTTTTAATATTTGTGAATGCAGTTCTAATACTCACAGGAAAAAACAGTTCTCTCAACAGTGATTTTCTTCTAGTGCCGGTCTACCTGCCCCTTTGTCCCTTTACTCAGTGAGTGCACAGGCACCAATCTCTTCCCCCCCTTGAAGGTGTAGGCCAGGGTTTTTTTCCCAGGAAGATGCTTTCATAATGCACAGGAGTGTTCCCCTCCCATGAACATTCTTCAAAGCCCAGTTCCTAAGTGTACACTTGGGACTCACGGGCGGGTCCTGACTGGACGTCATCCCCCCAGCCATGGCTGAAGGGGACCAAGATCTCTTTGCCCTTGGGAAAGCTGGCCAGGGTGGCCCCTGGGACACAGCAGTCCCTGAGGGCGGGGGGACATCAGGCATGCGGACACCAGCAGGAATCTCAGTCAGTGCCTCACACGTCCCGCTCCAGCTCTGTGCCGCCTCCTGTCACTGGAGACAGTGCCAGATCCTGAAGCGATTACATGCCTTCTGTACGCAAAAACTGCCGCCTCTGGCCTGAGCCCCCTGAGCGCCTTCCCTCCGTCACGTGAGGCCTGTCTTCTCTCCATGCCCCCCCCCACCCCAACCCACAGCCCGGCCCCCCACGGGGCCGAGAGCTGCTCTGGTGCCCGGTTGTCCTCAGTTTTCCCTTACACTTCATTTCCCCAGGACTTTGGACCCTGTGGCCACACATGCCCTTGTGAAGCTCTCCTCTCTTTGGCTTCTCTTGGTTTAACAGTAACCCCCTCCTGGCCCGCCGTCCTCATGTCCTTCCTCTTCTGAGGCATATTTACTGTTTCATTTGCCTTTTTCACCCCTTCAGTGCACCTCCTCCCCAGGGTTCTGTCAGACATTTTCTCCTTTCATTCAGAGTGCCCTCAGCAAGTAATCTCATCAGTGCCCAAGATGTCAAGTGCAGCTTTCGTACTGATGGCTTGTAAGTGGCTCTGCGAGGCTCCAGACACAAATCTCACAGCCTGTTACAATTTCTTAGGATCTCGGGAGCCGGCCTGTACACCTTCTACCATTTCTACCGTTACACAGGGTTTAAATAATTTATAAATTTTATGCATACAAAAACTGAATAAGCCATTTATTAAGCATCCATTTCTTCTGTTACACTGGTTCTTACACTAGGGTCCAGAGATGTCATAAGAGGCAGAAAAACTGAAGTATATATGGACCCTGCAGAATTGTTTTACTTAGTGCAAAGGATTCTGCCAGGGTGACCTTTCACCTAATAAAAGGTGTCTTCCAATCTGCATAAACAAATGTCCTTTTAGAGAACTAGCTGCTCAAAGTCATAATACTGGGATATGTAGAGGTCATACGTTGAGATATCTGTGTATCATGGGCAGTATTCTGGGGAAGACCTAGAATCTTGAGAATATGCACAAAATGTAATAACACATCTATATAGCAATCACATGCGTCTCGCACTCACCGACACAGCGTATGTGATTTCCATAACCATCCCGTGAACAGTGGGTCAAATGTTTCCTCAACTCGACTGATTTTTAATGAAATACACAGCTAAGATACGTTAAATGACATTTCCAAGTGTACACAACTGACAGGTGGGGTTGGTGATGAAATACCCTGCTTGGGGCATGACCTTGTGCCCCTTCCTCCTCAGGCACCTGTGCTAATCAAGCAGCTTAATTTTTCAATCTATGTAATAAATAATAAATGTATTTTGAATGTAGAAAATGTGCATTTTATAATTTAGATATCTCTGTGTTTCATCCTTCACAATTCATGTCCATAAATCTCCCTGTAGGACTAAATAGGCAACTAATTCAGTTCCCTGAAGATTTTCAATGATCTTCAAGTGTTGGCATGGAAGTACAGTGAGGGGCTGACCCACAAGACTCTGGAGTTTGTTGTCATTTTTGGCCCTGCTCAGATTGCCAGAAAGGCACCAAATAACACCAAAGCCGTCCAGCCATCGTCCTATTACTGCAGATGGATCTTATCAAGCACATAATGGCCGGGACTTCACTTTTACTATGATTACTGATGTTAGATTTTTTAAAAATTTTTTAATGTTTATTTATTTTTGAGAGAGAGAGAGCATGAGCAGGGGAGGGGCAGAAACAGAGAGGGAGACAAAATCTGAAGCAGGCTCCAGGCTCTGAGCTGTCAGCACAGAGCCCGACGCAGGGCTCGAACTCAGGAACGGTGAGATCCTGATCTAAGCCAAAGTCGGATGCTTAACCGACTGAGCCACCCAGGAGCCCCTGATAAGTTAGATTTTAAGAAGCTTAAGAATTTAAATCCACTTAGTTTTACTTAACCATTAATTTATTTGTATATTCAACTTAAAACAATGACTTTGGAGAAGGAAGGGAGGAATTGAAGTTCCCATAAACAAGGCATTCAGAATAAGACTTTAAATTTTCAGACTATAACCCAGAATCATGTATTACGTCCTACCTTATTTTAAGCTTATTATTTTCATAATGCCGCTGTCAAAATAGCAGAAACAAAACTTTATCTACTAAGTGATGAATGTGTTTAGTTTCTTCTAAACATAATAAATTCATAAGATACCTCAGACAAATGTAAAACTACCTTGAGGTAGAAATTTAGTTTGGAATGAAAATTGATTTCACATCTATGTATTTTATGTCTCTGTATTCGGTTTATATAGAATAGGACTTAACCAAAAATCTCTAGGTTGTGTGGCCAATAGCTTTTTACTCTTATATCAACAAAGATATTTATATCTGTGCCACTTTTTAATAACCTCTGGAATCGAAGACTCTGAAAAAATGCTTTTTCCCGAACACACTGGTCTCTTGCATCTCTGCTCAGTAATCATTAGCCGGTTATCAAAATTCTGATATGCTTTTTAATAGTGACATGAGATAAGCATATGGGCTCTTTATTATTCTAATAAAGGATACTTACTGATTTGAAGCAAAACAGTTTTTATGTCGTAATCATTAAACAACTTCTGCGTCCTGCGTATGTCGTGAACCACTGCCTATCATAAAGAATTAACCTCACTCTTCTTGGACTCCAACATTTACCATAAAAATGCTTCCTAGCATCTATGTAATTTTTTTCTTCTTTTTGTCCCTTCTTTGTAGTTGTTTGAAATTACAGTGCCTCTCTCTCAAGGCCCCAAACCAGTAACAATCAGTTTTGCCAATCACACTTCCTGCCGATGCATGTCTAAACTGGACGCTTACAGACAAGCTCATTCAATTATTAGACGCTCCCTGCCAGCAACGCCACCACAGTGAGTATGAATTCAATCTGTTTTTTCTCCATCCTCTACTAATATAAGATGATTTTCAAGTAAACATAGTTTATTAGAAGAATTTTTGTGAAACGCTTTGCATCAAATGCAACAGACCCCTTGGATAGTGCACCATAAAAGAAACTCAAACTGAAACAGGGAAGCCCTTATTATAGACAATATAGTTAACAATATAAAGCAGGTATTTCTATGCAGTGAAGCACATCCCATCAATCTTCCTGTTATCAGTAATTTAGCCTGTTTGACCTAACTTCATGAAATCAAGCGTGCAAACTCATAAATGACGTTTTTAAAGCTACAAACATTCAAGCCCCAGTAAGATTTTTTTGGCCCAAAACAAAAAGTAAATAGGAAAAGATTATTTTACATCTATTAGCATTCAATGGTCTTTTTTCAATCTCAGTTGTTTTTCTCTATCTATTCGTATTGTTTGTTTCAGCCAGGATTGAATATTGAAATACCGATGAATTACTTGAAAGAATTTTCTCCTACTGTAATTTCAAATTAACACTCAAAGTACCACTTGTAACTCAGCTTCCTTTCTCGTCAGATTTTTCAGGCTTCCAAATGTTAGCATATGCCGCATTAGATCGCATAAGGGACCCAGAGAGGGCGTCAGGTGTGGGCTCTGAATAGTGTCTATTAAATCATTATGCGTTGTCATCAGAAATCTAGGAACCTTCTGCTCTCTGCCCCAAAATGAGGATTCCGCTCTTTGGTCTTTAGGATATCCGATGCATGCAAATGAAATTTACTGAACTTTGACATTTGGAACAAAATTTTCAATAAATAATGGGCAAACATATATATTACAAAAAAAGTGTTTTTAGCCCTGTATTTTAGAGGACTTGACAATAAACGTGACATGCTGAGAGAAGTTTCCCCCTTCTGCCTTACTTAGTGTGGCAGATAGGAGGCCTGATCTTCGTGGGGACACTTCAACTAACACTAGCGTCATCTGAGTGAAGTCTGTCCTCTGCGTGAGAATAACAAGTCTTACAGGCCACTGGGAATCAACCGATGCTGCCATACAGGGGACGAGTACCCCCAGAGGTGTCATGCGTGTGAGTTCACTCACGCAGCTCGGAAGGTTGCCCCCACCCCCCCGCCCTTGTGGCAACTCGTCCGTTCTGAGCACCCCCGGCCGTTATCCCCACACTGACTGTTCCCAAAGTTAGGGTTTAGATTGGCTTAAAATATCTCTAAATCCCCTCTATTGCTGTTTGTACTAGATATAATACGTACAAAACTCAAAAACTAATTCTGTTTATTTCTACATTATTCATAGCACTTTTCTCTCCTATTCCTTAAGGCCTAAAATCACATGGTTGGCATTTTGCTTGTTTGTCCTGATTCTACTTGGAGGGGTGGGGGAGACGGGAGGTGTTTGCTCCAACCTGTACGTGTCGTGCTGTCCCTTCTGCCACCGCCCTCCTCGCCCACGTCGCTCTGCGCGCAGGTCTGATCTGCCGCAGCGGCGTCGGTACCCGTGTTCTCACGCCAGAGCCTTCCCCAGCCCCCGGGTAACGTCACAAGTAAGCTTCATAGGCATCGCTTCCTTCAGAAGGCCAGAAATTGTCCGTGGCTTTCAGCTGCTCGGAGCACTGAGCCCAGATTTCCACCTCCTTGTCCTGTCATCAGCCTTTCTTTCTTGTTTCACTTCTCATTTCTCACCACGTCTGGGTTTCACCAAGTCTCATTCCCTGAACACCCAGCTCATTTCCTGCTCTGTTTTTCCTTTCCTTTCTGGCCCCGGCTTACAATAAAATCCCTTTCTTTTCTGCCTTCCCAAAGCGCTGTCCACTTCTCAGAGTTCAGGGAAAGGTCTTGGTCCTATACTTGTCTTGCCCAAACGCAGGCTCCTTTGATTCCTCAGTGCCCGTCGCAATTACCGTATTTGCCTGGCATGGATTTGCAGGGCTCTGTAAACGTGGTATGTGCAGCCGGACGGTGAGCATGTCAGGTAGGCTTATAACCTCCACAGTCTCCAGCGAATAACGCTTGAAAATTAAGTTGTTACCACATTTTCGGCCCTTCACATGCACTGTCTCAATGCACCCTTCCTAAGAGCGTCCATGAAGTTCTTAGTGGTCTTAGCTTTATTGTGTGGCCGAAGCAGGTCATCACACTCCAGAGTCGGGAGCTAAACAATACACGCAACCGGTCAGCCAACGCTTCTTAATATCAAATCACTGCTTCATCTGCAGTTTTGTAGTATCTGCACGTTTGCTCAGATTGTCACCATTACTTATTCATATAACTACTATACCATATACTGTCGAAGGCAAGAAGAGACAAAAAGAGCAAGTCAAGCTGGTGGCTTACAATGGGCCAGGTCTGAACCTGAATTCAGGTTGGCCCCTAAGTCGCCTTTGAAGGTTGAGTTATTTCATGTGTCTGAACTTCAGTTTGCTTATATTTAAAGCACGAGGTTGTAAAGACGGATGAAGGACATACTGAATGTGGTGCTTAGCACAGTGCCTGGCGTCTAGGAGAGAATCGGGAAAAGGCACAGTGATTATTACCGTTACGATTCATATCTGATTTGTCCATCTCCCTGTGTTTTCTGGTGGTTTTTTCCCACTATCTACCACTACCTACAATAAAAAAATGCACTTCACATTCCATGCCAGTACACACACGAATCTGTGTGGGTGCAATATCTATGTTTATGCAACATGCTTGTAGCACGGAGAGCGTGTAGATTTAAATTAACCGTGTAGCCGTACGTGTAGTCATCGTCATTCGTAACTGTGAGAGTACGAGGGAACATCGTTTTAAATCACTCTCTTGCATGAGACCCCTACCCAGCTCTTCTCGCTACCCACCCCCTAAGGACCCTTTCATAGACCTGTTTTCTAATCGCCTCCCTCAACGTTTTAATACCATAGACCTATTCATATCGCTTTATGTATCATATGTATATTTGGGCTTTATACATAAAAAAGGAAGTAGAAAGCTTTTTAATGCAATGTAGGACTAAAAATGACAAAAAAATTTATAGTTAAATTAAAAACGTCAAAGCCATGAACATCAAACATCATTTTGTAGCAGTATTTGTGGACAAACCTTTAAGGTGAGTTATTTACTAACATAGCGGTAATGTATCATATTACATACGGAAAGTACCGACTGATACAAATATCTAACGATATGCATGTATTTTTAAAGAAAACATTCCAAATAATTATTTTTCCAGGAAAATAACTATATTTTTAATAATTGATGTAACTTTTTTAGAGAACTTAACTTCTGTTTCATATGAGGAAACAGCCTGTAACTTCTCTAACGGCTGGATGCTTACTTAGTGTCACCACCTCTTTCTTCTCAGCATTTGACATACTAATAGCTTGAATAACTTCTGTAGAATTAATAATAAAATAAAAACTGTTTTTACTTTATTCCCTAAGCTCACATCACTCACAAAACAGCAGGGATCAAGCACTGGCAACAGCCCCGTGGCAGCCAACAGGCACACAGGCAACTACTCAGTTCAGAGAAAGTCCTTCAGTGACACCCCTCTGTTCACTCTAATCTTGTGGCCCTTATCTTGCATACACTTTGGATGTCTTCAATGCCACTGCTGGTCACCTGACAGCCCATAAAACCCAATAGAAATTAAATACTGATTTAGAAGCTTTTGTTGGGTTTTGGAGAACCAAAAACCATTGCAACATTTAAGATTCCTCCTCCCCAATAATCAGTTTTTACTCCCTTACCAATGATACTGTCCCCATTGTGAATGCATGCCTTGCTATCCATGACGCACGCAGATATGTTTTCTGTTTTCTTTTTTTTTTTTTAATGTTGATCTCTACTTATTGTGAACCGTGGCCCACAATTTAATTAAAAACTCCTGTCATGGCAGTTTATATATGATGACTATAGAGCTATGTTATAAAACCGTTTGTTAACCATTAACAGGAATCGCCACCACAGTGGCCAAAATTAAAAAGAAATGACAAAAGGTAGTACTGGAGAGGACATGCGGCAGCGCTCATGTGTCACTAATGGTAAATGTAAAACGGTATAACCACTTTGCAAAGCATTTTGGTAGATTCTTACAAACTTAAATATCCACTTCCAGTATCATCAGTAAACCGTCTAAAGACATATTTCCACACAAAATAACCTGCACACGAATGTTCACAGAAGCTTCGTTAGCCAGTAACTAGAAATAAGCCCAATATCCATCAAAGGTGAATGTGTAAGCAAACCACGGCACGTCCGCACAGTGGAACGTTACTGAGCGATGACACCGATGAACTGTTGACACCCCCACCAGGAATGGGTCTCAGAACATCAAGCTGAGTAAAAGAAGCGAGACTAAAAACTACAAGTTATATGATTCGATTTACATGACCCAGAAAAGACAAATATAATCTAGATTGAGAAGAAGCATTTTGGGAGTTGCCTCAAAATACAGGTGGTAGGGATTGACCGAAGAAGCAGAGGGAAACTTTGGGGTGATAAAAATGTTCCATATATTGATTGTGGTAATAGTTACATGGGTGCATACGTTTGTAAAAAAAATGAATTTAAAATACAAGCATTTTATCGTATTCCAATTATTTTCTAAATAAAATGGAGTTTTGAAAAGCCAAGAGAAATAGACATGTTTTATTAACTATAATTTTGAAACTCATGTAGGTTTGTAATGGCAGATAGCTTAAAATCTTCATAATAATGAAGTCAAATATTTTAAGATTCTCATGATTCTGCAGCAGGGAGGGCCTCCCAGCCCTCATGTGTAGAGTTTGAAATTTCCCCGCAGCGGCCCCAGCTCTGCCCCAGCCCTGCACTCTCACCAACCACTGTCAGCACAGAGACAACACATGCCCTTCTCAGGTGCATGGCGTTAGTTCCCCATTATTAGGAGATTAAATGAGTAGCAGACCATTTGTTCTATGGTACTTAGGAAGAAGTATAATTCAGGAAATAAATGAATCTTTCATAAAATGAGGCATCCACAAATAGCTGTTGAATCTCTAAAACGGGCCGAGAGTGCTCCGAGGTAGCGTGAGAGAGGACAGCATGAGCTTGGCTGCTTCTGGCCTCAGAGCACATGCCCTGTCCAGGAGGGACGGCACGCATTCTGTCTGTATGATTATCACCATTATGATTTCACGAAATGTTACCACGCCCCGAGCACCCGCCCGCCACCACCTGAAGCTCATCCTAACCCTGCTGGGCAGCTGCGCGGATGGTCCACACCACAGAGTGCAGGTGGGAGAGCGCGCACTGCAGACAGCTTACGGGTTGGAAAACTCATTTTCTGTTGTGAGTTTCCCTAACTTCTGTCAACTTTTTGTGACTCATTTTCCTCATCTACAAAGCGTAAATTCAGATGTTATGTACAAAAATGCAGCGTGCCACTTACCACCTAATCTTCACAGTCAGCCTCTTCAGTGACATTACGCCATATTACGTGTTAGTCCGATATCATAGAACGAAATAGACTGAGAGTAATACCGAGAATGAGGAGGACGACGCCCAGCACGTAGGAACGCAGTGGCATTTATACGCAGTGGCACCTGCCCTGTGTTGGCACAAGGCCTGACGCCTGACAGTGAGCATTCAATAAACTTTGGCTGCTATTTTTATAGACATTCTACAAATGAGAAAACAGAGTATGAGAAGTGTTAAACAGCAACAAAAAAGCTGAACAGCTAAGAAAGGTGCCAGAAAAAAATTTGAGTCTTTTTCATCTCTTAAACCCATGTTCTCCTTCAGGATCTTACAGTATTTACAAAAAAACAAACAAAAACCTTTCAAGTCTCAGTATCAATACCTAGATCAGCATTTCCAGAGGTAGAAGAGATTCTCTCCAGAAGTGGTTAGATATCAATATTCATGTTGATGTTCTCATAGATTATTCTCTTCCCTTCCAGTTATTTCCTCCTATATCTTCCTCCGGCTTGAACTCCATGGATTCCCATGGCCCCTTACATGGAGGGTCTCTTTCTATGGAGGGAGTCATCTGTGATTAAGAAGTGATGCCATAGTTTTTGTGACTTGATAGAAGTAGTGTCTATTCATTCATGAGATATTTACGTTGAGTCTTACCTGTGTGTCACACCATCCTAGATGAGGGAGATTGTAAAAAATGGGTAATTCCTTCACTGAAGTAGCTCTGTGCCAGAGTACAAACACAAGTACGTCCAACACGTACCTAACTGTGCGCTCTGCTCCGCTTTGTTGAGTTGTTAATCAAGCACTTACTGTATGTCTGCTTGGCACTGCTCTTATGCTAGGCTAGAGAGAGAGGAAAGTAGACAGGCTCGCTCCTCTAGAGAAACCCGTAAGTGAGTCAGACAGACGAACACGGGGCCAGAGCCCGTGCAGCAGAGGAAGTCTGCGGGCTGCGTCCCTACCATCAGGCACAAGATGCCCGGAGTCCACAGAGGTACAGAGAATTGCAACTGCCGTGTCAAGGATGGACATTTTCTTCAAGTCTCTCAGGAGCCATTAAGAGATAGACGTAGGACCCATGACACTTACAGTGTATAATATAGAAAGAACATCTGGACGGCAGTGGAACAATACAAAGAACATGAACGGCACCGTAGTAGGTAGACTGGGTCCCAAACCAAGAGGTGGAAAAACTGGAGAAGAAGCTTCTGAAATCTCACAGAGAAGCACCAAGGGTAGGAACCAAGGTGGTGGGAATGGGGATGGAAGGAAAAGAGATGGAGAGACATTTTTGCGAAAGTCACGACTTGGGAACGGCATGTGGAGAACACAGAGGCGGAAGTTGAAGATGCAGGTGCTTGGACGGTATTCACCAAGACAGGGAACACATGTTCGCAGGAAGAGTGGATTTGAAAAAGAGAATCTGGTTTGTTTATGTGCATAGTTTAGCATCTGTGGTATCTCTTAGAAATCAAAGGGAAATGTTCGGAAGGCGGTAGGATCTGGAACTGGGAGGGCGCTAAGGTGGCGGCTCTCAGCATGAAGCTGGTCGTGAGAGCATTGGAAGAGATGAGCCCAACCTAGGAAAAGAGACGGTAAAAAGAGAAGCAGCAGCCGGCACCATGGGGAGTATCAATACCTAAGAAACTGGGAGAAATAATAGTCTGTGCAGGAGACTGAGAACAGTCAGAAAAATTAAGGATAAAGACTGGTTATTACAAAATCTGAAGAATGTTGCGAAAGCCAAACAAGAATTCAGGGAACGAAGAAGTGGTCAGATGATCGAATCTTAGATAAGGCTC
The DNA here is from genome assembly GCA_030068075.1 of Paguma larvata. Classification (NCBI taxonomy): domain Eukaryota; kingdom Metazoa; phylum Chordata; class Mammalia; order Carnivora; family Viverridae; genus Paguma; species Paguma larvata. Next base: position 32,067,603 of record CM057823.1, read on the forward strand.
ACGAGTTACCATGATGGACTCCATTATCTGAAGGATATCAAACAGAGATGACACTTATTAATAACCTACCTTGCACAACCGCTTTGAAAAGGAGGAAGAAAAAACAGCGAAATTCCCAGTTACATATGAGAAACTGAATCAGAGAGATTAAGTCATTTGTCCCAACGTCACACAACTGAGAGTGCTGGCTAACCAGAGATTCAGACTAAATTTGGAGTCAGTCCAGTCCTTTGGGGACACAGTCATGACTCCATTTTTAACTTCTTTAAATTAAAAAAAAGAAAATCAAAAACTTCAAACATGAAGAACCAAAAAAAAGAAAAGCAAAAATGACACATCCCTCCACCCCAATTTTGTCGTACTTACTTAAGATACAACCCAAAGCCACAGTCACCATTCCGCACCCTTATTCCCAAAGGTAACTACTGCTTGGAAATCGTATTCTCATTCATACTCTTCCTTTTTTATCGCATATGAATGTGTTAACATAAGACAAAATAATATATAGCACAGCTTTGCTTAAAATATGTTAAAAATGGGGACATTACTTTTTCCTCTCAACAGTATGTTGTAGAGATGGCATCATTTTGAGGTCTCTAGGCCCCCTTTGTTCATTAAATACTTGTGTAGGATTCCATTATATGGATGAATGAGTGAATGAATATTCATGTTTATTCTGTGTCACATACTATCGGGAAGGCAATATCTACATACAGGAAGAGAGTAAAACCAAAGGAGAGAGCTGTCACATTTAAAGATAAGTGCCTTGAAATGAATTTTACCCGTGGTAAATTTAGTGGTTAATTGGTTATCAATGACAATGTCCCTAAAGGGTTCATCAAGGAAATAGCACATTCTGGGGACAATGAATAGACGAGAATTGGGTGTTAATGGGTGAAGGCGGTAGGAGATTCAATGAAGGCTAAGGCTGTGCCTGGGAAGCTTTGGGTACTAGCTCGGAGAGTTTCACCTTTTCTGTGGAGGTGTGTTGGGGAAACGCGCAGTTTTTTAGTAGAGGAATGACAAGAGCATGCTCAGCACAGCCAGGGGACCTCGAATTTTTTTAATGAATACTAAAAATAGAAATGTGTATGATTTCAACCGATAAAGAGGTTCTTTCAGTCTTTGGGGGAGAGTCATGATTCGACAGAGGAAAATAAGAGATGAAAAAAGATGAGAAAATGGAAAAATCTCACTTGAAGGCTCATTCATTTTTGTTTACTGGTTTTCATTTCTTTTACAAAAATGTCAACGTTGCTTACTAAGACACTAAATAAAACATATTTGCCCCTAAGATGTTAGAGTTACTCGGGCTTATTAAGGACAACTTCATTCGTGTGAGAACGACTCTCTTCTCCAAGGAACAGAGCAAATTTATAGCCTTGGCAGCCTTTGATGTAGAACTTGAGGCTCAGTGTCTTCATTAATCTGTAACAGATCCTCAGTCTGAAGGCTCAGAAGCTTGAATATCCGTTAGGCTTTTATTCTCTCCTTTTAATTTTTCCTTTCCTTTTAATTTCAAGATCATGCATTGTTGCTTTACCAAAAATAGAGATAAACTGAGTCACATGATGCAGTTAAGAAACGGCATCAGAACAGACATGCAGAGGTAATACATCTGCCGGGGAAACGGACATAAAGTCTTGCTCCCGTTGCCCAGAAACTACTTTTCCAGTATTTTAAAACATGCATCTGTGTCCTGCCCCGAAAATCCCCTCTCGATTGGTTTAAACCTCTCATGATCATATGCAGTTATTTCTGAAACCTTAATGCATTATGTCTGCTTATCCTTTTTTTTCTTTTTACAAAGCTCATTGTTATCTAAATATTGTCTAACGCCTTCAAATGAGCACCTATTAATATGAATGCATTTACTCATGAACGCAGGTGAGTCTCCAGGCCTTGGAGCGTATTTTTTTAACAGGAAGCTAACTGTGCTGTACTGTGCACCCACCTTTGGACTGTCTGGTTTCTGTCTTCTGAACAGTAACAGGTGAAAGCACAGCATTCCTGGGGCTTGGTGACTGACTGGTAGAAATTAGAGCAAAATGTCTATGGCTGAGAATGTTCCATCAGCATATCCTCTGCACTGAGGTTGGATCTACAAAGTTACTGAGAGGTGGGGACCATTAGATCAAAGAGTTTGTCAATTTAATATCTGATTCAACTAAAACACGCTGATTTTTTTTTTTTTTTTGAGAGAGAGAGAGAGCGAGAACACCAGTGGGGAGAAGGGCAGAGGGAGAGGGAGAGACAGTCTTAAGCAGGCTTCGTACCCAGCGCAGAGCCTGATGCAGGGCTTGATCCCCCAACTCTGGGATCACGACCTGGCTAAAATCAAGAGTGAATGCTTAACCAACTGAGCCACCCAGGCGCCCCTAATTATTTTAAATAAATGTTCACAGTAGAACAAATTTACCAGTTGTTTTCTAAATATTTTTGATAGACTATTTTTTTTAGCAATTTTAGGCTTATAGAAAAACGGAGAAAAGGGTATAAAGAATTCTCATCTATTCTTTACCTCCTTCCCTAGATTTCCTATTATTAATACCTTGCATCAGATAGTCCAGTGTAATCAAAGGCCACGCCTAAGAACTCAAGACGAACACAAGAATTCAGTCTTTGGAAATCAGACTTGAAGTGTTTTACCCAGGGCTCTGTGGCTCCTATAGTGAAGAAAGAGTTGCCCTTCCAGCCGCTATTCTGGCAGCAGCCTTGGGAGGGTCTGGGTGGAGAAGCTTTCAAAATATAATTGCAGGTCTGAGTGATGGTTAATCACAGCAGGTGAAGTTCAGATGGTAGCAACAGTTGACATTTAGGGAACCAAAACTGTATTTGGATATTTATCACAAGTATTTACGTGGTCAGGGGACGCCCTGTGTGTTTTCTTGATGGAGAGAGAGTACAGGACATCTCCTTGGGTGATATTAAGATGCTCAGAAGAAATGTAGGAGAGCCCACATGCTTTCAAACTAATATTACAGATCACACTCCACGTTTAAAAAGACTTAAGGCAGGAGAGCTATTTGAGGAACACGACTGTGTGTTACAGGTACCATACGATCGGCAGAATTTTCATCATTTGGGTTGTTGTTAAGACACCTTATGAAAATAGAGGTGCGAGTACTCGATTAATAGCACAGTTCACGTGCACGGAGAGAATTTGCTTTTTCAAAAAGCCATTGACTGCCCCAAGTTGAATGTGTATTCAGTTAATGTTAACATTCATTTTGAGCGATCTATGAAATATTTTAAGGGATATTTAGTCAAGTGGATCAGTAGTAGTTTAATATAAATCAAGATGCAGTTCATTTTTTTTCACTTAGAAATGTATCACGAAATACATTCAGCTTGGTTCTCACTAATGCCAAATAAAAGGTGGTAATGTGTCTGCATTCCCTAAATACGGATCTGGGGGGTCAGGGAATTTCCAAGTATATAAAAACTCTAGTGGCAAAAAGTATTAAAGTTGAAAGAACCCAAAAGACAGTGTGCACAAGCCAGCCCGCTCCAGCGGCCCGGGCACAAGAGCCGGTAACTCTCCTCCAATATGGAGGACTTAATCACACGGAACGTATTCCTCCTTTAAAATTCCAAAAGAGAGAGAAACGGCAACGTAAGAACGATTTTGGTCATTAAGTCCATTGTTCTGTAACACACATCCCCTTACATTTTTTTCTCTGCTTTTAACGCAACAGCTACCAAACCAGTGAAGTGATGTAATGAAATAATTCCTGGAAAAGCATCTTTTACCTACATAAATATAAATGGGACTGTGGTTATGTTTGCAGGGAGAAGGAAAAGTAGGAAAGCTCATTTATTTACACGTGATTCTCCACTGAAATCTACTTTACAAGTAATGGCATCATCATTGGCTTTGCAGACAAAATGCATCTTCGAATCATCTTGTAAATGCAATGTACAAAAAGTAACTTATTTAAAAGTTTTAATGTGTTTACACACATTAAGATGCAGAACCTGAAGAAATATTTCAATAGAATAAAAATGCTTTCGAGATTAAGATTTGGAGGGAGATAGGGAAACCGTGCCCACTCCTCTATCCACGTTTAAAACATTTTCTTTCTAAAATAATACTTTGGAAATTGTGTCTCCCTTTTTCTCCCAGGAGAAGCTTTAAATGCTAAGAACTTGCCATTCAGTTTCAGAGTACGGAACCTCATTTAGTAATTATGAAAATGCATTGTACACAGATACATGTTTCTTTAATATAATGGTATCTAGCAGGATTTCACATTTCAACCTTAAAATAGGTTAACGTTGATAAGTGGTAGCTACTTATTTCTGGCAAAGCTTGTAAAGTCATTTTTCTAGAAGTTTAATTTTTAAGAATATTAGAACTTAAAATATTTAGTTCACCTTTAGCAAAGCATAATTAGTAGTAGAAAGTTGGGCAAAAACTCTTCAGGCGTAACATAATTGAAATTGTTATTGTGAAGACGCATATTTCTATTCAACACGAACGTGCAAAGTCAAAATGGCTAGCATGGCCAGATTATGTGGAGCCATTCCGTCAAACTAGACGGTATATACCTTGTTATTTTGTGCGACATTTTCAGAAATGCATTCCTACACTTATTCTATACACGGTCCATATAAACTTATATTTTTAAGAATGTGAAATATTAGAAAACTCTTTTTTCCTCACTCCATGAGAAACAGGAAATGTTTTATTTTCACACCCATTTAGGGTGTACACTCTTGTGTACCTACTGAAAGCTCAGCACGGATACATGAGCACACGCCCCTACAGTTTAAGAGCCCATCAGTGACCAGTCTCACTTAGGCTAGCGATTGAGATCACTCTGGATACTTCTTCCCATAAAAGATAAATAGTTTAGAAACGTGTTTATCAACTACTTTAACTGAAAAAACGAATGCATTTGACATTGCTACCATATACACACATACATATGTGGGGGGGAGGTTGTAGGTGTGAGGGTGTATACAGGCATGTTTGTATATGCATATTACATATATTACACAAGTATATGCATGTATAAAAGTGGACCATAATTGCAGAAACCATCTTTATACAAGCATTCTAGTAGTATTTAATTATATGTCATTCTTCTACATTAACAACGCACTTCTCTTCCCGTATAATTGGTTGGTGACGTGCTGATGGGTTACAGCCAACACCGGGGAGAACCCTGGCTTTCAGTGACGGCAGTACCAGTCACACACTGGCAAAATGAAAATGCCCTTCTACTGAGGCCACCGTAGCGCTGTGCCCTCCTGATGCCAACCTGGGAGTGTGTTACTTAACTCCTGTGTATGTCAAGAGTAAGGCAACAGAGAAAAAATGGACTTAATTTCCACTTATGGAAGAGTAAGCTCATTCAGCGAGGATTAGTTGTTATTATTCTGTAACTAAACATAAATATTATTTGATAGAAAGGTACCAAAGCTTTGGATAGGAGATAATGGAAAAAAACATTGATATTGTTTTAGAAAGTTGATACTGTATAAATTTTATGTGGAACAGTATACGTTTATGATTAACCAAGAAAATACTAATGACAAAAATGTGTGGTAAGACTTGTTCTTGGGAATACATGAAATTATCAGGAAGTTACAGCGTCCCCAGGGAACACTGTTCATGCGAAAAGCAAGGTTGAGAACAGCATGCAGGGAAGCTATCTTCTGGTTAACAGAATGGGGAAAAACATATACACGCATACATAGTTTTCCTGTATTTACAGAAAGAAACACTGGAAACAAAAAGCTACAAAAAGTTATCAGTATGCTGAGGACATGGGTCAGAATGAAATCCTCTGAATATATATATATATTTTCTCATAATTTTAACTGAAATGTCATAAATGTTTCAAAAAATATATAAATAAAAAGGCAGATAGCATATAGGGCAAATATATTTACATATATACTTAGCAGATATAAAAATTGTTAAGAACAAAAAATTTAATGGACGTTATTAGTATGAAGTCAAAGGAGTAAGTTTAAAACCTAGTAATGTTACGTAGTATTTGGAAATAGCTCTGTGACTTTTTTTTCCCCAAAAAAATATGTACAGGCATCTCTTACTGAAAATCAATAACCAATTTCCAAAAATATACATTGCCAACATTTTTATTGTTTTAAATGGGAAGAATTATAAATATTATAGGTAAACCGCAAACATAACTAACTCCCTACAAAAAAGCTTAAATACCTGTAGGGAAAGTAACATCCTATCTTGATAGGACCTAAAATGCTCAAACACTGTTTCCTTGATCATCCAGCAATTATCATGGCTGTTAACACACAGGTGCTTTACATGTGGCTGCTTGGATTATTTGCATGCCGAATAAGAAATTAATTAGCTTATGATACAGGACAGCAGATAACACAACATTCAAAGACTTGTTACAAATCAAAGATAAAATAAAATTCAAGAAAACTTTCCATAACCGATGGTTTTTCATCAAGCTGGAGACATGACCCTTGAAGAAGGTCACAAAGAAGTAGGGGTAAGGGTAAGAGGGTCATTGCCATTCGCAGTGGTGTGGGGAGGTGTGGGGAGGGTGTTGAGGCCAACTATCATACTGAATGGAACAGGTAGAGATTTTGTGGTTCTTGGAGCTCCTGTGGAGACTGCTGGTGGGAGAGTTCCCCTAAATTCTCAGAGGCGGCTGTCAAGGAAAAAGTGGTTACAAAATCTAGATGTGCTCACACCGTTCAAAAATCCCTTTCTGTGGTACTGTACATCAGGCTGTTCTTTAAAGAGCGGCGTATCGTCACATCATCACAGAGCATAGGTCTCTGAAACTTTTCTCGGCACCATCCATAGCACATGACCTGTTTGCTCTCAGGGCGCCTGTTAAGACGATGTTACGTTCTAGCGTTTGGAACCTAACCCCACACTCTGCTGTCACATGTTTTTCATGATACTGAGTGTGGAAGATACAGTTATTTCCCCTGCACCAACCTCAGCTGGACAATTAGGTAGTAAGAGGTCTATACACACTCTAAATTAGGATATTAAGAGCCAAGAATCCTTCTATTGGGTGAGCATTAACTACAGAGACATGCTGTGGGATATACACGCATTTTCTAGCTGCGTGCCCTGCACAGGTCAGTGTAACCTGATGGCACTGAATGAACCTAATCCCAAATGCCATGTTCCAACAAACAATTAGGGCTCCTTGAAAGAATGGCTGATTCTGGGGGTGGAGGGGAAAATGGGCAAGACGAGCTTGTGACATCTGTTCTTCCCAAGGAAGCTTCAAACTAAAGGGCTCATTTCATACAGGCTCCGACATGAAGGACTCCCTGTTAGCCAACAGTGGGACAGCTGCAGCTCAAGAGCACTTGTGTACTTGACTGAAGCCCTTATGTCCATAACTTCTACACAAATAGCGAGGATAGAAGAGGAGGGACAGAGGGAGGAGAAACTAGAAGAGCAGCATGAACAAGTCTTCGCCGCCTTTCCGGCAAACTGTAGACTGGGAATTTCTATCTGTGTTTCGGGAACATCAGTAAAGGGGCGCCCGGGCGGCTCAGTCGGTTGAGCATTCAACTTCGGCTCAGGTCATGATCTCACCGTTCATGAGTTTAAGCCCTACATTGAACTCTGTGCAGACAGCTCAGAGCCTGGAGCCTGCTTGGGATTCAGATTCTCTCTGTCCCTCCATCACTCACACTCTGTCTTTCTAGGTCTTTCAAAACTGAATAAAGGTTAAAAAATAAATAAAATTAAGGAAAAAAAAAAGAAAGACAAACATCAGTAAGTGTATGAAGACATTGTTTGAACAAGCCAAAGTTGGAAGCAATTTCAGTAGCTGGCAACAGGAGGTTAATAGTGCATCCGTGTTACGGACCACTGCATAGCCACTCAACAGCAGAGCATCATGGTGGGACCTGTGAAGATACCCACAGTATATAGTTTAGTGGGAAAAGGAAATTCCAGAGTAATAGAAGATTGTCCCATTTGTACAGAAGCTAAACCACTATGTGATTATCCGAATAAATGTACTTGCCGTAACATGATACAAGTGTGGAGTGATGAAGAGCACACCCCTGCGTGCCCCCGCCCCCCCCCCTCGGCTGAGGACCGGGCCGCACACGGGGGCAAGAAGGGCAGTCTGAGAGGGAATGCTCACATTTCACCTCAAACATCCTTCTGTCGTTTGAGAGCTTTTCCACTGGGGTGCGCTGGCTTTGTAACACATGGGTAAGAACACAGACGATCCCTTCTGTACCGGTTAGACTGTTAATTCGCCTCTCTCTCCCCAAGGTGCCCGGCCGCAAACAAGACTTGCCCCACAAATTACCTCTGGAATAATCACCTGTGCAGATGCCTGGCTCAGCAGGATTTTATTTTTCCTTCTAATTCTGGAGAAGGTAAGCAGAATGAGGTTTTAAACACCAAATGCCAAGGGTCTCAATTCTGACTGACACATCTTTTAATATCGAAAGCACACACGCTATTCAGATGATCTTCCTCTGAAATGAGTGACGACAAAACAGGACATTTTCTACTTGACAGTGGTATTATTTTGAACTTCCTTGTAAAGGAACCTAGCCCATGTTTGTGCACAACCCTTTCATGAAAAACACGAAGATGCTTTTAAGGGCTTGTAATTGTTTCCCACCAGCCTCGGCACTAAGTAAGGTAAAGATGTCTGCCTGTGTTTGTCTAGACGCTCCAGATGGATTCCATGACATCTGTGGGCCCAACAAGGAGCTTGATGAAGAGACGTGTCAGTGTGTGTGCAGAGGGGGGCTCCGGCCCTCCAGCTGTGGACCCCACAAAGAACTAGACAGAAACTCATGCCAGTGTGTCTGTAAAAACAAACTTTTGCCCACCTCATGTGGGGCCAACAGAGAATTTGATGAAAACACGTGCCAGTGCGTGTGTAAAAGAACCTGCCCAAGAAATCAGCCCCTGAACCCTGGAAAGTGTGCCTGCGAGTGCACGGAAAATTCACAGAAATGCTTCTTAAAAGGAAAGAAATTTCACCTTCAAACATGCAGGTAAGAAATCTTCATAAATCATATTCACTTCTCTGAGAACAGTTTTCTCAACCACAATAGCTGTTGCTTTTTAGAATGAGACCAGTTAAGTTCTGGGAGGTGAATTTGTTACGTTAAAGCTCCGTGGAGACTGTTTACTCCAGAGAAAAGCAAGACAGGAGCCCTGGGAACCCAAACCAGATCTAAGCTCCCAACACGCTCTAATCCTTGTCCCAGAGGCTGAGGCTGGGGGGGCGGTGCCCAACACAAGGAGGGAGCCAGGCACAGGACTGCCACCTGACGAGCGTTTCCAGAACATCCAAACAACGCGCAACTGCCCCACCAAAAATTCCGATGCCATCGTAACGCAGGACAGATGCCCTCAGTGCAGAAAAGTCTATGCAAACCTTACAAAGGACAGGGTAATGCCACTGACTGTAGAATTGTATCTAGAAAGAAAAATAGTTCAGCTAACTAGTGGAATTAGAAAAATAAATTAATGTATCGCTAAAGATTACTCAAGACTCATTCCGTAAACGTGGATTCTGCCCCCTTCTTCAGCAAGAAAAAGAAACTGAGGCTGTTGGACTCAAAGTCTTCCAGGGTTGAGCTGTCTCCTCTCTCACCTGAGGGCACGACGGTCTGCACTTTAGCCAGATCTGTGCTTTGGGCATTTTCTTCAACATCGTCCACCCGACAGGCCTTCTCTCTTCCGTACTTTTGACGTCTTGACTGCTTTCCTTTCCCTCAACTTTCGAGAGCTCCCGGACTTCTAGTTTATGGGCCTCTTGCCGGGATGCCAAGCGTACTCGAGCAGCAGCTCGGTCCTCTTCCATGTTGCGCCAAGACCTCGGCATCTGGCATCTGTGTTCACCTCCTGCGTCTCTCATTTATTTAACCGGCTGTAATCGAGTTTTGCTTTGGCTTTCCATGATAAAGTTCTCCGTAAGGTGTCCGTACGCTCCACTGCCCAGTTTGGCAGACGAGTTGGTCTTCGTGTAACCTGCCCTTTGTGTACTTTTTCTTGAAGCTCCCCTCTCCATTCTGGCTGACAGAACATTCCACTCTCCCAGCTGCCCTTTCAGCTTTCAGACCGTCAGTTCGTCATCATCAACGCTGGCTTCTCTTCTTCCACCCCACTCCGTAGAGAGGGCGATAATGCCCTTGCGACAGAGGAGCACTAACAGAACTTAGAACTTAAATTTGGGTGGGCATCTGGGTGGCTCTGTCGGTTTGGTGACTGCCTCTTGTTCTCAGCTCCTGTCATGATCTCATGGTTCTTGAGATTGAGTCCTATGTCAGGCTCTGCACTGACAGCATGGAGCCTGCTTGGAATTCTCTCTAAGTAACCATTTTTAAAAAATTAAGTTTCACGTATTTACAATTTCCTACCTGCATTAATGTTCATTACTTTTCCCCAGTAAGTAAAATGTCCATCTTTTTGATTATCACGAGTTTTCTGTTCCCGTTTTAATTTATGCTGCTGACGATTTGTCCACACTAACATTCTAGCTGCTGCATCAGGGAACTTCAGTGGATGACACGGTTTTCTTCCTTTCCCCACTGGAAGTCCAGGGTGGGGAGAGAAGGGTGCTTCCATCCTTTTGTTTCTTTTTTACAATATTTTGAGCAACTGTATTCCAATTTTGTCTGCATATCTGCCTCCCAGAAGGATATTTCAAAAACACAGAATATTATAGATACTAAGTCTTACTAAAGATTATTAACCATTTTGCACACTGAACCCTCCTGAGGGACCCGAGTGTACTTGGAAAGCCCAATCTTATGTTTGCGTGAGACTAAACCAGCCACCATACTTTTCTATAGAATTCTTACCTTAACCCAAGAGAAAAGATTTCTATCTTTGTAATTCTCTTAATAGTATAGTTTCATGAAGACTTTCTGTTTATTGAAACTCACCCTGTGTTCATTTTTCTAAGGATATACTTCCAGGTATACATGTATGTATTGAAGCAACAAAATATAATTTAATAGTTTGAAAATGTGAACGCTCATTTCTTCTTAATATTTATTCCAAAAGTGTGGGGGGAGGGGAGGCAGAGTATCTGTTTTTTGTCCACTGCCTTAGTCGCGACTTCCACTGATCACTGAGAATTACATCTTCTTAGGAAGGGAACACCAGTAGTTTACAACAGTCCATGTGTCCTCGGTGGGGAGAAAGGTAACACTCTGACTAGGTATGCTTGCTTTTCCAGAGCACCAGAAAGCGGACTGCCAGCTCACACCGGCAGTGTCTCTGTAGGGCGTTTTTGATTTCCCGTCAGGTCATGTTGCGTGCCTCCCGGGACACGCACCCCCGCCTCACACTGGACATTTCTCACACTCCCACAGGCTTCTCCAAAGGTCGCTCCGTTTGCTGGAGCAACAAGGCCATTTGATCTTCTATCCTTTCCCCACTGCAAGTCCAGGGTGGGGAGAGAAGGGTGCCCGGGGCAAGCACCGGCCCTCTCCGCCTCCCCCAGACTACCTTCTCCTCACCTGGAGCCCGGGCGGAGAGGGAGAGGGGACCCCGGGGAACAGCCAGCTGCCTGCCCATTGGAGAGAGACAGCCAGGGCGGGGCTCCCCACCGAGGACCACAGCCATCCCTCCCAAGCCTGGGTCCCACACGAGTACCCAGCCTCCCATGGGTCTGCCACGCGTCTGTGCTCACGCTCCATCGGCAGACCTTCAGCACCCGCTCTCCCGGCCTCTGCTCTGTGTTCCGTTCTCCCCGAAGCAGACCACACCTCTCAGGAGCCAGCACTCACATCTGCTTGAGCAGCGAGGCTGTCTGTAGGCTTTTCCAGTCCTCGGTTTTCTAATTCTTAGCCCAAACTTCAGTAAGACAGAAAGCTAAGAATAAGTTTCTTATAAAATGAGTAACTCTGTTCTCGGTTTAAATTTGAAAGGCAACTGTGTTTGTAGCATCGTGAACCCATGGCGTTGGTCTTCAACAAAAACGCGTTCCTCTTTGTTTTCCTAGTTGTTACAGAAGACCGTGTACAAATCGACCGAAGCACTGCGAGCAAGGACTCACATTTAGTGACGAAGTATGTCGCTGTGTCCCTTCGTACTGGAAAAGACCACACATGAACTAAGACCGGGCTCCTTTCCAACTGGTCACTTTGCCATCTCGGAAAACCGTGTGGCCACACGAGAACTGTCTGTGAACAGAGGGACCTTTGTGGGACCGTGTGGACCAAGACGAGTCAGTGTTTGCTGAGCTGTGTGGACGACTTTACAGAAACGGACTGGAGCTCACCTGCAAAAGACCTCTTTTTAATGACTGGTTTTCTACCAATGACCAAACGGCTGAGATTTTTCTCTTGTGATTAAAAAAAATAATGACTATATAATTTATTTCCACTAAAAATATTGTTTCTGCATTCATTTTTATAGCAATAACAATTGGTAAAGCTCACTGTGATCAATATTTTTATATCATGCAAAATATGTTTAAAATAAAATGAAAGCTGTATTATAAACTGGTAAGTCGGTCCATTACTATCTTACACAATGAGCGAAACTTGATGATACGAAAACATTCATCTCCCCCCCCCCCCCGCCCTTCTTCCTTTCCTCTACCAGAGGTCAGATTCTGATGACTATGTAATAGTGTGATTCTAGAAAAGAAAATTTCAGGGGGACAACATTTGCTATTACATTTTATTTAAATTCACCTTGATATATTTAGTAATTATAAATCCTGTAGCACATGACACTTGTGAATTTATAACCAAGTGAGTCAATACGGAACGTATCTTATTAGTTCGTCTGCCTTAGTATGCATCCCCAAGATGGAAGTTATTCAGCGCACTGGGATCATTCATTCCGACTTTTCCTTTGATTTAATATCCCTCAGTGTGCATGAAAAAGGCTTTAAAATATTTCACTCGAATCTTTCCCAGATATTTAACTTCTTCTGCCCAGCTAAAATACTTTCTGTAAGCTGAAATGCTCCTGTCTAGCACATTTTAAATGCTCTCCTAGGTTAAAAAGGAAACATTTCGGTAACACAACTGAAGTGCTTATTTCATTAAAAAAAAATTCTTTTAATGTTAATTTTTGAAGCAGAGAGAGCATGAGCGGGGGAGGGGCAGAGAGAGAGGGAGACACAGAATCCCAAGCAGGCTCCGGTCTCTGAGCTGTCAGCACAGGGTCCGACGCGGGGCTTCAACTCATGAACCACGAGATCATGACCTGAGCCCAAGTCAGACGCTCAACTGACCGAGCCACCCCGGCACCCCATAATTTTTAAAAAGGCATTACGTTAAAATACTTTTCTCTGGGAACAAATAATTTGGCTACATAAATGCAACCATTTGAGTAGTTTGGTTTTTGACAGAGGATTATTTCCTGTATGACACAGCTACTAGCAATACATAAGAAGACACTGCTACACCAATAGGTAAAAATAATTAGTCCTGAAAGGAAAAGAAAATTCTATAGTCATGTGAACATAAACTTCTTCAACCTTGCAAGTTGAACGAAAACATTTTAAGATGGTATAGGTGACTATTCAAAGCAGTAGTACCTGTGTTTTGCCATGAAATAATTTGCTCTCTTTAGCAATGTTTAAACGGACTTGCGCCCTAGACATGCCCTCGGCGTTTTCAGCATTGACGTTTACAATAATGCTGCACCCAGTGTTTACCGAATTCCCCTTCTGTGCTGTGCAGAACTTTAACATCTCTTTTACAAATAGACTTTTCCTGTATTAGGGGAAGATGACCTTCTGGAATTCTCCCATGATACGGGTACGGCCCTCGTCCTGTTTGTCAGGATGCCTCCAGTCTTCAGGCAGAAAATCCAGGCGTTGTGCATTCCGTTCCAGTCAAGGTCTAGGTGACCAAGTGTGCCAACAGCAGAAAATGACAATAGTAAGACCACTGAAGAAAAACATTATTAAATGTGACAAAAGCTATAGTTTTACGAAGATTTCTCCACACCAACAAGTTCAGGGCTGATTTTACCAAAGGGAAAGTGGAATCAAAGTAACTAATATCTTCGCACCTGATGAGACAGTCCCTAGTGTGTAAAATCGTCACCATCTATGAAGTTCAGCGGAGATTCAATTCAATCCTTTTTCATTACATTCGAGCCAAGAATGTAAGCAAACAAACATTACGTAACTTCTGGCAACCTGGTTAATCATTTTTAGTTTTGATACATTTAAAATATATTATTTTTTAGCTATTTTAGGGGGAAATGTATTCTAGGCTTCAATTTTTTTTTAACAATTTATTACTGAGAGACAGAGAGAGACAGAGCATGAGCAGGGGAGGGGCAGAGAGAGGGGGAGACACAGAATCTGAAGAAGGCTCCAGGCTCTGAGCTGTCAGCACGGAGCCCGATGCGGGGCTCGAACTCACCAACCTTGAGGTCATGACCTGAGCCAAAGTCGGAGGCTTAACCGACTGAGCCACCCAGGCGCCCCACAAGGTTTCAAATGAGCCCCCTGAGGCCGTGTAAAGAATGAGAACCTGATACAATGATCACTATCAGCTTTAAAAAATCTGAAGTATGTGTTGACAATTGATTTCTCAGAATATATGGCTAAGCCAAAAAAAATCACTAGACCAAAACTTAAAGCATGAAGCATGCCAGAAAAATAACACTTAATTTGTCCCTGGAGATGTAATAGTTTTGGTCAAAATTAAAAGTAACGTGAACAAAAACAATACACTGCCAGGGATACTTGTAAACAATTTTATGAGGACCATAAAAATCTCACGTCACTAAATTATAATAACTGAAATTTTGTGGTGCCAGTTTAGACTAGAGATTTATATAGAGTTAGACTGTTAGCAAGCATGATTCAGCAAAAAGCTAAAACAAAATTATAATGAGAATGTAAGCAACTCAGGAGCCTTGAGATACCAACCAAGCCGCATCTCAAGGATAAGAGGAGAAAACACTAGAAGTTTGCTGGGATACTTGATACATATGTTCACATCCTAAAAATTTCATACCCATATTTTTATGTCTAGAAACCAAATACTGTATTCTCAGTTTAAAAGACAAACGGGAAGGGGGGCTGGCTGGCTCAGTCAGTAGAGCATGCAACTCTTGATCTCGGGGTTGTAAGTTCAAGCCCCATGTTGGCTGTAGAGATTATTTAAAATAAAAAAATCTTAAAAAAAAAAAAAGTGATTGTGTACCATTTAGCTTCCAGATAACTTTTTTTTTTGGAAGAGGGTTTTAATTTGCTGACTGCTTGAGTGAAATAGATTCCCTTATGAGACTTTCTCAACATAATTGTCTTCCGCATGCATACCACTCATACCAGAAGTTTGAGGGGGTGACCGTGAGCAGCATTCACTGGCCTCCCTGGAATGCACTTAAAGACAAGGAGAAAGGGTCATCTTTTCTCAGGTCTCTGCTCCGATCAGGTGAGGCCGACACAGCAGGTGAGAGAGTTATACCACAGCCTTGCTTAGCATGTAGCCAAAAGCCATGAAACTCCTTACTTGGATAACGTGGCATGTTCACCAACCCAGTAGGTGCCAGGCAGAAAGCTGAGCAAGGGTGTCTTGCCCTGACCTTACCTTCATCACCACACTGTCCCCCCCACCCCGCCAAGATCTGAGCTTTCACTGTCAGACTTTTCATAAGAGACTTTCTCTTTTCTTTTTTTTATGTTTTTTTATTTATTTTTGAGAGACATAGAGACAGAGTGTGAGCAGGGAAGGGCAGAGAGAGAGGGAGATACAGAATCTGAAGCAGGCTCCAGGCTCTGAGCCATCAGCACAGAGCCCGATGCGGGGCTCGAACTCACACCGTGAGATCATGACCTGAGCTGAAGTCGGCCGCTTAACCAATTGAGCCACCCAGGCGCCCCAAGACTTTTCAAAGGATGTTTAGGGACTTTAGCTTTTAAACTGCAAATGAGAAGACATTTAAAAAAAAAAAAGTTGTTTTAGTCTGCTACAGTGGAAGAGAATTAACTGTCGGATTTTTATAGAGATGAATTCTAGAAAGTTCTGAATAAATCCAATATGGCGAGAAAGGCATAGAGTACACCCAGAGAACAATTTAAGGAAGTTGAGGACGTGTTTTATAAACTAATTCCCAGCTTTTCTGTTCATGTTGGAAGTTTTAGTGTATATTAAGAATATTTTTAAGTAGAGAATAATTACCTGTTAATTTGTGGAAGGGCAAATGAGGCCAGTGGCTTGAAAACATTTTGTTTTAAACCTAAGTTTCACATTTTTTTTCCCCTCTTTATTCCATTGCTCACAACTCATTGCTCTAAAAAGCAACCAACAACAGAAGGAGCAGTGGACTGAGAATTACGTACCAGGATTTTCATCTGGACTTTCCTACTGTGCCCGTGAGCAAATCACGAAAATCCTCAGAGTCTCAACCTCTTCCTGTGTGGAAGCCGAGAACTGGATGAAAATTGTGTATCAAGTCTCACCTCTGAAGTTGCCAAGTTTATACTAAACTCCATGCAGAAGGGGAAAAAAACACACAGAGAAAATGTGTAAGAACTTCAAGGAATCCCCATTCTTGAGATTAGTGACCCCATGAGGAAGAAAGAAATTCTTTAATGTTTTTTAACATCTTTTAAAAATGTTAAGAAAGCCCTGTTTTTCAAATTAGTGACCCCATCAAGAGGAAACAATCTTTTAAAAATGTTTTGTGTAAGAAATTATACACGAAAACTCCTGTCTAAAATTACTTCTGAAATGCTAACTAATTGAGACAGTTCAAAGCATCACTCTTCCGGATTTCTGCCTATCAAAGGTGGTCACAGGCGGAGACTCTGGGAAATTTCCTTCAAATGTTGGAAAGAGTAATTATCTTCAAAAAACAAAACCAAGTAACTTTCCGGAAGAAGGCACTGTTTGCAAAACTCCATCAGACTCCCATAGCTGTATTCATCCAGACCACGCCACTGAAACAAAGATTGACCTCGAACATTCTAACGATCTGGAGTTCTGGGAGTCGGCTCTGGTTACATACTGGGCCTGCCCCATCAGGACCTGGCATCCACGTCATCTATAAGTAGACATGCTAAAAGGTTCAGATGCTACCCACGGGCTCACCCACCAGCCCTGCTTACACATCAGGCTTGACAGACATGGCTGTCCACACAGTAGTCACTGCTTTCTTTTGATAGCTATGACTGTGAAATGCCATTAAGAACTTTTTTGAAATCCACCAAGTAACTAGCTGGCTAAGAATTGGAAATGGTCTCAATCAGAAGTAATTTTACAAATAAGATTTATAAACACTTCTTTAAAAAGTTTCCTGCGTCTTCAACACTACTTTTAGAAGACTTCCCAACCATATTTGTATTGTGCTATTAAAGTCGTGCATTTTTTTCCTCATTTTTAAGGCAGCTACACACATTCTTTACGCTTTGAAAACTTAATCTTCCTTCTATTCAGATTTATATATTTAAATTCAGTAGAAATTTAATATTATCATCACACTTCCTTAAATAAACCTATGTCACTGACGAATTGAGTTTAAAAACAAGCTGTTCTTCAGCCCTAGTGTCATATCGAGATGTCTCGCCACCAAGATCTCAGAATCCTTCCTGAGGTGACAAACTGTCCTCGGTCATGCCCCCTTCTTTTTACTTCCGATCTCCTTTCTAGGATGATTTTTTTTTCCAACCCACTCATTTGTTCCCCTTATTTCCTGCTTGTCACTTACCTGTGACCCCTGATTACTCCTTTCCTTATTCCCCGGGCTGATGTTCGTACCACGTGTTTGTGGTGATGGCTGCTTAATGGAACTGTCACAGGCAGGAGAAGGCACACAGGGATCAGACGGGATGCGGGGACACTAGATTCAACACTCCCAGCCTCCTCCGATTCTAGCCCAAGCAGTGGATGGACAGACTGATATCAAAAGTAGGGGACACAATCTTAAAATGTATATTTTGGGGGCATCTGGGTGGCTCTGTCAGTCAAGCATCCAGCTCTTGATTTCGGCTTGGGTTATGATCTCACAGTTTCTGAGATCGAACCCCACATCCGGCTTATGCTGACAGCAAGGAGCCTGTTGGGATTCTCTCCCCGTTTCTCTCTGCCCCTCCCCCACTCACATGTGTGTTTTCTCTCTCTCAAACTAAATAAGTTAATTAAATAGATATTTTTGATGGTTATGCTCCTCAAAAACACAGTAAATAAAGGACCACAGGCTAGCAATTGGAAGTGGTTGCAAGACAAAGGACAAGGAAGGGAGGAAGAAAATTAAGGAAAGGAGAAAACAGGGGAAACAGAAGAAAAAAGACAAAGAACCAGAAGGGAAGAGAAGAGGAGGGCCGAGGGGGCTCAGTCAGCTAAGTGTCCGAGACTCTTGATTTTGGCTTAGGTCATGATCTCAGGGTTCCTGAGATCAAACCCTGTGTAGGTCAGTGCAGAGTCTGCTTGGGATTCTCTCTCTTCCTCTCTGCCCCTCCTCTAGTCATGCTCACTTGCTCTCGCTCTCTCTCTCTCTCAAAATAAATACATTTTAATAAAAGAGAAGAAGAAAGAAAGGGAAAGAAGAGACAAAAAGCAATCACACTAGTAGTTTTAAGAAAAAGGAAGAGGTCAAGGACCTCTGGGACAGCGACAGAGAAAGAAGGTAGGATAGATTCCTGACAAGTGCAGGAAAAATTTCTGCAACTGGTGACCAAGAATGGTAAAGGCAAAGTTATATTATCTGTTGGGCAGTCCTTGGACTAGGGTATTTATGGAGTACACATGATGATTACCACAATGGTTATGTGAAGGCTTCGCCGGTCAAAGTCTGACGTAAAACACAAGGTCCTTGGCACGAAGGGACGTCCATCTTGACCTGTGCATGTGGCTACCCTGACGCCACATCATTCACATCGCGGGGCGTAGCTCTTGGTAAGGTCTTGGGGAAACAAAGAATGTCCTTATCTCTAGATTTAAAGCAGATGTTTTTCCATGAATTTCAGAGAACTTGAGAGTTTCATTGTGATTTTTTTCTAATGACATGTTACCCGACTGTTTTGCCCTGGGGGAGAGACACGGACAAGCTCCGTTGCCCCCATCACGAGTCACCTTCCAGGGCACACAGAGAAGAGTCTGTGGGTGTGGGAATGCCCAATGCCTGTGCTCTGGGCCATCTGATGAAGCTCGAGAGATAGTGGAGGTTGCACAGTTCTCTTGAACCAACCAGAGTCTCTGCTGCATGTGAGAGAATTCTAGAACTTGAGTTAGACCTAGGAGAGGTTTTTAGCAATTAGAGAAGTCGACCTCTCATTTTAATAAATAAAGGATCTGTAGCCCTGAACCCTGAGGCGGGCAGTGGAGTGGCAGAGTCGGTAAGAAAACACGGGGCTGGCCACCACAAGCCGTCACATTCCGCCCACTTTTGCAGTGGCCATCAGAGTAGGGGCCACCGAGTCCTGCACTGGGCCCTAGGGGGCCACTCTCCGTCCCTCCAGGGCAGCCCGGCTTCTGTCTATTTATGGCAAGATACTGAGGGGGCAAGATTTCATTTTTTAAAAGGCTGTTCACAAATTCTTTTCTCAAATCGCCGCTCTGAAACATGAGGTTTGCCTTCCTGAATTACTGTAACGACCTCTCGCTCTCTGCCGAAGCCGCCGTCTCCCGCAGGTGCAGCTGGGGCTGACGGTGGCCAAAACCCTGGAGCATGAAAGCGCCTCTCCTGCCCGGGGAACACGGACCAAGGCCACCGTGCTCTCATCAGGAGAGGGACAAAGTTCTTAGCCCCCGTGCAAAAGTGCCTCAGCCTTAATAATGCTGACAACAGAATTTATGGGAAAATGTTTAGATTTTTAAATTACAGATTTGACAGCCTTAGACCAAAGCAGCACCAACGAAACGCCATGTGAGCAGGGCTAACGCGTCCTCCAGACTGGATTTATGATCAACTCCTTCCCTTCAGCCAGGAGGCACTACTCTTGGACCAAATCCATATGCCTTGCCTCTCTCTTCCCTTATGAAGAGTAGCTTTACCAAAGACTTTGAACCTGCAATTAGAGGACTTCTTCATCTAGACAGGTCTAATTTTTGTCAGGAGGCCATATGAGCTCAATTCACTGGACACCACTTTGCCCTGTCGTAATCTGATCAGCTGCTGTCACAGAATACCATGTGGGTGACTTAGGCAACAGAAATTTTCTGTCCTCACAACTTTGGAGGCTGCAAGTCCAAGATCGAGGTACCATCAGTGTTGTTTCTAGAAGTTTCTGGGGAAACCTCTCTTCCTAATTTGAAAACAGCTGCCTTGTTTCTCTCTCACTGTCCTCATGTGGTCTTTCCTCTGAGTACCTGTGGGAGGAACAAGATCTCTGCTGTCTCTTCTTCGAAGGACACCAGCTTTATCAGATCAGAGCCCGACTCTTGTGACTTCTGTTACCCTTAATTACCATCCTAAAGGTTTTATCTTCAAAGGCAGTAACACTGGGAGTTAGGACTTCAACGTCCGAATTTGGAAGGGACACAATCCACTCCATAATAACTCCTCTTTAAAAAAACGAAACAAAAAAAAAAAGTTTATTTATTTTTGAGAGAGAGAGAGAAACAGAGTGTGAGCAGGGGAGAGGGAGGGAGAGAGAGAGAGAGACACAGAATTCAAAGCAGGCTGAAGGCTCTGAGCAGTCAGCACAGAGTTTGATGAGGAGCTCGAACCCACAGACCAGACTGTGAGATCATGACCTGAGCTGAAGTCAGACACTGAACGGACTGAGCCCCTCAGGCGCCCCTTTAATAACTCCTCTTTATGTGCAACTTTTAATTGGTAAGAAAGAGATAAGAAATAGGAATCAAACATTTTGAAACCAAGAAAGTATTTATTTCAAGGCAGAATACCTGAAGAGAGTTAGATGTTGGTACATGAGCGAAGTACACAAGATCTTCAGAGACAATAACTAGTTCAAGAACATCCAAGCTATACTTGAGACTCTACCTGAGAGAGTCTTTGAATAATAAGTCTACTGAATTATAAGTAAAAATGATAAAAGACGTGAAAGTTTTGCTCCCAGCATGGGTCTTAAATTTATCTGCTTAGAGAGTTGGCACCTCGAGATGCCTCATATTGTAGTGAGCTCATATTGAGCTGCCTGCTGCTTCCGCACATTGCTAATATGGTTATTAACTTGGCCAAAGGAAGCCTAGACGGAAGTGTGGCAATATATAAACGATTTTCCCAGCAAAAGATACAAGCTCGTGAATCAACATCAGGATTCCATAGGTGACCAGGCAGCGAGGTCACAGGTGTCGATTTCAAAGAGAAATTCAAGTCCTTGGCTGCGGGATTGCAGTGCCAAATACTATGTTCATGCGCCAACAGCGCATGATCCGAAGTCCTCACTACATCATTTACATGATCTTTGTACATTTTCAATGCCACATCTTTTTAATCAGAATTAAAGTGTCCAGAAATTCAGCATAATCTACCAACTGCAAGGATGTTCTAAAAGGGCAGAACAAGAGAATGTCAGGATTCAGCCAAGTATCAAATTCGAGAACCTGAATTCATCACCACTTGTGATGATATCAAAGTGTTGTCATGCATTTTGGAATTCAGTCGTACTTTTTTCAAATTAGGTCCTGAGACGTTGCACTTCAAATTTATAAATTTCGACTCTTGGCCCTTAATGTATCGAAAGGCACACACAGTCTAGAGGCTGTGAAAGACCAACACAGATAGTCCAGGAATGAGGGACAGTTTTAACTTAATTTTTAAAATTAAAAAAAAAAAAATAAAGAAAAGGGAAACAAATGTGAAAAAAAAAAAACTAAAAGCATCTAAGTATCAATGACATTAGGCTGGAAATAAGCTTTGTATTCAAATTTCTCCTTAAGTATTTCTCCCACCATGTTGCTCTGAATTTCCTTCATTGTTAAGAAAATGCACTTTACTCATAAATCTTATAAATTCAGTGTAAATCAGCACTTTTCGAACATTACCCATAACCAATTCACACTGCGTTTTTAAAAGGCAACATGATCTGGAAAATGTCACTGAGAAATGTATCATGTTCTTGCGCTTTAAACTGAACAAAGGAGGCTACGCTATGTCCTCAACATGGAACTTACTTACAAGATTAGACGTAACTCTTAAACAGCTGTGGAAAAAAATATCCTAACTCGGAAACACCTCTTTTGGGAATCCTCATCCACTTCTAGCAGATCTGAATTTTTTACTCTTTCTTCAAAAGAAAATAAATATATAGAGTACTACTGAAATATAGACTACCTTTTATAAAAGACCAACGGCAGAAGGTTCAGTCAATGAGGTTCAAAGCATAGTTTGCTGAAAAGGGTTAAAGGTGAAAGTGTAAAACATGGAAGAGCTTGGGGAAGGAGAGGTAATAAATTTAAAGGTAAAACTGTAAAGGGGCGCCTGGGTGACTCAGTCGGTTAAGCGACCAACTTTGGGTCACGTCATGGTCTCACAGTTTGTGGGTTCGAGCCCCATGTCATGCTCTGTGCTGACCACTCAGAGCCTTGGAGCCTGTTTCGGATTCTGTGTCTTCCTCTCTCTCTCTGTCTCAAAAATAAACATTAAAAAAATTAAAATTAAAAAATAAAACTATGGGGCGCCTGGGTGGCTCAGTTGGTTAAGCGGCCAACTTCAGCTCAGGTCATGATCTCACAGTCTGTGAGTTCGAGCCCCGCATCAGGCTCTGTGCTGATGGCTCAGAGCCTGGAGCCTGCTTCAGATTCTGTGTCTCCCTCTCTCTCTGCCCTTCCCCTGCTCATACTCTGTCTCTATGTCTCTCAAAAATAAATAAACATTAAAAAAAAACTTAAAAAAAAATAAGACTATAAAAACATCAGAACAAAAAGTGTGTGCACACAGAATTAAAAACTGTAATAAGCAAAATAAAACAGGACTTCCTATAATGTTAAAAAATATAAACCATACTCCATTTACGACAAATCCCAAGAAAGCCTAAATGCTATTAACAAAGCTGAACTTTCAGGGGCTACTTTTAGTTTACTGTAATCACGTGATCCTCTTCTATAATGGCTCTGTCTACACATCCTGGTCTTGAAAAGAAACACTCATCTGTACACATTTTGATCACAAGAAACTGGCAGGCTAGATTTCAAAGTCTCAAGGTGGGTGGGTCTCTATCCAAAATTCTAAGCCATCTGATCTTGGAAAAATATCTACATAAAGGCAATAACAGTATTTTAAAATGCATTTACAACCCACTCACCTTCACAGATCTCTTTTCGTCAGCATGAAATGCAAAAAAAACAGACTGACTGAAATCAACTGTCCTGAGGAGGTTCCCTTCGGGGTAGGTGGGAAGAGCACAGTTAGAATCCTAACACTCCTCAGAAGCTGGGGGGCCATGTGACCTGTCTAAGTCTCAACTCCTTAACTCACGCTGCCGTTGGTGGTGCACAGCCTCAAAGCAGTGCGCGCAGGAGGCCCCTAACAGAGGACTGTGCACAGAGGGGATTCTCGAACATTTACGGAATCCCTCAGTGTGTGAGTCTAGGTTTCGGAATTCGACACATCGTAAGGTGAAAACCTATTTCATTTTTCCCCATTTTTATTTACTCCTTTGCAGAAAGAGGAGTTTGCTTAGTTAAATTCTATGAGATCTTTCTTTTGAGAATCAGTCTCTACTTGCTTTAGATGGGTACTAGGTGGGAAGGGAAGGAGTAGGAAAGAAGAGGAAAAAAAATCAAATTCTAAATTTTGAAGAACAAATCTTACTTAGGATAAAAGATCTAAGAGTATAAACAACGTGTAATTAGAATGCATTTAAACATATCTAATATAACCTATTTTGTCTACTATCTCCGTATTTGTAGAAAAACTATACGCTTACAGTACAACACACAGAAATTTATACATGTAAGAAAATTAAAGTGGCCTGTTATATATCCAAAGTTAATCATTATGCTGTGTCGTGCTTATTTTTAGGACTATATTCACGAATATACAAACCTGGGATCGTGGGACCTGTCCAGATTTGCTTCAGGCATTTAGTGCTTAATGTTTGTTTTCTTTTATGAGGTCTCAATTTTGCATGAATGCACATTACAGCTGAACAAAAATCTCTAATTATTCTACTGCATTTGAACATTTATTTAATTAGCTTAGGATTTTCACCCTATTACAACTACGGTCTATAATTCGTTATGCACTTTGTCCCAGCTCTATTTCCTTCCCATCCATGACATCCTACGGGTCAAATGTATCCATCTTCTAGAAATCTCAGGACATATGCCAACGCCATCCTCTAGGAAGATGTGTCCTTTGGTTCTCCCAGTACCATTTTGCCAGAGTGCTAAGTTTCCTTGCATCCCCACAAATATGATCTTTAAAAGAGTCTCAGCTAACCTGTGGATGAAAGTACCTTAAATTGGTTTAATTTGTAATTCTTTTGCTCAACCGTGAGGTAGGATATCGTTTCCTGTATTATTTCTCTGTGACGATCCTACTCTTTGTCAGTTTTTCTTGGGTTGCTCTACCTACCAAATTGTATCAACTTTTTAAACAGCAATACTAAGTTTGATTATCTATTGTTCATCTATTTTCTGTTTGCTTTTAGCCTAGTTATATAGTTCATAAAGTCTCCATGAGCCAACAATTTTTAATTTTGGGGAGTCCAACCTTTTTTCTATTTGCTATTTTTCATATCCTTCACCCAAAGCTCCCGTCTCTTTGCAGTAATTAGAAGGTATTTCAGAACTATGTCAACGACAGAGAAAAGGGAATCATTATTCACAGAGGAATATCTACAAGGCACTGTAAGACTTAAGCTGGGATCCTGGGATATGAACTTGTCTCTCTTTGCCACGTGGGACAATGCTCTGTGGGCAAGTCTATCATCCTTTTCCTCTTCCACATCCAGGACTTGGATTTCTTGGCAGGCACAATCAGAGGCTTCTTTGAACAATAACACCAATGATAATCACCCTGGACGTGCTCTGATCCTAGGATATGAAATTCCTACAGTAGCAGAATGTCCGACATGAAGAGTAAAATTATCCAGAAGGGAAACAGAAACAAACTGAAAAATAAGTTTCCTAGAGAATCGACGACATAAAATATCAATGATCCCATCTTAAAAAAAATCGTATTATTAAACAACTAAATGGTTCTTCAATGCATTTACAAAATTCAACGTTTTAAACCAACAGAAATTTTAGGGTCTGGTTGAACTTTTGCCCGAATCACTTAGCCAATTGCCCTGATATTTTTAAATAATGATTTCTTCATGGGAGTTGTGTGTGTGGCCTCCTGTTTCCATATATGTGTTATTTTCTCATGAATTATTGATTTTTCCCAAGACTATCTGCTTTTTTTTCTTTTTTAATCCATCTGTTTTGGACTCTTTCATCAGTACTATGACATGTTAGCCTAAATTATTTTAAATTTTTGGTAGGCACAGCAAGCATCCCTCATTTCTCTTCTTTAAACACTTTCCTGAGTTCCTGAAAGTTGCTCTCTGAAGAGACAATCACCCCACCATCTCCTGACTGGCGCTGTCTGGAAATTATAATTCCCAGATGCTGTATGAAGATGGAGGAAGAGCAGAGTACTAGCCTCGCCAGCTCACTACTGGCACCCACGTGGGAGAGGAGGGCTGCCCAGTCCCTTGGTGGACTCCCACCCCCCCATCGCGCTGTGGGAGAGTTCCACTGCGGCTGTCTGTTTTACTGAGGCCCACCGAGAGCTTGACTTAAAGCAAATGACCAGTCCATCATCAGCTTTTTAAGAACTCTATTTCAACCCTCTAGTTTGGGCAAATTCCTCCCAGACACTACCTATCAGGTGTCAGGTGTCAGGTGTTTGGAGGGGGAGTGGGGAGGGAGTCTTCATAAGAATTTTGTTACTAAGTTGAGAGAAGTGAGGAATGCCTTGCCCACCAACCAGGTGGCATTTTATCTCCAAATCCTCTTGCCTCTTAAGTCTGTGATGTTCACAGGAACACAGTCACTCACAGAAGTCACATCTTACGATGTGCCTTTTCAACATGCTGAGGACAAGCACGGCTTCACTTGCAGAGGGCTTTACAGCCTTCTGTGTGGGAGGGGTGCTCAAGGATAGTGGTCAGAGCACTAACCAGGACTTGTCAGTCACCCACCAGGTAACTGCTCAAAAATCATTGTGAAGGGGCGCCTGGGTGGCTCAGTCAGTTAATTGTCCGACTTTGGCTCAGGTCATGGTCTCACAGTCTGTGAGTTCAAGCCCTGCATTGGGCTCTGTGCTGATGGCTCTGAGCCTGGAGCCTGCTTCAGATTCTGTGTCTCCCGCTCTCTCTGTGCCCCTCCCCTGCTCATGCTTTGTCTCTCCTGCTCTCAAAAATAAATAAAACATAAAAAATAAATAAATAAAAATCATTGTGAAGATGCCTTCTACTAAGAAAATATAAAATTACATCCCATTTAGTGGCATTAGGGGGTGCCTGGGTGGCTCAGTCGGTTAAGCACCTGACTTTGCCTCAGGTCATGATCTCGCTGTTCATGGATTCAAGCCCCACGTCGGGCTCTGTGCTGACAGCTCAGAGTGAGGAGCCCGCTTCAGAATCTGTGACTCCCTCTCTCTCTGCCCCTCCCCTGCTCATGCTCTGTCTCTTTGTCGCTCTCTCTAAAAAATAAAAGTTAAAAAAAATAATGGCATTTTGGGTTATTGGTCTTCAGACAACAATATAAAATCTTCATGAAAATAAGAAACCATTTGGGTGGGAGGAGAATTGGGTGTGGGGAAAATGACATCCTCTGAATGAAAAGGTTAACAAAATCTCAATCAAGATTCTTCGTCAAATCACATTTGCCCCTTTGTATTTGGCAATAGGCATGGAATGTATGAGGTACTTAATTTTCACTGTCTAAAATTAAAGACATTAAAATGATAGGGGTCTTTATACTCTGCTTATGGTATAATTTGTGTCTGAATCTTTTGGAACAGAAGGGTCTTACCACAGATGATCAGAACTCATACTTGGTGATTAGTCTAAGAAGTTAAAGTGAAAATTACTAGGAATACAATCATGCTTTAAATATACATTTTTATATGCCTGTTTACTAATTCACTCGGCTTTTGTTGTAGGAACAAGATCTTGTCCTTGGAGTTAGAACTTGGGTTTCTTGCACATACAATATCTGCAATTCTTTGTTTTGGATGTTTTATTTCATTAACAAGAACTGAGAAATTACAGTCACTTGCAAAATAATCCGAAAAAAAAAAAATTCTTCTGCTACATTTCATAGCAGCCAAACATTGGTAGCTGACTTTCTCTGATCTAATTGGACAACCATTTTTAATTGACTCTCCTTGACCGAGCCTTTCCAAAGCATTAGAGTTTGTCCTAGCGTTTCCACATATTACAGTTACTTTCAGAAGAAAACACTGAGGAAATGTGTGTGCATTCATTTCCTCTAGTAATTTACAAGGCTGAGATAACCAAGTTTGGCTCATATAATCGCATAAGCTTGAATAAATGTAATTCTTTGGGTCACCAAAATTGACACACGTGTTATTAAAAGGCTTCAAACTATGAACTATGATGTTTCAAAAAAGTCACCCTTTCACTTTCCAAGGAGACTGTCCCTAGGTACTAAGAACGAACAAAAACATCAAACCAGCTGTTTGCCACTCCTTAATCCTTTTTCCATTTCCTGACCCTACACCTCCCACCTCAACCCCTAAGTGGCAGCTCCAAGCTCATCCCTGGGAAACTTGTAAATACCGTGTGTGGTTCAACACTGAATGGTGTCTACAAGAAGCTTATGCTATCTGGGATAATAAAGAATAATAAAGGAACAGGAATGTAGCCTCCGACCTCTTACAACCAGAAATGGCCTTTCGGGTTTCAATGCCATTATAGTGTCCAAACAGAAGTTAAGTAAGTCGTAGGTAACGGAGTCAACTTAAAACATTATTGCTGGCAGCCTTCCGTGTATTTTCCTTCCCACAATGTTGTGAACAATGGTCCTATTTGAAAGGAAGGACCACTGCAGAAGTGATCTCAAGTCTTGTTTTTCTCTCTTACTTGTCTTCTTCGTGGATTTTCACCTTCCAAGAAAACGCCTGAGACAGTTTGTCCTCACAGTGCTCACAGCGTCTCTGCTTTGCGTCATCTTACAGGGTGAAGTTTTAATGTTTCTCTAACCATTATTTCTTTTTTGCGTGCATCCCTTAGACTAAAATATTCAAAGGGTAATTTATCTATTCTGCTTAAAAATACTTCATGCTGTCTGCCAGGTTTTTTTCTTTATTCCCCAAAGGAGCCTGATGAATTTTTTGCCCTGAAGTTTACTGCAAATAAAGTATAGTTTCAGTACTTCAGACAGCACCTTTTCAGTGTTGTGTCCCGTCAAGCCCGGCCAGGCTGTGGCCAGGCTGTCAGTTGTCTTATTTGTCTGAGGAACTCTGTTCTTTCAGCTGCAGTCTGTTGACCTAGCCTCCCTTTCAATAACAAAACAGCTTTCAAACCCCCCATGGCCTCGCGAGATTCTGCACCACTCACTTCTGTTCGTATTAAACCAGACATTTTCATGTAATTTCATATTCGCTGCAATGTTTTTTCCATAGCCAAGTAAACTCAACAAGTGAACTTTGGAGATAATATCTTAAAAAAAGAAAAAAAAAAAAAAAAAACCTCTGAGCTGCCACAGTCTAAAGCAATGGGTTTCATTTAAATGTTTCCTGTTTTCAATACATTTGCCTCCTAGAACCATTGTGTGTAACACAAAGTCTGATTCAATTAGAAACTAAGTTGTTACGACTGAATTTCAGCTCAACTGAATTTCAGCTCACGCCACAGAAAGCACCAGAGAGTTGAACTACACTAGAGAAATGAGGAAGGACACCGTGTCTTGCACTGATGTATGGGGTCTTCGTCACTAGAGTGACGGGTTCGTGCAAGTCCTGGTCAAGAGACAGACGTGTAACAAATGAAGACGTTTGCCATGTTTTTTGTTTTTGTTTTTGTTTTTTATCATGGACAGCATTAAATAAATTGAAATGTTGATCATAAATAGTCATCTCTTTCTGTATCGAAAATATTTATACTCCATGTTACCTACCAAGTAGAAGAAAAGGACACCAGAACGCCAGAATGCTTAGGATGAGAACATTTCCAACATGAACACAAACTCAACAGAAACATCCGACACCAATTTGTATACACAGTCAACCCACCGTGTCAATGATGATGTCAACTCCTTGTTTAATAATCTTAAAGCACTACTCTGTCTGATGTTAGTATGCCCCATCTTTTCACTTGGTTTATAATTGCCTGCAATTGCCTCTTTATCTTCAGCATTTCTTGACCGCTTGTTTAAAGCTTTGTTTCTTGAAACCAGCTCATAAGTTTTCTCTTCTAATGTAAGAGTTTTGATTTGTTGACATTTCCTTCAATGTCCTGTATACTGCTTTTATTTTTCCACCTTGCTCTATTGTTAATTTTATATTGTCACTTCCTGTCTTACTTTTGTTCGTAGGACCCACAAAACACATGTCAACTGTTCGCTGCATTGGCTGTTACCCTCTTTTTCCCTGCTGTCATCTCGAGCGGCACACTTTATATGAAGGCGAGATAAAAACGACCTTCTTTAATAAAGACACATAATCCCCCTGCCTTTATCAACAGCATGACACCTTTAAGGACTTTCGTCTCTAACCCGTCACCATTTCCCTGCGCCCAGGGGAGGCCACGGAACACATCTGGGCCAATGAAATGTACGCACAAGTCTCGGGGATCACTGCTAAGCTGAGTAAGCAGAAAGCTTTTGTATGCTTTTTATAGCCTCTCTCTACCTCTCCCAGAAGGACCATGGAAAAGCATTTGTCTTACAATGGTGGAACCACAAAACTTAAGTGGCTTCGGAATTTGAGAGGCCTCCTGAGGTCGGCTGTCTGGCAGAGTCACCCAAGGTGAAGAGGATCAGAATAATCAAGCGAGGACTAAGTTTTTACTGTAGAAAAGCCACAGAAACTTGGGGCCTGTTACCGAAATACAGTGTGTTCTGGGCTTTCCTCTCAAGAGCCCTTCTTTGACACTGATATATTCTCCTGAAAACGCGTGCCACAATGCTTCTATTTCCTTCTGGCTGTATCTCCCCGTATCTTGAACTCTGTATAGAACTTTATTTGGTTGTTGGTTAATGTATCATCTCAATTATTTTTCTCATGGGAGAGATGAATGATCTACATTCTGAACTCACGTTTCTATTTTACTGAGGTATGGGCTATCTTGGCTGGACCTAGAACTTCAGGGTTGCAGTCCTCTCTTCTCGGTAGTGGGTAGATGCCATCCCCATTAATGCTCCACATCCTTGCAGAGGTAAGTCCTCGGCCAGGGTGAGGTTTTTACTCCATAATAATAAAGGAGTTTAACCGTGTACCTTATTTGGTTTCCACGTGATATCAGGCATTCGAGAATTTTATGCAGAATATATGTACATGTTTTCTTACCCAGCCTTAGTTGAGGGAGCTCTTTGGAATTTCAGATTCAAGTCTCCTTCAACCTTAGAGGTGCTCCTTCTATAGTATTTGTGGCAGGCAATCTTGAAGACGTCCCCCAATGGTCCCCACCTCCTGGTGTCTACTTGAGACAGTCCTCTTGTGAAGAGCCCTCAGAGAGTGTTCTAGGCTGGTCTTATGCAGTGTACAGCCCACGTGATGGTATGTCACCTCAGATAAATTTCAGCTTCAAAGGTGTTCTCTCTTGCAATTTTCTACTGAGTTGTTTAATTGGGGAATCATATTTTTGTGTTAATTCCTATCATTATTGGCAGGTAAGGAGTTGTCTCTGCAGAAACACATGGAAGAATTCTACCATCCTGAGACTGAAGACAAGGAAGATTCAGTTTTTTTTTTTTTTTTGGCTTTTAGGTGTCAGATCAGCAGCACAGGGCTGATACAGACTTTCCCACAGATCTCATAAAGATTGGTCATTTCCAACATGCTCAGCTTTTCCCTCTTTCTCCCCAAACTAAGATGCTACCATCCAGTCCATTGAGCAGCCAACAATTAAGAGACCGTACACAGCTAAAGCCTTACCTACATTCTGTTTCATGCAGGTTGCCATTTTTTTTTTTTTTAAGCCACGTAGAGCCAAAAAGCTTGGAGTCAGAAATAAGAAGTGATTTGAGACCATCATTTTCAGAGCCAAATTTTACAGAAAAAAAAAATGTATTCGACTAATGAACCTTCCGTCCTCAAAACAGAAATGTCATAGTGTACACAAAATGTTGCTCAGGAAAAGCCACTGGCCTGCTGATATCACATAATCACTACGTAAAGGAGAGCCGGCTAACCCCTGCTGGAAGGAACTCAAAAGTACGGGGAAGAGAACCAGAAGTTTGTTAGATTTTTAAACCCTGAAGTGTATGGGGTGAAGCAATTCTTGCATTTTTTTTAATGTTTATTTATTTTTGAGATACAGAGAGACAGAATGCAATTCGGGAAGGGATACAGAGAGAGGGATAGAGGGAGACACCGAATCTGAAGCAGGATCCAGGCTCTGAGCTGTCAGCACAGAGCCCGACGTGGGGTTCGAACTCACGACCTGTGAGATCATGACCTGAGCCAAAGTTGGAGGCTTAACCGACTGAGCCCCCAGGTGCCCCCACATACATATTTCAGCCACTCAGAATACAAAAGCACTCTAAGGATTATGAAGTAGTATTTTGCTCCTAAATAAGTTTTTTTTTCCCTAATCACTTAACATCCAGTTCAAGAATCTGTCAAATCCTGAGTAACGACGTGAGAGGGTTCATCTCCCGCCAATGCGGTTAGAAACCAGGGGGAACTGTGCTCAGTGTCAGCTGCAGAGTCCTCGCCCTAAAGCACACGAAGAGCATCTCAGATGTCACGTAATTCTGTCTATAATGATGCTCGTGTCAGCCAAAGAAGATGACCAACATGTCCATAGATATCGTAGAGATGAAACAGGCACACCCCCTGTGCCAGCAGCCCCAGATGAACGGGGGCCAGACCCCTTGCTGCACCCCTGCCATCCTCAACCAGACAAAAATAATACTGGGATGCCTGGGTGGTTCAGTCAGTTGGGAGGCCGACTTCGGCTCAGGTCATGATCTTGCGGTCTGTGGGTTCAAGCCGTGCATCGGGCTCTGTGCTGATGGCTCAGAGCCTGGAGCCTGCTTTGGATTCTGTGTCTGCCTCTCTCTCTCTGCCCCTCCCCTGCTCATGCTCTGTCTCTCAAAAATAAATAAACATTAAAAAAATTAAATAAAAAACAATACTGATGATGACAAGAAGTTTCAAAATAACCTCCAGTCACAGATCTCGTTTGTACCTATTTCACCATGAGAGTGGCAACCCTATCTTTACAAGGGTGACAAGGTGACTTCCCGGTCCTTGGGGTCCCTGTGAGACTTCTGCACTGAGAATGCACATGTATCAAAGGCAGCGGTAGGGGGACTGGAGAGAGGGGGAATCGCTCCCCCACGAAAGGACATTAACATGTCGCTGTGGAGGCGCTGGAGTCTAAGCAAGCCCATGGTGCCAAAGGGCAAAAGTCATGGCCAAACCGCAGATTCGTCCCCCCAGCGCGGACAGTCCGAAAATAACACGCACGAAGGTTGGAGGCTAACTTCCGCTGAAAGGAAAAGTTGCCTCTAAACGTTCAGAGAGTCAGCCCTTGCGTCTGGAAATTCCGGGGTTTACCGTGATCCTTATTTCCCACCCTGCACTTTTCTTCTTCAGTTCTGTCGGCACGAGGACGTTCCAGGATCCTAATTTTTTACTCAGCATGTTCAAAATGGCTGTATGGTTTCTTCAAATGGTTCTGATTTGAGGCCACAAAAGGAGAATTCCTTCAAATTCGCAATAAAGGACAACGTTTCAAGCACACAATTATCTACTAATGACGAAATCCCCCCTTCTCTCCACGGTAAACACTCCATGTACTTCCTGCAGAGGCAAACTGGAAGGAAAAAAAAACAAACAAAAACAAAAACAAAAAAACCAATGTAACAATGCTGGCTGAACCTTCTTTTCCAAGCCATGGTTCAAAAACACGAAGCTCATTTCACTAACCAGTTTAAAAAAAAAAAAATGATTCTCAAGAATATATGATGACGGGAAATTCTTCCAGGCATCTTGGGGACTTATTTTGGTCTTCCAAAAAGTCCAGCTTGTAGAGAGAATTATGAAGGCCAGAAAAAGAGAAGACTCCATTTTTTGTTTTTTATAATATTTCTTTTCCCTTGGTGGCTTTTTGAATTTTACGTCAGGCAGTCCCTTTATGTATGCTTAGTCCTCACACACTCATGATGGCACTAAGCCTTTCCACAGCTATTCATTTTGAAAGGATAGTGGTTTGAGACTTTTGTGTCTTGTGGGAGGGTAGGGGAGGACATTGTGTGTGTCTGTCCTTAGCTACATGCGGTAGGAATGTCTAAAACTGAATTTTACTATAAACTACTTACTATTTGCTACTTCTTATATTGTTCTGTCTGCTTTGCATGTAGATATTAATTTAATTGCCACAACATCATATGAGGTAGGTAATGTTCTCTCCACTTTAGAAATGAGAATGCTGAGACACAGATGGTTAAACCCATTTCCCTCAGCTATAGAGCTGATACAGGATATCGCGGGGTGTAACTAAGGGCACGTGGCTCTCAAGTTCACTCTGAACTCCCCAGCGATGGAGTGAAAAGCACTTACACTATGTATAAATTTTTTACTCATTAATGTGCACTCTTGTTGTAGCCCTTGAGCTGTTTGTTCATTACATTGGTTCCTAGATTGACCATATAAATGAGGACAAGCCCTTGTTCACTGGGAATGCTGAATCCGCTAGGTTGTGCTGCCCTTTACTCTCAAGACAGAAGATGCACCTTCAAGAGGCACCTAGAAACAAACGAACAAGTAAAACAGAAAAATACCAAAAGCCCTACACTCAGCACACACCGGAAACACTCCGCCACAAGCAGCAGGAAGGCAGTGGCAGGCTGCGTTCTTCTAACGAGTCGTCAGCAACTCCTCTCATCTCATGTGCTCTTCTGTGAGCTTTGCAACTGCCCCTAGGAGTCCCACGCCCTTGAGTCTAGATGGGCTGTGACCGGTCCCACCTCTCTCAGACCTCTGCTTCCAGGAAGCGAGAAGCCTGAGCAGTGGACAAGCCACATGTAGATGCTGTGGTCAACACCACCGGCCAACCCGGCCTTCAATTCATCCCAGCCCAGAGGCAGCTGCTCGTGATTCCAAACCACCGTCACGCATGTCAGCCCCCGCAGAGGCCCAGACACCATGGAAACAGGAGTAAGTGCCCAGCGATACCCTGCCACATGGAGTATTCCTGAACCCCAGAATCTAGGAGGGAAAATAAACAATGATTTTTTTTAAAACAAAGCCCAAGGTAGGAAATAGAATCGGGTGCCTAGAAATGAAGGTCTGCCCAAACAGGCAGGATGTGTTTTCAAGACGATGGGTCAAGTGGAAGCCAAAAAGGCCTGTGGTAACCTGAAATGCTGCCCGCCCCCTACTACGCCCCCAGAAGACATGCTCACGTCCTCATTCCTGGGGCCTGTGAATATCGCCTTATCCAAAGTTCTCTGCAGGTGTGATTAATTACAGGTCTTGTGATGAGGAGACTAACCTGGCTTATCCAGAGGCATCGTAAATGCCACCATAGGGGTTCCCGTGAGAGAGGCAGGGGTACTGACACAGAGAAAAGCAGGCAACGAAGACAGAGGCAGGAAACAGAGCGATGCAGCCACAAGCCAGGGCAGCTGGAAGAGGCAAGGGGCCAGTTCTCCACCAGAGCTTTTCAGGGAAAACACAGCCCCGCCCACACCTTGATTCTTCCCAGTAACACTGACTGCAGACTGGTCCTCCAGAACAGAGACAATTGGTGTCTGTTGTTTCAAGCCCCTAGTTTATGGTCATTGGTCAGAACAGCCACAAGAAGGGAACAGTGTGCCCTTAAAAGGTAGTTAGAAAAGGTTTGAGACTTCGGAGGTGGTTATCATACACCAGGGGAAAGAAAACTCATAGGTAGTTATAGGAAGCTTAGCAACAGTCACCCACGGTCACACGGAGAATAAGAAATACACCAATGAACTCAGCTGGGTAAGGTGGTTTCAGGACAGGAGGCAAAGTCCATGTGGCTTCCTCTAGCTCCTATGGTACAATCTGAGAGCAGAGAGACTAAAAGCAGGTGTTGAGGTGTTAGGAAACTATTTCCAGGCAGGAAAGCTTCTCAGGCAAGAAAGGATCTTTGGTTCAAATATTAAAACCAGAATCTAGGAGAAAAATATTGTCTCAAAGAAAAGACAAACCCTTCAGTTAATTGTGAAAACCATCATGAAACCCTAAGATCTACCCCCATGACCTGCAGAAATTTTCAGATAGACAAAAACCTCTCTGATGGTCTTCAGGGTGTGCCTCTGTTTAAAAAAAAAATCAGGTTTTAGAAAATTCTTAATGACATTATTCCACAGAAGCTGCACTAGAGGCCTGAAGTCGAAATGGGCTTATCTCTAAGATTTGCGAATATATGGATTTTACCTCAAGGGCTAGGTTCATAAATTGACAAATAACAAAGTTCTTAAACTGTCTTTGCTGAGACTAAAAGGGACAGACAGGACAAAATGAAAAAAAAATCCTTGAATCCTTGAACAACTGACAAGATACAAGATAAAAACAAAAATAAACAAAACTCTGCTTAGCTGTCAATACAGGTTATGGCTTATGAAAAAGTAGAACTCAAGGGTTGGACAAAGAGCTCAGGATAGACCCAAAAGCCATAGGAACATGTCTCCGGTTGTAGGGCTAAGCCTTGCTCCAGGAGCAGGTAAACACGTTCCCTACCAGATTTCAGAACTGCTATGGGACAGTGAGTATATCGTGGAACAGGAGAGTTTGCCATGATTTTCCCCATCTGCTTATCCATTGTATGTTCGCAGCTCTGGGGACACATAAACTGTCACTTCTGTTCACAGACCAGATGGAGAGAAACCATAGTTGAGAAACTGCATTCATGGTGTCTTATTTACACACTGCCTAGTTTAGAGGTCAAGATTCTGGGCCTTGAGCCTGAGATAAAAACTTAAATAGAAGGAGATGTTTTGGGGTCTTGACAGTGAGTATTTTGCGTGCCATGGAATGGGAACCGCTGTGGCCCAGAGCATGAATCGTGGCAGGCTAGATTTCCTAAAGACAGCCACCAAGTAGATCCTGTCCAATCCAAAATGCTTTCATGAAACGTGCTTTGCTACCTCCCATCAAGAACTGCAGTCTATTGGCCTTGCCCTGTCCTTAAATCTGGTGGGTTTCTGGTTGCTTGAAGCAACAGAGCACAGTCCAGGGCCACTATAGGACTTTCAGACTGAGGCAAGTTTGCTGCCCTTATGCTGCTGGTCATTTGAGATACTCACTCTGGGCACTGCCTCCTGCTATGGTCTCTCCCAGAACTTAGCCACTGTGCTGCGTGTATCACAACCCACACCGCAAGATCATGAGTAGCTGCACCCGTCAAGAGTCCCAGCTGAGTCCAGCCCTTGAGTCATTCCACCCCAGACACCAGACATGTGAGTTAAGTAGCCTTCGGATGATTCCAGCCCTCAGATATTTAAACTCTCTTTGCCGAAGCCCCAGATATCAGGCAGCAGACACAAGCCCACAAGCCATCCCTGCCATGTCCTATCTGAACTCCTGATCCAAAGAATTAGTGAATGTAATACAATTATTGTTGCTTTATAGTGATACATACGGGTAGTTGTGTAACCACGATAGATTTTACGAAAGTACACAAGTAAAGGAAGACTTGATTAAAAAATACTGCAGAGGTGGACAGATAACATTGTGAATGCTTTTGTTTACACGAAGAAGTTAGGCTTTCGGAGGAATCTAAATCTCCTGCAAAGGCATAATGAGACCAGTTAGTGCTACATACATTACACACAGTTCATGACTAATAGCAGCAAAAACAAACACGTGCCCAATAGCAGCATGGACCAAGCGTGTCCATCAACATACTTCTGTGTTAGACAGCTGCTTGACGAATGTAAGCAAGTAGTTTGTTTTCAAGCCTGCCTGATTTGCCAAAAATACCAATAATGTTTTAAGCATGGGGTTGGAGGCAGGGAGGAGAGAGAGTGGAAAGGAATTTTAAATTACCAAAGAGACGTCCAGCCCAAACCATGTTAATAAAAACAAGACTTTATAGCAAAGTTGCCAGATACTCCAATGAATTCAAAGCATTTTTAATTCTTACCAGGACACAAGATGCTTTTCCCGTGATAACTTGTCTCCTTCACAAACACACGCATACATGGTTAATAGGCAGCACTCCGCTGCCAGGTAGGTCTTCACACGTCTTATTGAAAACAGGGCTCACTATTTGTACATACACAAAATACTAGGTTTTAGAACAGACTCTATTCTCTTTTAAACAAAACTAAAAGGCAGAGAGAATCTTTTCATTATTCTGATTTGGCACAAGTCAACCTGCTTATATAAAGGACGACAAGACCAGGTGAGTGAATCTCCTCACGCTGGAAAATAAAGAATTAATGGAATTATCCAACGAGGTAGCCAAGTTCATGGGTAACAGGCTGCCTTTGTGTTGTTGTCTGGGCAAGAGGTTCTGTGACAGAGTCTGTTTCCAACCTCCTTATCATTGTTGGCACAATTCAATGTCTCCTATAGGCCACCCCTGGGTCCTTGCCTCAGGGACTCCCAGTCCCAATGTGGTTAACTTTCCTCACATAGAGTCATTCTCATGCTTAGAGTTTCCTCACAAAGAATCCCTCTGCCGATTAGCGTTACTCTCCTGCAACTATCTGAAGAGATTTAATAAGGCTCAGATGATAGGTTATACCCTCCCTGATAATTTCCCTATTTTAAGATGAAAGGACCAGTAATCCTAATATCTACAAAATCCCTTTTGCCATATATGGTAACATGGTCAAGGGAGAAACACCAATGGTAGAAGATCTTTGGTGTCATCTTAGAATTTTGCCTCCTCCACCTGGTAACACCTCATCAATGGAACCACATTGTTAAGATGACAAAAAAATAAAAATAAAAAATTCACTAATTTGCCTCCATCCCTCTGTATTTCAATGGCTAATTTCAAACGTAAGGAACTATGCCCTTCAAACGTAAGGAACTATGCCCTTCTAAGTTTCAAGTCACAAGTGAATTTAGGGTTCCGCTTCTGCTCCTGACCAACTCTGTGATGGCAGACCTATCCATTCATCTCACAGAACCACAAGTTTTACATTGGGAAAGGAAAAGAAGGAAATAATACACATTTCATAGGGTTTTGTGAAAATTAAATGAGCTAATAAATGTAAAAAAAATATTTAGTTCTATATTTAGTTCATAGTGG
Source organism: Paguma larvata (assembly GCA_030068075.1). Lineage (NCBI taxonomy): Eukaryota > Metazoa > Chordata > Mammalia > Carnivora > Viverridae > Paguma > Paguma larvata. The sequence goes on from CM057823.1 coordinate 32,105,864, forward strand.
GCACTGAAAAGAAATCCCTAAGCTCTATCCTTCTCCCATGAAATTGTAGGTGGGCTGTATGCACAGTATTTATTTCAACCCCTGTGACCTCAGGTACTCAGCATCTTTTATCAGTATCCTTTTACAAAGCACCCACACGGGGCAACTTTTTCAACACTCAAATTAAGACAGAGCAATAAGCCATCAGCAGATGAGAACTGAACATTAATTCTGGGTATACCAATATTCATGGAATTGGGCTACAACAGTTAATATCGATGTACATTTAGTGGGAGAATTTGGTACACATAAGAAACAAAGAATAAACTTCTGGCAAATTTGATTTCAAGTGTAATGTCAGTAAGCTCTGCAAAAGTTCTGTTAACTTTATAGCAATTCTATTTTTTTAATGCTTATTTACTTTTGGGAGAGAGAAAGAAAGAGAGACACAGCATGAGTGGGGGAGGGGTGGAGAGAAAGGGAAACACAAAATCTGAGGCAGGCTCCAGGCTCCCAGCTGTCAGGACAGAGCCGGATGCATGGCCGAATTCGTGAGCTGTGAGATCATGACCTGAGCCAAAGTCAGATGCCCAACTGGCTGAGGCACCCAGGGACCCCAATAGAGCCATTTTATCTATATAGGAGAGTATCCCCTAATATTAAGCCTATATCTTTCTCTATTAAGTTATAAAGTTACTAATACTTGTATTTGTCATGCTTCAGAAAACTCCAATGATTTCAAGTAAAATACTTGTGCCCATTCTGCGGATGAAATTTGAGGGTAATTCAAGTAACTCCTCCAGGATTGTTAAAAAGTTAATGGCAGGATTAGGAAAATTCCAGAATGATCATCTCCCAAAGCAGAGCAAGCCCCAAGTCCTACACCACGCCATGGTCCATGACGCTAGCTTTACCATCACTCCTATGTCCTCCAAATGTTTCGGCGCTCGTATTCATACAGCGTAGTGACATGAGCATAACCTATATCCAAATAGTGAGTTAACACGGGTCAAGGTTTGGTTTGTTGAGAACCGAGCCCTGCTTTCCAACCCTAAGTACGTATCTTATGGGTTCAGAAAGATCATATTCTCAAGCTTTTTTTATTCGTGTTGTTCTGTACAGAGCATCCTAGAAAAATCACTCACTCCACAATCAGTTGTTGGTAATAACTGAGGAATGGACATGGAAAGTCAGAGACTTGAAGGAAAACAGATGTTTCCAAGGCTTTTTTTCCCCCCTGATACCGGAAAAAGAAGAAGAAAAAAAAACAAAACAAAACACAACAACAACAAAACAGAAAAACTTGCCTTGCTTGAGTGTATTTTCTTCTTAAAAAAAAAAAAAAAAAGTGAAAAAGCTGCATTTCTCCCATAAATGAATTCAAAAACACCAAGTATCCAAACTACCACCAGAATAATTACACTAGACCAGATCAGAAAGTTGGCATTTTTATCGACTCATCTGCAACTATTCCAGAAATTTTGAAGCACAGGGCTGGTTTCTATCATTAGAGTTTGGAAAGCAGGAAAAGAAAAAAAAAAAAAAAAGTTGAAAGGATTTTGGAAATACATTACTGAGACCTCTAAATTATTTTTTCCGCAATTAAAGTTTTAATAATTCTTGCAGATTTTCTAACTTTTGGAAATGTAGGTGAATTCAAAAACTAGAATTATGATTTTTTAATCACAAATGGCCATTTAACGATCGAGGAGTCCCCATTAAGTTTAAAATGAGCTGACAAGAGATAAATGGATATTGTTTTCCTATTTGTATATGTTTTCCAAATCCTCTTTGATGCTTTGCTGGTTTATTTTAATTGACCAATGTACTTTCAGTAAAGGAACTCAAGCTACGTAACATTCCTCTTGGACTGAGAGCTGTATTTCAATGGCCAAATCCCTAATAAACCAAACCACAAAAGTATTTTGACAATTAGAAAGTTAATATGGAAGTTCTACCAGTTCTTAAAACTAGTTTATATGCCTAAGACTTTACTTAAGGATGACCAAGTATGGAGAAACTAACTAATTAGTAATAGGTGGTTTTTTACAGAGTCTACACAGAAACATGTAGTTTTTTCATTCAGGAAGTATAGAATATACCTGGATGTTATCTATTTTATTCTTCTTCTTTGTTTCCCTCAGTAAAGCTGGCTTGATTCTCAAATTAGTTTGTGTTCACGATCAAGTATCTTTTATTCCTAAAAGAATAACTGAGCATTATTTTATCCAGCCTCCTCATTCCTGTTTGTGAGGATTTCAAATTAAGCACCGTAAGTACAATAATATTGGACTTGGACTGTATGACCGGCCAAGCAATTACAACGTTGCCTTCCGGATCGCAAGCAGAATAGCCCCTGCCTTGCTTTCAAAGGATTCTACCAAAATCCCAATAGGGTCTGCCATTACTGTTCAGATCTTGCTAAGTCTGGACTGCACCCCCCACATGCCCCCAAAACCCAATACCCCTTCCCTGTTCCCAACACTGTCCTTTCTTGGCATCCGTCACCTTTAGGGATAGCATGTCCCATTCTCGCTCACCTTATTGATATTTTATCTCTACTAATCATGTCATACTTTGTCCAAAAACTATTTTCATAGCGAACCAGGTTATAAGGAATATAACCTCATTATCAAACATTCAGAAAACAAATAAATTTTAAACTTGCACTAATTATATCACCAAGAAATACACTTAGTTAATATTTTGATGTAATATTCTTCAAAAATTTTGTTATGGAATATACTTTTTATAATTTTTTAATGTTTTATCATTTATTTTTGAGAGAGAGAGAGAGTGTGAGCAGAAAAGGGTCAGAGAGAGGGAGACACAGAATCCAAAGCAGGCTCGAGGCTCCGAGCTGTCAGCACAGAGCCCGACGCGGGGCTCAAACCTACAGACTCTGGGATCATGACCTGAGCCAAAGTCAGACGTTTAATCAACTGAGCCCTCCAGGTGCTCCTGGAATATACTTTAAAAATGGTATCCTACTGTTCCTAATACCTCATAAGCTCTATTTTCATTAGTGACTAATTATAGACATTCTAGTATGTATCTTCTCCCGTCTCATCCCTCTGTTACTCTTCTGAGGCTGTGTTATCTCAATGCCCCACAGAGTTGTACCAACACAGAGTGTGAGATACACACACCTAGAGCCATACACAATCACTAACATATTGCAACTTTTGCCATTTATGATAACTGGAATAAAAATAAATTCACTGATGTGTAGTGAATTTTCAGTTAAATTTTAAGTAACACTTTGAAAGAAAAACAAGTTGTCCTATAAATGTATTTTAGAGATTTATATGACAGAAATATAAATACACAAACAGTTGTTAAAATAAATTGAATCGGAAAAGATTCTAAAAAGGAAGATGGTTCTAGAGAAGTAAGGTTCTCTAAAATTCCGATTTTATCTTTAAAATGATCCGTACGACAAAAAAAAGTGGGAGCAAGACATCGAAAGCCACAGTTTTGACTACGTGGAAACATCTTTGAACATCAACTAGGGCGTCTCAAACTTGAGTAATGAATAGATTCATGTCGAGTGTGTGGGAATCTCTTTGGGATATGCAGATGCATCTGGGGATTCATGGTCTGATTCATGGTGTAAGAAACTGATTTTGTTTCAATTTGAGAGAGAGCGAGACAGAGCACGTGCACAAGCTGGGGAGTGAGGGGGGGAGAGAGAGAAGGAGAGAGAGAAGGAAAGAGAGGGAGGGAGAGGGAGAGAGGGAGGGAGGGAGGGAGAGAGAGAGAGAATCTTAAGCCGGCTTCATACTAAGCGCAGACCCTGACACTGGGCCCCATCCCACAACCCTAGAATCATGACCTGAGCTGAAATCCAGAGTCAGACTCTCAACTGACTGAGCCACCAAAGAGCGCCAAGAAACCGAATTTTAACTGCACTCCTACAAAGCAGGAACAACACAGAAACAGCTGGCTCCTTGTAGAGCACAATTCCCACAGTGAGCACATGTGTGATTAAGTTCCCTTAAGCCCTTTCAGCATGATAGAACGTAGGATTTTAGCTCAGCTGAGGAGTGGAAGTCACTGCTCCATCGCCAGAGAACCTAGAGGTAACACACCAAATGGTGTTTTCAAGGCTGGCCCCAAGAGGTACCGTAATTTAAACTTAAGATGAACGTAGGCAGGTAGCAGTTACGTTCACTTGAATAAAGAATATAAACTTTCTTCCTTTTTTTCTCTTCTGGTGTCATTCACCGGCTCTCTCAAACTCCGTTGTTATTCTCTGCCCCTAATACTTTGATTTCCATCACGTGGCAATCATTGTATTAGGGGCAGGGTGAAGAATTTAGATTCATTCAAGAAATAAACCAGTTATTGCAAGTATGCAGACATTTGTACTTGTTGCTTCCCTTAGGCTTTTACTTCGACACTGCTAGATGATATATAATGTTAATAATTTAAGGAAGATAGCCACAAATAAAGTAAAGGCAATGAAATTATTCCCAAAGTTATGGTACAGTGATTAAGACAATGCAAATGCTGCAATGGAGTTAAATATTTTAATAATGTTCTCAGTCACTATGGAAGTTATGAAATGAAGTCTCAAGAGGGCAGGAAAGTTTATTCTCATCTCTAATATTTTTGGTCAGCTTTTGATTATGAGGCTCACTGAAAATTTCCTGTATATATATAATATGGAGTTCAATTTTATTCAGAAGTTTTCATTTTAATTAAGTCTCCATAGATTTATTTATAATCTGAATAGAAAATTTCATTCAGAGCTTAGCTCTTAGGAAGGATGGAAGTATATCTTAGGAATATATAAAATATGTGTTGCTTTTCTGTCTAACATAATCCAAAAAACTAAGGACAGTATTAGGTTTCCAGTAACACTGAGGGGGAGCCGCAGCGATTTCCCATGTATGCCCCGCCCACATACATGCATAACCTCTCCCGTCACCAACGTCCCCCACCAGAGTGGTACATTCCTTACAACTGAGGAACCTAAACTAACATATCATTATCAATCAAAGTTCATAGTTTACCTTTGAGTTCACTCTTTCGGTAGTACACTCTGAGTTGGAAATACACAGAATGACATGCGTCATCATTATATTATCATAAGGAGTATTTTTACCCTCCTAAAGATCCTCCTCCCTTTGATTCCCGGAAATCACGGCTCTTTCTACTGTCTCCATAGTTCCGCCTTATCTAGAATGTCACATAGTTGCAAGTGGAAACATACAATATTTATCTCTTTGCGACTAGCTTGTTTCACTTAGCATAATACTCCCCAGTTTCATCTGTCTTGTAGCACACGTCCAAATTTCCTTTCTTTGCAAGTCTGAATAATATTCATTTTAAGTATTTACTCAAAGAATACAATAATACTGATTCAAAGGGATACACACACCCCAATATTTATAGCAGCATTATATACAATAACCAAATTATGGAAAGAGTCCAAATATCTAGCAACTGATGAATGGACAAAGAAGATGTGGTACATATATACAAATACATATAGATGTTTCTATACATACGCACATGTATGTGTACACGTGTATGTGTACACACATATATGTGCATATATACACACACAATGGAATATTAGTCATAAAAAATGAAATCCTGCCATTTGCAACAACATGGATGGAGCTAAAGAAAGTATGCTAAGCAACACATCAGTCAGAGAAAGACAACACCATATGAGTTCACTTATATGTGGAATTTTATAAACAAAACAAATGAACACGGGGGAGGGGGGAAGAGGCAGACCAAGAAAGAGACTCTTACCTACAGAGAATAACCTGATGGTGGCTGGAGGGGAGCTGGTTGTGGGGATGGGTTAATAGGTGACGAGACTGAATGAAGGAGGGCACTGGTGGCGAGCACTGGGTGTTGTATGGAAGAGAGAATTCTACTCCTGAAACTAATACTGCACTGTATGCTAACTAATTGGAATTTAAATAAAAAGTTGGAGAAAAAAAAATTCAAAAAAGATTTTTCCTCAATGACATGTACTTTACCTGGAGGTTCCAAAGTCCATTTTAAAGCCATAAAACGTCCCCAGATTCCTTGTGTAACTACTGTAAGAAGTCTACCCTGAAGGGAGAATAGATCACCATTCATGCCCTGCTCTCCGAATCTGGTGGGCGGGGAAAGGGGGCAGCCATTTGGAAATGCTACAGATAACACTTCTGGTCTTTATAATTTTATTCTGCCACACATGTCAAGTCCTCACAACACCGCCAAATATACAATAAACCCTGATTTGTTTTAAATCTGTAGATTAGCAGAGTGTGTATTAACCATTTTACAAGGAAACGGAAGTACAGAGGTGACTTACTGGCTAACCATTCAGGCAAGTGGAAGAGACAGAGCTAAAACCTGAGTTCCCGGTTACTTTCCTGTGTTTTTCCCAGAAAACCGTGTGGCCCTAGGCGGTTGGTTACGAGAGATACTAAGTTGTTCCTCATATGTGCCAAGGCAGTCACTCATAAATCTATCTACTTTCAAGTGAAAATTCAACAGAGCTAAGGTAAGAATACCACTTTTGAAATATTTTGCAAGTTATAAGCCTTTCCCTAATACTTCCCTAATACTTTATCGATGTTTAAGTAGACTTCTCTGCCATAGAAAAATGAATGTACAAGAGCATGAAAGCTCAGTGCTGTGGTAGACTTTGGAGGAGGAATGCTTTGGGAATCTTTGGTACACATTTTGTACAATTTCTACAAAACTCCACTTGTTTCAGAAAATAGGACTTCAGAGAGGTCTAAGATTGTTCCGTGTGTGAAGGTGAATGAAGCTGTGCACTAGTGAGCGTTCCCAAGTCGACTTTCAAGACGAGGAGTAAAATAATGAGAGAAACAAGAGTGATAATATTGTTTGCTCAACAAAATTGTGGGGCCAAATTTTAGGTATTTATGAGCTCAGTGGAGTCTCCTGATACTATCTTTAAAGGGCCTCCCCTGAAATATAATAAGTGAGGGTGATAATTAGATTTTACATGGACTCATATCAATTTTTATAGAAAATAAAGGAACATGCAGTTCAATTTAGGCAAAGTAGGCAGCAAAAATTTTCAGGTTCACCAACTACCCATAAATGGGATCAGTATGTACAATACACTTGTACAATTCATTCTCCTAAGGAGAGGGCAAAAGAAATGTCAGTGATAGAAAAAAAAGACTTAAATGGTGAATTTTTGCCTAAAAAATCCACCCAACTGACCTTTTTTTTTCTTCAATTCACTTATTAACCAGAATGTGTTCTTATTCTGTTAAAAGAAAAAAAGGGGAAAAAATTAAGGTGCAAATATTTTCTTCTGTGTTTACTTGTAATATCTGTGTGTTATATAACATCACTGACAAGAACGCCATACACATACGAATGTAACATTTATTTAATGTGGTTACATTACAAGTGCCCAGTAAAAGCTCTTGAGATTATTAGATCATCAGCAACCCTGAGCAATTATGGTCTTGAATCCTGAGAAAATAATGTATCATAACACATCAGATATTCCTTAATAGCTTGGGAAACCACAACATTGAGTTTTATACATGATGACCTTTTAAGGAAAGACTTCCCATAAGCTTTGGAAACATTCTTATGATTTAGGAAGAAGTAGGACTTGGGAAACCCCAGTGAACTTGCCAAATATATGAGCAGCCATTTTGTTCTGTTTCATCTCATGGGTTCTACCCGATTTTTTAGAGAAAAAAAAAACAGAAAAAATATTAGACTTTGTTTATATGTAATAGTATTTTCAGCTATATGTATATGGAGTGTGACTATTGAATTTCGCTTTGAAGATAGTTAAATATAAACTTGAAATTTTAAATTTTTCTTTCTTTAGCAGCTAAATATACTGTAGCTGTGAATGCAAAGTTGGGTAGAGAGGTGTACAATTGGCTTTCTTGCTTTCTTAAGGGGTCCCAAGCTGGCCCTGACACACTATGAAATTGTTCACAAATTTATTAAAAAGAGTGGGATCCAGGGCGGACTCTGAGCCTCCAGTACCACGATGCCTCAGAACACCCACAATCACGGTTACCAAATTACAGACACGGTGACTTTACTCTTAAATGAGTTTGTTGCCTCCCTCCAGTGTGCCAATACCAAATTTGTGTTAGAACCCTGACTACATAATCATCACCCTGAAAGCCAAATGCCTCCATCCCAATCGCCATCCTTATTCCCACAAGCAAAATGGAGTGTGTATGAACCTTTTGGTTCATGTTGTCCATTTCCTCTGTAAAGTTGCACTCAGGTCATGCCTGTGTTTGTGCTGACAAGTTTGAGAAAGCAAGAAGTTAAAAACAGAACCACCCTGCAATCCAGCAATTTCACTACTAGGTATTTACCCAAAAAGTACTAAAGCACTAATTCAAAGGGATACATGCACCCCTATGTTTATTGCAGCATTATTTATAATAGCCAAGATAGGGAAGCAGCCCAAGTGTCCACTGATTGATGAATGGATAAAGACAAGGTGGTATATGTATATACAATGGAATATTATTCAGCTATAAAAAGGAATGAAATCTTGTCATTTACAATAATATGGATAGAGCTGGAGAGTATAATGCTCAATGAAATAATTCAGAGGAAAGAAAATACCGTATGATTTCACTCAAGTAGAATTTCAGAATCAAAAGCAGGCAAAGGAAAAAAAGAGAGCAGGGCAAACCAAGAAAGACACTCTTAACTACAGAGAACACACTGAGGGGTACCAGAGGGGAGCTGGAAGGGGTATTGGGTAATAGGTGATGGGGATTAAAGACCACACTTGCTATAATGAGCTCTGAGCAATGTATAGAATTGCTGAGTCGCTATCTTGTACACCTGAAATGAATGTAACACTATATGTTGATACTAGAATTAAAAAAAAAAGCTTAAAAAATAGAAAAAAGAAGTGTGAGTAACTTTTCTTATTTCTATTTGAGGAGCCAAGATTCATAAGGTGGGAAATACCCTCAACACAAATACTTAAACTGAGCTGGGTAGCCAGGAAATATGATGAATAACACCAACAATGACTACTTACGGTTTGCTTTTTTTTAAATTTTCTATTTTTCAATTCACATGCAATTTTAAGAAATAATGCAAAGAGATCCTGAGTACCCTTAAAACCAATTTTCCCAAAAGTATTCCCAAAAGTATACTACACCACAGCCAGAATACGGACATTGACCTATCCGAGATACAGAACCTTCCCATTACCACTAGGATTCCTCATGTTGCCCTTTTATATACACACCTACCTCCCTTTGGCTCCCATCACCCGCCCTCCCTTTCCCCTGACACCACCCCACACCTAACTCTTGGCAACTACTAACACATTCTCCATTTCTGTAACACTGCCATCTTAAGAACGCTCGATAAATGGGATCATTTAGTATGTAACCTTTCAGGAATGGCTTTTTTCCGTTCTGGATAATTCTCTAGAGATACACACAAGTTTAGGTATGTCATTAGTTCATTCCTTTTCATGGCGCAGTGGCGTTCCACGGTGTGAATCTACCACAGTGTGTTTCACCACCAACTCACTGAGGAACGTCGGGGTGTTGGCTCTTTGGGACTATTATGAATCAAACTGTAATGAACACTGGTGCACAGAGCTTTGGTGTGAACCTAAGCTTTCATTTCTCTGAGATAAGTGTTCTGAAGTCCAATAGCTAGATTGTGGGTAGTAGCATGTTTTGTTTTTAAAGGAGATGCCAACTTGTTTTCCAGAATGGCTGTACTATCTTACATTCCATACAACAATGTGTAAGTGATTCGGTCTCTCCGCATCCTTTCTAGTATTGGGCATTGTCATTTTCTTTTTTAAAATCTAAGCCATTCTCATAGGTGTGTAGTTTCAAATGGAATTTTAGTTTTAGTTTCAAATGGAATTTTAAATTTATTTTTCCTAGTGGCAACTGATGAGTAACATCTTTCCAAGTGCTCCTTTGCAACTCGTTGGTTGTCTTCATGCATTTTTCCCATTTTCTAATGCAATTGTTTGTGTTGTCATTGAGTGCTCATAGTTCTTTATATATTCTAGAAAGGAGTCCTTTGTCAGACATATGGTTTGCAGGTTTTTACAGTCTGTGGCTTCTATGTCAATTCTCTTCATGTGGGCTGTCATGGAGCAATGTTGAAATTTTAGCAAATTTGCCTTTTATGGATTCCACTTTGGGTGTCAAATTGAAGAATTCTTTGCCTAACCCTAGATTCTAAAAATTTTATCTTTTTTTTCCCTAAAAGCTTTATAGTTTTATCTTTCACACTTCAGTCCCTGTTTTATTTTGAGTTAGTTTTTCTGTAGACTATGAAGTGTGGATAGAGATTCATTCTTTTGCCTATAAATGTCCAATGGCTCCAAAAGTATTTGTTGACAAGCCTATGCCTTTTCTATTGAATTGCTTTTGGATCTTTGTCAGAAATCAGGTGGGCTTGTTTGTTTGGGTCCATTTCTGGGATCTCTATTCTGTTCAATTGATCTTTGTATATGGGGTTCGACCAATGAAACTCAAGCTTGATTCCTAGGACATTGTAATATGCCTTTAAACTGGGCAGCACAGTTCCATCTAGCTTATTCTTTATAGCTTTCTCTATATTTAAAGCTATTATGTTTTTATTATGTTCAATTTCTTTTCAGTCCCCCCTCCCATTTCTTCCGTCCTTCCAAAACTTCTAGGACACAAATGTTAGCTATTTTGTTAGAGTCTCTAGAATCCCTCACACTCTGTTCATCCTTTTTTCCAAGTCTATCTTATGTTTTTTAATATTGGGTAATTTCTCTTGTTCAGTCTTCCAGTTCACTGATTCTTTCCTCTGACTTCTCTCTTCTGCTCTTAATATCATCTACGGAGCTTTAATTTTCACTTTTTGTATGATCTAGATCTACAAATTCCGTTTGGTTCTTCTTCATATCTTCTATTCGTTGCTACTTTGTACTTTGTGCTAAGGCTGTTTTAAAAACGTTATGTTCATACTTGTTCATTGAAGTGTTTTTATGGTGTCTGCACTAAGTATCTAACATCTCTGCCACCTCAGTGCTGGTGTGTACTGGTTGCCTTTTTATTGAAATTGTAATTTTCCTGGATCTTGATATGACAAGTGATTTTCAGTTAAAATCTGAACAATTTGTCTATTCAGTTATGAGAATCTGCATCTTCTTTAAACTTCATATGTTACCTCATTTCCGTGACTCAGCTTCAGCAAGGAAAGTGAGTATTACCTTGTTACTGCCTAGTTTGGGTAGAAATCCAGATTCCCCACTTGTCTTCTTTTGACAATGGGGCCCCATGGTTGGAGGCAGGGGGCAGAGGTTCCGTATTTTTCCTCTAGGTCTCCACTGATAACACCCTGAATGAAAGGGGTAGGAATTCCTTCTGTACTGCTCCCCGTTTGACCTCCACTGACACCAGGGAAAGGTGTCTCATTACCCCTGGGCTGGGGTGAAAATCCACTTAGGTCACCTGAGCAGGAATTTGGAGGGATGACCCAACACTCACAGATAGGTTTGGAGGCCGTGGGTCCTCCATCATCACCACAGATACTGTGGAGGGGGGTGCACCATTACCATCTGGTAGAAATTAAAGTTCCAGCTCCCTATTTGACGTTCTCTGACACCACCCTGGTAGGTGGATTGGAGAACCTCATTACAGTCTGAGAAGAGCGGTGGTATAGGCTACCCACTCAACCTTTATTGGCAGAGAGTGAGAATGGGGCACAGCTTTTTCTGTGGTGTTTGGCTGGGGTAGAGCAATTATTGTCTAAAAGGTTTCTTGCTAGGCTGCCCCCTCCCTGGTCCTTTGGCTAGCAAGAGGAGGCTTTTATGGAGGATTTTTCTTTGTCTGTACCCGTTGGTGGGTCTGGATTTCCAACTTCTTCATCTCCAAGTCTGGGATATAGGAGTCTACAAGAAAACCCAGGGAAGATGCTCCTATGTTAATCCTTCAGCCCAAAGTTTCCTAGCCGGTTCTTCCCTCTTTTTTCCACTTGTCAGAGTTTGTATATATGGGCCATGGTCTTTAGCTGTCCTTACAGAAGGAAATATGAAAATGTATACCTACTTCTTCCCAAAGGCAAAGTCCTATGGTATAACTTAAATGGTGAGGTCTTAAAGGCATAAGTGGAAAACTTCATATTATTAGCAATTTCCCATCACACTGTTGGGCCAGGTTTAAACTACCATAGGAAAATTTACATGAGAAATCAACTGGAAACCTATGTGTAGAAAGTACTAATAAATAGTACTCTTGTGATTAAAAGCATGCTAACATATATAGTAACTCCTTATGTTAGCGTATTTCCAAGTACCTAAAATTTACTTGAGTTGGCAGACTACTCCAAAATGATCATTCTCTCTCAGCTTTTGCGATGGGAAAGGAGAAAACCATAGAAGATGAGGAATGCTTTTCCATCATCAGCCTGAACTCAGCGACTTTTCCCACAGTGTTATCAGTTGGTGATTATCATTATCATCAGACTAGGTTCCCCCTAGTTACGAAGGTAAAAGTCATCTGGAGAACTGCCCTTGAGGAATAAAAATGTGAAGCTGTACATGCGGATTCATGAACAATTACTTATATTCCAGATGGGAAAACAATTTTAATCCATGCACTTTTACTTAGGAGGTTATCACCTCAGAAAAGCAATAGATGTTGAAAACCCAATGAGAATCGGTTAAATAAGAAAAATATTCTAAATGGTGAGAAGAGCAATTCATTGTACAGGCTCTGATTTTTAGTATTAGAAGTCTGAAAAGGCATAGTCTAAAGATCACATTTTGTACTGTATGTAGTTGAGGCCAAGATCCTAAAGGAAAAAAAGATAAAAATCACTGTAGAATCAGTCATGTGGTGGTTGTTTCTAATTATCTTGATTTTAACTTCATTTAAGCATGGTCTTGAGTTCAGCATCAGTTTTGGCATTTGATACGCTATACATAAAAATGCATGGACATATTGAAAAGAAAACGAAAAACGGAAATGAGAACGGATATGAGTGCCTGGGTGGCTCAGTCGGTTAGCTGTCCGACTTCAGCTCAGGTCGTGATCCCACAGTTCATGAGTTTGCGCCCCGCAATGAGCTCTCTGCCATCAGCGGAGCCTGCTTCGGATCCTCTGTCTCCCTCTCCCTCTGCCCATCCTGGGCTTGCACACATGTGTGCTCTCTTAAAATTTAATAAAACATAAAAAACATAAATGGGAAAGTGTAATAGTAAAGCAGCTCAAGTATTTTCTAAAAATACAGCCTAGAATCTAACTTACCGAAGATTGTATATGCTTTGAAATACGTAACAAACAGGGGTGTTCTCATGCTTTTTCACAATCTGTGTACAATCATAAATCTAATTTTGAGGGGGAAAAACCCACTTTTCAGACTTTTTCTTATGAACTGATTTGTACCTTTCTGCAGTAGTTTGACACTTCAGGGTCATTAACAAAGGTCTCAAGTGGTTAGAAATAAATTCAACCAAGTTGATAAAGGACCTGTACTCTCTAAACTTTCAGATGCTGATGAAAGAAACTGAGAAAGACATAAATGAATAGCAACGTACTCTATGTTCACAGATTGGAAGAATTCTTAAATGTCTGTACTACCCAAAGCCATATATAGATTCAATGCAATCTGCATTGAGATTATAATGCCGTTTTTTTCATAGAAATAGAGAAAAAAATTAAATTTATACAGAACCACAAAAGAACCCAAATAGCCAAAGTAATATTGAGAAATAACAAAGCTGGAGGCATCCCACTTTGATTTCAAACTGTACTGCAAAGCTGCAGAAATCAAAACAGGGTACTGGCATAAAAACAAAGGGCAATGGAATAGAACACAAGCCCAGAAATAAACCCATACATACATGGCCAACTAAATACTCAATGGAGAAAAGATGGTTTCTTTAGTAAAAGGTATTTGGAAAACCAGATATTCCCATGCAAAGGAATGAAACTGGGTCACTATCCTTCCATCGGTCACATCAATTATGTTGAGACAGACTGAAGACTTCAAGTAAGATCTGGAATTGTCAAACTCCTAGATGAAAACATAGGCAAAAATCTCCTTGACATTGGTCTTAGCAATGAATTTTTGATGTTGCACCAAAAGCACAAGCAAAAGAACCAAAAACAAACATGTGGGACTGCATCAATCTAAACACTCTGCACAAAGGAAACAATTCAAAAAATGATAAAGGAATATACTTGCTACTGTATGTCTGATAAAGGGTTAATATCCAAAATAGAAAAGAAACTCCTACAACTCAATAACAAAAAGACAAATAATCCTATTTTTAAAAAATTGGGGGAGGGACACCTGGTGGCTCAGTTGAGCATCCAAATTTGGCTCAGGTCATAATCTCAAAGTTAGTGAGATCAAGCCCCAAGTCAGGCTCTGTGCTGACAGCTCAGAACCTGGAGCCTGCTTATGATTCTGTGTCTCTTTTCCCTTGGCCCCTCCCATGCTTATGCTCTGTCTCTTTGTGTGTGTCTCTCTCTCAAAAATAAACATTAACTTTTTTTTTTAATTGGGGGAAGCGTGTGCCTGTGTGGCACAGTCAGTTAATCACCCGACTCTTGGTTTTGGCTCAGGTCATGATCTCACAGTTTGTGGGTTTGAGACTCACATCAGGCTTTGCACTAAGTGTAGAGCCTACTTGGGATTCTGTCCCTTCTGCTCTCCCTCTCTCTGGCCCTCCACTGCTTGCATGCCCTCTCTTACTCTCAAAATAGATAAAATAAAACTTAAAAAAAATTGGGGGAAGGACTTGAATAGGTATCTTTCCAAAGAAGATACCAGTGGCCAACTGCAACTCAGAAAGATGCTCAATATCACTAACCATCAGGGATATGCAAATCAAAACCACAATTTGGTATCATCTCACTCCTGATAAAAGGACTATTAGAAGAGATAAATGTTAGGGAGGATGTGAAGAAAAGGAAACCATTGTACATTATTGGTGGGAATGTAAATTGGTGAACCACTATGGAAAACACCACTAAAAATACAACTACCATGTGATCTAGCAGTTATATGTCTGTATTTATGTATGGTGTGTATACATATTCAAAGTGAAGTAAATTATCATCTCAATGAAATATCTGCATCTCAGGGCTCACTACAGTATTTTTATAATAGCCAATACATGGAAACAATGTTAAGTGTCTAGTGATGGATGAATGACTAAAGATGTATACATCAAAAATGGAATATTATTCAGCCATAAAAAAGAAGGAAATCCTACATTTGCAACAACATGGATGAGCCTTCAGGACTTACACTAAGTCAAACTAGTCAGAGAGTGCCAGACAAATACTGTATGACATCACATGTGCCATCTAAAAACAACAAACTCGAAACAGAAACCAGGGAGACTGGTGGTGGAGATGGGGGAAATGGTAACCAATGGGTTCAAAACTCCAGTTAAAAAAAAATGAGTAAGCTCTGGAGATGTAATGTAGATCACAATGACGATGATTAACAACACTCGTTTGTACTTTAAAGTTGCTGAGACTACATCTTTAAAGTTTTCACCACAAAAAGAAAGAGAATGTGTTGACTGTGAGAATCATTTCATGATGCACAAGTATATGACGTCATCTCATCGTACACTTTAAACAATGTTATACATCAATTATATCTCAATAAAACTAGGAAAAACTTTCCTCTAAAGATTTGTATTTCTTGAGATTTCTTAGATGACTCCCACCTTTTCTAGCATGATATCCAACCCCAGTATTCATGCAGATTTAATACTCTCTCGGTTCCCTTGTCTTGTCTACTGTAAGTGTTCATCGCTAAATGAATAATGAATTTCCATCCTACTCCACCCCATTTCATCTTCTCACCCCCCAGTCATGTACTTGGCTGTGTTACTATCCATCTATAATCTTTAGATAATCTCAACTTAATGTATCTGAGAGCTTTTCAGTTTGTTTCCTCCAGAATTCTTGTGTACAGTTTCAGGTCCGCTATCCGTTAACCCAATCACCTCCTATCATGAAAGATCATGTCCCCTCTGACACAATTTAAATTTCGTGGTCCACAATTATAATTAGCACAAGTAGGTCACAAAAGCATCATTTTCCAATTAGATTCATGACTACGAATAAGGAATAGTTATGATCAATCCTTTGTCCCTCCTTATGTTCTCTTAGCAAAACTCTACTCCTGCTTAAACCCAACTGTTTATTCTTCATCTGTACGCATGTGCCTCTCGCTCTCCTAGACAACTATTTTATACCTTCTTCTCCATCTTCAAACCTCTCCAACTCCAACCCCAAACCAGTCAGCCTCCTATCTCACAGAACAGAAAAACAATCACAAGAGTGCTTCCACATGTTTCCTTCCACTACTTATGCATTTATCAGCCTCTGCTTTCTTACATTAAATTTCACTACTTTCAGGTCCTAAAACCTATTTAGATTTACCTCAAACACAGAAGTTCCTAGACTGCACTATTCCAGAAATGTTAGTGTATTTTCTTAACTCACATGTTAGGTTCTCCAGAAAACAGAGTCTGAGGTGCAAATTTGAGTGTGGAAAGTTTATTGGAGAGTGCTTTCAGAATTTGAAGCAGGGACTGGTCTCTGATGCATTTGCAAGAAAAGACTCAACCACACCATGGCAGCTGTGGAGCAAGAATGGTCCTGCAGAACTGTCTCAGATTAAGGCAAGAGGGTGAAGCCCTATGACCCTTTACTGACCAGCTATCAGATGCAGACAGACTGAGCAAGGCAGCTGCCTTCGGCTAAGGCTCATTACTGGGGAAACGCTCACTTGTGAGTTAGCAGCAGCCAAGTCTGATTTCTAGAGCTTCTGGGGGAATAAATGTCAGTGCTCCAGCCGCTGAGCTTCCACTAAAGCTCAGTACGGTCTAAGCAAATTCATTTGCTTCCTATAGTCAGTTCACCCCATCTCTGAAGAGCTCCTCTTGGAATCTGATTGGTCTTTTCTTGGGGAAATGAACAGGAGGAAGATTAGGAGAACCAATGTCAGCCCCTTCTGCTGCACCAGGTTGTAGGGCCACTACTGAGACCCACTCTTTCCTTCTGTACTATTCATTCTAGATTCTCTCACCCTGGGCTAGCATCCACACTCAACGAGGTGGCTTAGCTGGTGGGGTGACACAAACCTCAGCCTTGAAAGAGTTCTACTTCTGAATTCCATGACGTGATCAGGCGGTGGTGTTCTGCTTCTCTATTTCCAATCAAAACCAGGCAACAAAGTGACCACCAAAAGATGTCCTAGCCCATCCTAGGTGCCCAAGATGGTCTTCTCTGCCTACATGATGTAGCAGCAGCCTTAACTCGTCCTGATAAACAGGATCAGCTGCCCAAGCCAGGATGGTGACTCCTCTCCCTGCCTGCTAATCTCTGCCATGGAAACCCCAAGGTCATCATACAACACTCATAATATAAATAAATCCTTGGGCTTTTACTGCTCTTTGGATGCCGGAGGCGAAGGTCTCTTTATATGCAGCCAAGGAGATGCTCTGTGATACTTCTCCTTCCATTGGGGATTAATGACCTTTAGTTTCTCATTTATCTAGTCCATCCATGGTACCCAATGAGTAGCCATCCAATTACATAGTTCTTACAATCGCTACTGGTCCTAGCCTTTCAAACACGTGTGACAGTTCTGCAAGCACCAGTGCAGTGCTTTCTACCTACATTCCAGCACAGCTCACCAGGGGGACCCCTAATAACCGCAGTGCTACCAGAGGCCTGGAGCAATGGTCACACTACCTACTAACTGGATTGAGTTACCATCCGCAACCCATTAGTGGTGAGGCATCTCATTTTGGAGGCAGCTCCTTCTAATGGAGCTGGCTCACCCTACCACTCACCAAGAGATAGCATGCTTCTCTACCTGACTCTGCATTCACTAAGATCAACTTAGTTAGCTTAAAGTCTTCCAAGGCGAGAGAATTTACACCACGGAAGTCAACTCATGTTACAAATCAAGTTGTTTCCCTCCCCTGCCCAGAGAGCCAGTTGTTAAACATTTGTCAGCACACGACTGGTTTTTCCCTTCTGTCCACTTCTGGCACCAGCTGTCTTCGGTTGGAGTCCTGAGATACCAGACTTTGAGATGGAGACTGGCCTGCAGGAAGTTTACCGGGCTACTGAGAACAACACCTGTGAGGGAGTAAAGGAAGCAGAACTGACCATTCAAAGTGGAAGGCAGTCTTGTGAATGGTCTCTGATTGACTCTGACAATCCCATCAGGAGTTCTAGAGTTGGGACTGTCCTACAGAGAAGCCCAGAATTGAAACAGGAAACTGACCCTTTTATGCCTATAGTGATGAGTCAAAGGTTGCCAGCCACCCCCAGTAAATGGTGTAACCCTAGGTGAGCCAGTTACCTTCCACTGAGGGTACTTCCTGTGGAGGAACACAGCTGTGAGCCCTAGGGAGCCAAAGAGCATCCCTCAAACATCCAGGGGATGGAGTATTTCAGTCCTAAAACTGGGATGTGAACAACTGTGAGCATCCTTCTGCACCAATAAGTATTCGTCTCACTTAAGTAGTACATCATCTAACCTATGTTCCCTATTATACAATTCTCCAAAGAATTTTCTTGTGGATAGATATTTGTATACGTTGATATTTTAATAGAGAAATCCCTAAGAAATACGTTTTTTTTTAATGGGTTGTATTCATGGTGTCATCAGCCAGCACTTTCACCAATACTAGTTAGCATTTACAAATAGGAGAAATGAAAAACCTAGTTAAGCTTTGATTAAACTAGACTTATTACTAATGCAATTGAACATATCACACATATTTAATGATGACTGTGTTTCTAAAATTGTGTTCTTGCCACTTTTTTTCACTCTGATTATTTAAAAAAAATATTTTTAAAATATGTTTGCTTTGATAGAGACAGAGAGAGCGAGCGAGCACAAGCAGGGTAGAGGCAGAGAGAGGGAGAAAGAATCTCAAGCAGGCTCTGTGCCATGAGAGCAGAGCCCAACTCAGGGCTCAATGTCACCAATGTTGAGATCATGACCTGAGCCAAAATCAAGTCAGACGCTTAACTAACTGAGCCACACAGGTGCCCCAGATTGAAAGGGCTTGTAAAATATAATTAGGATTCTAGCCCTGTTTTAGAATTGCTTACTGAGAATATTTTCCCCATTCTTATATATGTATCTATTTTTTTCCTACTGAGAAGCTGTTTTATTGCATAATCAAAATTTTGGATAATTTTTTTAATGGGTTTTCATCTTGCTGTTACACTTAAAGATATATTGACAACCTTTGAGCACTTATAGTGATCAATATACCCGAGAATTTCAACAAGCATCATCAGCTGACTGCCGTAGAGAAAAGGACTGCGAGAGAGAAGCACACTGCAGGCACCTGGGTGGCTCAGTCGGTGAGCAAAAGAGCTTCTGCCTCTTGATTTCAGCTCAGGTCACGATCCTGGGGTCCTGGGATGGAGCCCCACATTGGCTCTGTGCTAACGTGGAGGCTGCTTGAGATTCTCTACGCTCTCCCCCTGCCCCTATCCCTTGCTCACAGGCATGCTCTCAGATTAAAAAAAAAAAAAGCAAGCAGAATTATATAAAATTGGGCATAAAACTAAATCATGAAAGCAAAGATAACTGATCAAAGATGTCTATAAACCTTCATTTTTAAAATGTCTGCTAGTTATCTATATTAAAGACCATCAACTGAGGGGTGTCCTGACACAGTAAGTTTTCTAAGTATTAAATCTTTCATTGCCATTAACTAGCATGTATTTATTTAAAAACTCTATTATCATCTCCTTATCAAACTGAAATGAATTAGTGGATGCCATGTTGTATGATTTATTAAACCTAATGTAAGATCGAGCTCTTTGGAATTTTCCCCATTTTCTTATCTTTACATTATTGTCATTCATGTATGTATCTTAACCAGAATACATTCACTGGAGGCAAGAATGAGATCTTAATCAGCTTTTTATATCTGCTGAGTAATCTAATCAAGTATCTTCTTGCACATTACTATTATCAGGATTAATAAAGCTAAATTTAGGGTGCTTCAGTTATGATTCATATAATCTTTATAATAACCCTATCAAGTAGGTGTACTATTATTCACACGTCCGATGAAGAAATGGGAGAACAGAAGAGTAATTTGCCCCAAGGCCACACAGCTGTGCTTCAGGAACCCAACAGTCTGATCCAGGCAGTCTTACCCCTAAACCCCCATTTGGAATAAATTATATACATAAATTATTCACAATAATAATACCACATCAGATACATTCACCAGGCTCAAGGATGTGCCGCTGCTATGTTGCAATGAATACCCATGGAATTCGAGGCCACTGGACTAGTGCTTATTTTGATGATAAAACTGGAGTTGGCTACTATTGGCCTTCAGGACATTTTACCTTAATTTGTTTTTCTAAATATTCTATAAGATCCTTGAATAATTCAGTAATATAAAAGGGCTCAAGTATCACTTGGCTCGGAGTGAAAGAGGAGGAAAGTATAGCATTTGCTAAGTGACAAATCTTGAACATCCCTATCAGCTAGCATTTTGGACAGAGCGGGAGAGTCGAGACCATTTTGCCGGCACGGTTCTCCTGCAGTTCCTCTCCTCAAAGGCAAAGCTTCCGAGGGCACATGGATTTGGAGCATTCAACCTCATGTTCACAGTAACTCCAACCATGTTTCCGTTGTTGATAAGCCTACCGAACCCTCCAGATAATTTATATTTAATTTCTTGGTGTTACTTCGATCCCTTCTTAATTACATGGTTAAATCCCCGAGATTTGGGCGTTAGGCAAGTTAGTGAGTTACTGGGATGAACAATGTGGGGGGGGGGGTTCATTCACAAAATGAGCAATACATTGGAATTCTAAGACATGTCCCTTGAAGCGGCTGTCGAATTGTAGCTCCTTGTGTCAGGCCTGGAAACATGGGGTTCTGCACACCCCACACACTCATTGGCTCTTCTGCATCATCGTTTAAACATTTCGAGTGGGCAGCAGCACAACTGGGTAAACTCTGCCCTCTTCGTACGGACTCAAGTGTGATTATAACACATAGCACTGAAGGGAAGGAGTCAATAGGAACCTCTAAGACATTTGCAAAGACATATTTGATTAACAGTCTCTTGTCCTGTGTCAGAGAATTCTCTGCACTTTATCTAATTCATGCAGTCCTCACGCCCCTCACACATACCCTTGCTTTTTCATGCTTCTACAGAGGACACTCTGCAAGCCACATATTCCAAAAGAGCATCTCAACAGGTTTGAAGCTTCCTCCACCATTTTCTGCGGTACGTTTTCAGCCGGTGGTTTCTTTAGCCCCAGAAAGACTGCAACACAGACAATCCCAGCCTCGATGCGGATGCTATGAATGACCTTGCCTGGGTTTTCTATGCAACAGGGCGCACAAGGGAATGACGCAACGGTCACTTCGGTCATTCGAGAACTTGAAACATCCCCAGGGAGCTGTCAGAACAATCAGCCCCTCCTTCAGGAAATGAGAGGAAGTGCCAGCCCAGTGGAAATTTATTTATTACCCATTTGAAGGCTGCTGAAATAACAAAACATCCTTCTTACCAGGCACACCAGGGCTATACAAAGCAACTGGGAATATTCTCACACTGGGGCAGAGAATGTCATTCAGGCAAGTGCTGAGGAGTATTATTTTGTTAACGGCACTCCCAGAGAAAGAAGAGGGCAATGTGATCGTTTAAAATAAATTAAGCACCAGTGAAAAACTTTCCTTGACCCAACTCATTGCAGGAAATCTGCTAGAAGTTGACCTTGGCGCCAAGCAGGTCAACAGCTCCTGCGTCAGAGTGAAGGCTTTGTCCCAGTTCTCCAGTCTACTGTGCTGGGAAACCCCTCCACTCAGGTTCAAAGAGTTTAAAAAAAACCTTCTGCCTGGAGCAGCTACTCCCCAAATTAGAGGAAATGGCCAACTGTGTTTCTCCAGCCTGCAGGGCAAAGGAAGGATTGGAAATCTCCCTGCCTTCCCACGACAGAGCCCTGCGGCTAGAGACTTCCGGTGCTGGCCGTGGGACACAGGAAGACCGTCCTCACCCAACCTGTGCCTTCAGCGTTAGGTCTAGTGGGACCACTTGCCTCCTCCTCTTATCTCCCTGCATGGCATTTGGGGGGATGCCTCTGAATTGTAAAGCTCTGTCAATCCCTCAAAACAGACCCATCTTCCAGATTTATTCTGCCTGTGCTTGGTTCCTGTGTGTTCTTGGTCCTTCTCCTTCCCAAAGTCTTCCTCCTTTCCGAGCTACCTCAAGTAAAATAATACATGAGAAAATAGGAAGAGGGAATTCAGTCGCAAGACCCTCAACGTAGAAATCTTCCCTCAGTTTCCATCCTGCCTGGCCTGCTCCATGGATTTCTGACTCGGGACTAGAATTTCAACACTCACCTAACTTTGCAGGCTGCCCACCTGCCCTGCAGATTTTGGACTCGCCAGCCCCCACCATTACCATTAACTTTACCCTCCGGTGCTTGGTAACCCAGTTTGCAACATGAGTGGGTAGCAGGCTGAGGTGTGGGTGCTGGAATGCCCTGAAGAGGAGCCCCCTTGTTCTGCTACACAACCTCTTCTCCACCCAGGCGGCACCGCGGCCTTTCCGGAGCCACCCTGATTGGTCTGCGGCAGGTCCAGTCAGGGTGAGCAGGAACCACCCGCCCCAGTTAGGGTTTGCGACCACAGAGTTTGGCAGCCATGTTCCCTCCAGAGGGAAAACCTGAGAGGGTGTGCCCTGTCCACAGACACTCAGAGGACTTGCTCCGACTCAGGACAGAACACAGACAGAGGGACCCCGTGCTGGGGACCCAGTTCCAAGCTGGGGTCTGGCTGCAACTAGCCCTGTCCACTTCCTCAAATGCACAGTGCAAGGAATGATCTCTGTGTGCCATGTGCAGCCTTTCTAGAACCGTGCTGACCACTCTCTGTCTCCTCTAGCCCAACGCATGACCATCCCGGTCGCCAGGCACGTGTTGTCCCTCTGGACAGAATCTTCTACAGGGTTCTGTGCAGTCAGCTGCGGCCCACGGGATACTGGCCATCAGAGGTAGAACCTGGTGCTCTCTGGAGCCAGGGAGGGACAGCTGAACGTCACAAAAATGAGTCCCACCACCTCCCTGGAGCAGCTAGGGTGCTCGGCCGGTGTGACCCCAATGTCGGGGACAGGTCCCAGGTCTCTCTGGGGATCCCTGGCAGATTTTGGGAGGGACTGCTATAGCTGGTTTTCTAATAAAGAGCCGACATGCTTTAGAGAGCGAAAAAGAGCTAGCCAAGGCATCATGTGCCTGAATGAAGGTCACGAAGTTCATGAGAACACGGGGTTCATTCCGCAAGACCCCTGGAACCCACCCCCGACCCAAATCATCTGTTGGGGGGAAGCGGGTCCTTTAAAGTTACAAACTCCGCGTTCAGCAGCACGGAATAAAAGCCCGAAGGGCTCTGCACTTGAGGACACGGTAGACCTGCTGCAGTCACCACCCAAGTCCCCCCAAGACCATCTCACACACCCCCCACGACTCAGCCCTCCCCACGGCGGCCCCAGCCCAGCACCTGCGTGGTGGCCCCCGGACTCTGTCCCCGAGCGGGCCCCGCAGCACCCTAAGTCCTGGCCGAACAGACACGGCTCTCTGCCCCCGAGGCAGCTGCGGACCCCCCAAAACCTAGCGGCTGGCGGGCGGAACTGGGTGGAGGCATTAAGCCCATTCGGTGCTCACGGCGACACGCTGACCCGGGAGCCACACACCCCTTTTCCAGAAAGTCCTCAGTCTCCAAGACACCCCTTGTCCAAGAAAGTCCCCTGAGTCCCCTCAGTCCACCAGCACCTCCACTCCTGCCCCCGTCCCCACTCCCGCCCGGCCTACCTGCCCAGCGCAGCGGGCTCTGCTCCTCGCCATCCGTGGGACCAGCGCCAGGAGGGGGCCTGCGGCAAGCAGCCCAACGCCTCGACCTTTAGGCGAGCCGCACCGCACCTGCCGTTGGGGGGCGCTGGTGCCTTATAAGCAGCTGCACGCAGGCCCCAGGTGCCGGGCATCGGGGCGTCAGGGCACTGCCCCGCGGCCCCATGGCATCCCTGCGGGACCAGGCCTTTCCCACCTGCACCGGGTTCTAGCCCCGCCCGAAACCCGCCCTCCTGCCCCAGAGTTCGACCCTGAGATTCACCTGTGTCCGCAGTAAAGCAGGTAAAACTCCTCCCGGGCCTCAGGAGGCTCACCTTCAAGACCAGAGTTCCTGGAAGGGCCATCCACACCCCTCCAATCCCAAGTGACTGATGAAAACATGAGAGAGAGAGAGAGAGAGAGACAGACAGAGAGAGAGAGAGAGAGACGCAGAATTGGAAGCAGGCTCCAGGCTCTGAGCTGTCAGCACAGAGCCCAGGGCAGGGCTGGAACCATGAACTGTGAGATCATGACCTGAGCCGAAGTCAGACGCTTAACTGACTGAGCCACCCAGGTGCCCCATATTGTATTTTGTTTTAAATTAAAAGGCCACTATTACTTAGAGCCATCACTGAAATTTGACATAAAGAGAGGTATTTAAGACAATAAAGACCATTTCAGTGTGCTAAAAAAATACTCCATATTGCACACAAATTTTGGTTGTAGTTTCACTGTGTACTCATTACTTGTAACTTCAAAAATATTCTAGTCTTCTGAGCTTTATAGTCTACAAGACTTTAGCTGAATTTTGTTTTGAGAAAGAGAGGGGTTATTAAAATTCTACTCTACTGAGAGAAATAATGACCCAAAGAAGGAATAAGAAGCAGGACAATTTACCCTCAAAGCAAGTTAAGCATGTAGTTAGTAATGGTTTCTACCCTGTCCACCTGCTGGCCCCACGCTGCTTGAGGATCTGTTGGCCGGCAGACACTCTGCTGGGTGCGGGGCTACCGGAAGTCTAGCCTTCATCCATGTGCTCTGGGGCAGCCCAGGGGCCAGAGAGGGCCAAGAGAGCCGTGCTCCGGGAATATCAAGAAGCAAAACCTTCCTCAAATGGAAAGGGCACGAGGCATTTAATATGCTGCCGACAACAATCTCTGGAATTCGAATCTAATACTACATTTGGCACCAAGATCCTCCGCTGGCTTCACCATAAGTTTCCTTTTGTCCTTTTTGGTGTAATGTCTTTAACCCTCATAGGTTAAGAGGATTCATTATAGGCAAAGATTACTTAAAAAAAACACGCAGGGGGGACAGCAGGAAGGTGAGGACAACCGAGAGAGGGGCACACTAAGGCCACCAGATGATGCAAGCAAAAAGGAGGAAAGAACTTATCAAACTCCACACCCTAAAACCAAATAATCCAGTGAAGAAACGGGCAGAAGACATGAACAGACATCTCTCCAAAGTGACATCCAGATGGCCCACAGACACATGAAAAGATGGTCAACATCACTCATCATCGGGGAGATACAAATTGAAACCACAGTGAGATACCACCTGACACTGGTCAGAATGGCTAAAATTAACATTTCAGGAAATGACAGATGTGGGTGAAGATGCAGAGAAACAGGAGCCCTTTGCACTGCTGGTGGGAATGCACACTGGTGCAGCCACTCTGGAAAGCAGTAGGGAGGTCCCTCAGAAAGTTAAAAATAGAACTACCCTATGACCCAGCAACTGCACTACTCGGTACTTATTCAAAGGAGACAAACATGGTGATTCAAAGAGGCACATGCACCCCAATGTTTACAACAGTGCTGTCAACCATAGCTACGTTATGGAAAGAGCCCAAATGCCCATCGACCGATGAATGGATAAAGAAGATGTGGCTTATATATACAATGGAATACTAGTCAACGATCAAAAAGAATGAAATCTTGCCATTTGTAACAACATGGATGGAACTAGAGTGTATTATGCTGAGCGAAATAAGCCAGAGAAAGACAAATATCATATGCTTTCACTCATTCAAGAAATAAAACAGATGAACACAGGGGAAGGGAAGCAAAAATAAGATTAAAAACAGAAAAAAGAAAAAAGAAAAAGTCCTTGCCCTTAAGAATTTTAGCTAATCACACCGTGATGTGTCGTAAAGGTGACAGCAAGGGGGCCGTGGTGGACGGTGCACGGGAGAGAAACGCTCAAGGAGGTGAAATCATGCCCAGGTGAGATCCGAAGGAGCCCCAGCAGGGAGTAGAGGGGACACGGTTCCTTCTCCCCTGTCTCTCCTGCCACCACTCATCCAGGGCACAGTGTCCCGCGGGGACCGCTGCACCACCAGCGAAGGGTCTTGGCACTTCCACCCTGCCCAGACGAATCAATTCTTTCCTCAGTAAGCTTGGACAATTTTCTAACGACATGAATCAAGCCATGTTAATCTATCCTTAATATCCTTCCCCAGCCTCACATCCGTTCCTCATGAACTCTCCCGGCTGTGCTGCACACAGCCCCGCCTGGTCTCCGCGCTCCCGAACCTGTGCTTTCACCTCCTGCGGTTTCCACTGGCTTGGTAGGGACTCAGCCGGAACTCTTCCCTTCCATGTGGCCAGCAGGTCCACACCCTCACTCTGGGTCTTCACGCCGGCTCTCTGCCCAGAATTTCCTGCCTCCTGTCTGTAGGATTAAAAGGTTCTCATCTTTCAGATTTCAGCTTGATTGACTTCTCCTCAGAGTCTCCACCCTCGTCATGTCTTCTGTAAAAATCTATAAAAATTATATTCTGTGTATTTCTTCAATATTTCTCTCCCCTCCCAGACTATAGCCTCCACAAAAGTAAGAGCCATTTCCCTGTTATTTACCAGAGGCTAGTGCAATGCCTGGTACATCACAGGCCCTACATGCATTTTTTTTTTTTTTTGGCTGAATAAATGAATCGATATGTTAGAGTCACATTTTTTTTGTCAAATAAAATCTTTGCTACAAGATTAATTCCATAAGCAAGGAAAGAAACCACAACGTGAACATTTTTTAGATAATATTAGATGCAATTCTACTCATGTCTCTATTAGTCAGGGGTTTCTGGACAAACAGAGCCAGCAGGAGATGACAGACAGATAACTGAGGAATTGGCCCACATGGTAGCGCAGGCTGGTGAACCCCAAGATCTCCAGCATCAGTGAGCTGGAGAGCCAACGGTTTAGTTCCACTTCTAGTTCAAGGGCCTGAGACTCAGGAGAGCTGATGGTGTCGTTCCAGGCTGAAGGCAAGAGAAACCCGATGTCCCAGCTACTCAGGCAGGACGGATTCCCTCTCACTCACAATCCTTTTTGTTCTATTCAGGCCTTCAACTGATGAGACGAAGGCCACCCACATTCGGGAGGGCAATCTTCTTCCTTAGCCAAAGGTTACCATCACCTGGAAACACAGACACACCCAGCATGATATTTGACCAAATGTCTGGGCACCCTGTCACCCTGTCAACCTGACACATAACATGAATCATCCCAATCCCCCATTCACATCACAGTTGTGTTTCCTCTGCTTGTTGGTGACCTTTAAGCCATTCGGCTGAGCCCAAGTGCATGACGCAGGGGCCCCAGAATGTACTACGAGTGATTCCAAGATGGAGGTCCTCATGATTTTTGCCTCCTGCTGGACCAATTCGTGCTTCCTGAGCTGGAAATCTGCACTTCAAGTGAGCAGATATCACTAGACACAAAGAAAGAACCCAAGATACCACTATCAAGTGACAGGAGAGAAGACGTGGAATTTGCAATAAATAATAAATATAATAATAATATAATTATGCAGCAATAATACATATTTGTCATTATTAGCGATAGGCACCATTTATTTGCTGCCTGCCAAATACTGCTCTGAGCACTTTAGGTATACTAACTCACTTAATCACCGTAACGACCCTAGTTACCACTATCATTCCTCTTCCTGGGAGAGCAAACAGAAGCACAGAGAGGTTAAGGAACTTGTCTAAAAACCGAGATAATAGGTGGCAGACCCAGGGCCCGCGCTCAGGCGCGCCTGCTCTAGAATTTGTGCTCCTGGCTGACGCAACCCCTGCCCCTCGAGAGTTCAGTGTTTGCACCTCCTTAATGCCCACGGGAACTGCAAGCTCAAGTTATTACATGAGGAAAGTAAGAAAACAAAGACAGATCTGTTAGTCTTGTAACCTCAGTGAGGAAACCGAGGCTAACTGACAAAGTAACATGCCCAAAGCTACGATGCAAGTTAGCGGAAGAAACAACTTTTCAAACCAAAGCCGTTTGACCCCCAAAACCGTCTCCACTATTCCTCAGTTACATCTGCGTGGATTGAATCCAAATGGGTTCCTCCATCTCTACAATGAAGCTTCCAATCATGGATGAAACATAATCTTAAATTTGTAGCATAGTCAGGATCATGGAATTTTTGTCAAGTCGTATTTTTTCTATGCAAATTGTATGTGTGTGCGCAGTGAAATTGGGTTGAGTGTGACTTGTGCAGAAATAGTTTTATATTTCTGACTTGCCTCTGCTTTGATTATTTTTAATCCTAAAAATGCATCAGTTGGAATGACTAATGCCAGCAACTTATTCCTATAGGTCTGGACACTTACGTGGCGATTCGATGAACGTAAAATACGTCCAACCCAATCGTGCCAGGTACTAAACGGTGAAAGAAGAGGACCAAGCTGCGAATTGCCAAGAATCCTGCCTTATCTAGGTATAGATGAAGGAGTCACCCCGGACAGTTTAGCAAGGCTTATCACTAGCTAAAACCCATTCTAGTTCTCTGTACTTCTAGAATTTTGCTTTTTTGAGTGGACAGACAATAAGCAATCAGGAAATCTGAGCGTACACCTCCATTTCTTTAAGGCCACTTGAACGGGAATAACAGCTTGTCGTGCACATTGGCTCAAGGACTATGAGGGGCGGATTAGCAAAATGAAACAGATTCTGAGATCTCTTTCAGCCAACCCCCACCCCACCCCGGAGCAGGATACATACAAACACTGTCGCCACCCACCCGTGCCTTACATTTTCACTCTGCACGATTTTCCTGGAACTGACTCCTATTCTGTAGGTGCTTTAAGAATTCTAAATATTTCGACCCGCTGTTCAAATGTTTATGAGTATCTATCCATTTAGCAGTTTAAAAATAGTCCCGAGGGATAACTGTTTACTTTAAAAACTATTTCGCCCTGGGGGCACCTGGGTGCCTCCGTCGATTAAGTGTCCGACTTCACCTCAGGTCATGATCTCGAAGTCTGTGAAAGTGAGCCCCGCATGGGTCTCTGTGCTGACGGCTCAGAGTCTGGCGCCTGCTTCGGATTCTGTGTCTTCTTCTCTCTCTTCCCCTCCCCCGCTCACACTCTGTCTCTCTTGCTCTCACAACTAAGTAAAACATAAAAATAAAAAAATTTAAAACGATTTCGCCCAGAAAATTACACGTAGTTACGATGAAGGGCTTGTGTTTGGGAACTGTCTGTGCAAAAAATATCCAATACATTAAAAACAACGTTACAAATAATCCACACCAGCTAAATGGGCGGCTGTGGTATGTGTTTCTCAGCAGATTTCCTAAGGGCCTAGATTCCCGTCTGCCCATCACAGGTGCCGACGGGCCGCCTAGAGGCCCCTCAGCAAGACAGGCATCCTTCCTCTGTCTTAAGTCCACATAAACAATCTACCAGGACACACTGATCTCTTTCCCCAGTTTTTCTCTTTCTTTAGCAGAGTAAAGGCTAAAGCAGCTACATCAAGGGAAGGCAAGAGCTGATTTTCTAAATGCGAGTTTTCACTTTAAAAACCTCACACAAGTTGGGGTTTGGTTGACAGATGTTTGAGGTTATAGCCCTGGAGAAGCTCCCATCTCCTCTCTCCTGATGACACATGGACTAAAACTTTGCCCAAATAATTCAGAAAAAAACGAGCCCACATCTTGGGATGAGCTACAGAGTCTGGCAGTGACCTGACGAACACGCACGTTGGAAGCATCTTTGAGGGACAGATCTTGACTCTGCCACAGCCCAAGGGCTGTTAGCTTCAAAAAGGAAAAGTCCATGCCGTATTATTTACATTCACTGTTTACTGTTGTGTTTATCCACGGTGCTAAAAAGAACTCAAAGAAAATAATTCATCTTGGGGTAAGTCTCAACAATCCTCTAACCTTTCATAGTATTGACGGACTAAACAGAATCCTTTCTACTAAGATTTGTTTTTATTTTCAGTCCCGTCATCTTTTTTAGACTGGGTCTATGCCAAGGAACATAATTCAGTGATTGTAACTCAGTGAGGCATTGGCTCCATTTCCCTATGGAATGTTCTACAAATCTTTCTCTCTCTTAAGGAACTGATGGAGTTGTACCTGTCAAGAACAACATGCTGCTATGCTTGGCATTTCCCCAAGTTGTGCTAAGAAGACCTTGAATTTGACTCTGTTATCTTAGCTTGAAATATTTCAACTCTACCATGAAATGGGACAAAGGAGTCAGGAGAGGAGTGTATATATGTTTTGGAAGAGAAAGACAGAGCCTTATCTTCTGTGATGTGTCACTGGCTAAGATTCTTAACTTAAACGTACAAGTTCAAGTTCACACCAGATTTAACTTAAAATTATGACTTATTGAGGTATAGAAAATGCAGATAGCTTGTAGAAATGAAACTGCTTTTCTCTTCTCTCTCTCTCTCTCTTTTTTTTTTTTTTTCTATCTCATGGGCCTTACAGTTAGAAATTTCCCCATCACGTGTAATATTAAACTATTCCCACACTCCTGTCCAGGTTATTAAGGAGGTATGTTATAGAGATCATGTCAAGCCCCTTGTTACATGAAAAAGGCATCTTTTCACTGTTTGCTCAGTTGAATTCTGTATACAAGAGTTGCATTTATAAGAAAATGCTTACCTTATGTGACTGCTGAGAGAGGCTTCCCAACTTTGGCTCATAATAGTCACCTACTTTTAGAAAGATACTCAGAGTCCTTTTCATCGTAAGCAGGATTCCTGACTGCATGCCAACATTCAACATGCTGCAACGGACAGCACCTCAGCTAAGAACATTCTGGAGCTTAGGCACAGGACACCGGAAAATTAACAAAGTGAAATGCACTTAAAATTCTGCAAGCCAATCAACGCTCGGTACCCTAACGGGACCCAGCAAATGTTAAAATATGAATGGTACGGCTAAAGCGCTAAAACAGAAAAATTTGGGGAAGCCTCAGAGGTGGTTTAGCACGGGATGAATTAAAATCACAGAGGACAAAATCTTAGGGGGACTAAGTGTAGCATGTCAGGAAACTCCTTGAGAAACATTTCAAATATAAATGTCATTTTCAAAGGCAAACGAATGACCAGCATGCTTTGCAGCAAAGCGAACATAAGGTGAATTAGAATGACGGTTGAATGGTTCCCAGCCAAAGGAGCCATCCTGAAATAGATATGGATTCCAAGAGGCACCTACCTGGGAGATTCGGGTTTTGC
The DNA here is from genome assembly GCA_030068075.1 of Paguma larvata. Taxonomy (NCBI): domain Eukaryota; kingdom Metazoa; phylum Chordata; class Mammalia; order Carnivora; family Viverridae; genus Paguma; species Paguma larvata. Next base: position 32,137,182 of record CM057823.1, read on the forward strand.
CCAGTAACGTGTGGACATTCTACATGTTCTACAGCCCGAGTTTTGTCATTTGACGGTAGAATGTGCAGCTGTGTGTAAGTATATACACACATTATTCTCCTAAAATATATGCTTTAAAATTCATGCTTTCGTGTTATCTTACGGCGTTGAGATCCCGTGAAATCGATGTGCTCACATAAACAGCATCGTTCACCTTCTATTCTCTTTTTCACTCCCAGGTTAAGTGTTGGTAGCATTGGACCCTACCTTGGAAACAAACCCCCACCCCCACCACCCAGTTCTTGTGGATTAAGTATTACCTAGAAGTGGCGCATCTCACAGAAAAGTAAGAAAGATAGGCACTGGGCCCTCAGTAACCTTGAAGACGGCCATGCCATGACCAGACAGAGGAAGGCAACTCTTGGCCAATGGGCACCGACTTCCTCAAGCAGTGTCACCGCTCAGGCTCAGCGGAACCCAGATGACACTTCTCTGTGTCCTCGTTCTCATTATGCGGCACAAATAAAGGCTGTGGAGAAGGGGAAACAATTGCACGCTGCCCTGGAGAAGAGGGGCTTGAGAAGGCGGTCGTTGCCCAGGCTGTGACAAGCGGGCGTTTTAAAGTGCCAACCGTCAATCCCCACACCCCTAACAGGACAGGTAACAGGGCACTGGCTGAGAAATGTGGGGTCGTTGAGGCCAAGAGGCAACGGGAACACAAGTATGCCTTTGAATTCAGGCAAAGCGACTTCATTCAGAAATTGGTAGTTCACGATTTCCAACTTTTTCGTATTTTTGCACCATATTTCTTTCTACCCCGTTCTTCTTGTCTACATAAAACTTCTGTAAGTACCAGATTACCAGAGTTGCCAAGTGAGATCTGATCACTCCCTGCATACACTGGTCATCTCTGGAACCTACTGAAGGACTGAAATGTGTATGAAGCTGGTGCTCTCTCAGTATATTGTGAGCTACACACCGTGAGCTCGCCGTGCTATTCAGTCCCCCCACCAACCCAGCGAGACAGGCCCCATTACTCTCTTTCTCCAGTAATAACACAGAGAATGAGAAACATTAAGTAACCATCCCAAAGACGCCCCGCCATTAGTTCCCCCCAAACAATGCGGCCCCAAATTGCATCCCTTCTTCTCCTCTTTCCCTCGTGGGGCAGACAGAACGTCTGGGTGAGCTCAGAGGCCAAATTCCTGCTGGCCCTTAGAGGTGGCCAACTTGGAAGCCCTCAAATCCGCTCAGATCACAGAATGACTGTGTGTGAATCACGCAGTATTCACAAAGATCAGAGTAGTTGTGGATAACTAAAACGAGGGAAATAGCCTATCGAAATATCGATTTCGAGCTTCTCTTGAAAAACTCCTACACCGATTCATACACTATAAATTAAGGAATTCCACATGTCTGAGTTTGAGCTTTGTCTAATACCAGGTTGTAAATACGGAGCTGGACTATGCAGAATACATAGCCTCTGAGAAGGAAAAATTAGACTAAACGAAGGTCACAAGTTTCCTTGCCAATTGCCACTTTTATTCCCGCTCCTGGAAGTCTCTGCTGCGGCACACATAGAGCAGAGCATGAAATGGGAGCTGAATTCTGAAGTGGTTTAGCATCCACTTAACCTTTACTTGACAGTTACAATCTGAAGTATTAGGTATTGCTAAGCAGTTGTTGCTGAAGTATTCTCTTCAGAGGCTTTGTGTAATAGCACTCATTACTTCTTCTGCCCTGGCAAGAAAATCCACCTGAGGGCCTCAAAGGTCTTTTCTATCCAAGATCTATGGGCCAACATCTCTGCCTCTTACTGAGACAAAATGCCCACTGAGCATTCCTGTACTCAGCAGAAGCTTTGAAATAGAATTCTCTGGTTCCAAAAATGTCCAGATGCTAGAATTATCAGATGATTAAGAAGCTTGTCTGTGTGTCAGAGGGAGGCTCATTTCCCACAAGTAAACTCTTGGTGGGCAGGAGGGTAGCATTTGTAATCCTACATTTAAACATACCGAATTGAATCGATGTTGTGGGAGTTTCTGTTTAACTAAAATTGAAGATGTTTCCTTTAATCTGATAAATGTTAGGAATTTTCTATAAACCCGTGCTTCTGGCCCCACCCGCCATCCCTTTCCCCTTGCTTATTTCTGCCTGATATTTTTCATAGCCTGAACCACTGCCTTTCCTCAGGAACCCTTCCTGTTACGTGTCATTGGGTTCAAGCCTCCTACGATAGAACACTATCCTCTGGTGACCATGCGTCTCTACTTCTCCCTTGGCACTTGGTTATCAGAGGCAGCGTGATGTCATGTTTAAGGGCACTGGGTCTGAGACGAGGAGAGCCGGATGGATGTGCATACATGGCTCCAGTACACCTGCGATTCCTGAATCTGTAAAATGGGCACAGCACCTACGTCAGATGCTTCTTGGGACAATAAAAGACAACAGCACATAAAAACCCCTTCCCGGTGTCCCTGGGAACTGGTGCTCAATGCATTCTCTATTGTAAACCTGTCAAGGAGATGTCGACCTCTTTGATTCGAGCTAATGTGGGAACTAATACAAATTGTGTTTGTTATACGTCCTACGCCCAAAACTTCTTACTTCCCACCTCTACAATCTGCACACAATGTTGTCAAAACACACCTGATGCAAAGTACCAATTTGGAAACACAATTTGCAGCCTTGTACACATAATGTATAAACATGGTATAAAATGTGTCTGCTCCCCCCCACAAGGTGTAAAAAGTTTTTAAAGATTCAAACTGAGGCTCACCTGGAAGACTCCTGAAGATTCCAAGTTAAATAAAATATTTTTTGTGTTAACATATTTAATTCAATGGGCTCCCACCCCACCCCCAGCTTCACAATAAAAACTTTGGTAAGAGAGCCTGTACTTGAGAAAGCATCTAAAAAACAAAAAAAGGAGTTAACGTTGCATGTTCTACGTGCTCTGATTAAACAATAGACCCAAATGAGAAGGAAAATACTGACAAACAACCCTTTGAGGATCATAATTTACAGAAGTAGAAAGTAAGGGTGATGAGGTTAAATAACTTGCCTGAAGCCGTGCAATTAGCAGTCCGTCAGAGGAAGTAGCTGAGGCAGGTTTAGAATCCAATTCTATCTGGCTCTAAAGTTAACGTTCTTTCTACTATATCACGCCATTGAGTGATTTCCCATTGGATTTGCAAGGCTCTCCTTTTCAACATCACAAAGCTGAAATCTGAAGCAAGTGTACAAGATAGAATTATTCTTAATTCAGAATACACTGCGAATAGTTTTGGAAATCTTTATTCTAAAATATCTACACTCTAGAGCAGTGCTTCTCAAAAGGAAAATTTTGCTTCCCAGGGGATACCTGCCAGTGTCTGGAGGTACTTCTGACAGTTTTGACTAAGGGGAGAGAGATGTTGCTACAGGCGTCTAGGTGTAGGAGTTAGAAATATTGTTTGAGTAACTTAGGTTGCACAGGACAGTGCCCTTCAACAAAGAATTATCCACCCCCGAATGCCAATCATACCAAGACTGAAAACTCCTGATTTAGGGGATTCTGCTTTGTGACAAGTGAAATGGTTTAACTCACTTTCCCATTGCGGAAAAATTTTATAAATCAATGACGTATAAAGCAATATTTTTTAAAACACTGAAAAGACAGTGAAGAATTATGGGATCAAAATCCAAACAAAGGAAATAGTCCAGAGAGGTTGGTGCACCACACACAACTGTTTTGGGGGCATTTACTGATAAAAAGAGAGCCACATGCGAGGCTCTGGTTCTCCTGGCTTTTCAGGAAAAAGGGAATAAATTCCAGGGTCCGCTTAACATAGAGATGCAGTTGGGTTCTCTTCCAGGTAAGTCTGGGAGTTAAAGACATACACTCAGGGTTGCTCTGAACCAGGAATTAATCAACCTGTGGGCAGACTTGCAGCCCAAAGTTGTATCTTCGTTAGCTTTAATTTTTATTTGCTACCAAATGACTAGTGCCTTGGAGATACTTGGTGGAAACGAATGAAATTCTCTCTTCAATAAGCTGCAGTTACATTCGGCCTCGAAGTTCCTCAGAAATATTTTTTTTTCAACTACAATGACCATCACACTATCAAAAATAACCTGGCATATAAATAACAAATGCCCATAATAAGATGCTCTCACGATAACAAAGAACAGAAACTCTAATGTGTTAGGAGAACTAGACACGGAGCCTAAGACAACTGTGCTCACCGTCGGTGGTGGGCATTCCTCCAGGCTGCCGCTATCGGGCTCTGTTCTGCTTCTAGCACACGAGAGAATTACAGTCCCTTACTTCTTGAAATTAGAACTGGCCCTTTACCTGTAAGGCAACATGAGGGTGTGATTTGGGCACCAGAAATTGTACCCAGAAATTACCCAGCTCCACTTCATTCCAAAAATTACCATGGTTACCTGCAATACTTAACACTTTGGCGTCAACGTGCAACACACTGACCAGGTCATAAAGAAGAGTGACTCTGTGGAGAGGAGGGGCTCTTGTTCTCACATTGCCGAAATGCTTCAACACAGGACGTCACCTCAGCCTCAGTCCATCTACAGGCACTTAGCTCACGTGCCTTCCCAGTTCTCCAAACCTGACGTGTCTAAATTATCAGTGATTAGAGAGTCCAGACACCAATTTAATGCACCACTTAGATATTTATGTTTGTTCCTTATCTCCCCAAACTCCTCAGTGGAGGAAACTACTCCTCGTCTGGCCCATTTCTCCTGTCATTCCTGGTCCAGGGCAGAGTACATGGCAGGCAGTATCCGTCAGGGGTGGGGGTTGGGGAGCGGTGAACAAATCCTGAGAGAAGTCATCACATAATGTCCCCAAGGGTGATAGCAACTTAGCCTTTGGGTAAATATCTGTGAGGTGCTCCCTCATGATTGAAACCAAAAGATACAGTTTGAGATCCTCAAATATCTGCACATCTATAGAGATTAAGGAAAGTAGCCTTTTCATGCAAGCCAGACAACCTTGAGTCTTTTGTTGTCAGCTAGAAGGTCTTTGCCGCCTAAAGACTCATTTAGATGACAGCATTCTATAAAAAGTAGCCTTAACCCAGGCCCAACTCAGATCTCTGTAGAAAAGAGAATTCCATAAACAGAACTGAAAATGGTCTCTGCTTTGTGTGACCATGCTTGACCAGGGACTTACTGCTTCTCTGTGTGGTGCAAAGAGACCAGAGAACCACTTAGGGCAGAAAACAGATGTCGTCTCTTGAAGTTGTGTAATTGTGAAGTCCACTTCAGAAATGTTAGCTTATTGGTGAATCTTTCCTTTCGAAACATCAATTATTTTATTCAGAGGCTTGTGTAGCTGATCTATTTCATGTGAGCCTCCTCTTATTTAATACTGATTTGTTATGAAACTTAATGCACTGGATATATTATTTATATGGCGTTTTGTTCATCTTGAACCATATAAGGCCACCATGCTTGAGTAATTGATGCTTGACAGCAAGAATTACGGGTTAACCTTATAGAGTATGTAACTGACACCTCGAAACACAGATATTATTAAACATATGAGATTTCTGACTCTCTTTTTCCTTCCACCAATAGGGAAATGAATCATCATTTGTAGGGTGGAGATCCCTCCTTCAGGGTACACGTTGGAATAAGGCCCCGACAGACACCTAGCTCCGTGTTGTAAGATGAACATGACAAAGGGCAGCCTCAAAGTTCACTTGCTTCCAAGCTCACCAAAGCATATATAGTCTATCTTCTTTCTTCCTTTCAGGAGGACCATCTAGAACAAAGTAAAAGGCAGTAACCAGATTTGGATTCCTAGGTCCCTTGAATGATGAAAGTTTTGAAAAGGTTATTAGTTTCTATTTTTTAATTGAAATTCATCAAAAACACCTCTGTATTTATTTACAGCTGTTATAACGTAGGACCACGAACTTGTGGCTTAAAGCAACAAAAATGTATATTCTTACTGTTCTGCAGACTAGAAATCTAAAATCCAGCAGCTGGCCATGCTCTATCTGAAGGCCCCGGGAGAGGATCCTCTCGTGTCTTCCTTACTTCTGGCAGTTCCTGGTGCTCCCCGGCTTCTGGCAACATTACTCCCATCCATGCCTCTGTCTTCACGTGGAGTTCCCTCTCTGTAGCAAAATTTCCTCTTCTTATAAGGATACCAGTCATGAGGAAGGGCCCGCACCGCTCCAGTATGTCCTCACCCTAACTTCACTAATTACATCTTCGAAGACCCCATTCTCAAACTCACATTCTGTAGTATTATGGTTTAGGATTTCAGCATATCATTTGGGGAGACATAATTCAACCCATAACAACTCCCAACTGGTATCAGGGAAGAATCAGGCTGAATCACTTGGGTTCTTGCTTTGGTTTTTCAATTAGCTGAACAACAAGCAGTCTCTCTTCAGTTTCCTCAAAGAACTGGCCCGCAGCCACTGCAAGCAGAGAAAGATACACAATTCAGTGGGTCACTCATACAAACAGGAGAGTGCTTCTGTCCAATTTCAACTTGAGTCGAAAAGTTTCCTTGAAGGGACTGTTGTCCCCAGAGAAACACAGGAGATAGAAACCCCAGAGATGATGGTGGCTATAAAATGGGAAGGGCAGAGACTACTGGCCCCACACACAGATACCTCAACGTGCAAGCAGAAGCAGTCTGATCTCAGCCCCGACCGTTCCCACCACCTACTCACACCTCGGCGATCTCACATTATCCGGCACTGTGTAGGATTTCCTCTGGGAATGCGTGGCTGGAAGTGGCTCAAAGGATCTGCAGTAACAGGGAGGGAAAGGGGGAGGTAGTGGTGATGGATGGTGGAACCAGTGGAGATAATGCTCTCCCACAAAAAAAGCTAAGCCAATATCAAAGATATTAAAGGGGAAATGCCATGCACTGAGGTGGGGATTGTAGGTTACCTCACTTAACCCTCACGGTAAGGGTGTTTGCTTTCGGGTTATATAGTGTGAGTCCTGTAACAGCCCAGGCATATAGTGCTGTATCAAAATCTGTCATTCATGGCCATTCTTTTCTCTACTGAAGCGCAGTGGAGGGTGGGTGGGAGCAAAGAGATGACACATTCAATAAACCTGCTTAATGAAAGAGGATATAGGACACGGGTTTCGAAACTTCCCCAAGTTGATGTGAAATCCTTTGCCACTGGGGCCAGTCATCAATACGCAAGATGTAAAATCGCCTGCATGCCAATAATTTGCCTCCCCTTATGGCTCTTCTTCAAGAGATCCTTCTGTAGTTCTTTTTAAATTCATTTAACTCTTTTTTTTTTTTAATGCCATTACTTTTTCTCTGCTGGAGAATCATTTGAAATCCACCCACTCTATCCACATTTTGGACAAGTTACATGGAAACTTCCTCCTCCGTCACATACGAAGTACATTTGCGCTATTCCAGTTCTGAAGAGAAAATATATCTACTCTCTTTTTCTAGCACAAAAAAAGAATAGGAAAAAATGAGCAAGTGTAGTAAAAGGTATTTTAACTTATCATGAATGAGAAATGTTGGAAATGTTTTCAAGTGAGAGAGCACAGAACGGACATGTTACTTGCCAGGTCGCTTTTAAACACAGTTCATACCTAGAGGATTTTCCAAGTTGTCACTGACCTTGGCAACGAGGCAAGAGTAACATTTTTTAAAGGATAAAATGTTCTTGAAAAATATCCCAGAAGAATGAGATGGATCCCCATTTTTTTCATCACTCCCCATGGTACTTTGCCTATTTGTCTTCCTCAGCCAAGAAACAGGAAGTCTTATAAAAGAAAGGTAGGAAAAATGTCATCCCTGACTCTATTTCCATATCTTGGATTACTGTTAATATTTAATAGAGACATCATGGAAATAATCTTCTCAAAATGTGCATGTATCTTACTTCTCTTGAGGTTGAATGGCAGAAAAAGACCATAAGTAGAGAACAGAACAAGCCAAAAAATTCTGAGCTTAATCCACTGAGAGCAATTTTTTATTCGTTTGTGTTTATTTTATTTTTTTAATGTTTATTTTTATTTGTTTTTGATAGAGATAGAGTGTGAGTGGGGGAGGGGCAGAGAGAGGAAGACACAGAACCTGAATCAGGCTTCAGGCTCTAAGCTGTCAGCACAAAGCCCGATGTGGGGCTCGACCTCATGAACTGCGAGATCATGACCTGAGCCGAAGTCAGACACTCAATGGACTGAGCCGTCCAGGTACCCCTGTGTTTGTTTATTTTAGTGTCAGTGATCCACAGACCTATATTGTTCACAAGAAAAGATTTCATGAAATGAAATAAATGAATGAATGGTTAGTTCAATTAAATAATTAACAAATACAGAAATAAATAGGAATACATAAAAAGTACAAGTATTTTTAATGTTGTAATTTTACCTTCTTTGTAGATTATATTCTAAGTTTGAGGGGTTAAAACGTAATATTTTAAGTGAATTCATGGTGATCTTAGATTGTAGTAGCATTCTAAAATATCACATCCTAGAAAAATATAAACTGATAAATTATATGGTCCCCATAGATTTTTTTTAAGGTGAAAACTTCTTTTCAAAATTCAGAAAATAACATGACTCTCATCAGTGAGTTGATTTCTTTGGATCTTTGCTGAAGTAGTCACTTCCATTAATTAAAAAATTTTTTTTTGTCATGCCTTGATTGAGCAAGAGATTTCATGGGTAATAACAATGCAATTAGCGGCCACCTAATGATAGCTACACTAAGAACCACCAAGTTATTCAGAATAAATAATTACAAAAAGATGATCGATTAAATGAAGCCAGTTGACTGGAAGGAAAAGGCAAAAAAGAATAGAGTGGTGAGATACTATTTTGATTATCTGGATTGTTGAGATACCATAGAATCTCAACAAGTAGAGAATTCATCTCATTATTGCCATCCAAGACAGGTGAATAAAAGATGGGAGAACTTATGCAAATGCACTTTGGGGTTTTTTTCTTCAGTGAAGATGGACAGATTCTCGAGACTAAAGGCATCATCTAGGTGTCCCACAGAACACTTCATTCCAACAATTTATTCGACAACAGTTTGCGGAGTTGTGTCAGGCATGGTGGTGCAAGGGGCTAAGAATCTGAAGTGAAGAAAGCAAAGTCTCTGATTTCATGGAGCTTCTGTTCCAGTGAGTGAACAAAGCACAGCAGCTCTCTATGACATTCTAATGCACCAAGAATAAAGATTCTAGAAGATTCTTGAGGGGAAAACATCTGACAAAAGGGTAATAATCTCACTGGCTTCCAGATTCTTTTCAACGGCCCCAAATACTTGAAGATATTAGAGAAATGCCTTCAACATTCTGAGGGAAAATCATTTTAAACTAAGAATTTTATGCCCAGCTAAAATAGCACTGAGAGATGCGCTCTGCCTTCAGATTGCACAGGAATTCAAGATTGCAAGAAACACTCCTTTGTCTTTTTCAATCAGTCCTGCTGTCTTTTTCAATCAGTCTGAAGGCTTTCCTCTGCTGGTCCCTAGAACTTCCCTAAAAGAGATGCCATAGCATTTTGTGTCCTTTCCTATATTAAAAAACAGTCTCATTTTTAGGCATCAAAATGTTAAGTCTCATAATTTTGTGTCACATGTAGAAATTCCTCTCCCACATCCTACTCCTCCATCTCCCCCACCCCCGGCCCCTCACCAATTCAGCTCTGACTCAGGGGAACTTAGGGAGCAGATGGGGAACAATGTCCTTTTTTCTCTCTCTGGACATTCTTCCTCCTGTGCCAAACACTCCTGCTCTTTTGAAAACTCCAAACTGAGTCCAGGAAAACTAAGTGGGGTGATACTGCCTGGTAAGAATACATGTTGCTTGCTGACTGCGACAGACTATTTCTCTCTTCACATTAGTTACAGTAACAACATTTACGTGTGTTTTTAGGAAAAGAACCAGAGAGTTAACTTTGTTCCGTGAACTTCACTAGTTCACCTGCACACAGCAACAGCAGATTCTGGTCCTGGGCTTTACAGTCTGGAAGACCTTCATATTTGTACTCACTTGCCCACACGTCCATATGAAAGGGGCAGACCAGATACTTTTATTTCTCTATTACATAACAAACCAGCTTTCAGCTGGTTCTATGACCCGCCAACAGCCCCAGCTAAATACAGAGCAGAAACTTGGCTCTGCACTTTTGCACTGCAAATTGTTCTTTCCATTTAACAAAACTTCCCTCTTTTCACCTCATATATCGTATATCATATATCAATGACTATCATATCAGTATTTCCCTTCACCCCAGTGTATTAGTGAATCTCTAAGTGAGTTTACCAGTTACACTCAAATCCAAGAGAAAAGAAAACATTAATCTCTGCTGTCTTCTTTCTTCCATGGTTTGAAGACACGCCTGAAAACTTCTTACAGAAGCACTAGAGCATGGCATGTTCATCTAAGAACAAAATGTGCTTTGGGCAAGTACATCAATGCCCAGGACGTAATAAGTCTTTCACCTAAATGTTAACCCAAAGGAATTACGTGTTTTGTTTTCTCACTCAGTGTATACTTGAGTAATAATATTTATTATGTGTTTAAAGCAGTGTTCTTTATGTGAGAGATGCACTCAATCTTCACAACAACCCTATGAGGTACTATTACCACTCCCAACTTACAGATAAGAGAACTGATCAGAGGCATGGAGAAGAAAAGTAACCTTTCCTACATTACACAGCTTGAACCCAGTCAATCTGGCCCCAGAGCCTGCTGTCTCCTGTGAACTGGTTCCACTTTGTCAGCTCTCAATTCATGCCTTGCTAAGACTAGATCTATATATTAAATCGGACAGTTATAAAAATTTGCTAATTCATTGGACTTGCTGATGGATTATTGAGGGACCTTGTGAAATCATGAAATGAACTTGGCCTTTTGAAAGGTGTTACATCACCAGCCTCCTTACATCATTGTCACCTTTTCGTACTTGCGCCTACAGCCCAAAATGCAAGGAAACAGAGTCTATGAGTCAAAAGAATCTGAGACATTATTCAACCCAACATCATGCCATTATAGGAATCTGTACTCCAACTTTGCTGTAGCATCTGGCTGCTTCTATGGGACTCTGGAAAGATGGAGATCCCTCATTGGGAGGTAGATCATCCCACGGCTAGACCGTGCTATTTATTGAAAAAACATCCTTAAATTGAGTCATCATTTTCTTCACTATAACTTCTACTCCTCTTCCTAATTCTGCTCTGGAAACATGAAAATAAGCTCAATCTTACCGGGGCATAACAATTTCACACATGGAAGCCCAGGGGGGCCTGACTTCTGGACCTTTTCATTTTCCTATGAGTGCACCAAGCGCAATATCCACAGTGTTCAATGACCACAGTTGTCCACACACGACAAGAACTGTTTTCTACAAAGTAATGCCTCCCTCTTCTCTGCATCGTTTTATGTACTCATCCTCCATTAAGATGCATTAGGGTGAACTTGTTATCTTGGTGGCCACAATCTGCCACTGACTAATGTTGATCTCAGAGGGTGGCTTTTAGAATGAAATGACTTCATGACTTACAATGAATTAGCTCAGTGCCTAACAAACAGGAAATACTCAATAACTGGTAACTGGTTTTATAATGATTGAAATTGCATAATTTAGAACCTGACTCATTATTTTACCAAGCTGATCCTCCACCATTAATTGTTCCTGACATTTTGTCATTCTGAGATGTTATAAGTATGCCTTATATGGTTTCATCTGAGCTGACAACTAAGACACTGGGTATGTCAAGGCCAGTGACAAAGCACAAAGACCTGCTCTCGGGAGGGTCCTCCTAGTACCAAGCTTCTTCCCTGAGAGCATCTGTGGTTAATGGGGCTTGCATTTCATGTGCGTTCATATCTAAATGAGAAAGAGAAACATCCTCTAAAAAGAGGACTCAGCTTTGGGTGGACCTTCTAGGAGAGTTCTCGCACATTACTCTGGTTCTAACATGTCACTGATATCAGCATGTGTGTGTGTCTGTGTGTGTGTGCGCGTGCACATATCGGACAGCAAAATGTACTGAAAACAAATGAGCTAAAGTTCAACTCAAAAAGGTAAACAATGAGCAACAGAATAAACATAAAGGAAAAAGAAACAATAAAGACAGAAAGCAATAAAATGGAATAAGATGAATGACAGAACCAAATCAGTTTTCTGCAAAGAACGAAAATAGGCTAAATCCAAAGAAGACAGGTTAAGAAATAATCGAAAGATTAAAAATAAAGAAAGATGGGCCCCTGGGCAGCACAGTCAATTAAGTGTCTGACTCCCGATTTCAGACAAGGTCATGGTCCCAGGGTGGTGGGATTGAGCCCTGTGTTGGGCTCTGCACTGAGCGTAGAGCCTGCTTAAGGTTCTCACTTGACTTCCTCCCTCTGCCCCTCTCCCTCATTCATGCGCTCTCTCTCTCTCTCTCTCTGTCTATTGGAGATATATATATCTCATACATATATATGAGTTATACATATATTTCCCCTTTTATATGTGTATATATATAAATACACACACACAGAGACAGAGAGAGAGAGAAAGAGAGAGAATATATATATGTACATACTATATATATATAGAGAGAGAATACATATATATACATATATAGAGAGAGAAAGATAAAATATATATAGAGAAATAAAGTATATATATAGAGAGAGAAAATAAAAAATATAAGTAAAAATAGAACAAATATTAAAATAATGCTTGTTTTACTGCAGTCACCCAACTTGTGAAACCCGCACTGACGCCTTCCATTCTCAAGTTCCCAAGGTCACTCCTTCAAGAATCAAGGTCGGTGAGATCCACATCTTATTTGGCTGCCAGGGGAGGGGAGAGAGGAAGAGCGTGTCTTTGGAAGCTGCTTCTCACTAAGTTTCACAATCTGGGGGGTCCCCCAAAATGAGGAGGGAGTGCGTAGCACAGAATGAGGATGTGAAATGTCCACTACCCTTTCTTTCTGACAGCTCTATAGCCACATATGTAATTTATCTCATGTTTATACTAAAAAAAAAAAAAGATCCTGCCTAGAATACAACTATGTCTTGTACTAAAACCAAAACCACATTTATATCCTTTCACAGAGAAACAGCTCCAAAAGTTATGAGTTCCTGTGTCTGACAGATTCTGAACTGAGTGTCATAAGAAAACAAGAAAACCAGCCCCGAATGGAGTTGCTTATGCTAAGCCCCATGTCACCAAACCGAAACAACTTAATTACAGGGTTAGCTGTCCCCAAAAGGGAACCTTAAACCAGCCACTCGGGAATCTCCTGCTCAGCACTCGTCAGGTAATCTGTCTCAGGGGGCTCTGTCATCCCCTGAAGGAAAGTCATCTTGGAATGATCGACCTGCTTTTTGGCCTACTAGAACTTTCCTTGTCCCCATCCCATTCTCTCATTAAAACTATTTGATTTCGTATTGCTTGGATGCTGCCCAATTCAAATTGACTTTGGCTCAAATAAAGTGTGAAAATTTTTAATTTGCCTCAGCTTATCTTTTCACACTGAACACCTGAGTAATGTCAATTCCTCCCCAAATTCCTCTGCCTCTTTGTTTTGATAGTCTTCCAAAGATTAAATTGTATCCCTAATAACAATGGTGGAGGGATTGAGAGGAAATAAAAAGGGAAGCAATGAAAGCACAAAAATACTATTTGCCTCTAAGTGCTCTGATATTCGGCATCAGAGATCCGGCATGGCTATCAATCCAACCGACACTGTAATTTGATGGCCAACGGGATCGAAAGGTGTGTTTTGATTTTTGGATTTACCAGCTTTTAGATAGCCTTCACATGGTAATTTATTAGCTTGGTCTCTGAATTCCCCTGGGGTCCTATCTGCTCTTCGAGCTGACAATTTAGCAATTTAAGATATCCATTTTTTTCTCTGATTTGCCCTGTGCGGGGGGAAGCAGTCACTCTACTCTTCTGTGATAGTACAGATAGCTTCCCTGGGAACTTTCTGGACACCAGAGCCACCCTCTAGGTGGTATGTGCTTTTATTTCAGTGGGCCGTGTGCCGCAACACGCCCTTCCCTAACTGAAAACAGGATTTTTGTGGTCCCACAGCCTCAACTGAGCTCCTCCATCTGCTGCAAACTTTCCAATTCCCACCGCCTCCTCCATGCTACCCTGTGCAATGTCACCTACAAGCCTCACCTCTGGTACCAGTTTCTCTATTAGGCAGAAATCCTGTTACAAGCAAAAGACTCTGGCTAATCTAAGCAAAAAGTTAACTAAGCTGGAAAATCAGCCTCAGGAAACTGCCACGAACTCAGGGAAGACACAAAGCCAAGCTCGGCACACGAACAGGGTGGTTAATACAGTGATCTTAGACACTAGATGGCCTATCTCTGATTTGGCTCTTCCTGCTCACGTCACGTCTTTATCCCCTTGTTTTGGTCACTGAGGAGAAGGGAAAAGTTGATCTCTCTGCTTCAGTTTCTGTAGGGGGTGGATGGACCCTGCCTCCAGCATGCTTCACACAATCGTCCGAATGTGTGTAACGGGGGACTGAATGACACACACGTACTACACCATGACCTTGTCACTCAGTACTGTACCCCACCAGTGTGTCTCTGGAAGAAAATTTGTTCCCTTGTGGGTAGTCCCAGTTCTTCTACCTCCTTTCTGAGACATTTGTGTTTTTGCCTCCTAAGTTTCTTGGAGATTTGTTGTGATAGGTTAGTGGGAGAGACAGAGAATTGAAAAGTGAAGAGAGTAAACTGATTCACCAAAGAGCTAAAGAACTGATCAGAGAGGAAAAAGGAGGAGACAGGAGTCAGAAGGACAGCTGATAATCATTTCCTGGGAGAGAGAGGGAGAGGGAGAGGGAGAATTGGATATTGGATATTTTGGGGAGAGAAAAGGAAGGGAGACAGTTACCATGAAAAGGAAGCTTTTGATGGAGGGAATCTTTAGGCTCTTGGGGGCGTAATTCCTTCTTTTCAAGAGACTGAATGAAGGCAAAGTTATTTTTCATGTTTTCTGTTTCTCATTTAGTTCTAGAGTTGTGGTTATGTGTCTTTTTGATGAGATAACGGAAAGGCACAATTTTATTCAGGTTAACATTTAAATCCTCTTTGTCCTGGGGCACCTGGGAGGCTCAGTTGGTTACATGATCAACTTTGGCTGAGGACATGATTGTTTGGTTTATGAGTTCAAGCTCTGTGTCGGGCTCTGTGCTGACAGCTCAGAGCCTGGAGCCTGCTTCAGATTCTGTGTCTCCCTCTCTCCCTTCCCCTCCCCCACTCACGCTCTGTCTCTCTCTAAAATAAAAGAAACATTAAAAATAATAAATCCTTTGTCCTATTTATTCCTTCGGAGTTGAAGTCTACTTGGTCTGAAATTTGATTCCTTTCATGGAAGCTGTGCATTCTCGTAGTCTATTGACAGCTCCATACACTTTTCTGGGCATGTCTTTTTCTCAGAGAGCTGCCATTACCCTGGAGATTCAGGACAGTGTTCAGTTTCTATTGCAATATATTTCTTATTGCATGGGTGTTTTGTTTCACTTTGCTCAATCTCAAATGAAAGGAAATCTATCCATACTCTGGACGCAGGTGAAAACTTTCCCTGCTGTCTGGTTCGCTGACACTATCAACTGACAGAGGTCTTGACAAATGACAAGCCTGCACCGCAAGGCTCAAACCAACCCTGAACAGAGAGCTTTCTTCACACGTCCTAGAGCTCCTGCTTGTCATAAACTACAGTCAGTTACCATTTTCTTCGGCTGTGTGTTGATAGTTGCTCATTTACCCAAAGTTTTTTTTAAGAGAGAGGCACAGGGGGAGGGGAAGGGGCATGGTCTGAAGGAGGGACAAGTGTCTGAAGTTTTCTAATTGGTACAGATCACAGTGAGCAGGCAGTAGTAGATCAAGGGATGGTCTTACTAAATGATCTTATTTTCAGTCTAGAGAGTTCACAGTCTTGCAAGTTAAAAGCACTGTGGCCCTCCAATCTTACTGACTAATCAGCTCTACGGAGTTTATAGTTAACTGAAGAACTTTCATGATTCTAAAAATATTTGATTGTGATTCTTAGTTTTTGATATTATGAATCTCTGTGCCTTCCTAAGTAATTTAGTGGGTCTTTAGAAGAGACTACATTGTCCACTGAGACGGACACCATTTGGAATGGCCTGAGTAATGATTTATTCACATATCGCCCTGCCCCTAAAGAGAAAACGAATCTATTGAGGGCAGGGATTGTGTCTTACTTTTCCTCATGTTCCAGAACCTGTAACAATATGTGGCATAGAGACCATGTTTCCATAAATGTCTTTAGTGTGCATGCAACATACTCACCCACGAATTTCTGAATCGAAATTTTTGTTCTCATTTCCTCACCTCCCTCTTCTCACTATGGCCTGACTTTGGTCCTCACCTCCCAAATCACAAAGCTCTGAAGGCACCAAACGTCTTCCTCCTTGCCAAATCCAGCACCCTCTTTTCGGTGCTCGGCCACGTGATGTTCTGATGACTGCATTTGATGGCCATTCTCTCCTCCTTCAGATGACCTTTCTTTGGTTTTTGACACCACTTTTGCTTGGTTCTTTATTTGCCCCCTCCTCTTTCCCTAACAGTATCTCCACTGCTCAGTCACTTACTGTTAGGGCTTCCCAGGATGTCATGCTTGGTGCTCTGATTCTCCTGCTCCCCTTTCTGTCCAATCCTCTGCCCAAGTGTTTTCTTCCCATCTCTTCAGCTCTTATTTAAGAGAGATCCCAATGGATCCTGATGCTTCTTCCAATCTTTCTAAGCTCTGCCTCTATCCTCAACTCCAGACTTCTATTTCCCACAGACTTTTTTAAACTGCATATTTCACTGGGACTGCACTCTCAACATGTCCAAAACCAAATGTATGACTCTTCCCGGTGCACCTCGAATTTTCCAGAACTCCCTTTCTTCCAATGTTTAAAATGCAGTCAATGGCATTTCTCAATCCCCGTAGGTTTATGAACCAGACCTTGAAATTACCCTTGGTTCTTCTTGTGTCTTCTTCTACTACCACCCCCACATCCAGTTTCTTACTACCTTAGCCAAGTAAGTATACCAAACTTTCCTCAGAGGTGCCCCTCGTTTCCATCCCAACACCACTGCTTTCCTTCAAATCCCCATCCTTTCTCTTTCTGTATCGTCCATGGCTTCCTCCATCACGTCCACTTCATATGCCATCAATGTTATAACTCTGATCACGATGTATCCTCTCCTACAGCATATAGTCCGAAACTACTAGCATGAAACCAAAAACTCTTTATAAAATGTCTTGCAGTCGATCTTACCAACCGACCCACTCAATCCACCTGTTGGTGTGCAGCCTTACCCTTCTCTGACCGTTCTGTGGTCTCTCACACCTTATTCCACCTACTTAATGCTGTTCCTCCTACCTAAAATGGATTCTTGCCCCTCCTTCTACTAACTGGCATACCCAATGTGAAATTATTTTCTAACTTTAGCCTTGACTTCCCTCATAATTCATGATTACACAACATCCCACTATCTTTTTTTTTCTTTGTTTTTTAGAGATGGTGACTAAGATTTCGACATGAGTCTGCATTTCCAGCGTGGCATTGCAACATCCATCATTCTGTGGCTATCCCTGAAATGCTGTGGGTACATGAGAAAGTGAGGGAAGCATTCTCAAGATTTCAACACAGTTGAGTTTTTCTAACAATATTTCCCATAGCTCTGCACCTAATTTTCTGACTGGATCTCCCTTCAACAAGCGAGTAGAGAAGAAAACAACTTTTAATGCAAATCGCAATGGTTCTTTCCTTAGATGTTTTGTCTTATTCAAAGTGAGGTATAAGCTCCCTTGGAAACACTAGAATCCAGGTCTAGACTTGCCTTGATGTGGCTTAGGGTCTTCACCTAAAGAAAGGACTCTAATGAATCACTTGGTTGCCTCCACATGGAATTGTCTGAGGAAATATTGAGGTTATATACAAAAGGTTGTTGGGTTGTTTTGTTCGTTTGTTTGTTTTTGTTTTGTAATGCACAGGCGGGTACTATAATTCATTAATTCAAACATAAGGGGGAATTATATTTCATATCTACATGTGATATATCAAACTCACAAACACATACTCATAAGGTTTTCAGGAAACTATTCAAAACTTTCTAAAGCAATCATAAATCCTAAAATCAATCATAAAGGGACCTGTGTCATACAAGTATTGAAGACTGTGAAAAGGTAATATATACTTTCAATATGTAATTTCAAAAAGACTTTCGATGCAACTAACCTGGAAATAATAGTTTATTAATTTGATGTTAACTTGTAAATAGCTGGTTTTAGATCCCTCTAGATGACATGTATTAATACAAGAGGCAGAGAATGTGGGAGAGAGTAGGGTCTTTGGTATGGGTGGAGAATATCACATGGAAAGGAAACCAGGAGAGTATACTTTATCTGAAGGACTTCTCCTATAGACCTAGCTACTACAGACACCAGAGGTTTCACCCCCAGGGCATAAACTCTAGGTGATTAGAAAGAAGAGATGCTGGTGCATTCCAGGCCTTGACCACATCATTATGAGAAGTTGAGACCCGTCAGGAAGCCTTCCCTTCCTTGTTCAGAGACTTTCTGTGCTCACAACTTTACGAGCTCTTATGACTCTGCTACTTTGACACTGGTTGCATCCACATTAGTATCACTAATTTGAATTCCAAGTGGAAATCTAGAAAGTACCCTCTAAGGAAAGAGAAGAAATCAATATTTTAAATGTTTCATCATATCATATAAGAGTCACTAATTTTACATCCTGATTTCCTTATGTTTGAGCTGCTCCAGACAATACATTGATTCAAATATTTAAAACCTTTTGCTCAACGTTCCAGCTGGAGCACTCTTAATCAGTAGTACCAAAGTGTCCTCTTTGCCCATGAGAGAATGAATCTAAAACTAAAACATGATAGTTACATGGTAACTCATAAACCACAAGGAAAATCTAACTGTTCTTACCTTAGGATTGAACTTGAACCCCGACTCCCACAGAGAGTTAAAATAAGGGTCTCCTGGTTGAATATGGTTCACTCCACTCCTCCAGTCATTTACTCAAGACTTATTTTGGAAGTACTAAGGCAATTTGCAAAACAGAGGGCATCAAATTATTAGATTGGCTAAAGTTTTAAATCAGTCCATGTTTGTCATAAATCTGTTCTGATCTCTATGCTCAAAAGATTTTGTGTGTGTGTCTCTACGTTATAGTTATTTACTCAAGTTGCCTTATATTAAGAAGAACAAAGGAGACATGGACTTAATGAAATCTCCCCATGTGAGGCTGATTCAATCCGTATTTAATTGAAATCTTAATAGTAATAGTTCCTATCCTGGAAAGGTAAAATGTATGCAGGTAATCGTTCTACTACTACCGTCTTTATCTCTACATGTTGGCCAGGAATCAGCCAGTATCTTGGTTTGGGTTTTATGGGATTTGAACCACTACTTCATTTCCTATTTTGATTGATACAGTTGACTTGGAGCTGACATTTCATATATTCAAAGACCTCTATGGCACTTTGTTAAAGTTCTAAAAATTGTGTGGTTCACTTATTTTCCTAAAGTTTAAAAACAACTCCAAAAGATCTATGTAGTCCAACATCTACCTGTTGAATAACATTAACATATTCTAAACTGAAAACAAAAAAGCAAATTGATGTTATAACTCTGAAGTAAAAACTACAAAACACAACCAATTAACAGAATGTTCTTTTTTTCTGTCTTCATGCTAGCACAAAGGAAAAAGTTCTCCATGAACTGAAACCAATGCAAAGTTGTGAAGAAACGTTTTTACACGAACCATTGAAATCGAGTTCATGGTTAATCCTTTGCCTTCAGTTACAAAATAACATGAAGAATAAGGCACTTTCATGACTACTGAGTACTCATTTTCTCCAGTTTCTCTTCCCATCAGCCATCTGTGGAAATCCCTCATCTGGTCACCATGACTAAGAATACTTGAGGTGATTGACTCATCTCAGATCTAGTCAATGGCTATGTAAGAGAGTAACTCATTTAGACCATAAGTTTAACACACACTCAACCAAGAGACATGAGTCTCAGGTTCTAGTGAGCTTCCCTGCTACTTACCTGAATGACCTCTGATAAACCACTTAAATTTTCTAGGCCTCATCATAAAATAAAGGGTTAAATCAGGGAGATTTTAAATATATGCATATCCAAAAATAAACAGATCAATGGAATAAATAAAGGGTATATGAACAGACCCAAATAACTGTATACATTTATTCTATGAAAAAAGTAGCCTTGCACAACAATGGGGAAAAGACAATATTTAAGATGCTATGTTTGGGTGATTAATACTCTCTTAAAAATAACTTAATTGCATCACTAGCCTACTTATTAGGCCCAAATAATTTCCTGATGGGCCACAAATGTAAATTTTAAAAAAGCATAGAATTTTAGAAGAAAATACTGAAAGTGGCCTTATCATATCTGTGTAGGGAAGTCTTTTCTAGGTATGCCACAAAACTTCTATGGTTTTATAGAAGGTCATTTTGCTACATGTGATACATAATAATTTGGAAATGCCTAAATAAAACCACAGATAAAGTCAGAAGATAAATAGAAAACCAAGATAAATATGTGCAATACTTATCGCATAGGATTAATATATCACATACGGTTTCTTTCATATGTAAACATAGTGATGAATCAATAAGCAAAAGATAAGTATGTTATTTTTAAGTAATCAAAAAGAGTACACAGAAAAGACTATACAAACAGCACTTAAAATATGAAATATACCCAATCTCTCTCAAATTTCAGACAACACTTTTGGAGTTAAGGATTGAATCACTGTCATGAGTCTTTTTGTTTTTAGAGAAATGTCATTAATTGACTCTATGTTGAAACCACTGAATTAGACACTGCCTAAAATCCACTGATCTCAGAAGTTATGTGTGGTTCGTCCTTGTCTGTGATCCAACCTATTTCACTCTGCCATTTTCCCCACCTGACCGGCAAGCACCCAACACTACAGCAAGCATAAAAACAGCCTTCTTCACTTCTGTAACCAAGAGGCAGTTGTGACTGGAGGATAAATAGTCACGTACTGGGATTTAGACTCATTCAACTTCATGGTTTCCAAACTAGTGGACTCAATTACATTCTTCAAGAGTTTTTGGGGTTTTTTGTTTTTGTTTTTGTTTTTTATTTGGATTTCCCCCTCACATCTACTTCAGTTTTTTACTCTGAATGAGTATTTCCACTTCCGTTTTCCTCCTGCTCAGATTGTGGCTTCTTCATTTTTATGAGATGACTTTATCTTCTTAACTCACAAAGGAAATAGAGTCACTCTTCCCGGCCAGCATTCCATCCCCAATTGGAAATTTCCTAGCCTCCCTAGGCTCTTGTTCTCCTTCATTTTGGTGTCAGAGGAAAAAGTGTCTTTTCTGAACGAAGGATGCACCTCTGTGTTCTAAATCCCAGAGCTTCCTTCTATCTCAGTGGATTCTGCATGGTCTTTTCTCTCCTCCTCGTTATATGGTCCATCTCTCCCACTGTCTTCTTTTCTAACCCAGTGGTTCTCAACAGGCAATAATTGCGCCTCCCTCCACAGGGATTGGGCAATGTCTGGAGACATGTTTGATCATCACAATGGGGTCTACTGGCATCCAGCACATAGAGGACATGATGTTGTGAAACCTCCTACAATGCACAAGATGCTCCCCATCCCACCCCCAACACACCTGCACCCAATACAGTGTGACCTGGCCCAAGACTGTGTCAAAACCGACAGATCCTGTAGCCTCTAAACATATTTGATCTCCCTTGCTTTCTCCCTCCCACTCTCCCTTCCTCACCCTCTCCCTCTCTTCCTTCCTTCCTTCCTCCATCCCTCCCTACACTCCTGCTTTCCTTCCTTCCTTCTCTCCCTCCCTCCTTTCCACTTCTCTCTCTCTCTCTCTCTCTCTCTCTCTCACACACACACACACACATACAAACACACACAACTACATTTTAAACACTTCTTGACCTTCGTCTCCCTCCAACTATTCTCATCTTTCTCTTCCTTTTTTCTCAGCAAAAGATTTTTTAATGCCCAAAACCCATTGTTATCACTTGCTAATATCCCTGCCATTTAAAGCAATCTGGCTTTACTGCAGTCATTCTAAGTTAACTGATGACTCCGTGTTGCCAAACCCTAAAGCAAGTCTCAACCTTATCTCAGAATACTTTTCTGAGGTACTTCGCCTTTGTTCTTTTTCTCTTTTTCTTTTAACAACTTCCTCTTTAAAGTTCTCTTGTTATGCCATATGTTGCCATACCTTATGTTCCCCAGTCTTGGCATGAGAACATTTTCATTCTGCTTTTAATGATTCCACATCTTGTTTTTGACACAACAATATTCCTTATTCTTCTGTCTCTTATAGTCGTCTCTTCTAAGGCAATATTTTCTACTTCAGTCATACTGTACTACCACCTAAAAGCTGACGGACATAAATATGTAACTGTAAACAAAGAATTTCTAAGGAACTCGGGGCAAATATAACCAATAATCTGTTAGGGTCTCATCCTGTATATCCCAAGGCACTTTAAATTTTATATATGAAAAAATACATATTATATATATTTTTTATATCATATATATTTTACACTTGCAAAAAATGTTCATTTTTCTGTACATTCTAGCACATTACCAATATCATTATTCAACCAATTTTCTAAGCCATACACTTGGGAGTCATCCATGACTCTTTTCGTTTACAATCACTCCTTACAACTCAATCAGTAACAAGTATTAAATTTACATCAATGGAATACCTGAGTGGCTCGGTCGACTGGGCACCTGACTTTGGCTCAGGTCGTAATCTCCTGGTTCATGGGTTCGAGCCCCATGTTAGGCTCTGTGCTGACAGCTCAGCGCCTGGAGCCTGGTCTGGATTCTGTGTTTCCCTCTCTTTCTGCCCTTCCCATTCGTGATCTATCTCTGTCTCTCTCAAAAATGAACAAACATTAAAAAAAATTGTTTTGATTTACATCGTTAATACCTCAAATACTGTCGAAATACGCCACTGTTAGTGCGTTGGTGTAGGCCCCCATCATTTCCCACTTGGGTACTGTAATACCTACTAATTGATTTCCTTACCTCTAGCCTCTCTACCACTGCTCCAGAGGTCAGGTTTTAACTGCTTGCTTTATCATGGTCTCTGCTAAAACCCTCTCAGAGTTCTTCACGGCCTGAATCAGATTCTTGAGTCATTCTACAAAGGACATAGCATTTTACTAATCTGAGCCTTGCCAACTTCTTAATCCTTGTGTCTTTCAACTCTGCCCCTTCTGTTTTGTGTTCCAACAATACCACTGCTGACACTCTACCACAGTTGTCAAATTGTTTCCGATCTCCTTTCTTGTGAAACTTTTATTCTTGCTGCTAGAATCAACTGACATGTTCCATTTTCTCTAGAAAATTTCTATTCTGCTTTCAAGACTCAGCTGTCCTTCTAGAAAACGTTCTTTCACATACTTTGAAAATGAATTGCTCTCTCCTCCTTATTGCCTTTTTGTTTTGTACTTGGCCTTAAATGCTACCTTTGTCACAGTGTATTCCGATTTTTAAAAAAAATGTTTATACGTTTTTGAGAAAGAGACAGAGAGTGAGCAGGAGAGGAACAGAGAGAGAGGGAGACCAAGAATTCAAAGCAGGCTCCAAGCTCCGAGATGTCAGCACAGAGCCCGACATGGAGCTCGAACCCACAAACCATGACCCAAGCCCAAGTAGGACACTTAACCGAATGAGCCACCCAGGTGCCCCCCAATTTTAAAATAAACATTTGTGGGGCATGTGGGTAGCTCAGTCACTTAAGGGTCCAACCTCGGCTCAGGTCACAATCTCACGGTTCTTGGGTTTGAGCTCCATGTCAGGCTCTGTGCTGACAGCTCAGAGTCTGGAGCCTGCTTCAGATTCTGTGTCTCCCTCTCTCTCTCTCTGCCCCTCCCCTACTCATGCTCTGTCTCTTTCTATCCAAAATAATGTTAAAAAAAATAAATAAAAATAAAAATAAAGTACACATTTGCTTCTACTAAATCGTAGCTTGTGTAGGAAGGATCTGTGTCATAGTGGTCAATGACATAACATTAGAGCTTGGAAAAAAACTGAGGACTAAGCATTCAATGCATAATTGTCAAACGAAGAAAGAAAAGTGGTAAGGAATATCATTTTTATTAACAAGCTACAACACATAATGTACAAATTGTTTAACCTCAGCATCGGAAGCATTTATGGAATGCTTACATGCCCTTGGTGGTACATTAAGCACCATATGAGGCAATCTAACGTAAGTGGTAACGTACCTGTTTTAGGTAAATATAAAATCAATACCTAATACTTGATATCGCTGAGTGTGATGCAGTTCTATCACCACAGTAGCACTCGTGAATTCCCACAGCCATGACATTTCCCTTTCTCTGGGGTCTCAGTGGACCTTGCCATTCTTCAGTGAGTTTTGGCTCTTTCAAAACAAGAACCAAATGTCTTAAAGTGTGTTCCAAGGACACTTGTCCTATGAGACTTCCTCATAGAGAAGGGTCTCGTGGTCAGCCCCATTTGGGCAACGTCCATGTCCTATCTTTCTGTTGGAGATGGAAAATATACATTAGCATATTCAAAGCTATGGGAATGTTACACAGTGAGGAAATCTGCTCTGTTTGTTGAGTATAATATTTCACAAACTCATTTAATCATGGAGCCTTTGTAATGCTTCATCTACAACAGCTTATGTAACTAGTATTCTCTGAAACAAGCTTTGGGGAACACTGGGTGGAAGGGCAGTTTAAGAAGCATCCAAACTCCACCCCATTCTCCAGCTACTGTTCTTCCCCTGCTCCCTGGGCTAAGGTGGGCACTGGGCTGGGAGTAATAGTTGGAGGATGTATGTATAGTAATTCCCAGAGTCCCAAATAAAGTCCACATTTATTTAGAATGATTTAACCCAAATTTGCTTAATCACAGTGGAAATTATTTCACACTTTAAAATAAAAAGTTTGGGGGCCCTGGGTGGCTCAGTCAGCTGAAGGTCTAACTCTTGATTTTGGTTCAGGTCATGATCCCAGGGTCATGAAATCCAGTCCTGCGTTGGGCTCTGTGCTGAGCGTGGAACCTGCTTGAGATTCTCTCTTTCTCCCTCTGCCCCTCCCCTACTCCTACATTCCACTTCCTGCTAATGAATTGAAGTCAAGTAACGGAGTCCAGGACTGGAATTAACTGAAATGTACACAGAGAGCTTCACACTGCTTACAAAATGCTGTAGTAGGATGTGAGGGCGATCTGGCTGCGACATCTGTCACCCCATTGATCGCCAGGGTTGATTCGGCTGATCTGGCTGGCTAGGCGGGTGTCCCCTTCCTCCCTCACCGCTCCATGTGCGTCCCTCCCGAAGCTGCGCGCTCAGTCGAAGAGGACGACCTTCCCCGATAGAGGAGGACCGTTCTTCGGTTAAGGGTATAGGAGTAGCTGCGCTCCCCTGCTAGAACCTCCAAACAAGTTCTCAAGGTCCAAAATGCTGTAGTATGCATTATCACATTTGATAGCCTTATCGGCACTGCAATATTGGTCAGCCTTCTTGTCTCTTTCTACAGAGAACTACAATTAGCCCTAAGTGAGATGTGTCCTGTTTCTGGGAAAGGAGGCCTCCTTAAAATGTAGGGGAGCTCGGTTGTGCTTTCCAGTGATAGGTCCAGGAATAATTTGTGGAGACCAAAGAGGAGGTAGATACATTTTGGTTCTGAGAAAATTGTGGCAAACCAGAGGTCCCATTGGCCTCTTTCCTGCTGTTGCACAGTATGGGCTGACTTTCCAAAGGTTCCATGGCTAAAAATACCCATTTGCAGAAAGCCAAAGTGTTTAGTTTGAAGCAAATATAAAGTAAAAACAAGCAGTCTAGTACACACGGAATGCCTCCAAAGCCACCCTCTGGAAGACAAAGAAAACAAGATGGGCCCTGAAGTGGAGCCCTTCTCCAAACAGCTCTCACCAACTGGAACAGAGGCCTTGCTAAATGCACACGATTAGAGCTTCACGGAAGATTAGAAGACACTCTACTGCAAACAGCACTCCCAGACCCAGAAACCAGGTCACTACTATGTAAACATTTTGCACCGCTTTGTAAACAGATAAAAATATCAAGTCAGTGTGGTGTAAACAGACCGACAGCACGAGAGGCCAACATCCCTCCTGGATGAACCCTTCCCTGGGCTCTGTAGACAAGCAGAGATACAGTATTCACGGACTTGGAATTGCTTTGGACTGTTCTCATTTAAGCTATTACTTTTTTGAAAGCTGGCCCGTTGGTTGAGAAGCTGGAGGCAGGGTGATAATACATTCAGGGGGTCCCACAGCAAGCTGCAGACAGTACTCAGGAACTTGTAGTTGTGCCGCTCCAACACTGAGAGGCCCTCCCACTGTAATTTATGCTAGGAGCCGAAGAGTGTGGACATGTACGTCACAAATGACTGAGAGCTCTCAGGCAGACAGCGGGGGAAAATGAGACAGGAAAATAGGGGAAAGCAAACCCTGGGCATTAGCTAAGCCCATATGCTGGGGTGAGGACACGAGACCTATGGAGTAGTGACTATGTATCAGCAAAGTATTTCCTCCCCCTCTATTGTACCACAATATCCTACCCACCCCACCTTTCTGCCTTCACACTTTCCAGAAGCAGAGGAAAGTAGATAAAAATGCACAGAGAAGGGTTTACCCCCTCCAACCTGTATGGCATTGAAAGGAACAGTTGGATTGGATTCAACTTGCTGTTTAGTGTCTTTGAAGATCTTTTTCATTTACATCCGTGATTCAATATTTATGGAGTTCCTTTGATTGCCTATCCCCCTACTAAGTACGTAAATGGTGAAACAGATAAAACATGGTTCCTGCTCTCAAGGAGGGCACTTTATATATTCAAATACATTTTTAAATTGGGGAGCATTAAAAAACTATGCTCGTGTAGAACCCCTTCATCCTGTAATGACAGGCACTAGAAGAAAGGCAGGTCAAAGACATATTACATACCATACAGCACTCACACGCCCCCACCAGCATGTGACTCGGGCGATAAACTGTGACAGTTTCCCAGAATTATGGACCTGACCCTCTTGTGTACGGGTTCTCTTGGCCTTGCATTCAGCTACAGCTAAAGTGACCAACTCCATGTAGGTTTCCACAATCTTTGCTCAGGTGGGGCTGGCCAACGCCTCATTTCAGGCACCTGCTACTCCTCTCTGGCTTCCTTCCCAAAGTCTCTCCGACCATGTGGCCTGGGAAACCCATAGAATCTTTGATGACCAGCGGGACAATCCTTGAAGAAGGGAGGAGAGAAATTGACAGAGAAGTGCATTTTTTTTTTTCATCCTTCAGATACAGAATTCTGGGATGCATTCCATGAAGGTTCTCAGAAAGTCACGGTGAAATCACATGTCTGTCACATGCAGTGATGACCAGCCCAACAACACATCCTGTACTAATATTCCCTCCTTCCTGGTTTCACTCCATCTGTCCCTCACTTCTGCTCCCTGGGAGCACTCTCTCTATTGACGCCCTGCCAACAAAGTTGATCTCAGGTCTGCTTTGGGAGAGAGCCAGATTACAACGAAGTGAGTGCTTCCTCATCGCCTGATCTGTTTAATGGTGTTCAATGCCACTGAAATTGTTTGCCTTTTACTCAGTGATTCCTCCCATGAACACACAATTTTAGGACTCTAGAAAAGATTTCATTCAAAGATTATTTACTATCTTTTACAAAGTTTCTTCTTTGACACCTTCATTATTTACACAGAACTAGAGCTAAGCATTGATAAAATAAAAACAGGGGGAGGAAGGAAAGGGAAGGAAAGGAAAGGAAAGGAAAGGAAAGGAAAGGAAAGGAAAGGAAAGGAAAGGAAAGGAAAGGAAAGGAAAGGGAGGGAAGGGAAGGGAAGGGAAGGGAAGGGAAGGGAAGGGAAGGGAAAGGAAGGGAAAGGAAGGGAAGGGAAGGGAAGGGAAAGGAAAGGAAGGGAAAGGAAAGGAAAGGAAAGGAAAGGAAGGGAAGGGAAAGGAAAGGAAAGGAAAGGAAAGGAAGGAAGGGAAAGGAAAGGAAAGGAAAGGAAAGGAAAGGAAAGGAAAGGAAAGGAAAGGAAAGGAAAGGAAGGAAGGGAAGGGAAGGGAAGGGAAAGGAAAGGAAAGGAAAGGAAAGGAAAGGAAGGGAAAGGAAGGGAAAGGAAGAAAGAAGGAAGGAAGGAAGGAAGAAATAAGAAAGAAAGAAAGAAAAAAGGAAGGAAGGAAGGAAGGAAGGAAGAAGAAAGAAAGAGAAAAAGAAAGAAAGAAAGAAAGAAAGGAAGGAAGGAAGGAAGGAAGGAAGGAAGGAAGGAAGGAAGGAAGGAAGAAAGAAAGAAAAAAAAGAGAGAAAGAAAGAAAAGAGGGAGAGAGGGAGGGCAGAGAAGGGGAAGGGAGGAAGGGAGGAAGTGAGGAAGAAGAAAGGATGGAAGGAAGGAAGGGGAAGGTGATGGGAAAGGGGAAGGGGGGAAGGAAGGAGGAAGGAAGGAAGGAAGGAAGGAAGGAAGGAAGGAAGGAAGGAAGGAAGGAAGGAAGGAAGAATCAAAACAGATTTGTTAACTCTTTCAAGGAATCTGAGAACCCATGGCATTATTGGGAAGTCGTTCCTTATGATTACGTTTTCACAGTGACAAAGAACTCTAAGATGGTACTTAAAACTATGCTTCATTTGTTTTCATTTCCCTTTCTGCTTTCTCATTTCCCACCTTCTACCATTCTTCTTTCTGTCCTCTGTGTGGTGAGAAACACAGCAGAGCATCAGGGCTAGAACAGAGGGAAAGGACTGGAGGCAGAGTCAATCCGAAGGACGGCCCGCGTATGCACTTGGGGGGCAGAGATCATGTTAGAGGCCCATGTTAGAGAGAAAACAAGACTTCCTTTCGTGTGGTTTTTTTTTTTTAGAAAACTCATAAATGGAACATACTACATATTTTCCTGCAAATTCTATTTCCACTTGCTATTCATGGAAACTATCTATCTACTCTGGTCTCTTACGAAGCAGCATAAATATTCCTTAGTATAGTGATGCTACATTTTAGTCATTTTTCCTGCTGAAGGATAGTTCAGCCTCTTTGGATACGCATCAAACTGACAGTTATTTCTGGGAAGGGATGAGCATTGTCCTGGTAACCAAAGGAAGATTAACCTGTGTCTATAAATTTTAATGTCTTACAAGCAGAACTTATTCACATACCACTTGAGAAAGTTTAAAGTAATAATTTTTAAAAACTCTCATGTAGTTTACATGAAAGGGCAGGTCAACAGGAGATACAGGAAAATGTCTTCCCAACTTTCATACTCTCCACACATCACTTGCTGTGTTTTGGGACAACACTTCCATTCTGTACTTCCCTTTATTCCCAACATTTGCATCCTGTTTTTGATGTTAATTATAATCTAATTTATGTCTACAAAATGATAACCATGCAAAACACCGTTGCCTCTACCTGCTCGCTTACCGGCCGTCTCTAGTTCCATATCTGTCCCTCCGTTCACGGACCTCTTGCCCCACGTGTCCTTTTCAGTTGGCTTCCTGTTCAGTTCTGTCCTTTGAAAACATGGTCAGGAGATCAGAAAGCAGGAGGGAGAGAGAAGCTTCTATTTCTGGTTCCCACAACACTGGACATTGCTGGTAGCAGCAGTTGGCTGTCGCCATCGGGGCAGAGGGAACAGGCTGGTGGCAGCAGCCTCACCTGGTGTCCGCAGCTCTGCAAGTGGCAGAATCTCTCAAGAAAGCTGCAGGTGCAGGTTCCGGGGACCTGTCCTTGGCACCTCCTTCTTTCTCCTTTTTACTCCTCCAGTGCTTACCAGTCCTTTGTATCCAGCTCCCCTACTTGAAATACTTAGCATGGTTTTGTCTTCCTCACTGGACACTGCCCGACACACTCCTGTTAGCTCTAACAACCTCCAATATAGTTTTTGGTATAGAAGTATTTACCTAAACTATGCTAATTTCTCATTTAGACCCAATTTCAAGCCTTGACATCGGCGAAGAGCAATACCTTCTTGATTGACTCAACACATGCTCTAATACAGGACAATGATTGGAGCTTAGAAAGTAATAATGGGGGCCTCAAAGCAGAGAATCTTATTTTATAAGTGTAAAGAGGGAGGCATGTCAGCAAAATAAAAAAACACTAGGATGTCAGAGAGAAGCTTTGGTCTGTCAACCAGGTGTTTCACGTCCATGATGCAAGGCATCTAAAGGGTTGGAAATGACCCTTAGATGATGGGCTAAGACTTTCCAGGTAGCTTGACATTATGTGTCCACAGCTTTGGAAAGGTCTCCAATAGTTGCCACAGTTTTAAGAGTTGTGTTTTTAGCAGATGGGAGTAAAGTGCCGAAAATACAGCATCATATTCTCACCATGTGGCTCTCCGTGGCAGTCAGCCTATTATGATGCTTTTAGGGAGGACAATGACGAGCCCTCTGTGGTTTCAGAGATAAGGGGTCAGCAGCCCACACTGCTGCTGGTCAGCAGCCCACACTGCAGCACCAATGGCAGGCGCATAAAGAATGCTCAGAATACATATATTAATATGCCACAGCTAATATTTCTGCACAGTTTGTTTTCTCAGCAGTATTTTGCTATCTAGGGACTCAAAATAATGTGTTTTGCTTTACAAGTGAGACATGATTGATGCTTTACTAGGAGAGACTTTTCATAATGGAACAGATGTCTCCTGACAAGAAAGTTATTGGTAGAAGCAAACTGCATTATTGCAATAATGTTAAGGTTCAGACTTAAGCAAAAGATCGTAAGGAAGTGTCAGGGAGGGCAGTGGGAGAGAGAGAAAGCAAATACGAATAAGAGAGTGAGATACAGTTTGGTCTGAGTCGACATCCTTAGTCTACCATATTGACGTACTCTGTGATCTACGCAGGCAGCACAGAGCTCTCTGGAGGCTAACATATGCAAGCTTTAAAAAGGCCAATCTCTGCACACATTCATCTGTCAATATCTCAGCAGCAAGCACTTCTCTTTATTCCAGAATCTCTTAACTTGAGCAGGGCAAAATGGTTTTTACTTGCAAATGAAAGGTGAGATTTCTCCCATTCCATCACGGCAGATTCACAGAATCCTGCTATGTACAGAATATTGAATCACTTAGAATTTTATTCTTGCGCTAATTTAACTGCAATCATTTTTTTTCATCATTATCAATTTGTACAGAATATTAGTCTAGGAGAATTAAGAGGACAGGGTTTAAAACCAACGGGCTTTCTGGATAGAGATGGAGAAGGAAGCCAGAGCTAAGAAATGGAAGCCTTACCCTTAAAACAAAATAAGAAAAAAATCCAAGAGCTTACAGTTGAGTGTGTAAGCTGAAGTAACAGATCCAAATGGAATGAATTTACTTCAAAAACTTGATTACGGAGTTTCATGAAAATCTGCTTTTACTCAGTTGAGTAAAATACCAGATACAATTATGAAGATCCTTAATATACAGCAATCATCCCATGCAAGCATGTCACTATATAGGTGTATGGTTCCAGTAGAAAAGATAATGGGGTTTTCCACCACATGCAAAGTCATACATTCGTGGTCTGTGACCTGCTCCCAGACCTGCTACTTTTCAACAAGCTAACGCCATTTGCCTCTCTCTCTTAGACTCATGGTCTAACTACGTCGCTAAGTCATCTGCCCCAGGTTGACTGTTACATGCTACTGTTCTTTCTTAGTTTCTGCCTCCATTCCCTGTTGCTGAGGTTATATTTTAGGGAAAAGTGATCGCATTTCTTCTCCATACCCTGCTTGGAATCATTCCAT
The DNA here is from genome assembly GCA_030068075.1 of Paguma larvata. Classification (NCBI taxonomy): domain Eukaryota; kingdom Metazoa; phylum Chordata; class Mammalia; order Carnivora; family Viverridae; genus Paguma; species Paguma larvata. The sequence goes on from CM057823.1 coordinate 32,168,964, forward strand.
TTCTCATCACATTTAGAATAACCTGACCCTCTTCCTCTTCTGCAGATGTCCTGTCAGGCCAAGGGGCACGTGACAAGGATGCCTTCGGTGACACATGAATGGTCTTGTCTTGCTGTGCAATACTAGTTCCTAATCGTATATGCCGAGCCAAATAAACCACTCTCAGAAATGCTTTCGTTAGGATTTTGTCAATCAAAACTCTGCAGTCACTTAATAGATGAAACATGTTCAGGATTGGTAGGCCTTCGCTTGTCTGGGAAATCGATGCCAATATCTTGAACATCCAACAAAGCACTTGGAATCGATGATGTGTCTTTCGACTTCTTAGTTTATTAAAACAGGATTTTAACACACTCTGATGATGAATTTGGGTCTGGTTTCTCTTGTGACAAAAACCAGTCTCAGTGTTGGCTTCTCTACTTAATAAATAAGCTTTTAAAATTGCATTATCTTCTTGAACACAGCCCATTAATATGTAACAGATTATGATAATCTCTCAAGGAATTTGATGATAGTCATAGCATCCTGAATCTTAAGTATTTTCTTCCAGAGGAATGTAAACATGTTATACACTGAAGTATGGAGAGGATGAAAAACAGATCGTCGTGTTTCCTCCAGGTATCCCTCTGTGAACATGAGGTTGGAAGTTGCTTGAGAGAAAAACAACAACAACAATAACAGCAAAAACCCTGTATATTTACAATTTGGAAGCATTAAGAGAATGTGCTGAATTAATCAGGTCCCCAAGCCAAATACTGTTGTTGTAGCTCAGGTGACATCGTAGGGTATAACGGTAACCCTCGCTGTAAGGAGGAAAAAAACATAAAAATATACACAGGGATTTCTCTGAACCACTGCTACCAGGATGGATGTTAAATTGTGCAAAAGAAAAAGCATCTTGATGTGGGTGGATTTATATCCTACAAATTGCACTTCCAGCCAAGAGGGGACTCTTCTCACGAGGAACGAGGAGGCCAGCGTCCTCTTTGCTACAGGGAGGCAGGCAGAGGAGGGGGCCGAGAAGGCCGCTCGCGGAGGCAGAGACCTTGGAACGCGGCCATTCCCATGATAACGCCCTCCATTTGGCAACCAGCACTCTCCAGAGCACTTTAAATTTGTATAAAAAGTTATTAATAAACGTTTACTATTTGAGGCAAGCTGGGCAACTGCATCAACGGAGATGGAGAATCTGAAAATCATTATGAGGATGCTGGATGCGAAGAGATTAACGTATTGGCTATAGAGCATAGACACGAATCCGAATGGAAGAGGCCAGGAGGCCAGGGCCATCTCTCAGTCACGATGACAAACCATTACCGCGAGTTCCCAGTGAAGAGGAAACGGAGACCCTATCAGAATTATGTGGTGTAGCCTTTTGATTCCCTTTCTAGAGGGAATGAGGGTGAGGATAGACCTTCTGAATGAACCTGTTTACATATTTTTCTGTAGTCCTTTGCATCAGGAACCTGGAAACGCCTGCCCAGACAGATTCTGCATGTTCCTGAGTACCCTTTATGTCCTTGAGAGAATCTTTAGCAACCAGTACAGATTTTAATTTGATTTTAAAAAGTGATATTAGATTTATTAAAATCAAATTAAAATTTTAAAGTTTCTGAAACCCTCGAAGTTCAGCTAGTAAATCTTTTTATTGTACTCAGTAACCTGGTAAATTTTAATGAGCATCAACAGAGGCATGTTAGGAACAATGTTTAATTGCATCTATCAGTTTGCTGTATTCGATTTTCTTTTGAAACACTTCAAATGCCTCATAAAAAAAACCTTTTAAGCACTTAAGCATCCTCATAGATCTAATAAATTTGACTTACAAATAGAGGGAGCACCAAGTCATTCTAAACTTTTAACACTATTGTTTAAGAACAATAGAAATTTCTCATACGTTCTAACTCAAAGGCATGAGGCTACGTTAATTTCATATTATAAATTGAAACATAAGTCACATCTCTTACACTCTCTAAAATGCCAAATTCTGTTACTAAAATATTTAATATCACATAAACCAAGGTCATTTCTAAACTTAACACAAAATTATGAATATTTTGCATTTATCACACTATTTCTGGCTGGAATTAAACCACATGTCCAATGTACTAATTAGAGAATAAGGAGAGTTGATATTCAACTAGAATACATGGGTGCAGAAGAAGAAACTGTTACTTACAGCCCGTCTCTATTCCTACTGTATTAGCATCCGTTCTGATTACTTGGGTCCGGTGGTGTGGTAAACCAGGTCTCCAGAACCGAAAGCCCCTGATCTGTGGCATTTGTCAATGTCTCTGGTGTAAATACTCACCAACGGGTGATTTCAAAGTACAGAAGACTTAACAACTGGCTGGTAAAATTCCTGAATATTTAATAACTGGTTCTCAAGAGCCGGTTTAAGTAGATTTCAGCACAATACTGGTTGTTTCCGATGCTGTATTAGTTTTTAAATATTTTGATTATCACTTGTGGGCAGAAATGCAGTTGTGTAACAGATACTTCAAGACACAGTTTGTATATATGTATAAAATTTCCATTATATGCAAAGGAATATATCCCTCCATTGCAGACTTTTCTTGGAATAGATTTCAACAAGCTAACATTGATTGTCTATCTCTTAGACTCATGGTCTAAATATGGTCGTAAGTCATCTGTCCCTGATTTCTTTATTCCACTATATAAATTATGTAATAATTTATTGTCCATCTGTGTATATACACACATACCCAGACACACACACACACATTACTGGTGGGAACATTAAAAATGTCATAGCCTCTTTGAAAATAGTTTGGCAGTTCCTCAGGAAACCACACCAAATACAGCTAAGGGTTATGTGTACTTGAACACCAAAGGGCCAGGAGTGACATCTTGTAGTACTGCTTCTTTTTTTTTGTTTGTTTGTTTTGTTTTAATAGTTTATTTTCAAATTGGTTTACATATAACACCCAGTGTTCATCCCAACATGTGCCCTTTTTAATGCCCATCACCCCCTCTCCCCTCTCCCTCATCCCCCTCACCCTCAGTTTTTTTCTTAGTCTTTGAGAGTCTCTTATGTTTTATCTCCCTCCCTCTCTGTGTCTTTTTTTCCTTTCCCCTCTTCCCCTCCCCCTGGTTTTTGCTTAGTCTCACAAAGTCCACCTATTCGTGGAAACATATGGTATCTGTCTTTTTCTGACTGACTTATTTCACTTAACATAATACCCTCCAGTTCCATCCATGTTGCTACACATGGCCAGATTTCATTTTTTCTCATTGCCACGTAGTAGTCCATTGTATATAAGTACCATAACTTCTTTATCCATTTGTCAGTTGATGGGCACTTGGTCTCTTTCCATGATTTGGCTATTGTCGAAAGTGCTGCTATGAACATTGGGGTACACGTGCTCCTATGCATCAGCATTTCTGTGTCTCTTGGGTAGATTCCTAGCAGGGCAATTGCTGGATCATAGGGTAGCTCTATTTTCATTTTTTTGAGGAACCTCCACACCGTTTTCCAGAGTGGCTGCACCAGTTTGCATTCCCACCAACAGTGTAGGAGGGTGCCTGCTTCTCCACATCCTCGCCAGCATCTATAGTTTCCTGATTTGTTCATTTCAGCCACTCTGACTGGTGTGAGGTGGTATCTCAGTGTGGTTTTGATTTGTATTTCCCTGATGATGAGTGACATTGAGCATCGTTTCATGTGTCTGTTGGCCATCTGAATGTCCTCTTTGGAGAAGTGTCTATTCATATCTTCTGCCCATTTCTTCACTGGGTTGTTTGTTTTTCGGGTTTGGAGTTTGGTAAGTTCTTTATAAATTTTAGATATTAGTCCTTTATCCGATATGTCATTTGCGATGATCTTTTCCCATTCCGTTGGTTGCCTATTCGTTTTGTTGGTTGTTTCTTTTGCTGTGCAGAAGCTTTTTATCTTGATGAAGTCCCAATAGTTCATCTTTGCTTTTAATTCTCTTGCCTTTGGAGACGTGTCGAGTAGGAAATTGGTGCGTCTTAGGTCGAAGAGGCTTTTTCCTGTTTTCTCCTCTAGGATTTTGATGGTTTCCTGTCTCACATTCAGATCTTTTATCCATTTAGAATTTATTTTTGTGAGTGGTGTAAGAAAGTGGTCTAGTTTCATTCTTTTGCATGTTGCTGTCCAATTCCAGCACCATTTGTTAAAGAGGCTGTCTTTTTTCCATTGGATACATTTTCCCGCTTTGTCAAAGATTTGACACCAAAGGGCCAGGAGTGACATCTTGTAGTACTACTTCTTAATCACAGCTGCAAAGATCCCTCCACTATCAGTGATTATCACAATCCGGATCTTAGCCCCCAAGTGTGCAAAACCAGTTAAGAACCATCATTTAGTAAATGCTAGCTTCAAGCTTACGTTGTCCTCTGTAGACTGGAGTCAAGGTCATTTTTTTGCAGTCAGGACAAAATGTGTTAATTAACAAAAATCAGAATTAGCTCTGCTGAAGGGGTGCCTTCCTCTGTTATGCTTGTTGCCAAAGGTATGGAAAGATCACTTTGATAATTACCTCTGGTTTCTTCAACAATGATTCTTCTAGCTCATTAATGCCTTGAGTTATAAATGAAAAGCATCTGTGTTACTGATCATCCCCTCATTCTTCCTTGTTAATATCATGCACCGTTACTGGACAGCCACTTATATTCCGGGCACCATTAATAACATGTTTGACCTAGTTATTGTCTTCACTTCTTTAGACCCTTTCATCAAAATGGAAGAAATAAAATACGGCACAGGGTGGTAGCGAGTGTGAAGAGAAACTATAAAATACTTAGCACATGGTAAATTCCCCAAAATGTTAGCAATTATTATTTTTCAAATGACAATCTGAATGTTCTGAGACAGATGTCTGCCAAATATGGTGATTTATCACTGAAGAAAAAAACGCTCTCCTTTGAGGGAAAAAAAAAAAAACCAATACCTTGTCCAGAATTTTTCTTAGTAGGTCTAATGATCCATCCTATATAAGTAAACGATCATATTTGTACTAAATGCGGCAGTAACATCCTCTTGCCGGTTTTCCTGGCGTCCCATCCTACGGGTTTCACCGCCTCTGTGTTGCGTTGGGGTTTTCCTGGTTTTCCTCCAGGGATCTTGGTTTGGTGAAAGTGGAAGATCATCTTTCTGATCTCCTTCTCATTTGAAGGAACTCTTGGGCCCTAAACAGGGGTCCGAGGACCTGGATACTACAAGATGTCACTCCTGGCCCTTTTGTGTCCGAGTACATGTAACCCTTAGCTGTATTTAGAGCACCTGGAGCAGAGGGCTTTTGCCTTCTCACTCACTTCGTAAGTAACAGCACCTCTGAGAAGTAATTTCCATATCTCTGGAATATTCTCTTGTGGGCTTCCACATTGAAAACAGTCCTTGTCCTTCATGCATGGCATATGCCAGTGTCAACCAAGTCAGCCTCATTAGTAGGCCTCACAGGTTATTTGATGCTCCACAAAGATCCAGAAAATCTAAGAATGATCTGAAAATTAACATATGTGAAACAGTATCTTTCTATTACCTGCCTCCCTACTATTTTTTTCTCTCTCTATATATATACATATTCCCACAGGTAAAATATGTTTCTAAAATTGCAAACATATACAGGTATGTGTGTGTATTTATTTGATGCCTGATTTATATAGAAAGACAAAATTCAGGAGAAACTGAAATGTTTTTAAGGGCTATAGTGTATTATTCAGAGACCGGAATTCAGATGTGTCCTTTCTCTGAAATATGTGATGTTTTCACTTTTATCCATTGATTCCATGTGGCTATCCTGTCCTAGATATCCTAAGAGTAAAAACACCAAACCGGTTGCAACCAAAGCAGACTGAAGAAATACCCAAGAGCTATACATTTCTAACTCAAGAGCTACAAAACTGCTAACTCAAACCGCTAACTCAAGAACTGCAAATTTCCCTTAATCGGCAATAGAATTTGACTCAAATCCTGCATTTCAAATGAATTAAAAAAACTCCTATCCCCCAGAACTGCCTTATCTGCCAATGTCAGACCGATGACCTAGTCAGCCAAAGAAAGGAACATACTGGTAGGAAGTGGAATCCTGTCAGCTGTCGGTCCCGCAGTTCAGGAGACAGAGGCACGTGGGCCTCATGCCGCTCTTCCAGAGCTCAGGTGTCCCATGTTAGGGAGGTGGTCAGCAGTGTCTGCAAGGGATCAGATGGAAACACAGTTAACGGGGTCACGTAATTCACAGTTGCAAAAATGACAGCAAATTGTGGACGAAAAAGCAAATGGTCTAATCATGTAGGCCATGGCTTTCTAATTTCATAGCCTGTAAGTATCAGAAGAGAAACCAATAAATGTCTAAGATAATGACTACATACGCTGACAATGAGACATCGGTAGAACTTCCAATACTGAGTAAATTCCATATTGTAACTTAGATTTTCCTGATCTGCTATATTCAACATTATCTGCAAAAGAGAAAATTATGGCTGAAAAAAGAAATTAATGCACCTAAAGGCAAATTGGAACAATAGCAGTAAGGCAGCACTTACCTTGAACTTGAAGTCAGGAGGCCTGAGCTTTGATGTCATCTTCTGCTGAGTGACTCTATGATTTTGAGGAAAAATAAGAAAGCTAGTAGATACGGAGCACATTTTCCCAGGCCTGAGCAGGATGGTGTGTATATTGTTATGCCATTTAATCATCTTAAAACCTCTGTGAGTTACATAAATTACTGCTATTTTATAGCTGAAAAGAAGTTCCACATGGTTATTGGGATGTTGGAAGAGAATCAAAGAACAGATTTCTCAACCTGTTTAAGTCATTTTTTTTGGTAGGTAGAAAAGATTTTTGTCTGGGCCCTACTGCATGCCATGTTTGGTATTGTCATTTTAAGACAATTTCTAGTACCTTGATGCCCATCTTGCCTTCAGAGTTGCTAAAAGCTTAAAAATCAAATGCATTTTGTTTTTCATGTTGAAGTTAAAATATGAGTTGGGCATCCCTAGGTCTCTTGGATAATGGTATGAAAACCATTGTTTTAGTTGAGTCAGTGATTCTGGGTATTAGCAGAAAAATAATAAATGGAATGTTTTAAAATAAGACAATATGTAAATAGCACTTAGCCTGTATATAAGAAAAGCTATCGTTAATTAATAATTTATAGTATCAATAATTTGTGTGATTACTGTGAACACCTTAGCAAATGAGAGTAAGCATCTGTGTGGGAAGCCAGTTTTCCTTACTCTCGGATCCCTTGTTCCGACCTAAGAGTAAGGGAAAATCAAATCTCAGTTATATAATAAATCCTTTAAGATATGATGCCCTAGTCACATTAGCAGAAAGAATAATGTCTTTTATGTGCCAACTTATATTCTAAGGGCCTTCTATGGCTCATAGTTTGTACATGAGTCACAGATGTCACATTTCAATCAGTTGATTGCAGAGAGATTAAGAGAGACAGAGTGTATACAATGATGTACGTCAATTATTTCTCAATAAAACTAGAAAAATATTTATTTTTTACTTTTTATTTTTTGTATGTTTTGAAGAGGGGGGCAGAGAGAGAGGGAGAAAGAGAACCTTAATCAAGCTCCATGCCCAGTGCAAAGCCTGATGTAGGGCTCCATCTCAAGACCATAAGACGAAATCAAGAGTCAGACCTTAACCAACGGAGCCATCCAGGCGCCCCATGGAAAACATTTTTTAAGGAGACAAAGTTAAGGTAAATGAAGGACAGTGAAGCATCAAAAGTATCACCCCTTGGCTTGAGGGGGCAAAGAAAGGAAGTGATTACCAGATGCCTGTCAAGAGCCGTGCCTTAGGGGGAGAAACACAGCTGTGGCCAACCCATGACTTGGCCTAAAGGGAGATGAGAGAATAAATACCGCTACTTTTCTCTTACCTTCGTATTTCTTGTCGTACTTCCTATTGGCCATGCCAACGGGAAGGCAAAGGAAAGAATGACTGATGTGATCAGTAGAAGTTGATTTCTCAGGGTCCAGGGCAATGTGGGGAAGGGTGGAGAGCAAACAGGGTATCCAAACAAATGCTTTCCTAATAGTAACTCACGTGTTCCTTCTTTGATTCTTTCAATGTATGCACATTTGTGAGCACCAATTACATGCAAGATGTAGTATTTTATGTAAACTCTGCTATAGGAAGAAGAAGGAGAAGGAAATGCATAAGAAATTGTCCATGTTGCCAAGGAGTTTAGAGGATAATAAGAAAAGTATACAAAGAACACAGGGAAAAGAATGACAGAAGTATGGAGTTGTTACAGAAACTGCACGTAAAGGAGGAAGACTTGAAGCAATTAGAAAGGGCTTCATGGAAGGCACAGCATTTGAAATTGGTCCTGCATGATGGGCAAAATGTAGACAGAAACAGGTGGTGGAGAGATATCCCACATGGAGGAAAATAGTAGGAAAAAAGGAGGGACCAGGAGGTAAGCCATGTCCAGGGAAGTCTAATTAGAAATGAGTGCTCCTTTAATGAAGTCATGAGCGATAAAATTAGAAACAAAATCCGACAAAACCAGAATACCAGCCCAGTCCCAAATGTATACATATGTTCACGTGTACACACCCACACGCTTATTAAAACAAGGCTGTATTAGAGTAAAACTTCAGCATTTCTGAGAAAAATGCAAATGTAGTGAAAGTGAATTAATCGATCTTATATTAGCGTTTCCTCTAACGGAAGACAAAATCCAATATGCAACCTGAGCATTCCTTCCTTTATTCTAACTTTATTCTAGCACGGTTTCCAGTGCACGATCGCAGTTGGGATAACAGCACCATCTAGTGTGTTCCAGTCTTATGTTAAGCTCAAGGACTTCTGATCTGTTTCTCATGTTATTAGACAGAATCGTTACAAAAGGACCAAAACGAGAACTATAAAAGCCCTCCCATCCATCGTTGGCTTTAAAACTTGCAGTTTAATAGATTGGGATTTGTTTCGATGTATAGTGTTTCCAAAGAATCCCCCTAAAACAAAATTTCCCTGTGTCATCAGTATCTGAGATGAGGAAAGTAGAAAAAGTCATTTCTCATCATCTTGCGGTTTGTCCAATCTGGCAAACTAAAATATAAAGAACAATAGTCATTAATTTCCAGCAGAGGATACATGACACTTTTATTTCTAAGTATAATCTTAAACACATAAATTAATCAATGCATATCACATACATTAAATATCAATGATCACCATTTAATTACAGAACATAAAACTTAACATAAAAGCTACAAGGACTATTTATTTTAGTAATCAAAATACATAGATGACCTTTGAGCCGTATGTCATAAACTAAGTCAGTAAATAATCAGATCGTGAACCCGGAAAACTGACATTCAGGGGAATCTTGATTTTGTCTTGCTGCTCCCAGTACCAACAGAAAACCAAGAGAATGATGGGAAGTGGTGTAACCAAGCCTCAGACGGAAGAGGAAGCAAAGAAGGCAAAATGAAAAAGAATGGTGGGAATTCAGGGAGGAAAGAATGAAAGTCACACTTCTTATCTCCCCATTTCCCGTTTTTTAGAAGTCTAAATTTCAACATCAGATCTGTACATCCACAAAGGTTGTTTTTTTTTTTAACTAAGCCACTAATTCATTTGCATATCATCATTAAAAATATAACAGAAAAATGAAAATAGAGCTACCCTATGATCCAGCAATAGCCCTGCTAGGAATCTACCCAAGAGACACAGGATTGCTGATGCATAGGAGCACGTGTACCCCAATGTTCATAGCAGCACTTTTGACAATAGCCAAATCATGGAAAGAGACCAAGTGCCCATCAACTGACGAATGGATAAAGAAGATGTGGTACATATATACAATGGACTACTATGTGGCAATGAGAAAAAATGAAATCTGGCCATGTGTAGCAACATGGATGGAACTGGAGGGTATTATGTTAAGTGAAATAAGTCAGTCAGAAAAAGACAGATACCATATGTTTCCACGAACAGGTGGACTTGGTGAGACTAAGCAAAAACCAGGGGGAGGGGAAGAGGGGAAAGAAAAAAATGACACAGAGAGGGAGGGAGATAAAACATAAGAGACTCTCAAAGACTAAGAACAAACTGAGGGTGAGGGAGATGGGGGGGGGGGAGAGGGGGTGATGGGCATTAAAAAAGGGCACATGTTGGGACGAACACTGGGTGTTTTATGTAAACCAATTTGAAAATAAACTATTATAAATGAAAAAAAAAATAAAATAAATATATATATATATAACAGAATAACCAAAAAGAATATGCTTAACACTCAACAGAGACAATGTCCACCCCTCTGCTGTGTAGTCTACAACGTACACAGACAGCATTTAAGAAAGGATACAGCCTGCTCTTTGGTGCCTCTCCTAACTATTCTGGCTGATGCATCTGAGAAGAGCTGACGCTGGCTCCAACGAAAGCCAATCCAGCGTTTCCTGAAGGTGACGAATATGGAGACCGAATATCTCACGTGGCAAATGGGTAGAGCGAGTGTTAACAAAGAGCAAGGTTATAGAGGCTGTACTTCCCAGGGCTGTAGAGATCTACTCTTCCAGAGTCACTGATGGACAGGAAGATGTCCTTCATTAGAGCAACATGCTGTTCCCCACGTGGACCACAGCTTGCCTCCGTTACGGCCTCACATGGTCATGTCTGGTTATCAGGTGAATTAACTGGGAGAAAATTTCTACTTCCTCAGTCAAATATATAGGAAGCACATAACCATGTTTTAAAGGTCATGACAACTAGTATTGAACACATTTTCACTATAGGGGGTCCGGCACTCGGGCTTCGCTTCAGTGGACACACCAATCGCCTGGGGGGTTTATTAGCAATGCAAAGCCCAGAGCCTCATTTTCAGACCGACTGAATCAGAATCTCCTTGGGTAGGGTCAGGGATGTGGTCTTTTCAACAGGCACACCAGGTGATTTTCAGGTGAAAAGAGGCTTTTATGAAAGCAATGTGAAACCCATGGTTTTTATTTTCTTGACCGACAGAAGATTTTTCCCTCTTTACTTCACACAACCATTGTTTGGTCTTTGAACAAGAGGTCACATATATTGATAGATTAATACTGCATAATTGTTAGCAACCGTGATTTCTATAATTTCTCATACATTTACTCTAATTAAGTGTTCAGAGTTCAAAATCTGAAATCTTCCGTTTGAAATTCTGAAAGCATTTCTTTTACTAACAACTACATAAGATCTTAACAAAGTTATGCTATCTTATAGCCTTCTCTAAGATATGCCGCGTTATCTTCCCCTTCCTGGAAGACTGACTCTTCTCCAGTCACCAAGAACAATGAGCATTCAACTGCCCTCAAGGGCCACTTCATTCCTCTGTGTCTCTGTTCCTGTTTCTGCCTCTAGTAGAATGTTCCATCCTCCTCACACCCCTCTGCCTAGCAAACTTCAACAATCTTTAAAGACACAGAGCAAATGTCACCGTTCTTGTGAAGCCTTTCATGAGTTCCATTAAACAGGACTGACCACTTCCACCCACATCCCCTCCCCGGTGCTCCTGTACACAAAGAACATTGAATCGCGTCTATTTGTTACATGTGTCTCTCTACCAACCAATCAATAAGCCCTTTGAGTCAATCGGGATGGTTTCTTACTCATTTCAGAGTCTCGTAGCTCGCCCAAAGTAGGTAGTCATTAAGTGGTCATAAAGCATCAATAACTGTTTCTAGATTAGATGCACAGGCAATTCTGAGCAGCAGGTAGTCCTGAAATTTGGAGCAAAGGAAATTTTTTTCTAATGTAGTAGTTTCACGTTTCATGGAAAACCACCAAATATTTCAATAGTGAAAATACCAAAGTCTTATTTGGCCTCAATATCTTTTATTTGATATAGATAAAAGGCGCTCCTCTTCATCGTTTCTTAAAACAAGAAATGTATCAGAAATGAGAGGAGAGATCTCGCGAGAGCATGAGTAGACCCCCCCTCCAACGTCTGCAAGACAAATGCAGCAGAGGGCCTACCATGCCATATGGTGTCAGATATTTGCTGAAATAAATCTAAAACACTTACAAAAGTAAAGATATTTTTAAAAAGCTGACATATTGTTATAGATGAGCACGAAGTAAAATACTGCATAAAACTTTCCATTGCAAAGTACCATGAGGGCTTTTCACAGTAAATTAATCACTAATAACGACTGTCCAGATGATAGTCAGCAAAGATACCCTGTCTGTTCACATTTGTCAACACTACACAGGACATTTGGTTTCGTGGCACTAATAACATTGATTGAAAGAGAGTTTTAAAAAGCACACATACATTGCATTTCATCTTTTAACATGGGAAATTCCGGTCGGCAGAAAGGAAAAGAATAGATGTTAGTACCTTATATTTTGTCAAGGATATTACCATTCTTAGCCTCAGAAGTGGACTTGCTACAGCACGAACATGTGGGCTCCATCATGTATTTATCAGTTATACCCTGTAACTGCAAATAAAAACACACATCTGAAATGAAGATAACGTTTCCCTTGTAACTGTTTTTAGTAGTCCAGAAAAATACGCTCTAATCACCAGCAGAATTCACAAGCGTCTATGCCAAACGGTCACAGTGAAGCTTAAATTTATCAATGCTAATCAACTTGAAGCAAGAAAAGACAAAGTTAGTGATTTTATGATGAATAAGTTTAGCATTTCACATTCTTATTATCCTTCTGATGTCACTGCAGAAAACTCGTGGGGAAAATATTAACATTTAGAATATGTATCCTACAAAAGTAGTTGGGGTAAAGATCTTTTACTCTATTTTTCATGTTTCTTGATTGCGAGCATCTTGGGAATATGCTCTACTTATGAAAGAAAGAGAAAGATTTTAATAGGTCATTTTCTTGAACACAAAGTGTATCAATGGTATTTATTTTAGAAAATGAGAATCATAATTCAATGCAGGAAAGCGGCTATAGAGTAGTAATGCCAATGATTAAAAGTTTTATAGATAGTCCTTCTGTTGTATCTCTACTGTACTATTATATATATTTATCCGTCCTATATTATTAAATTAATAATTATTAAATTAATAACTTAGTAATATATAATATTCCAGTTTGCCTAATGTATAACATATATAATAGATGTTAGAAATTATATTATATATAATTATTATATAATTATAAATATATAATTTAATAGTGTATAATATTCCAGTTTGCCCTATGTATAATATATATAATAGATGTTAGAGATACCTATAAAACATATATGTCTTCTCATATACAGAAGACCGTGTGCCTTCCTTTGGCCTCACCACACACGCACTGTATCTTCTTCATTCTTTCAGGTGCCTTTCCATAAAGCACAACGCTTCGGGTTCTGCTTGTATGCAGGGTTATGCAGTATTTATTTATGTATGTGATCCCAGTGGCCTGGAGGTGTCAATGTCATCTGCTCTTAAGCCCAGTGTCCAGGTGAGGACTGGACAAAAAAATGCCGCACATTTGTCTACATGAGTGGGGGACTCCGTGAATGCCCCCTCCCTACTCCGTGTGCTGTACCCCGGCAGACAACTGAATTGCAGTGGGTGTATTCTTTAAGTCACTCGGAATGATCTTAAAAACATAACCCTTGTTTGAAAAAATATAAATATAAATATATATGTATGTACCTTTGCTCTTGTCTGGAAGTTTCCAAAACATTTGATTTGGAGTTCACAAGAGCCCTGGCTTCAGATTGACATTCAGACAAAAGTAGCTTCTGCCTGTTGTAAGCTATTATTTTTATTTTATTTCATTTAAAAAAATGTTTAATGTTTATTTTTGAGAGAGAGAGAGACCAAAAGTGAGTGGGGGAGGGGAAGAGAGAGAAAGAGACACAGAATATGCAGCAGGTTCCAGGCTTCGAGCTGTCAACACAGAGCCTGATGCAGGGCTCGAACCTACGAGCCATGTGATCATGACCTGAGCCGAAGTTGGATGCTTAACCAACTGAGCCACCAGGTGCCCCTCATTTCATGTTAAATATGAAGGGGAAGGGACGTCAAGGGAGTGAGAGACAGTAACCCAGGACGGGAAAATCAGTGACACTATGTAACTGAGCTCTCGCGTGTCCATCTGATGAGTGAAGGGCCTAAGCAAACTATGATTTATTGCTTTACTACTGTTATTTCATTTTCATAGTTATATGTCAATTCCTAATCTGTCATCCATGTAGTATAGGTTTCACTGAAGACTACCTGATAAGTAATTTGACCTTCGTGGAGACTTATTTGTTTAGGATTATATTACAATAATTAATAAAATACTTAGAAATATTTTTCCAAGCTTGTTAAACACTTTTCACTGTGAAATACTAGCTCTAAACATCCTCCTCAAATTAGTTTCATCTTCATTTATTTTTCAAATACAAATATCCATATCTCTCAGTAAGTATGAAAATCAGCAAATTAATCAAATTAGGTTGGAACACAATAACCCCAAAGAGCTTTATAATAAAAAATGAGATCTCAATTTTTATCCAGGATAAATTATATGCAGGGACATAATGAGCTCCGAGAATGCATTCCAGAAAAAAAAAAAGAAAAAGAAAGAAAGAAAGAAAGGAAGGAAGGAAGGAAGGAAGGAAGGAAGGAAGGAAGGAAGGAAGGAAGGGAGAAAGAAAGAAAGAAAGAAAGAAAGAAAACAGAAGAGCTAAACTTTGAAACAGACGTTTAGTACAAGATAACACTTAAAATCATTAGTGATCTTGTGACACTCCAGAGTTTAAAAGAATGAATATTCTTTAAATAAGTAAGTCTTTGTATTTAAAATGAGAGTAAATGGCTCAGATTCAAATTCTGTCTGTAGCCCCTCATGCCAAAGGGTGTTTGGGAATTCACAAGACTGACAATTTCCAAACTGCGCTGTATTACAATGGTACATTGCAGCCTAATCCAAACTCAAAATTTCCCATGTAACCTTAAATTTCTGTTCTTTGCCCTGATCTCATTTTTACAGAGCAATCACCTTTGACAAGAAGTAGTATATCCACTTTTTACAAGACATTCACTGTATTGTGTACTTGAACACTGCCAAGAGGGTAAATTTTCAGTGTTCTTACCAAAAAAAAAAAAAAAAAATTATAACTATTTGAGGTGATGAATGTCTTAACTAATCTTATTGTGGTAACCATTTAGCAATATATAGGTGTACGGATCACATTGTACACCTTAAACTTATACAACGTTATAAGTTAATTCTATCTCAATAAAGCTGGTGGGGAAAGAAATTCACACATGGAAAAGTAGAGCCTTCCATAGAAATCAATCATAGGAGCACCTGGCTGGCTCTGTCGGTTAAGTGTGTGACTTCGACTCAGGTCATGATCTCACAGCTCATGAGTTCAAGCCCCACATCGGGCTCTGTGCTGACAGCTCGGAGCCTGGAGTCTGCTTCGGATTCTGTTATCTCCCTCTCTCTCTCTCTGCCCCTTCCCCAATTGCTTTGTTGTCGCTCTCTCTCAAAAATAAATAAAAAACATTAAAAAAAAAAAAAAGAAATCAACCATAATGTTTAACATACCTCTCTGACAAAGATTTCTTTTCATCCATAGCTCACATGGTACAATTTTGAACCTATGTCCTAAAAGAACTTGGCTTAAAGGGTAGATCAAAAGCCAATATGCTTGATGTATCGGAAACACCAACCCTATAAAATGGCACAGCACTTGAGAAGAACAAAGATTCATTATTAAAAATAAAGATCTTTCATTTAGAAAATTATGCCTTTAATTTCACGATGAACAAGAACATATCAAAATATGAAAGGTAGTCATTTGACATTTTAAGGTAACTGATTTTCTGAAAACTAACATTAAATTCAATAAAAACTGAGCAATACCTTTCAGTTGGCCAACGTACTAGAATTAGGAGTATACCAACATGAAGAAAACATGCTTCTGTCAAATTTTCTTCATCTAAAGCATGGCTTTTCAATCTTTTGATCTATGACTCTTTCAACAAACACAAAAATTCCACGCTTTTCTTTGATGTCATTCAAAACTTCAAAGTATACCACATTCTATAAATTCAAAACAAATCCACAACACATATCATTTTAATATATTCTTTCATTTTTAAAATAAGCCTGAAGCATAAATTATATATAATAAGGTGGACACATTATAACTGCATACCTGATGATGACTTTCAACAAATCACTGATAATCACTACCCCATTCAAGATTCAAGATTGATTTGCGGGGCGCCTGGGTGGCTCAGTCGGTTGGGCGGCCGACTTCGGCTCAGGTCATGATCTCGCGGTCTGTGAGTTCGAGCCCCGCGTCGGGCTCTGTGCTGGCAGCTCAGAGCCTGGAGCCTGCTTCCGATTCTGTGTCTCCCTCTCTCTCTGCCCCTCCCCCACTCATGCTCTGTCTCTCTCTGACTCAAAAATAAATAAACATTAAAAAAAAATTTAAAAAAAAAAAAAAAAAAAAAGATTGATTTGCAATCAATATACTCCATTTCCTGCCACAGGTGACCACTTTCTGATTAGTCTGGACAGATTCATTCTGCCTGTTCTGGAATACCCTATACAGCATCTGGGTGTCTCAGTCGGTTGACCGTCCATCTCTTGATTTTGGCTCAGGTCATGATCCCAGAGTTGTAGGATCGAGCCCCACATCACAGAGCCTGTTTAAGGTTCTCTCTCTCTGTCTGCCCCTCTCCCCGACTCATGCATGCACTTTCTCTCTCTCTCTAATAAAAATAAAATAAAAAGACAATAGAATATCGTATAAATGGAATCGTAAAATATGTATACTTTTTACTTTGGCTCTTGCTCAGCATAATCTTTTTGAGAATAACCATATTGTTGCATTTCTTTCTTGTTACTGTTCAGTATATTCCATTATATGTATATACCACAATTTTTTAATCTAGTCGGTAGGTAGATTCCAGTTGGTAGGTAATTTCCAATTTGGGGCTATTATGAATAAAACTACCATGAATGGTCCTGTACAAATCTTTTTGATAATTGCTGTGGTTGAGTTTAAGCTTATAAGCTTACTATTTTTTTCCCACCTGTCCTTTATGTTTTGGGTTCCTTTCCACCCTTCTTTAGAGTTGGTCAAATGTTTTCAGTGACTGTTTTCTTTCCTCTACTGGCTTCTTAGTTACCTTTTATTTTTTTAGTTGTTGTTCTAGGGCTAACAGTGTGCATGATTTTAATCGTTGCCCTATAACTAACAGTGTACATCTTATCAATCTTACTTAGGGTCAGTATTATACCCCTTTATATTTCACACTTTCAACTTCACAATTCCTTCTTCTCTATCATCCCTCGTAATACTCAACACAAACTTACTACTTCCTGCCCTGCCTCTGGCCTGGATTCCCACTTCACCAATGTACCTAACTCAGAACAGGATAATTCTATTTGTTCACCGCTGTGCCCTTTTTCAGTGGTCTTTATCTTCTACTTTTTCATGTGTTACAGATCTGAATCTAGAGTATTATTCAAACTACGTTCTGTGAAGAAAGACGACAAAGTCATCTCTGTTTACACACTAAATTGCCATTTTTCAGTTCTTCTCTACTGTTCTCTGTAGATTTGGATTTCCAGCTGTTAAATTTTCTTTTGACCTAAAGGACATCTTTTAACATATCTTGTAATCCAGGTCTATTGGTGATGGATTTTACCTCTTCTTTCTCCCTTCCTCCCTCCCTCTTTCCTATCACCCTCCTCCCTCCATCTTTCCTTCTTTCCTTCTTCCTTTTCCTTTCTTTCTTTCTCTTTCTTTCTTTTTCTTTCTTTCTTTCTTTCTTTCTTTCTTTCTTTCTTTCTTTCTTTCTTTCTTTCTTTCTTTCTTTCTTTCTTTCTTTCTTTTCTTTCTCTCTACATGCCTCTCTCCCTCCCTCCATCCCTTTCTTCCTTCCTTCCTTTCTATAGCTGAAAATAATTTTATTTCATCCTCATTTTTTAATTTTTAATTTTTATTTTTTAATGTTTATTTTTGAGAGCGGGAGAGAGAGAGTGTGTGTGTGCAGGGAAGGGACAGAGAAAGAGGGGAACAGAGGATCAGAAGTGGGCTCTGCGCTAACAGCAGAGATCCCAATGCAGGGCTCAAACTCACAAACTCATGATCTGACCGAAGTTGGATGCTTAAGTGACTGAGCCACCCGGGCGCCCACATCCTCATTTTTAAAGAGTATTTTCATTGGATATGAAATTTTGACTGACAAACAATCTTAATTTCTCTTTTAGCACTTTAATGTGCCATCCCATCGTCTTCCAGCCTACATTGCTTCTGACGAGGAATCAGCAAACTTTATTAACCCTGTTCCCTTAGACACAGTTTTTTTTCACTGTGGCTGCTCTCAAGATTTTCTTGTTCTCTTTATTAGTAGTGTGACTATGATGTGCTTCAGCCTGGTTCGCTGGTATTTACCCTGCTTGGAAGCCTTTTGTTTTTGTCAGTATCTCACATTTGAAAAGTTCTTGGACATCATTTCTTCAAATACAATTTTCTCTCTCAATTCCAGTTTATTCTTTTGAGACACCAGGTAAAATAAATTAGACTATAGATGCTCTGAACTCTAATCTCTGCCTCCTCATTTCATCATTCTCTCCTAGTCTTGTGCTCTTGGCCACATAGGCAATTTTCTCTTAAAGAGCTGGAGAAATCATGGGATCATCTTGGCCTCTCTTCTTCTACATCCTTGAGGTAGAGAGTTACATGGTTCATTTGAGATATTTCTTCTTTTTTAATGTAAGCGTTTAGTGCTATAAACTTTCCTTTTGGTATTGCTTCTGTTATATCCCATTAAGTTTTGGTGTCTTATGTTTTCATTGGCTTATCTCAAGATATATTCTAACTTCCCTTTTCATTTCTTCTTTGAGCCATTGGTTGTTCAAGAGTGATATATAATTTCCACATTATTTGTGACTTTTCCAGTTTTCCTTTTCTGTTAATTTCCAGATTCATTCCATTGTGGTCAGAAAAGATATTTGATATGATTGCGGTATTCTTAAATTTGTTAAGGCTTATTTTGTGAAATAACATGTGCTCCATCCTGGAGAAGGGCCTGTGTGCCCTTGAGAAGAATGTGTGTTCTGTTGCTATTTGATGGAATGTTCTGTATATGTGTACGAGGTCTGTTGGTGTATAGTTTTCTTTTTTTTAATTTTTTTTTAATGTTTATTTTTGAGACAGAGAGAGAGAGAGAGAGCATGAATGGGGGAGGGGCAGAGAGAGAGGGAAGAGAGAGGGAGACATAGAATCTGAAGCAAGCTCCAGGCTTTGAGCTTTCAGCACAGAGCCTGACGCAGGGCTTATACTCACGGACCACAAGATCATGACCTGAGCTGAAGTCAGAGGCTTAATTGACTGAACCACCCAGGCACCCCTATAGTTTTGTTTCAGTCTTCTTTTTCCTTGATCTAATGTCTGAATGTTCTACCCATATTGACAGTGGAATACTGAAATTGTCTACTCTTACTATAATAATAGATATATTAACATCTATATATAGTAACATATGCTAATATATTACTATAATAATAGATATATATTAACATATACAATAGATAATGCTATTATTTCTCCCTTCAGTTCTGCCAATATTTGTTCCATATATTTAGGTGCTGGGATGTTGGTTGCATATATATTCATAATGTTTATATCTCCCTGGTAAATTGGCCCTTTTATCATTATATAATGTCCTATTTTTGTCTCTTGTGACACTTTTTACTTCAAGTCTATTTTGCCTAACGTGACCCTGGCCACCCCTGCTCTCTTTTGGTCACCATTTGCACAGAATATCTTTTCCCACCCTTTCACACTCAGCCTATGTCTGCTCTTACATCTAAAGTGAGTCTCCTGAGGACAGTGTATAGTTGGATCTTGTTTTTTTATTCTTTCAGTCACTCTACATCTACTGATTGAGTTTAATCCATTTACATTTAAAGGAATTACTGATAAGAAAGGGCTTACTATTGTCATTTCATAGTTGCTTAACGTCCATCTTGTAGCTGGTTTCTGGATTTCTCAAAGAGAGAATGGTGTTGAATTAGCGTCTGTGGAAGAGAGAGAGTCTGGGGCTGCTTATTAGCCATCCTGCCAATTTCCTGCAAAGGTCCAATTTTTACTAGTCAGGATTATTTAAGGTTTGCGGTGGTTTTCAAGTGGAAACTAGCTTACGCTAAAATAAGAGTGGGTGGAAACAACTAAAATCGAGTGGCAATGAGCTTTTTAAGGAAGGCAAGGCCTAAATAATATAGTTCAGAGTTCTTGTTCTCCACCATTCAGGCAGTTTCACTCCTAACAGTGAGCAAAGTTGCCCATCAATTTAGCAGCCTGAATGAAAGGCTCCACCTGGAAAATTGTCTGACCACCATGCCCACACCTTGTGTTTTTCCCTGAACCAGGCACAGTTTGCAGGAAAACAAAGTGCTGGCGCTCTGAAACCCAAACCACTGTGCGCTCACCACAGGGCTGACATTGATTTCAACAATGTAATCAAAGGATTCCCCACAGAAAACGGGCTTCCGTTTCTATGAAGTGGGAAGACCCATAAGCTGCAAAAACAACAGATAATGTCTGTCTCGCTTGTGAAGACAAGTTTTACAACACAAAACTCCTTAGGGCATCATTATTTATAATGTCTAAAACCTTAAAATACACTAAAATACCCAATAATAGGGGATGGTTAACACATGGTGATGTACACATGACCCTTGAACAACGTAGAGGGTAGGAGCACTGACTCCCGAGCAGTCAAAAATTTGCATATAACTTTTGACTCCCAAAAAAATTAACTATGAATAGCTTAGAGCTGAATGAAAGCCTCACCAATAACATAATAACAATAACCAATAACATAAACAATTGATTAACATATATTTTGTATATTATATGTGTTATAGATTTTATTCTTACAATAAAGTAAGCCAAAGAAAAGAAAATGTTATTAAGAAAATTCTAAGAGAGGGGCACCTGGGTGTCTCAGTCGGTTAAGCTTCCGACTTCGGCTAAGGTCATGACCTAACAGTTCATGAGTTCAAGCCCCGCCTTGGGCTCTGTGCTGACAGCTTGGAGCATGGAGCATGTTTTGGATTCTGTGTCTCCCTCTCTCTCTGTACCACCCCCCTGCCTTGCTCATGCTCTTTCTCTCAAAAATAAATAAACATTAAAAAAATTTATAAGAGAAAGTACATTTACAGTACTGCACTGTATTTATAATAAAACTCCATATATAAATGGACCCATGCAATTCAAACCCATAATGTTACAGGGACAACTGTACTCATATGACCATTAAATTTTGCATACAAACAGTTTTATTAATGTGGGGAAATGCGTTATATGTTAAATGACAAACTAAAGATACACTCTAGAAGATTCTAGCAGAACATAAGTATATAAAAGGTGGTAGGAAAATATCTGGAAATGTTACAATACAAAGAGTAGATACTTCCAGGTATACAAGAGATTTGTCCTCTCCTTTTGTTTGTATTTCTCTATTTTTCTAAAATGCATAGATTTTATATTTAGAATATAATCAAAATTTTAAATTAAGTAGAGACACAAAAGAAAGTTATATGTTTACTAGCACTTATATTTGAAGATATGTCTTGAATCCAGGATCCCCGTATCACAGGAGGAGTTAGGGGGTGTGGGAGATGTCTGAAAGCAGAGGTGTAAACAAAGTGTGTTCCAAGCCAGTGAATGGAGTTTTCATTTATTTTGAAAATGAAAAGACTATATTAGCAGGCGTTCAGGGATTTGGGACGGTTTCAACGCATGACACCGAGATGCCTTTCTTAATTTTCTCTATAAGTAGTGCAGGCTCTATTGGCACCTTGTTTAAGAAGCTGAGGTGTGTTCACTGTTATAGAGCCGATAGTCAAGTCTTAATAGAGGTAGGAAAGGATGTTTCTCTTCATTAATGCCACAGGGCTTGCGTTTGGCCTAGAATAAAACAAAGAAATAAGTGAGACTCTGAAATAAAACCGCATGAACACTGGAAATGTATCTGTTGATTATGTGGCACTAAATAAAGTCGAATTTCTTTTAACTGTACCTGTTTCTAAGTAAAGCGAGAACCAATGATTCTTAGGGGATGAGAGACCGATACGCATTTCAGAAAACAACTTTCCATCTGGATTCTTGCTGTTACCATTCTTGCTATTTTCATTAAAACTTTTTATATGGATTTGTTTACTTATTACAAGTAGCACATATAGTTCAGGTGTAATAGTCAACATCTTAATGACGCTATTGCGAACGGATGCCTCCCAGTTTCCTCTCTGTTCTTCGCAGGCAAGCGAGCACGGCACGCTGCTGGTAACAGGCTGTGCGTTTTCCTGCCTAGTCCCGTCCAAGTAGAAAAGAGGCAAATAATTAAAAGAACATAAACATATTAATTTGGCAAAGGAGCAGAATGCACGATTTCAAGATCCTAACCTAGAATGTTTATTAGAGTTACAAATTCATGTCCGAAGGTGCTTCCTCATCACGTGCTATGTTCCAGTCAGCTAGACTGTGTCCCAAGAATTGGACAAGATCTCCGCTCGCAAGGACCTTACTATTCTGTTGCAGAAATGAACGTACGAACCACTATGAAGAGGTTAAAAAGCGGCAAGGACAGTAAGAAGGGAATCTGCTAATTATGCCGAAGGGAAAGGAATTTTAGCTTTTATCTGCAACAAGACAGACAGAACTTCAGGCTGAGGGAGGTTTTTGTTGCTTGCTTGTTTTGTTTTGTTTGCAGAAAAGTCACAGGTTTAGGAAAGTGCACTCGGGAATAGTCAAGAGTCGGCTGTGACTGCAGCCTAAGTGTGTGATGAGGAAAGCAGTTGTAAGCATATGACAGAGAGTCTGGATGCCATGCTAGGGACCGAACATTTTCTTATAGAGGATGAGGAGTCACTGGAGCATTAAAGCAACAGAGTGTGGCATGACTAGCTCTGGGTTTTAGCAAGAAAAAGTGTGTGACAGTATGAATGATGGATTTAGATGGTGAGAAACTATAAACAAGGAGGCCAGTCAGATGTAATAATCCATAGGAGAAAACAAAAGGAAAATAAATAAGGCAGGGGCAGCAGAAATAAAGGAAGGGCACACAATCAAAACACAGTCTGGAGTTAGAACCAACACTCATTGTAGTGAAATATATACAGGCTGACTTCTCTGTGCTCGCTACTGGATTGAGGACTCGCTCATTAAATCCTCCCGACGGCCCTGTGAGCTACACTCTGCTTATTAGGCCTGTTTTCTAGATGTGAGAATTGAGGCTCAGAGAAGTTAAGTAGTGTGTTCAAGGTCACATAGCTAGGAAATGGTAGAGCAGGGACTGAACCCAGGTCTGAATGAGTCCAGAGTATGACGAATCCCTGTAATACACACCCTCGCCTGGTGACCTCAGGCAGCGAGGAAGTGGTAACAAAAGATGACCATATTGCTTCTGGTATCAGTGACTTCAAGAATGGAGATCTGATTGATGGAGATAAGGAATACATGAAGGTTCTGGTAAAAAAAAATTCATATATTTTATATGTATTATATATAATTATATATAAATATTATAGATTATAATTTATAACATGTTTACATTATCTACAATGTAATGTGTTGGATACATTTACCTTGTACATTGAAAAGACTGTATATCCAGTAGGAAGCTAGAAGTTCAGTTTAGCGCTAGTGAGTGGCTCTCCTGGAGACGGTTACAGAAGCCTCCGCAGAGTGCAAAGCCAAGGCAGAGCGCATGCAAGACACCAGCCCCGAGAGCCGACACCCGCTGATCCCTTCTTTAAGGATGCACAAAAGATGAGGACTCTGAGGAGAGGGAAGGAGCTTTCAGAGAGACAGCTGAAGAAGACTCTGGAGAATGCAGGGTTAAAGAGGCCCAGGCAGACGAGACTTTTGAAAAAGAGATACTGAAAACTAAAACATACCCTTTCAAAAGGCTGAGTCTCAAATATCAAAGCGAGATCACGTAGGAGGCGAAGGTGAGGAATGTTTGTTGGATTTGGCCTTCGGAGGAGCCCCTGTGACATCTGAGAAGGTGGCTGGGAGAAGCTGGCATCCCGCAGAGACGGCTGGGAGGTGCGGGGAGGAGGGCCAGCGAGGAAGCGGCGCACCGTTCTCTCACAAAACTGATTCTTTCCTGATGAATGTGCTCCTCTCTTCCTCAAATCCCACAACGGAAATGTTACAAAGCGATAACTACATTTTTACAAGACACACACTCCTAGTCTAAGCGAGGTGTTTCTCTCCTTTCAGCCTAAGAGAGGCTCTGAACTGTTTGTTAAGGAGAAAACGTCTCCGTTTTCTTCCTCTGGAGGGTATTCAATTAGTGACACTCACTGCTAGCTTGTGTCCGCCCCTTTATAACTCGAGCACAAGCTCAGGGAAACATCTGGGCATGTCCAGCTCCCGTCCGGTCCAACTACGTCTTTGGGAACCAGCGCCTGAGCAGAAAGAGCACAGTCGCAGAGGCTCCTCGTGGGCAGGCCTCGTACCACCGTGGGGGCCTGGCGTCCTGAGGCAGAGCCCTAAGGACACCAACACGTGGTGTCTTGGCCGGAAACTCGGAAATGTGAGGCAAGAAGACAAAGCTGAGGAGAAGGAAATAAACACACAGAGAGACTTTTAACTGGGGCTACGACACACGGTTTGGAATCCTCGCCACAAGTTTTGCAGTGAACACTCTGAGGTGTGTAATGGTTTCTACTGGACAATTTTAATTGTTTTGGCGTGGGCCAGCCCCTTTAGAATCAGGGCGCTCTGGGTCAATAAATGCAGACTGTGAGATATTTCTGTCTGGGAAAACACCTTTCTGTGGAGGTAAGTCTAAAGGGCAGAGATGCATGAGGCAATGAAAGGCGTCAGCAGGCACAGGCAGTTTGGAACCAAAGTTCTTGCTTCTTGACCTTGAAATACACTTGTGTATAATACACGCAGGCAAAACCCATAGCAGATGCCAGCTGCTACAGAGGACAGCTGAGGCACGACTGGATTCAGAGAAACTGGGGTTTCTCTATAAATTTGTGGACTCCGATATAAAGTTGCTTTTAAACTACAAGGCGGCTGAAGCTCACACGTGAATGGAGTACTTCTGAAGTTCTATCTTTACGTTCTCGGTACGAGGCTTCGCTAGGTCCCAATGGATTGATGATCAACTGCCCTAAACTATTCTCTCTAGTCAGGGCCGAGAAAAGGACGGCAGATTTATGAGGAAGGCCACAGGCTCAAATGGAGAACTACTCAGAGAAACAGAGGCTAGGATCCAAGGCGACAGAGTTACTGGAGGAGGCTCTCAATGGTCTTGCTATATCATGAGGGAACCTGGCTGAGAAACTTCTAGAATCCACCAGCAGAGGAAGGACAGTGTCCTGAGGAGCATATGGCAAAGCCCAAGGGGCACAGGCTTCAGAAGCATCCACAGTAGTTTCAGCTCAGGAAAATGTTGCAAATATTTTTCTGGTTGAAATAAATATCGGGACAAGAGGAAAGCCATGACTGAGCAGCACATTTCTTGGGCTTCAGCAACTCTTATCAAAAGAGGCAGCGGCATTAGCCACTGTGGCACAGGATTCAAAGTGTGTTTCTAAAAGATACATGGTGCCTATATGACCAGACAGAGTTCACTGTCTACATAGCACCCAAGGGCCAAGCACACAGCACTCACAGAGGAAATGGAAGTTAAGAGGCTATGCCGGGGCAGATTTCTCTACCAGAAACGGTGGGTGCATGGTACTAAATCTTTTTACTGGAGATTTACCCCTATTAAATTTAAATTAACAGGTCATAGAGTCTACTTATTTAGTATCCACTGACCAGTGGCATCTTGGTGAGAATATAAATTAGGATTTTTAATTAAGATTCCCCTTTTGGGGGGAACCAGTCCCCAAGATGGCCCCCAATGTTCCCTGCCTCCTCGTATTAAAATCCTTGTATAATACTCTTTGTCAAGGGTATTACTATAGTGAGTGACTCATTTATTTTTTTTATTTTTAGAGAGAGAGAATGTGAGCAGGGGATGGGGAGAGGGAGAGAGAGAGAGGGGGAGAGGGAGAGAGAGAGAATCTTAAGCAGGCCCCATGCTTAGTATGGAGCCCTGGGGGGTCTCAAACTCATGACCATGAGATCAAGACCTGAGCCAAAATCAAGAGCCGGATGCTTCAGTGACTGAGCCCCCCAGGCGCCCCCTGGGTGACTCATTTCTAAGAAAAAGAGTAAGACAGAAGACAGAGTGCATGACTCAGAAGTCTGGACATAAATGACAGTACAATATCACTCTTCCTCTTTCTTTCTCCCAGACCACTGACTCTGAGGGAAGCCGAGCGCCACGTCCTGAGAACGGCAACCTGTGGAGAGGCTCAAAATGAGGTGTGCAGCAATGGCCGGGGAGAAGCGCAGGCTGCCTGCTACCACATGGGTGAGATTGGAAATGATGGCTACGGCCCCGAACAGCAGGGGGACGCACCTCCTGAGAGCCTCTGGGTCCGAACCAACCAGAGAAACTGTTCCTGGATCCCTGAAACGCAGCATCTGCAAGACGACATGTTGGTTGTCTTAAGCTGCTAAGTTGTGGGGTGATTTGTCATGTAGCCATAGATAAATTAATATGTCTTCTTTCATGTAGAAATAACTGAGCTTTTCCTACAGTTTTAGGTAATATTAAACAATGGGTTGAAGGGATTTTACCCAGGAAAAATGTCCTAGGACCTGAGGGTTGCCCATTCTTCTTAAAGTTGGATTATGTAGGGGCAATGCAGTTATAGGCCTGCGGGTCCTAGCAGCTGTGTGGACTCCAGAGAGACAAAGCAGATATCCTGTGTAAAATTAATAAAATACATGAGATCCTGAGGAAATAACCCCCATTCTCCTCTACCCAGATAAATTAAGAAAAACCTCAAGCAAGCAGAACAAAAATTGGACATTACTTTAAATTCTAACTTGTAACTCATGTTATAAAGACAGTTAAACTTCAGGGGCACCTGGGTGGCTCAGTCGGTTAAGTGTCTAACTTCGGCTCAGGTCATGATCCCAAGGTTCGTGGGTTCAAGCCCCAAGTTGGGCTCTGTGCCGACAGCTCAGAGCCTGGAGCCTGCTTCGGATTCTGTCTCCCTCTCTCTCTGCATTTTTCCTGCTCGCACTGTCTCTCTCAAATAAAACTTAAAAAAAAATTCTTTTAAGAAAATTAAATTTTAAACATTGCTTTCTTTAAAGTTTAATGGATATGGCCTTTTGTTTCTCTCTGTGAATCTGACAGCAACAGAGGGCTTCTGTTGGTTTTCTAGCATATTATGGTAGCATTTGTATATTTTATTTTTTTTTAATTTTATAATAGTTTATTTTCAAATTGGTTTACATATAACACCCAGTGTTCATCCCAGCATGTGCCCTTTTTAATGCCCATCACCCCCTCTCCCCCCTCCCTCATCCCCCTCACCCTCAGTTTTTTCTTAGTCTTTGAGAGTCTCTTATGTTTTATCTCCCTCCCTCTCTGTGTCGTTTTTTCCTTTCCCCTCTTCCCCTCCCCCTGGTTTTTGCTTAGTCTCACCAAGTCCACCTATTCGTGGAAACATATGGTATCTGTCTTTTTCTGACTGACTTATTTCACTTAACATAATACCCTCCAGTTCCATCCATCTGGCTACACATGGCCAGATTTCATTTTTTCTCATTGCCACGTAGTAGTCCATTGTATATAAGTACCATAACTTCTTTATCCATTCGTCAGTTGATGGGCACTTGGTCTCTTTCCATGATTTGGCTATTGTCGAAAGTGCTGCTATGAACATCGGGTTACACGTGCTCCTATGCATCAGCATTCCTGTGTCTCTTGGGTAGATTCCTAGCAGGGCTATTGCTGGATCATAGGGTAGCTCTATTTTCATTTTTTTGAGGAACCTCCACACCGTTTTCCAGAGTGGCTGCACCAGTTTGCATTCCCACCAACAGTGTAGGAGGGTGCCTGCTTCTCCACATCCTCGCCAGCATCTATAGTTTCCTGATTTGTTCATTTTAGCCACTCTGACTGGTGTGAGGTGGTATCTCAGTGTGGTTTTGATTTGTATTTCCCTGATGATGAGTGACATTGAGCATCGTTTCATGTGTCTGTTGGACATCTGAATGTCTTCTTTGGAGAAGTGTCTATTGATATCTTCCACCCATTTCTTCACTGGGTTGTTTGTTTTTCAGGTGTGGAGTTTGGTAAGTTCTTTACAAATTTTAGATATTAGTCCTTTATCCGATATGTCATATGCGATGATCTTTTCCCATTCCGTTGGTTGCCTATTCGTTTTGTTGGTTGTTTCTTTTGCTGTGCAGAAGCTTTTTATCTTGATGAGGTCCCAATAGTTCATCTTTGCTTTTAATTCCCTTACCTTTGGAGACTTGTCGAGTAAGAAATTGGTGTATCTTAGGTCAAAGAGGCTTTTTACTGCTTTCTCCTCTAGGATTTTGACGGTTTCCTGTCTCACATTCAGATCTTTTATCCATTTAGAATTTATTTTTTGTGAGTGGTGTAAGAAAATGGTCTAGTTCCATTCTTTTGCATGTTGCTGTCCAATTCTCCCAGCACCATTTGTTAAAGAGGCTGTCCTTTTTCCATTGGATACATTTTCTCGCTTTGTCAAAGATTAGTTGGCCATATACTTGCGGGTCCATTTCTGAGTTTTCTATTCTATTCCATTGGTCTATGTGTCTGTTTTTGTGCCAGTACCATACAGTCTTGATGACTACCGCTTGGTAGTAGAGGTTAAAGTCTGGGATTGTGATGCCTCCCGCCTTGGTTTTATTCTTCAGTATTATTTTGGCTATTCGAGGTCTTTTGTGGTTCCATACAAATTTTAGGATTGTTTGCTCTAGCTTTGAGAAGAATGCTGGTGCAATTTTGATTGGGATTGCATTGAATGTGTAGATTGCTTTGGGTAGTAGTGCCATTTTAACGATATTTATTCTTCCAATCCATGAGCATGGGATGTTTTTCCATTTCCTTGTGTCTTCCTCAATTTCCTTCATAAATTTGTTATAGTTTTCAGTGTAGAGGTCTTTCACATCTTTGGTTAGGTTTATTCCTAAGTATTTTATGGTTTTTGGTGCAATTGTGAAAGGGATTAGCTTCTTTATTTCTCTTTCTGCTGCTTCATTGTTGGTGTATAGAAATGCCACCAATTTCTGTACATTGATTTTGTATCCTGCAACTTTGCTGAAATCATGGATCAGTTCTAGTAGGCTTTTGGTGGATTCCATCGGGTTTTCCATGTAAAGTATCATGTCATCTGCAAAAAGTGAGAGTTTGACTTCCTCCTTGCCAATCTTGATGCCTTTTATTTTGTTTTGTTGTCTGATTGCTGATGCTAAGACTTCCAACACTATGTTAAATAGCAGTGGCGAGTGTGGACACCCCTGTCGTGTTCCTGATCTCAGGGGGAAGGCTTTCAATTTTTCCCCATTGAGGATGATATTAGCTGTGGGCTTTTCATATATGGCTTTTATGATGTTTAAGTATGTTCCTTCTATCCCGACTTTCTCGAGAGTTTTTATTAAGAAAGGGTGCTGTATTTTGTCAAATGCTTTTTCTGCATCTATTGACAGGATCATATGGTTCTTATCTTTTCTTTTGTTGATGTGATGTATCACGTTGATTGATTTGCGAATATTGAACCAGCCCTGCAACCCAGGGATGAATCCTACTTGGTCATGGTGGATAATTCTCTTTATATGCTGTTGGATTCGATTTGCTAGTATCTTGTTGAGAATTTTTGCATCCATATTCATCAGGGATATTGGCCTGTAATTTTCTTTCTTTGTTGGGTCTCTATCTGGTTTGGGAATCAAAGTGATGCTGGCTTCATAGAATGAGTCCGGGAGTTTTCCTTCCGTTTCAATTTTTTGGAAAGCCATCTGGTCCAGGGCTTTTATTTGCTGGGAGGTTTTTAATAACTGATTCTATTTCTTCACTAGTTATGGGTCTGTTCAAATTTTCTATTTCTTCCCGCTTGAGATTTGGTAGCGTGTGGCTATTTAGGAAGCTGTCTATTTCTTCCAGATTGCCAAGTTTGGTGGCATATAATTTTTCATAGTATTCTCTGATGATTGCTTGTATCTCTGAGGGATTGGTTGTAATTTCTCCCTTTTCATTCACGATTTTATCTACTTGAGTTCTCTCTCTTTTCTTTTTGAGAAGCCTGGCTAGAGGTTTGTCTATTTTGTTTATTTTTTCAAAGAACCAGCTTTTGGTTTCATTGATCTGTTCCACTACCTTTTCTGTCTCCATATGGTTGATTTGTGCTCTGATCTTTGTTATTTCTCTCTTTCTGCTGAGCTTGGGTTGTTTTAGTTGTTCTGCTTCTAGTTCCTTTAGGCGTGCTGTTAGAATTTGTGTTATTGATTTTTCTTGTTTCTTGAGATGGGCCTGGATTGCAGTATATTTCCCTCTCAGGACTGCCTTTGCTGCGTCCCAGAGCGTTTGGATTGTTGTATTTTCATTTTCATTTGTTTCCATGTATTTTTTAATTTCTTCTCTGATGGCTTGGTTGACCCAGTCATCTTTTAGTAGGTTATTTCTTAGCCGCCATGTTCTTGGATATTTTCCACGCTTTCTCCTGTGGTTGATTTCAAGTTTCAAAGCATTGTGGTCTGACAGTGTACACGGTATGATCTCAATTCTTTTATATTTATTCAGAGCTTCCCTGTGCCCCAGAATATGGTCTATCTTGGAAAATGTACCATGTGCAGATGAGAAGAACGTAAATTCCTTTGCTTCTGGATGAAGGACCCTAAAGATGTCTGTGAGGCCCATCTGTCCTAATGTGTCATTCAGGGCTAGTGTTTCTGCGGAGATTTTCTGTTTTGTGGATCTATCCAATGCTGAGAGTGGAGTGTTGAGATCCCCTACTATTAGGACATTTTTATCAATGAGGTTGCTAATGTTTGTAATTAGTTGTTTTACAAATTTGGGTGCCCCCGAATTCGGTGCGTAGATATTTACAATTGTTAGCTCTTCCTGCTGGATGGTCCCTGAGACTATTATAGAATGTCCTTCTTCATCTCTTATTAACATCGTTCATTTTAAAGTCTAATTTGTCTGATATAAGTGTGGCTACTCCGGCTTTCTCCTGACTTCCAGTAGCATGGTAGATAGTTCTCCATCCCCTCACTTTCAATCTGAAGGTATATTCAGGTTTAAGATGAGTTTCTTGAAGACAGCAAATAGATGGGTCTTGTTTTTTACTCCATTCTTTTATCCTGTGTCTTTTGATTGGCGCATTTAGTCCATTTACATTCAGTGTTAATATTGAAAAATATGGGCTTACAGTCACTGTATTATCTGTAAGTTTCATGTTTGTAAGGCTGACCCTGGCAGTTTGTGTTCTTTGCAACCTTGTCTTCATAGAATGCCCCTCAGGATCTCTTGCAGTGCTGGCTTATTTGTGATAAATTCTTTCAGTTTTTGTTTGTTGGGAATAAACTTGATCTCTCCTTCTATTCTGAATGACAGGCTAGCTGGTTTATATTTTATTTTTAAAATAATGTCAGTAAATCTCGGTATAGAAACAGTGATCTGTTATGTTGGAAAGCATGGTTGGACAGAGCTTGAGATGGAAGATAGAAAAAGTCAGTAAGTGTTCAACTTTACCTAGAATAGCCCTGGAGTAGATTAATTAATGAAGGAAAAGACTCATTTCAGAGCCTTCTTAGGGCAAAATGTATCTTTCCTATGAGTGGTGCCAAGTGGGTCAGAGGGTCTTTGAGAGAGGGTAAGGAACGGGCTTGTGACTGTAGTAGAATAGTCATCTCCTGGTAGAATGCTCATCTCATGGACAGAGAGATACCCCGCCCCCCGCCCCCCACCCCAACCACACACAGGCTGAGAACTTAAGTCAGTTTGGTAGGAGAAACAAAACAAAATGAACCTGGAAGGTGTTAAGAGAAACGCTATGTCTCCCTCCTCTGAAGGTAGTTCTGTTACTATCAAACTCATCTCGTCTGCCCCTCTACTCAGCCCTGAGGGGGTGGAGCAGCTTGACTGACCCACTTCAAAGGAAAGCACTGGGCATGCAAAGCCAGCCCGACATTTTCCCTCTTGAGAGCTACTGTCTCCCAGCTGTATGTAGACTCTGTTGCTCCTGGGGTCAGGCTCCCCCCTAAACCCTGTGGCCCCCAATGCCTTGACTGGGTGGGTAAGTCTAATTCCAGATTCATTTACCAGGCTTACTGAGCCCTTACATCTTAGCCTTTATCACTTGTTAGGTGTTTTTGGTTGTTTTTTTTTGGGGGGGGGAGGAGGGGTAGGAGGACTAAGCAACATTTTCATTTTCCATATCCATTACTCTCCATCTTAGTTCTCAATTTGTTTTGAGCCTGGACAAGGAAGACGGCAGTTAGAAAAGGGAAACTGACACTTCCATCACAATTCAAATCACGGAAAGGATTTGCCCAAAGGTAGTGATACAAAATTCCCTTTCAGTGGGATGCTCTCATCACCACCTGATAACAGAGGACTCGAGTGTTCACAGGATGTCCCGTCGGCATACATACTTTCCCTGTTCACAGAGTAACAAAGAACAAGGCGGAGACGAGAGGTAATCTCGCCCGAACAAGGCTGTACTCAGACGTCAAGTCTTGGAGCCGGGCAGGGATGACTTCTGGTCCCAGGTCTGGCCAATCACAGGAACTCGCGGAAGCCTGTGTCTTTGCTGTTCAGGAAGGGTTAGCGGCTGCTCCACAGCGTGGACGTGAAGGCCAGAGGAGACACGGAGCATACGCCACCGCAAGCAGGGGCGCGTATGTGACACGCAGCCGGTGCCCAGGGTCTAGGAGCCGTGAAGACTGCGTCCTAAGGGCAATTTGCTTTTACCGTATAATAATTCACCAGGGGCAAAAACACACACCGCTTTTTAACCCAGAGGATTGTTACACCATAAGGAAATTTCCCGAACTCGTGCTTTCCTTAAGATCGCTTTATTGCCACCAACACTTTCTCCGTTAAGCTTCCAATTAGGGAGTCTGTAAACTGAGGCAAGTGTGAGTTCACCTTCTCTCTTCTGCTTTATACGCAGAACGTGTCATGTGAAGATAATTCAAACATTTTGTCGGCTTCCACCACTGAATTCGTATGAATGTTGGATCCAGGGGCAAAGTGAGGTCAAGGAATAAAAGTCCCTGTGGATATTGCTGTAAAAAAAATCTTTTAAGACTTTTAAATATTAGATTTGCTTTTAGAATGTCCCTGGTCCAATTTAATAAATTCTGGTTTTGTTGCCTCAGTAAAAAGTGTATTCTATCAGTCCTTCCTTCAGGAGTTTTTTTTTTTTTGTTTTTTGGTTTTTTTTTTTTTTTTTTTGATAAATTCCTTTCTTGGTTAAATTATCCCATTAGCTGAACTGTCCACTCTTGAGAGACTCTGTTGTGAAAATGAGAGTTTAAGAACGTTAAGTGTCTGAAATTGATCTCCGTCCCTGCATTGATCTCCGTCCCTGCATATAGATGCCGAGCTATAAAAGAATCCTTACTTCGCATCTTGTGCCCCAGGGACAGCTGGGCTCAACTTTCCAAATGGGCTCACGGGTTCTCTGTAACATACTTTACTTGGGCTCCTGTGTTGGCACCGATTTTAGAGACTTAAAATTTCAGACATCTCCTAGCTTCCAGCTTATTCTCTGCTTCCTGGAGGTCTCCATTTCTCTTTGTGCTGTGCCCTAAATCCTCTGGCCACACAAACCGCTCTCGACACTGGTCCCTTTCACAGGACCATGCTCAGCGTGAAGGAGGAATCGCTTGCGGAAACTAGAGAAGTGGTTATTGAATGAGAGAAACCTACATGTCTACCAACAAAATACCACCATAATGCCATTAAAAATGATAAGTAACTATTCAAACCTGGCCTCCATTGTAGAGGAGTATCTTATTTGTTTTTTGGTGTTTTTTTTTTCATTTCAAAACATTTTGCTACACAGAATGTAATAATGCTTAGATTTATAACTTTAGGAAATGAATGTTCCCTTTCAAAGAAGGAAAATCAAACAAAAGGTTTCCTCATTAAACATTAAAGAGAATATATAAAAGGAAACACACTTGATACTGGAACTGTTATGTATTCTTTAAACTCTCTGTTACTGTAACATAGAACATATTTTATATTTCCCTAGCAGAATACACAAAGTCTTTTGAAATATTGAAAACAAGTCCTTGCCAGAGGTAAACTTACTCAACGGTGGAAAGTAGCTGTAGAATTATGTCAGGGGCACCTGGGTGGTGCAGTGGGTTGAGAGTCTAACTGTTGATTTTGGCTCAGGTCATAATCCCAGGGTCATGGGTTCAAGCCTGCAATGGGCTCCACACTGAGCATAGAGCCTGCTTGGCACTCTTTCTCTCTCTCTCTCTCTGTCCCTCTCCTCCACTTGTGTTCTCTCTCTCTCTCTAAAAATTAAAAAAACAGGATGTCAAATGTTTTCTTGTTTTTAATTTATTTTTGAGAGATAGAGAGCAGGGTAGGGGCAGAGAGAGAAGGAGAGAGAGAATCCCCAGCAGGCTTTGCACCATCAGCACAGAGCCCGATGCAGGGCTCCATCTTATGACCATGAAATCATGACCTGAGTCGAAATCAAGAGTTGGACCCTTAACTGACTGAGCCACCCAGGTGCCCTGAATCATGGCAAATGTTTAATGGACAACTTTCTTTACAGAACCAAGAATGCTGGCACTTTAGTTCAAATTCAATAAATTAAATAGGATAGAATCATGGATATGAATATCGAGTGTATGCCAATCCTCCAAGTTCCCCTCCCCCATCTTTTTTTAAACATACCCAATGAGTCCAAACTACAGAAATAGTACATGAGAGGGTGGTTCCCAGTCAGAGAGGATCCTGGGTCCAGTCCTACCTTTCTGCTTAAAAGCTTTGTGACCACAGACACACTACAACTACGCAGTTTTCTCATTGCTAAGGGAGAATTAAAAAAAAAAAGTTTCTACTAGTGTGCTGTGCAAATTAAACAAGAAAATATTTAATGTGATTGGCACAGTACCTGGAATATAGTAAGTGCTCAATAAACAAGAGCTCTTATCATCAGAGAAAGGGAATGTTTAGTAACAGTTTATAATATAGACGCTGAACAAGAGGGTTTATAAACGATCTAATTTAGTCCTGTACTGGCCACACTGAAACAAATTTTCTTCAGTTTAATTTCCTTTGAACACAGTTGTTCTGCAAGCTCAAACACATACATTGAATTCCTCCTGACATTTCATTTACCTATGACATTCCTGGGGCTAACAGCAGGTTTTTAATCTCAAACAGATTTTCCTGCCTCAATCATCTTAAAATATTTTCTGAAAGTAGTATTTAAAGGAACTAATAAAGCAACACTAACATGCTTTGGATAGAGGTTTTCATCCCACACCGTATAGGAAACGATTTTTGATCAGACTATTTTCAACTTAAGGTGCATTTGGAACCAAAGTGATTTAGTCGGGGGCTCTCTTAACAGCTTCCTTGATAACATATTCAATCCCTGCCCAGCTTTTAAAGTTATCAGAAGAGGTATCATTTTTCCACTGTTACTTAATTTTTCTTTCTTATTTTTTACTGTTCATGATCTCGGATCCCACAGAAAAAACAAACTGCTCCCATTTCAATCAAGTACTCTTTAATCCCAGGGGACTAGATATCTCAGTTAATTTCCAGGTTTTTCTTCTGTCTTATCTTCATCCTAGAATCTTTTAGCTTCATAAAAGTAGTCTTGTCTATGTTCTCTCTCTTTATTAACTTTTAATGTTTATTTTTGAGAGAGAGACAGAGCACAAGTGGGTAAGGGGCAGAGCGAGAGGGAGACATATAATTCGAAGCAGTCTCCAGGCTCTGAGCGGTCTGCACAGAGCCTGACGCAGGACTTGAACTCACAAACCATGAGTTCATGACCTGAGCCAGAGTTGGATGCTTAACCAACTGAGCCACGCAGGCGCCCGTGTTCTTTCTTTTTAATTGTTAGATATTATCAAAACCACTCTGGTCACTGCTTTCTGAAGCTTTGTTCATGAGTCTGTTCTTTCACTTCCTCATAAAGATGAATTACTTTGTGAAGTTTTGTCACTGTCAGTTTTTAATGCTCATTTGAGAGAGAGAGAGAGAGAGAGAGAGAGAGAGAGAGAGAGAGAGACAGCATGCATGAGTGGGGGAAGAGTAGATAGAAAGAGAGACAGAGAATCTGAAGTAGGCTCCACGCTGTCAGCACAGAGCTGAGCGTGGGGCTCGAACCCACAGACCAAAAGATCATCACCTGAGCCAAAATCTGCGGCTCAAATAACTGAACCACCTGGGAACCCCTTGTCACCATCATTTTTATCGTCACCCTGTAGAAGTTGGTCCTTTCATCTTGGACTGTCCTCTGCCTGTGTTCTTCTTCAATCTTCCAGTTATCTGCAATTCATTTCTAGTGGAAAATAATTGCTATTGTTTTATATTTCAAGAAGACCTCATTTAAACCTCTAATTATGCTCCTAACACTTACGGTTTGGTACTACAGTTGGCTGGACTCAAGTTTACCCGCCCACCAGACGATAACCCCCTTCAGTATATCGTTCGATTCTCTATACCTCTTGCAGCCCCCAGCACATAATTGGAAATAATAGGCACTCACCTAATGTTACTTGAATTGAATACCCTCGTTGACAAGAATAGTACTGAGTCAGTCACTTAGGTTTCCTGGACACATATTATGGGCCAACCTTGCTAGGTAACAGTGCTCTAAGGTAGCTAATGCTCTAACAGCGGCGTGAGAGGAGTAAGCTCCCCAGGCACGGTTACTGATCTCCTGGAGGTTAATGGATATCTCCTCTGTGTCCATCTTTATCCAAAATATTATTGCAAATTTTATCAGTGCCTCTAAGACAACTAAAAGAAAGCATCTGAGGGCTTATGCATTCCAATTTTGCTTGTGCCAAAAATGTTCCACTCTAATGCAGCTAGGACTGGTCACGCCATACAGTACCAGACAGGATGCATGTTGCAGACGCAAGGGAGCTTCTGGGAAATCCTTCATTTATTTATTTATTTATTTTTCTGATAAAAGGGACAGGCATCAGTGACATCATTCCTTTATCCCATTACCAGTCTTGAACAAGGATACGTTATCTGGAGCGGGGGGGAGTCACCTCCTGAGGGAAGGACACGAGGCTCCCAGGACATGGACCCGTCATCCCTGGATGCCCGACTCCTGACTTGTAGTTGTTAGAAAATGAAACCCTCATATGCTTGTGTTGCTCTTTCTTGAATCTCACCCTCATTTCACAGGAAGGCACTGTTACCCTGTTTTCTCAAAAAAGGGAACAGTGACTCGGCGAGGTTGTGCACTGGTGGTATGGTACCGTGGGGCAAAGTTCAACAACGAATGCAGAACTCTCCTTTTATACAAACCACTATTCAAGAGTTCCAGATGAGAAGTTGGGCAAACTGATCAGTGTGTATACTTTCGCATAAGTCGCAACATTTTATAGGAGTTGTGACATTTCACGCCACTCACCGCCAATCTTACCTTTGAACCTTTCCCTTGGGGTATAATTTGTTTCTTAATCACGTTCAAATAATGTGGCTAAGCGCGGAGTGTTACAAACACATTCTCTCACGTTATCTATGGTTTGTCCTACTTCAAATGAAAGCATATTGGAAATTTGACCTACCATGGAAAAATCAGAACGTCTCCTCTGGAAATTTCCCTTCAAAATGACAGAAACCAATGTCATAAAACGACGGGTGGGTGTTATTCCCATAGATAAGGCCCTGCTATACAAAGTGCTGTGTACAAATTTATCTACAGGCAAAATGTTGATTTTCCCTCATGAAAATACTGCCCCCGAATTCCAATCGTTCTGAAAAACAATTAACCTGTCAAGTTTAAATTTTTTTGTTCATAGTTTGGACTGTATCCTGCCATTGATATTTATTTTAATCTCCTACTGATTTCTGTGGGAATTTCTTGTAGAATTTAGGCAGGATATAGCTCCAAAGGAATTTCTGCAGAGAAGCTTCCCACTTTCAACTCTTTGTGTTTGATTTTTATTAAGTTTAGGTCATGACGCTGTATTATCTAAAAATAGGTCTACAGGCTGCACCTCTGATAAACTCTATTTTTAGAGTCAGGCTGCAAGGGCAATGAGAATGCTAAAGTCTCACAGGAACAACTACATTTCAAATGATTTTTAACCATATGTTTTTGGTCCAGTTTTTAAAAAATGGGAATATATCATTTAAAAATGTCTTTTTTACTTTATATGTCCCCAAATGTCTATCTGCTATGAGATTCATTTTTAAAAAGCCCATTTAAACTATGTTTAAAAGATTTGAAAACAGTAGATATCACAGAAGACAGTCATTAAACATTATAGTAGTGATAACTATAGAATTATGGAACTTGGAAATTCTTTAGAATTGTGTAAAGTTTTAAAAAAGCAAAGTAGAAAATTATATGTACAAATATTTTCAGTAATGTAAAAAAATGTACCTACAAAGATTCGGTGACAATAGATACATAAAATTTGTTTTATAATTAGCGAATTTTATATCTTATCAAATTTTCTAATGTTTTGGATTTTATATATTAAAATTCAAATGCCAACAAATAATATAATTCCCTTTAAATTCATCAAATTCATGTGAACTTAAAGTCATGACAAAAACTGAGAGAAATGTGGGGTGCCTGGTGGCTCAGTCAATTAAGTGCCGACTTCGGTTTAGGTCATGATCTCATGGTTTGTGAGTTTGAGCCCCGCATCGGGCTCTGTATTGATAGTTTGGAGCCTGGAGCCTGCTTCAGATTCTGTGTCTCATTGTCTCTCTGCCCCTCCTCTGCTCGTGGTCTGTCTCCCAAAAATAAATAAATGTAAAAAAACAAATAAAATAATAAAAACTGAAATAAATGAGAGAAATGTCACTAAAAACATCTGGTGAGCAGAGCTTAATACACAAACTTGTCAAATCACTATGTTGTTACCTGAAACTGATGTAACATTGTGTGTCTACTATACTTCAGTAAAAGAGAAGAAGAGAGTGCTGGTACTTCAGTTTTAAGTTAGCGGTTCTTGGATCACTTCTAGAGCAGCTAAGGGCATCTCTGGTCACTTACTAATCTTTTTTTTTTTTTTTTTTTTTTTTTTTTTAGTTTTCTGATGTCACGAAAATATCTTTAGAAGTTAGAGGATACCCATAAAAATTGGCAAAGAGAATTTTCGCCACTGCTCTGTCTGCCTGACAGGGTTGTTCTGTGGACCAGATGACATGATGTTTCTTGAAGCACTTTGAAAAGGACACACGAAAAGCAGCATAGTAATTTTCGATATTACTCCAAATATTTTCCAGATTAGATCTGTAATTTGATCTCAATTGTATAAGGAAGAGATAAGATGAAATGAAACAAATATCTGAGTGTCTAACCCCTTAAGAAGAAACTGATGCTAAAATGATTTATTATTTTGAGGGGCACCTGGGTGGCTCAGTTGGTTGAGCAATCAGACTTTGGCTCAGGTCATGATCTCTCGGTTGGAGGGTTCGAGCCCTGGATAGGACTCTGTGCGGACAGCTCAGAGCTTGGAGCCTGCTTTGGATTCTGTGTCGTCCTCGTTCTCTGTCCCTTCCTCACTCATGTTCTTTCTCTCTCTCTCAAAAAAAATAAACATTAAAAAAATTTTAAGAAAAAATAAAATAAAAATAAACTAAAGAAATAAATAAAAAGATTTACTATTTTCAAGCCACCAGTCCTGGGAAGCTCTCATGCTGAGAAGCAACGTCCTGGCTCCGCTATACAAGGTGCAGATCGACCTCACGGTGTGGTCAGCACACAGGGTTTGCACCGAGGCTGCTATTTTCTGGATACTCCCACACGATGAATGATGATGGAGTGGGGCTGAAGCACCAAGTCCTCACCATTTCCTGCCCACTGGCAACCGGTCTATCATGGGTACCTTGTTCTGGAGCCCCCCACTGGCTGGGCAGGTATTTTGTCAGACGCATCAAGGCCTGATGGCCCCTTGCTTCCTCTCTTTTCCCCTCACAAGAATCTTTGGTAGTCCTGTCTCCATCCCAGTGTCTGGCTCCCCAGAACCCGACTGACTCCAAGAATAGTCCAGGAAAGATGGCAGGAAGGACTGGTTCCAAGACTGTACCGCCAACCACACGTTTGATGATGAAAAAAGACCCTATCCCAAGTGGTGTGTGAGCCATGCGTAGACCCCGGCACAAAGAGACAGCCCACTTACTAGAGAGTCACTGACGTGCCTCGAGAGACCATTCCTGTGGCAGGAAATGCCATGACGGGTGAATCTAATGAGAATTGGAAACGGCGCTCGAAAGAACGGTGGAATCAGTTGGTTGCCATTAAGTCATGGCAGTGTCCTTCCCGATGAAAAGCTGATACTATTTAACAAATAACTGAGAATCGGGTGTGAAGACCAGAGTCCTTGTTAGTAGCCTAGAAGAAACCGATTTTCTCTCTTGCAAGGACAGAAAATGCCTAAGACAAAATTGAGGATTTACATTATAGTTGCTCATCTACAAAGACAATTGAAGCCTCAGCTGAAGCAGGTCTGTCTACCGAGCTTGGGGCCCAGGCTGGGTAGACCTGGAACCCGGGAAACTGAAATGAAAATATCTGAGTAGATGTCCCTTGAGGTTGGGGTTCCCAAGACTCTTTAAGTTAATAAACTTAATTTTATATAGCATTTTTAGGTTCACAGCAAAATTGAGTGGGAAGTACACAATGTTCCCATGTAGGCACAGCCTTCCCAACAGCATCCAGACCCTTCTCAACATGCAGACCCTTCTGAACCCTCAGAGCCCACATAGGGGAAGCACCCTCCCTATGAGAACTAGCCCCACTCCCGTAGGGGAAGAAAGAGCTGGTCTCCTGCAGATCCTCAGGGGTTCTCTTGTGATACTGCCCATCGCTCTAGTTAAACCATGGCATAACCCAGCCAGGGATATGCTAGCCGTCCTAACGGTATAAAGTGCTTCAGCCACAAAGGAACTCAAGACTGAGCCAGCACATCCCAGCAGCAATCTTGGGTGGCAGGAGTCAGGGCACCCTCCAGGGACTGGATTCAGACGTTTCTTGATCAAAAGGACTGGAAAATAAGATAAGTGAGAGTTTATTGACTTAGTGCATTTTCCTGGGATATGGGCCTTAACACCCTGCCAGGGCCCCCCGGGGACGATGCGAACTTGCTGGTAGGAGCCATCCCAGATGGTGAATGGTGCATGGCGAACAAAACCGAAATCCCTAAATTGCTATGGCCGATCGTGGGGAACTAATTGAAAGGCTCAGGAATGTGACAATAAGAGAGTGGTCATACTCCAGGAGACCAGAAATCATTCAGTGTTGTCCCCTCCTCCCCCTCACGCCACACCCCCTGACTGAGGAGTCTTCAGAGGACACAGGAGACTGAGAGGCTCAAGAATTAGCTGCTAACACAGACATCAGCTTCGCCAAGAGTCAGCAGTGACTGACCTGCGCAGGCCAGGTCTGAGAGAGAAGCCGTAATACAACTGGCCTCACCGAAAGCAACCGAGACGCTGAGGCCAGAAGCAATGAAGCTAGGGATTTTAAATTTACAGTGCCTTTATTTTTTTTAAGTTTATTTATTTTTGAGAGAGAGAGAGAGAGCAGGGGAGGGGCAGAGACAGAGGGAGAAAGAGAATCTCAAGCAGGCTCCAGCGGTCAGCACAGAGCTCAATGTGGGGCTTGATTTCATGAACTGTTGAATCATGACCTGAGCCAAAACTAACCACTTAACTGACTGAGCCACCCAGGTGCCCCGCTAGTGGCTTTTAAACACCAGAATCTGGGAGGCAGGGGCTCACAGTGATCATAATAACCATCCAGGTCACAGTGACAGCTGACGGGGTTTGCTTCACGGGGAGGTACGGAGATGACAACAGGACATCACCTCCTTAGCAGAAAGACGGATGTGCAACCAATGACGGTGCTGTCTCAGATATAGCCAGAAGGAAGCAAGAACAGATGAGTAGAAGACAGAGGTTGTCACTCCCTGTAAAGAGCCACAATCCTGAGGCAGTTTTCAAAGCTGGGGGCCATTAACTGAAGAGACAGCTGTGACTATAAGGAGGCAAAACCCCACAAAAACAGGGCAGTGCATCTTGTAACCATGCCTCCACTTAAAGCAATTTACTTAGATAACTGTTCACCGAGGAGAGGGCAATACTCAGGCATTTCAAGGTCTAGGGGACACAGGTTCGAGTCGATATAGATACCCAGATAGCTAAACTAACCCCTTGTCCCCCTATTATAGTGGGAACATATGGGGTCTAGGCAATAAATGGACTCCTGATATAAATCCAACCTATAGTGAGACTACGAGTCTATAAATCCCCCCAAAGTTCTTTTCTAAAGTTCCCAAGTATATATTTGACTTGCTTGAAAATCAGAGTAACCTTCACAATGGATTCTTGGGCTGTGTGGTAAGAACTATGGTACTGAGGAAATCTCCAACATCACTCCCACCCAGTCAAGCGAGTACGTAGAAAATAATTGCCAGAAAGGATAACGGATTCATGCCACCCTCACGGATCTGGGTACTAGTGTCTCTGACAGCTCCATTTTACTTATCAGGCTGGCTTCTGCAAGAAATGGATGGATCCCAGAGAATAATTACAGACTTCAAGTCTTAGGCTGACCAGCTGCCATGATGGCGTTAGCATCGTTGCAAAAGCAGACGAATGCTATACGTCATGCAGCTACTGACTTATTAATACGTGCTCTCTTTCCCAATCAACAACGAAGATCAGAAACCGTTAGATTTCTCTTGGAAAAAAGTAAGTTACAATATTCAGTGTTTCCCCAAGGCTTTCTTGTTGATCCCACTCGGTCATCGTATAGTCTGAAGAGATCTAGACTTTTTGGATAGTCCATAAAACACCACACTGACCCACTGTAGCAGGGACATCATGCTAATTTGACAAGATGAGCAAGGAGGCTTCATGAAGGCACAGAATTACACCAGAGGACAGGACAGCGATTCCGTGAACAATCAGAGACATGTCACTTCAGGAAAGATTTGGGGGCTCCAGTGGTCGAGAACATGCCAGGACATTCCCTTCAAAGTAAAAGGCAAATTGTTGCATTTCAAACACCTACCACTCGGGTAGCTCTAGGGAGGTGTCCTCGTTTTGGAGGAAACATGGACCACACCTGGGAATACGACCCTGCCCATTCATGGGGTGAGGGAGACATGAATGAGGAAGGTGCCCCACAAGCCCTAGAACTGACACCTGAAGGTTCGATAGCACCCGTTCAAGAGCAATACTCTGTGAGAATGGGACCCCGTCTTCCAGGATGGGTTACTGACACTGAATTAGAAACTTATATATGGCGCTATGGACCCCCATATGAAGAGGACATGGGTTTGGTGCAGGAGTGAACCGTCGTCATCCCCAATGACTCACCCTTACGACTCTGGACTTGACAGGGTTACCGGTCCTGTTCCTCAAAGGGGAACCGTCAACATTCAATAAACCCTTACTATGTGCCAGAAATTATTGTTTGTGGTCTACAGGTGCCAAACCATTTAATCCCATCAAAACACTGAGGAGTACTTACTATCATCAACCTCTGGTTAATGTGGAAACCAAAGCACAACAAGGAATCTTGCCCAAGCTCACATACTTATT
Organism: Paguma larvata; assembly: GCA_030068075.1. Taxonomy (NCBI): domain Eukaryota; kingdom Metazoa; phylum Chordata; class Mammalia; order Carnivora; family Viverridae; genus Paguma; species Paguma larvata. The sequence continues at coordinate 32,212,569 of CM057823.1, forward strand.
AAGCGTAAAACTCAACCACTATGAATACCAAAATTTATGACACAGTGAGTCAGATAACATTCCTCTGATACTGGACAGCCAAGATCTAATGGTCACATGGGACATTACAATCAGGCCTTGACTATGCAGTCGGGCTCAGAAGCAAGTCAAGAGCTATTTACTTGTAGCAAAGGCATGGCAAGCTTCCAAAATCATCAGAGCTCGCTCTGTCTCTCTCAGCACAGGGTCTATGTAGCATCTGTAGGACCCACTGATCCAGAGGGGCCAGATGGAAGGCTTGCTTGCATACCATATGCACCAGTAGGGGAACATTCCTGTTCTTCCAGTCAAAGTGGCAGTTGTTTGGGCCCACTGTACATATAGGTCAGCTTTATTTTCATCATTTATTTTTCTTTCAAAGTCAAAGAGGCTCTTTTTTTTTTTTTTTAAGAGGAGTTCCCTTAGATCACAGGACTCTCATAAGCCTTACGGAAGTGAAATATCCTTGCACTTCTGTGACATTTATTTTCCAGGTTGGGTACTCATGTATCTTACCAAGGTAATAGGGACCCTGCTATTTTCCATTCGATATGTCAGTAGGGTGATGGCACAGGATGGTGTCCTGAGCCTTGATGAAGTAATTATTTATCCTTGCAGAATGACTTGGGACACGGAACCGGAAAAGTGATACAACAGTGTCACAAGGCAGTGAAGATGTACAGCTGTCTCTGTCACATGAAAATAAACTTTCTCTGATTTACTGCTTTTGGTGATAGAGAAAAAAGCATTTGTCAAATCAGTGGGTGCTAAGGAAGGGCCATATTGATTTGTTCCAATGAAGAGACCACATCTGGTACAAAATTGCAATATTGAATCCCCACTTGATTAAACTTCTGATAATCTATTGTCGTTCTCTGTGATTGATCTGTCTTTTTCACTAGCCGAACTGGACAGCTCAGAGAATCTCCACCCCTACATCTTTCAAGCCTTAAATGATGTTGCAAATATTTGTAATTTCTCCAGGTCTGCAGTAATGCCTTTGATTTATTCCCATTGTGGGTGGGAAAAACCCCAGAAGCTTCCACTTGGCTGTTCCTAATGATAATAACAGCAAAACTTACATGATTTTTATTAAAATCCATACACTGTTTTAAGAAATTTACCTATATTATTTCATCTAACCTCAAAACAACATGAGAGGTACATGGTATCATCATCCAATTTCACAAAAGGAATTATATAACAGGTCAAGGAAACAATCTGGATTCTATCTGTCAGTAGAAACATCTTCAGTCAATTCTTGTGATTCATGGTAGTTTATGAAGTTGCCCGTGGGAAGCCTGGGTGGCTCAGTGGCTTAAGCATCCAACTGCACATGAAGGGTGAAGGATCTAAGACTATATAAAGTAGGTCTTTGGAGACGGCATTCACTGGACAAACTCACAAGGTAAAAGCAACACCAAGTGTATGATATTCTGTGGCCCTCTGAATTCTGGAACAGCTCAGACAGATCTAACAGGACCCAACAAATGATATTAAGAAATGATTTCAGACTTTGAACTCCATGATTTTGAGCTCCATGATTAGAGAAGTACCAGCCTCAACCCTGGCATAATCGGAGGCTGGTGCTCAAGCCTTACAGTTATGGCAATAGAACAGAGCAGCTTATTGGCCTCCACATTCCCACCCTGGTCTCGTCAGGGGCCTAGAGTCTAGAACCTGTAGCCTGAGTCCACTTCCTCAGTACCTATCAGTCTTGATTGCTGGAAAAATGGGACTAGAGCAATATCCAGAGAGGTTTGCAGGAGGCTATTCTACAGGGAATAAGGGTTATATAGGTTACAACTTGAAGATATTTGGACCATAAAGATCTAGGTATCTCCCTTTTCCTTTTTCTGGTTATTCTTAAAATGACCATAGAGTCCTCTGAGGAATGCTAATCAGGAGATTCAAAAAATATTACTGGGTTTCTATTGCACAGCTTTTCTTACGCACTCCTGGCTTCTCCTTCAATCGAAGGCCCCTGAGTGTGGAATCAAAGGAAGGGTGGCCATTGTGATTATGTCCATGGCAGCGCATTGCTCACCTGACCTGTCCTTGCTCAGATATACAAATCAAGGAGGCCCTAGTGGGCTCACCATCTGTTTTCACCTCAGAATCTCAGGTTACACGGCCACCACCATGGCTGGACCTTGAAGACCAGACCAGAGCACTGTGATGACCAACCACACCGTGCCTGATGCTTATTTTGGTAAGCACATGGATCTTGCTTTGGGGATTAATTGTGGCAACTTGGTTTCTGTCACTTTGGGAACGTGCCTTATCATTGAAATCAGAGAGTCGCTTCACTGGCGGTGTCTCCCTCCAGCAGCTCTAGCCTAGAGACAGCTGGGAGCAGGGCAGCTCTCAAGGTGTTCATGGATGCTGTGTCTTCAGAGCCCTCTCTGGTCAAAGCAAGTAGGGAGAAGTGAGACACATACGTTACATTTACTCCACCGTATTTTATCTCCCAATCCCCTTGGATTTCTTTACTGATTTCATTACTGATTTCATTCCAAACATTTTCTGCCGTCTCAGTTTAATTTATCGAGAGCCACCTGAGACTTTATTTTAGTCACTCAACCAAACCATTATCATTACTTCCAGCTGTTAAAACCACCCCGCATCCAGAATCCCGGCACTTCTATGGACAAATTCAGCCCAATCTGAAACTCTGCTTTCCCCCTTGGCCCAAGCAGGCACAGACACATTCCCCAGATCCGTGCTGGTGTGAATTAGAATACTGCTCCAGTTCTGTAGGTGTGGAAGCCACATCCTACTGGTCTTGACTCTGTAGTCCCTCCTCCCAACCCTCTGCCCCCTTGTTATGGGATCTAATTTAGTCATAGATTTAGATACAATACAGTGTGATGATGAAGTTAACCGGCTTCCAACTGCAATGTAATTCCCTCCAGCCAGTGAGATTCTAAGTCTCTAAAGGAGGCACGAACAGGCTCTTAGAAAGAAGCAAGGAGTTACTTCACCCAGCATGGAAAGTTTGCTGGAGTTAGATGCCTGGATGCCTTCACTCCTCTAAATCCATCTTAGATAACTCCATTCCGGTGGGAGGAGTTCCATTACTACCAACCTTTGCCCTGGCTGTCTCATCAGATTTCTGCAGAGGTTGTAAAGCAGACTGGCGTGGAGACCCACAACTGCAGAAACATACCGTACATTTGCTCTTCAACTACTTCGGTGCTCATGAAAAGCTGAGAGATTCATTTAGCAGGTGTAAGAAGCCCCTGAGACTAAGTCCGTGCGTTGAGTCAAGAACTTGAAAAATTTAGCTCATCGTTGTCTTTCTTTAATCTTTAATCTTTTCACTGTCAATAGAATTATGGCATAAATGCTGTCTCTTGGCAGGGGCCGCCCAGCCCCTCAAATCCTAGCCTTTGATGGCTACAGTTGATGAAGCTGTTTACCACTGCACACCACGGACAACCACACCGCCGTACCTTGATACTACCTAGGCGCCACTGCCTCAACACTGGATGACCAAATAAACCAATGTCAAATACCTTCCAGTTTTCCGGGGACTTCTGACTACAACTGTAACATCCACTTCTAAGTCTATTACCATATTTGTATTTGGAAAAAGCAGAAGCCCCTACAGTGCTAGTGCAACTACTACAGGACCTCACGGAGAAGGAGATCCCTAAGGACAGCAGGCCTCAGGATCATTTAATCCCACAGAACAGGGGGGGCGAGCAGGTCTGACTATTGGTTTCTTCTCTCTGCTTTGCACGGTGCTGGATTCATGTGAAGGCTACCTCACCTCAAGTCTCTAGGAAGTTTGCCAGTGGCAATCAGTGCAGGCCGTGTGGGAGAAAGAGCGGCTTTCCTTGGCTCTGTGTCACGAACTAAGAAGTGGAGCCAAAGCCTCGATCCAGCGGAATTTCCTCGTGTCTTTTTGCCATATGAATGAGTTAGATTCTTTAATGTGCATTCACGACTGTGGCTTCTGCTTAAAGGTAATCTTCTGTACTTGAATCAACTCTCTTTCGTCTCTGGACTTTTTACTTTGGTACTACAATGAGGCCAGGTTAGGGTAAAGTCTATTAAGACAGGCACGTAATTGTATAATTTGTTTCGCCGTGATATTTCTTGTGCTTGTAAGTACTCAATAAACATATGTGCAAACCATGAGGAAGACTCCCCTTTGAGAAACCTCCTCTTCTACGGAGAGACGATCCTAGCCGATACCTGCGGTGCTCTGGGTTTGAGAGCATGAAATACTCTTTCCTTCCGTGTCATTTTGGTTAGGTTTATTTTCCTCTACCTCTAGTGATCTGAGTGGCCTATTAGTGGCCAGAGTTTGGATGTGGATAAAAAGGAATAAGTAAATAAAGCCTATTTTTAGCCTAGGCCCCCTTCGTCTGTCTAGTCTATACAAATGAAGTCACCCAGGCTCTTAGGTTTCCAGCAAATGAGAGGCTGATCTCACGCGGGAGTTGCATTAAGCCGTGACTCCATGAACACTGCAATCCCCTGATTCCTGCCTTGGCTAGCCACGCTTCCCCTCAAAAGACCCTGTACGTACAGTTGTGGCAATGCGGGAAATACAGTACTCTCCTATTAACTAGGGCTTTGTGCCAGAGTCAAACCCCAGTGAGTAAAGTTGAATCATGTGGAAGCACTTTATTTTTCCTATGCTAGTTAGGTCTACGTAGTCCTGAATCGAGGAGGCTGTCACGCCTGCTCCTTTGCTCCCAAAGTTTGAACCAGAGTCTCAGAACTCATCCCAACCACGAAACACAAAGCCCTACCTGCCCAGATGAGACATGGAGAGACCACGTGTCCTTCGCAGATAAGTCACTACCCCGAGGAAAGGTGGCTTCAGTGAGCACCCCTGCAATCTCGCCAGTTCAACTCGTTGCCTTTCGTCCTTAGGAAAAAGGTGAGAGTGGAGAGAAGGACAGGGTCTCCTTTCCCCAGCTCACAAATGCTGAGCGCTCAACCCTGAGGGTCGGAAGCCAAAGACTTAAAATAGTCAACAGCATACTTTGTTTGCAGTTTCCCTTCTCGGGGTCTTCTTTGTGCGCCGGGACAACAAAGGGCAGCTGATGGAGAACCCAGGGGCTCAGGAGTCCAGCCATACGTCTCCTTGGAGTCACATCTAAAAGGAGAGATCAGCTCCCATTAAAATGTGTGCAAAAACACGTGGCTGTGTACTTGGAAACAGAAGGACAGACCGGAAGGTAGTTTTGCAGTGCCGTGTACAGTCTTCTTCTGCTCCTGAGAGAGCGGCCCTCGAGTCCTTTCGAAAACACCATTGCGTATACTTTCCCTAGGGCTCTGGAGTCAAGGGGAGTTTGGGGCTGTGCCAGAAACATGCTGAGAGAGGGACTGAAGTTGTCGATTCGGGACGCGATCTCAGGAAGGAACCGGCACGCACGAAGTGAGGCAGAAACGGGGCAGACAGTACCGGAGGGTGTGTTAGTGACCAGGGCGCCGCTGAGGGCCTTGGGGACGTGCCGCACATCCACACGGAAGCGCTTCTTCCCCAGCGGTGAGGGAGTCGGGCTATTTGTCCCCCCCCCCACTCCCTTTCCATCACGGCCCAGAGGCTGCTCCAGGGGCTCCAACTTCTCAAGCCTAAGCAGGCCAGGAAAAGCCCTCGGGCAGAGATTTCCAGGAGACTCTGGAAGGAAGGCTCACCCCTCGGAAGGAAGGTGAGGAACAGGGATGTGGACGGGAGCACCGGCAGCTCCAAGCACAGTACATCAACTACCACCGGGAAAGCTCTTTTAGATTAACACTCTTTTTTTTTTTTAATGTTTATTTATTCTTGAGAGAGAGAGAGAGACAGAGCGTGAGCAGGGGAGGGGCAGAGAAAGAGAGAGAGAGACACAGAATATGAAGCAGGCTCCAGGCTCTGAGCCATCAGCACAGAGCTGGACACAGGGCTCAAACTCACAAACCGCGAGATGATGACCTGCGCCGAAATCAGATCCCCAACGGACCGAGCCCCATCTTGGATTAACACTCTTAGCCTGATCGGCCCCCTAAAATCTGACCGAAATCCTTTTTAAAGTCCTTATAAGACTATAAAATAATAGTTTTATTTTTCCATCTTCATCAAAAGAATAACGTTTCTTTATGTGCGGTCCCTGCAAGTTATCATGTCTCTCCTCCTCCATTATGTAACATGGTTATAAAACAGTAATAAAGACCATTTTTTGCCACGAACATGTATTATTTTTTATAATACTTGGTGATATGCTGCATTTCTTCTCTCCCCACGCCTGACAAAAAGGAGCGTTGGATAATATTGTTTTGAACGCTTGCTACATCCCAGGCACTGTCTTCAAGTGAGTGCGTGATTTAAATCTCTAAATCCTCACAATAAACCAGTGAAGGAGGGGCCTTCAATCACAGATGAGGAAAATAAGGAAATGAGGGGCTAGTCCTTAGCGCAGGAAGAAGAATCCACCGGGCAGGCTGGCTTCAGTGCCTCCTGTGATCATCGCCTCCGGCCTCTATCACCAGCACGAGGGTAGCACCGCTGATTTCGCGTTCTATTCTTTACGTGAAATGTCGCAGTAGGATTCTTGTGCTTTGCTGAGCTCCAGTGCTGTCTCCAGGAGTCACGGCCACAGACTGGCGTCCTCGCGACTGAAAAGCCAGCCTTACTGTATGTGTGCAGCTTGATGCACAGTAAGGGACCTTCCCTCTTGGTCCTTATGATCTATGTTCTGTTTATATTTGCCAAGGTCAACAGCATCTAATCTCTTTCGGTTGGCTTTTGTTGTGTTTTTGCTGTTTTTTTTTTTAAACATGTTATGTATTAGGTCTTCCTGTTCTGTGATAATACAAGTTTAACAGAAGGATCAGAGAAGGCTCTCTTGCTGTATTAAGTCCTCTTAGGGTGCCCGGTGCTGCTATCTTGGGCTATTCCATTTTGGTGATAAGACGGGTGGAATATTTATCAAACCGCTATTTAGTTCCTATGGAGAAATCTCTGGGATTAGAACTGGATTAAGAGATTTATGCGAAATGATAAGGGCTCTAAATCCCCACATTCAAAGGAGGATAATTGGCACTAGAATAACGGCAGGATATAAAAGAGGCTTTGAACTACTGCATATAAAAAAAGCAGAGTATCACCGATAATGTGTATCGGGAGTCAGATGCCCATTATATTTCATAAAATTTATTAATTTTACCTTGATAACATTACTTACACTATACTAAAAACCAGAGTCGGATGTTGGGCTCTTGAGAAATTAAGTTTAATTTGAAATGTATGTGATCCTCTTCACTAACCTATTTCTACATTCTGATAACAGAACGTGTAAACATTTTGGGTGGCCCTAGGGGTTTTCAAATTTCAAACCTTTTCGCAGGGATGCCTGGAAGCATTTTAAAATAACAAATACCATCAGCACGCTGTTGGTTCCAAATGTTTTTGATTTATTCCCACTTTCAGACCAAAGGAACTTATTAAAACCTGGCAGTCCTTTTACTTTAGGCTTTTTAAAACAAAATTTTTGAAGTTTCCATGGTTATGGAAAAGGGCAGGAGTACAGTGTTTTACCTTTTGTGGCCATTTTCTAAGTATAAAAGAAATCAAAGACTCCTCATTACAGAGAAGATAATGTGTCAGAAAACAGTTACTGCTTATTTTGGGGAAAAATCAAGTAACAAATTTAAAAGTATGGCAGCAGCTATATTTTCATAATGAACAGCGCAGTTTCTAGTCAATTTCATTCAGAAATCTTCCAAGAAACTTTCTGGCCCTTCACCCCACTTTGATTAAACCAGTGAAAGATGGCTGGGTTTATACGCTCAAGTGATGGATTCTGCGAGTTGCAACCTACCAGCAGATCAATGTATATACCACATTTGTTTCTGACACCAATTACTCCAATTTAGTTCATATCCTTTCAATTACCGGCGATTCTTCAGCCGTTCATCCACGAGGCAAATCACATAATTTACATCAGAATCGTGCCCTGTCCTAGTTCTAGTCCGTGCGTCCAGTGGGTTTTTTTTTTCATTCTTTATCTTGCCCCTCACTGAACAACTGAAAAATGACAAAACCATTTCTAAAATATTCACGCTGATCATTGTTTCTATAAGGCAGGCAAAGTCTGGAAGATTCTGGGCAGTCAGGAATGACCCCCCGAACCCCAAGGAGATCAGCAAGTCTGGGAGTATTTATCACTACATCTGGAAGTGAACAAAGACCTCCACCTACAAGTGTGTAACAGCCGGGGGCCACTGGACAAACGGGACCCCCTCTGGGTCATCCTTGTTACAGACCTGCGAAATCTATTCATGTTTTATAAACCCAACAAGCAAGGAAATTGAGAAGTACATAGAATGAAGGCAAACAAGAACAAGGACCCCTCCCTTCTCCACTTTGATCATCCTGTAAAGAGTTTTGTCTAACCTTCACACGCTGTTCAGCTTCTTTCTCTACCCAGAGCACAAAAAGGCATTTTGTAATTTTAGGTCTTGCTTATGGCCACTATCAAAACCTCAGTAACTGATGCAGAATCTAATAACATATAGAGAAAAGACTACCTTTTCATCTTCATAATCTTCTCAATAAATTTATTCATCTATCTGTCTGGATTGTTTAGCATTTTATTGCCACATTATTGTTAAGAATTTTTTTCCAGGGGCACCTGGGTGACTCATTCGGTTAAGTGTCAGACTTCGGCTCAGCTCACGATCTCACTTCATGGAGTCAAGCCCCAGCATTGGGCACTGTGCTGACAGCTCAGAGCCTAGAGCCTGCTTTGGATTCTGTGTCTCCTTCTCTCTCTGCCCCTCCCCTATTCATGCTCCGTCTCTCTCACTCTCTCAAAAATAAAAAAAAATATTTTTTAAAAGAAGAATTTTTTTCCCAACCAACCATCATTTTAAAAATTAGTTTTAGGTTTTGCTCGGGGCAGGAGATAGGTTGGTTTATTCATTTTTTGGTTTTATTATTTTATAAGACATTGCATAGCTCCAAAGTCAATGTATGTTACAAGTGTTCAGAGAATAGCAGCTCCCATCACTGTCCCTTCTTCCCTGCATCCTCTCTTCATTCAGGTGACTATGCTCACCAGCTCTTGGCTTAATCTTCCACAGTTTCTTTCGGAAAGTAGAAGCAAGTATACACACACATGTGCACACACACGCTGATTGCATCATAAATCCTATTCTGAGCCCTGCTTTTTTTCGTTTAATGATACATCCTGGGATTACACAGAGCAACATACAGAGGCACCCTGTACCCCAATTCTGCAGCCACACATCTACCGCCGTGTGGATGCACCGTCCTTTATTCAACCAGTTTCGTGATTATTGGTACTGGGGTCGTCGCTTCTATTTTGCTGTTACAAATAACGCTGCCACTCCCCTGTGCGTACGTCAGTTTTTTGTTAATTTTCCACCGGTCCCAACCGACTTACACATCTGATCCAGGCGACTTGCAATTCGTCCGGAAGATGATCTACGCAAACCCAGCGGAACCACTTCAGAATTCAGGGCAGAGATTGGACATCGAGCTTCAGAGAGCCCGTCCCACAGGAGAAAAGCACAAAAGGTGAACCAAGTACAAAAATCAGCCGAGACTTTATGATCTTCCTTATGGGAAAACAAACCCTACGAAAGATGTGTCATCCACAACCGGCTGAGAGTCTGCAAATCTGATAAGCATTAAATGATAATTATGACAACGCAAATGTTTAACAACTGTATAATACTGTGATCCTTTAGAATTCACCTCACAGCAGTAATTGGGAACTCAAACTGTGGTTTCTCCGATGGAATGAAAACGAGACTGAGGGACTGTGTTTACGGAAAGTTCTGGTGATTCTCAGGACAGACTTTTAGTAGATCCGTCCATTCATCCTATCTCATTTTTACTCACTACCACATAAAATGGGATTTCAAATACAAGAACATTAACCTAAAGGCTGCTGACAGTTCCACGTTTGGTGTTCTCTAAGAATAAAACTTTCGATTTAATTTGACGCCCTAGAGGTATTCAAACGAGTGAGATTTTTAAATGTGGAACTACATCTAGTCGCTTACTTTGCAAAGTGGCAGGAAACCCTGGAAGTTGGGCTCTCCACGCCACTTCCCTGCTTCCTCTACCATCACATGCTTGTCCCCCAAGACAACATGCTCGTTTTCAGTAACGCTAGGCCAGCAAGCTGAAAATATATGAAAAATAAGCAAGGTGATTGTATTCAGTTTATGGATGAACTGATCTGCCCAACAATTTCCGTGCATCAGTACACTGGAAAAGTCAGTAGGAGGGTGGGCCTTGGACCGTCAGAGACTGAAGTCCCGAGGTGGTGATTCTAATCACGATTTCAGTGGCCTGTGCAGAGTGACTTAGCATCTTGGTACCTCAGTTTCCTTATCTATTGTCCTTATAATAGTAGTGCCTTTCTTATACAATTGTTCTGACAATTAAATGAACTAACATTTAAAGCATTTGCTCTTGGAACAGATTAAGCACTCCAAATTTAGCTTCTGTGATTTCTAAATTAATTATTCTGCTTAGGTCCACCTAGGAAGGAAACTTGTATAAAATGTATAGCTTACCAGCTTTCAGCGTGGGAACAACAATCTTCCAGAGTAATGTAGGCATAAGGGTGTCTAAAGACAAAAAAAATTTCCCCCAGGAACTAGGAAGAGAACATAAGGATGTATGAGGAAAAAAAAAAAAGGTATTCTAGAACCTCCTGAATTCTCCAGCACGCAAGATGGCCACAATCATTTTGAGCCAGCAAATTGTAAAGTATGGTTTTGAGTCACAGAGAATTCAAATGAAATTCTTATAACAAATTAATTTAAAAACCTCAAGATTCGGGAGCACCTAGGTGGCTCAGTCGGTTAAGCGTCCAACTTCGGCTCAGGTCATGATCTCACAGTTCATGAATTCAAGTCCCACATCGGGCTCTGTGCTGACAGCTCAGAGCCTAGAACCTGCTTCAGATTCTGGGTCTCCCTTTTTCTCTGCCCCTCCCCTACTCATGCTGTCTCTCTCTCTCTCTTTCAAAAATAAATAAACATTAAAATAAAAAAAAACCCGAGATTCAATATCCTTTAGTAACATCCGCTCTCTTATCTCCTCAATTTTGGTTTTTCTACTACATAGTTCAGCATTGATGCATATATGATGTTTATTTTCTTTACATCAATGCTTTGGAGATGCTCTGTTTTTCTTATTGTTCTGTTTTGAATTTAAAGATCCATGAGGATAGAAGATTTATTCTGGTCACCACTATTTTCTTCATTCGTATTACTGAGGAAAATTGTTAAAAACATGACTTGCTATACACAAGTCAATTTTGGAGAATGTTTGAGAAAGAAGGTTTTAGAGTTACAAAAGAATGAATATCCAAATATTCTTCTTTGACAATATCTAGACACTAGAACCAGTTTTATTTCGTGATCTATCTGGCCTTGTGCTGACAGAATTATACCATCAGAATCATGGAAACCTAACTGATTGTGAGCTCTCTGTGGCAAGAACGTACCTGCAGAAAATCTGAGCAAGCTTGCTAATAACATTGTTCCGTAAAATGGAGGAATCAGAATTGCTTACATCAATGTGTCATCATATCACTCAGCGAATACCTCTTGTCAACCTTGATTCTTATGGTGATATCAAAATACATGCCTCATGTTGAGCTCATGGGGTTGACACATTGCATCATCTTCAAAGTAAAAGAGGGAATTCTAGACAGATTTAATATTCACCAATTTTGACACAAAACTGTAGTTTAAAACGACGTTAAGTCATGTGACTATTCCTGAAGCAGTCCTGCTTCTAATGCAAAATAGGAGACAAGAAGCCTCACATGGAAATAAAATAATAGGCATTAAATGAGATTTTTCCTGACTTAGATTTGTAGCTGAAGAAAATACAGCAAGTCATAAAGAGTCTTAGAACGAGTGCTACCCATTTCTGTCGGATTTTCTTAAAAAGAGAACAAAGTTACATAATGTATGCCCTATCTCTAGCGTCGGGCGCCACTGCCTACGGAAGACATGGAAGAGAAGGACCAGATGAACAGAGCAACTGCTCCTGGTGGCCTCCCTTCCCCACGTGAGGGGGGCTGCAGCAGACCCACAGACAGCGGGTCTGCTGCCACAGGGGACAAGGACACTTCGCCTCCCGGGGTGCACCCTGGCAGAGCTGCGGAAACCAGCCAGCACGGCTTGTGCTCCAGAGGGAAGATTATGGAGTTCTTTTCTTTCTCTCCTTCCAGGGGGAGCTGCCCCAAAGCGGTCGGCAGTAGTTAACCCTGCCTGCCAGGATGGGGCTGACGCGGGCACTGAGGTATTGGAAAGGGCGCAGATTTCCCTAAGTGGCAGGAGCCATGTCTTTCCCGACTCCACTGCTGAAGCCTCGAGCACTCAGAGGCTGGCACGTGTCTCAGCTTCCAAGAGGAGATATGGGAAAATGAGAAATTAGGGTGTAATTTTGTTTTCAAGATAACGTAAAAGGGTCCCTTCCTACCAACAGAGTTCCCCCCAAACCACTTTAAAGTTCAATTCTATTAGATTTGAAGAAACAACAAGCGAGTGGACTAGTCAAATTTTTTGAATGTCAGATGTGTCTCCCTTCCTTAACAACTGAGAGACAAACCTTTAAGGAAGGATAATATTGAAGCAGAGAGCAACCCAAGAGGACCATCATGGGACGGACTGAGGGCCCTGGGCACTAGAGGGCCAAGAGAAGAGAGGACAGTGGGAGGTACCCACCGACAACCAGGCAAGAGGTTTCTAATTTTACCTCATCTTGGCTTTCCCTCTCTTCCTCCAAAGAGTAAAATGGATGGATCCATCCATTGATAAGAGTCATTCCTCAGTCTTCATTTTAGGTCCTTACGCTGCCTGAGGCAGCAAGGAGGTAAAAAGCGGAGTCCATAGAGGTTTTGCGGTGCTAGCCTTTTTTTTTTTTTTAATGTTTTTTTCATTTTTGAGAGAGAGAGACATAGCATGAGTGGGGGAAGGGGCAGAGAGAGAGAGGGAAACACAGAATCTGAAACAGGCTCCAGGCTCTGAGCTGTCAGCGCAAAGCTTGACGCAGAGCTCGAACCCACGAACTGTGAGATCATGGCCTGAGCCCAAGTCTGATGTTTAACGGACAGAGCCACCCAGGCGTCCCTATAGTGCCAGCCTACAAGCCACACCTGGAAGCATGCTAAACCAGTTCTCTCTGGATGTGAAGGAGAAATTTTATCCCTGGAGTTTACGAAAAGCTCCCTGGAATTAACAGTTTGCTAACAGCCGGAGGCGGCTTCATAGCTTGCAGAAGGACACGCACGCACACACGCAGGCTGCTGGAGGACCCCGTGTGACTTGCCACCGCCTCAATGAAAAGTACTGCTTCTATCGGATGTCCTCCATCAGCGGCCCCTATCCTTGGTTACAGAACAGCATTTATTTTGTATACCTCAGTGTTTACTTTGTACCCCTGAGCTTTTACTTTGTATGTCTTCTTGTTATCTATACTAAGCCTCAGATAGCCTGGCTTTCTGACTCTTTCCCTGGGTCTTGCTCTCAGGAAGACTGCTGGGAAGGGGTCAGTGTGGCCTCGGGCTTCAAGCTTGGATGGGTCCCAGGAAGAAAGGAGAAGTAGGATCCTGGACAGAATCCCTCAAATATCCCCTTCTGAAGAATAAAGATATAAAAAATATAAACATAAATAAATAATAAAGAAGGACGATGAAGGAAAATGTATGGAGTATTAATGAGGGAAGGAGAAAAATGAGTTAATGGTGAAAAAGAATTTGCTAGTGATTCATGTAGGTATTATATGTAGCATTTTATTCCTAAATATAGATTTCACGGTTGATGCTCTTGGGGAATTGAGTTAAAAAGGTGACAATTCATGCACTCAGGGAATTCCTCACCTAGTTGAGGCAGGTTTTAGATAGGAGCAATTCCGATGCATTCACTCAGATCACAAAAAAGTCAAGTACATAAGCGCTGCTGAAAACAACACAGGGTCAGAAATATTAAATCAAGGAAAACTCCCCAGAAAAGGTAAGCTTCACATGGCTTCCATAAACAATGGCAGACTCACACCGGGCACAAGTTCGGGTGGTGGGGAATTTGCGAGGGCAGAAAACTCTTGACTTTCATCCTCTCTTGACTTTCATCCTCTCTTTCTGTCCTGCCGACATCCCCCCAGCGCCCATGGGCGTGTGTACACCACCGCCTGGCTGTTGGGAGAGCATGAGGAAGGTGCGATCCCCTTCCTCTTCCTCCTCTGAGAACATGATGAGTCTGTATTCAGAGAACTGTAGACGATTATTAATATGTTCCATCACTCAAGTCCTACATTTGCTTTCCATCTGGCCTTCTGAAGGTGGTACCTTCGTCCATGAAGGTGAGTCTGCTGGAAGGACCGGAGGCCCTGGGTGAGGGAGGGGCCGCACGCTGGCAGGATAAAGCACATCTCACGCCTCACCTGTGTCTGGTCAACCCGTGAGCTTCTGACTGTGTGGGGCTCGGGCAATTAACACAACATGCTTTTATTGAAAATCAAAGCCAACAGTTAAACTATTGAAAGTGAATATTAACATATCATCCTTTGAAAGTGAAAAAATAAATAAATTAAGTAAAAAATTGAATTATCTCAATTCCCTTTGTAAGGGCAAATCGGGACTGATTCCATTTTGCTTAAGGGCAAACTGGGACTGACTCCATTGTGTTCCATGTCCACCACCTTGAGTCCCCAGCGCCTGCATAGAAGCTTGACCTATGGAACAGGACCCTGACCCTTCCTCAGTCAATCGGCTAGGGCCACGACCATCACCCTTCCCACTGCCCCTAGACCCCTAAAACTATTGTGTTTTTGGAACGCGCTCTCTCTCTCGACCCACTGCTGCGTCGGTGCAGATAGGAGATTGAGCTCGAGCTAGCTTGAATTAAGGCTCTTTGTTCTTGCATCGGACTCAGCTCCCTGGTGGTTTTTGGGGTTCCCGAGTTCTGGGCATAACACCTTCCTGTATGTTAAAAAAAATAGCGTGTTGGAACACTGCATTTTAAACTGCAGTAGGCATGAATATTAGATGAGGGTGACTGTTTCTCTCGGGACATAGAGGGCAGCCCGCTCTTATCACTCTCATGCTAACAAGGGAACAGCTTTAACCTCCAGCACGATGAGAACCGAGAGGTGAGACATCCCTGCTCCTAGCTCAGTCACATACCCTTTCCGTGAGCTTAACAATCAACTCACACCAATTTAATCCTGCAGAAAGCCAAGTCTTATTATTGAGATTCAATTTCGCTTACTTTTATTTCATTTCAATTAAAGTTACGTTTAGACTTTTTATCCTCAAAAGTTTCTTTAGGGGAGTTTGTTTTGATCGTATCATATTAAATACTGTGATTGAGACTCTAGAAATATGTGTATAGATGTAATGTATCATTGTATAAAGACACATTATTCAAATTCCAGCATGAGAGAGAGGGGGGGAAGAGGGGGGGGAGAGAGAGAGAGAGAGAGAGAGAGAGGGAGAGGAGTTCCAAAGCCGTATACTCTAACAGTGGCAAATCAGAATTGATCCGAAATGTGATGGAAAAAACAGAAGCGCCGGTCAGATGTTTACCTGCTGTCCCGATACACCCTCACTAGTTAAATTAATCCCACTGGCGAGATATCACAGGCTCTATGGAGAAAGTTTCTGAGTGTCCGATATCTGTTATAATTTGGAATCATGTTTATATAATCGGATTATTCATCTTCTTTTCATTGATTTCTGTTCATTATTTTCTTTTACTTTGTGTTAAATATATATATGTGTATATATGAATAAAATCATATCAAGCTGGGATTCAATTTATTTTTTGTTATGGATGGTTGCATCTACGTTAATGAAGAATACTGGGTTTTTTCTTGTAATATTTTAATCAGGGTTTTTAAATAATTTTTTAATGTTTATTTATTTTTGAGAAAGACAGAGCATGAGTAGGGAAGGGGCAGAGAAAGAGACATGGAATCCAAAGCAGGCTCCTGGCGCTGAGCTGTCAGCACAGAGCCTGACACGGGGCGCAAACCCATGACTACAAGATCGTGATCTGAGCCAAAGTCAGACGCTTCGCCGACGGAGCCACCCAGGCGCCCTCTTAATCAGGTTTTGATATCAGAAAGCATGCTGGCTTCATGAAATGAACTGGTAAATGTTCCCTTTTCCTCTGTTTTCTCTAAGAGTCTGTGTAGGATGGGTACTGTTTCCTCCTAACATGTTTCATAGAATTCACCAGTGAAGCCATCATGGCTTGAAGTTTCATTGTGGAAATGTCTTTATTAATGAATTCAATTTACTTAATACGATAGGGTTCTTTTGCCTTCTCATTTCTTCCTGCCACAAATTCAGTTAATTTTTGTCTTTCAAAGAATTTGTCCATTTCTTCGAAGCTGTCAAATTTGTTGACGTGAAGTTGCTTGCACTAATTACCTTGTTAGCCTTCTATAGAA
Organism: Paguma larvata; assembly: GCA_030068075.1. Taxonomy (NCBI): domain Eukaryota; kingdom Metazoa; phylum Chordata; class Mammalia; order Carnivora; family Viverridae; genus Paguma; species Paguma larvata. The sequence goes on from CM057823.1 coordinate 32,229,034, forward strand.
TTGGGATGATCTACTTGCTGCATACACAAATGCTTAGAAGTTTAAAAGACATCTTTAAGATCTCACAGGTCCCTAGATTCTGGGTCAGAAATTCAGAAGTGTGTTATGTTAGCTGGGTGCTTCTGGCTCAGGGATGCTCACGAAGTGGCAGTCAAGTTGCCTGCCAGCCAAGGCTGTGGCCGCTGGAAAGGCTGACTGGAAATCAGGGAGGCTCACATACCCTGATTCTGACAGATTAGGACTGGTTGTTGGCAGGCGTTCCCTCTCACATGAACCTTGCCACCACGCCTCTCATCTGTGGTCACGACATGACAGCTGGCTGCTCCCACAGTGAGCGAGCCAATGGCAAACAAGGTGGAAGACACAACGTCTTCATGATTTGGCTTTGGGAGTCCCACTTGGCAAGTTCTACAATGGTCATTATTGTTGTCTCCATTAATGTAAAAAGGAAATACCCACAGTAGGAATACCAGGAGGTGGGAGTGGTTGGAGCCAAGGCTGGCTAAGATCATTCAAGATGTATCATTCCTGATATTTGTAATTTCTGCCCTCTAATTATTTCTATTTTTTTTCCCTCTTCATTGGCCTAGCTAAAGGCTTCTTTAATTTTATTGATATTTTCAAAGAACCACTTTCTGGCTTTAAGTCTCTTGATTATTCATCTGCTTTCCATTTCACCAATTTCTGTTTATTATTTTCTTCCTTGTACTTTCTTTGAGCTTATCTCCTTTATCTCACTTTTTAAGGTCAAAGTTTCCATCACTGATTTTACAATCCTCTTTGAATACACACATTTAAAACTCTAAATATACTTTTAAGCACAATTTCAGCCATAGCCCCCAAATTTTGTCATGCTGTGTCTTTATTTTCATTCACTTCAAAGTATTTTCTAACTTCCTTTGTGATTACTTCTTTAAGCCATTCACTATTTTAAAACATGTCACTTAATTTCCAAGTATTAGGGGATTTTGCTAATATCTTTCTGCTACTAGTTTCTAATTAATTTCATTGTGCTCAGAGAACATACTCTGTAGTACTTAAACATTTTAACTTCATTATGAAGTCTTGGTTTCAGGATAATTTACCATGTGCACCTGAAAAGAATGTGTTCTGCTACTGTTGAATGAGTTGTTCTAGAAATATCAATTATGTTATGTTGGTTGGTTAAGTGTTCTATATTCTTATTGATTTTTTTGTCTACTGTGATTTACTGAACGAGAATCGTTGAAATCTCTAGTTATGATTTTTTAATTTTCTTTTTTATTCAGTTTATGTGTTTTGTTTGAAGCTCTGTTTTTAGGTGCATGACCGTTTAGGTTTGTTATTTCTTATTTATTTGTTTGTTTGTTTGTTTGTTTGTTTAGAGAGCAAGCAAGTCTGGGGGGCTGAAGAGGGAGAGGGAGCGAGAGACTCTTAAGCAGGCTCCACACTCAGCACAGAGCTCGATGTAGGGCTCTATCTTATGACAGTGAGATCATGAACTGAGCCAAAATCAAGTCAGACGCTTAAGGAACCGAGCCACCCAGGTGCCCCTTGATCACTATGAAATGTACCTCTTTATATTCAGTAATATTGCTTGTTCCAAAGTCCACTTTTCCTCCTACTAATACAGCCACTCCCCACTCCTTCTTCTTCGTGAACAGTATTTGCCTGCTATATCTTTTTCTACCTTTTTATATTAAAACCCATCTATTTCTTCATAGTTAAGTAGGTTTCTTTGAACAGAAAAATAGGTTGTTTTCCCCCAGTCTGACAACTTCTGGATTTTATTTCCATTAGTACCATGTCTCCATTAAAGAAGGATATCTGGGCCAGACTTGGCAAACAAAGGGCAAGTTACCATCCAAAAAGGTAGATCGGGCCCGTGGGATGTGAGGGCAGCTGATGGTCTGCGGAGAGGAGTCAAGGAGGTCAGCACCTTGCAATCACCCGGGGCGGCGGGGGGAGGGGAGTGTTTAGAGTGTGATTTCGGATGCTGGGCTGCCAGCCGTTCTGCAGGGGCTTCTGGGAAGTGTGGAGCCCGCCGGTGGTCTCCTTGAAGCAACTTCTGCCTGCTGGCCCTAACCCAGGAAGCCACAACATTTTCTGTTAAGGTTCGGATAGCAAGGATTTTAGATTTTAGGGCCTGGATTTGGCCCATTGAACCGAGTTTGCTGATCCCTGCCTGAGATCATTCCCTGGTCCTCCTCTGGTTTCTGGCCTTTCATGCCCATCTAGTCCCTTCTCCATCATACAGAGAACTGTTGGGAGTTATTTGCCTCATCCACACCCTGCAGGCATGCAACAGCCTCCAGATCCTCACTGCCATTCTCCTTGTCCTCGCCATCCTTTTCTCCCCCACCATCGTGCTGCTGCTGGTGCGGCGGAGGGCCGGCGGCCCCCCACGCCTCCCTCACGGTGGGCTCCCCAAGGGGCACGATGCTGCTGTCTGTTCCTGCAGTTCTCTCAAGCCAGACTCTTACTGCTGTTCCTCCCAGGGCGGCTCTGTCTCAGCCAAACACGTTCACTCTAGACGAGGCCACAGCATCTCAGGAACATGAGGGGAGACTGAGGAAAATAAACCGCCTGAGGCAACTCTCCGTCAGCTTTCTAAGTGTAACATTTAGACCATTTAAGTTGAATTAATTTTCAGTGTGGTCGGACTTACGTCTACCACTTTGCTATTATATTCTGTTCGTCATGCTTTTTCTTTGTTTCTTTTTTTTCCTGCCTCTTATTTTTTGAGGGGGACTGTTTTTGGATATCACACTTTTTCTTCCCTGTTGAATTATGAGCCATTGTAAATTTTTAAATAGTTGCTCCAAAGTTTATAGTGAGCATCTTTAACTTAACTGTCTACATCCAAATAACCTGACACTATTTTATGTCCAGTAAATAAAAGCTTTACTGCAGTACACATCCATTGTCCATATTCCATTCTTTGTGCTAGTGTCACCATGCCTCGCTTCTACCTCCAAGATTCAACACACTTTGTTTGATTTAAACAATTATTTTGAAGACATTTATTTATTTTTGACATTTTTTTAAGTTTATTTATTTATTTTGAGAGAGAGACAGTGGCAGGGGAGGGGCAGAGAGTGAGGGAGAGAGAGAATCCCAATCAGGTTCTGTGCTGTCAACACAGAGCCCAGTGTAGGGCTCGAACTCATGAACCGTGAGATCATGACCTGAGCCGAAACCAAGAGCCAGACGCTTAACCCACTGGGCCACCCAGGGGCCATTGAAGACACTTAAATACGTATCCACATATTGACTTCCTGTGTGGATTTTCCAACTTCCTGTTTCTCATCCTTCTTTCTCCCGAGAGAAATCCTTCACTACTTCTTGTATCACACACTTACGAACAACACCGTCTGTCAGTCTTTTTTGGTCTAAAAAATAATTTCTCCTTAATTTCTAAAAGACATTTTCACCAGATATAGAATTCTACATGGACTCTTTTTATTTCAGAACCTAAAACGATTAATCATTGGATTCTGGCTTCCACTGTTTCTCCTAAACATTTTTATCTTTGCTTCCCTATAGGTAGCATGTCTTCCTTTTTGGCTTCTGTATGAGTTTCCCTTGTCCTGAGTTTCCAGTTATTTGATTATGATATGACTTAACATTGTTTATCGCATTTTGGATTACTTAGCTTCTTGCATGTGGAAACTTTTTATCTTTATTTCTTCAACTTTTTTCCCAATTTCCTTCTTCTGGATCTCTATATTATATCACTTTATATTTTGGCCCAGGTAATTTTGGCTCAGTTAAAACATTTTAGTCTTTTTCTCTCTGTGCTTCCTTTTGGAATTTTTTTTCTCTTTTCGTATCTTCGGTTTCATTGGACTTTTTCCCCCTCCAATGTCTAATCATCTAGTAAGTCCATTCAGTTAATTTTTCATGTCGGACACTGGATTTTTCTTCCCTAGTAATTCAATTTAAAACACACACACACACACACACACACACACACAAACCTATCTCTCATTTCTCTTATTATTTGATCATGTTTCTCTCTGAATCCTGGAGCATGTGCACAATAACTTCTTTAAAGTCCTTGACCTACTTCTACTACCTGTCATCTCTGGACCTATTTCTAATGATTGATTTTTCTCCTAAATAAAGCTCATATTTTCCTCCTGCTTTGCATGTCAAAAAAATTTTGAATGGGTGAAAGGTATTTTTAATAAAATGATATTGATGACCTACATATTTCTGTCTTCCTTTAATGAGTGGTGACTTGTGTCCTACCAGCAGACAAGTGCTCTTCAGCAGAAAGACACAGTAGTGGGGCTCACCTCACACGTTCCTCTTTTCTCAGGGATCACAGTCCTGCGCTGCCCCATCGCCCAATATCTAAAATCAGGGTTTTGATTTTTTTCTGTATTTTTTTCCCTTTTTCTACTTGTTTATGGTGAGAGGGCAAGTCCTGTACCAGCTGTTCTATTGGAATGCCTAGAGGCAAAAGTCAAAAATGCATGATTGAGTTATGGCCTTGTTAAGTAAAACCAATCTAGCAGTCTATCGTAATATTGTGCAGTCTGAAATTTGAAGATACTGCTTCACAACTACTTTTTTTTTCTATGATACCACGAGATCTGAAAGTTTCACTCGTGTTTGGCTGTGAATCTCCATTTAGTCAGCTACATACAGCAGCTATGATGCTGCAGTTAAGCACATCCCTTCTGAGACACAGCACCTTGGTTAAAGACCCACTTGTGATGCTTATGACCTGGGTGACCTTGGGTCAGTTTTTAAATTTTTCTCTACCCTAGCTCCCCACCTGTTAACTTGGAGTAATCATAGTACCTACTTCAAAGGATTGTTTTGAGGATTAAATAAGTGTCTATATATATAGTATTTATGAAGGTTATTTAGCATCTCCACGCCTTCGTTTCCCATCTGTGATGTTGTGATAACTGTATTACCTACTTACTTCATAGTGGGTGTATTGAGCGGTAAATGCCAGTTCTTGAAAGTATACATATTTTTTTGACACTTTGAGTTCTTTCAATTTGAAATTGTCTTTCTTTTTTCTGGGATGGATTTTTCTCTCTTCTCTTCTCGTATTCCTGATAATTAGGTATTTAGAAGTTTTCAACATATAAAGGAACAAAGAATAAATATTTTAACCTTCGACAGCCATCTGGTCTCCGTTGCAATTATTTGATTCTGCTATCGCAGTGTGAAAGCAGTCCTGAGTAATACATAAGTGAATGGGCATTACTGTTTTCTAACAAATCATTATTTACAAAACTCGGCAGTGGGCCAGGCTTGGCCATAGGCCATAATTTGCCAATCTACCATCAACTGTAGTTTACTGGATCTGTCACCTACAACTCCATTTTAAATTCCTGGAGTTGAGAAACTGTATCCTTATTTTGTTTGTATTTTTATATCTCCTACCCAGTGCCCGGCATAAACTAAGTGCTTCCTTGGTGATTTCTTAAAAAATATAATTATTTATTGAACTCCTACCAAGCACCAAAGCACCAATAAAATGCATATCCCGAGGTAATCTCTGCCTAGTCTTGCTTTTCTACCCAATGAGGCAAGATGGAAATACCACCTGAAGAGTTAAGAAATCATGAGCCTATTCTAATATAAACAATCCTGCTGTGAAGCTTTATTTTTTTTCCAGTGTTTGGGTCATTGATGTTTCCTTTGCACCTTGCAGAAGTAGTTTAATCTCTTCACAGCCATTTTCTGAATCCTCATCATCTGGCCACATTCCCTAGACAGGACATTACAAGTTTCCTTGATGATCATTTCACTTTGAACCTAATGGCAGGGTGGGCCCGGTCTCTGACCCTCTAAGTGTTTGAGCCAGGACAATGTGTATAACTCTGCCACGTTAATGACCAGGAAAGCAATGTATGTTTGATGAAGAGGATATCCTGTCCCTGCCCTATCCCCCATCCCCGCCTTCACACGCCTACCATGCAATTCTGCTTCCCTCAATAAATACACCCTGATGGGACTTGTGTCCCTGAGGTTCATCTTTTATCTTGGTTCTAGAAACATCTTCACCAGGATGGTTTAGAGGAAAGAGTAAAAAGTCAATCTCATCTTTAACTTTTTCTATAGATATGATAACATTATCATGATGCTATAAAATGGTCGTTTTCACCCAAGTTAAGAGAAAGGGGGAGCCATTGTGAAACATCAAATTAACTGCATTTCTGTCTCTGCCAATTAAGCAAGGATATTTAAACCAATATACATTTTTCTGTCCATGTTCTTTTGGGGGGAAAACGTAGATGGCTGTATCACAAACACTGAAGGCCCCTGCCCCAGTGTCTCCGTGCGTGTGCGCGTGCTTGCGAGAGAAGCTAGAATATAAACACACGTACAAATCATTACATCTTAATTGCGTCACAGTTGGCCCCACTTAACTGGCCCGGGTCATGTAAAAATCACTACTGACCCTTGTTTAAAATCAGACCTCCTGAAGTTGGCAGCAGATGCGTATTCCATGGAGAGAAGCAAACACAATGACCTGATAGCTGAGACATTAAGGGGTGGGTGTTGATGAAAAGATTTCCTTGTATTATTTTCATTAGGTTTCCTGCTTGCCTCATCAATGCTTGATAGACCTAGGTGCCAAAAAGTAGAGATTACTTTTATGGAGCATCTTGTGAATTTATTTCCTCTAAAACTTGATGATATTCACCTTAGCGATCTAGCAGAGCATGGTCTTTACTGCAATTAGAAACAAATGGGCCGGGATGTGCGTAATCACCGAATGCCCTCGGGAACCTGGTCCAGGCACACTCAGATAAGCTCCCGTCCATCTGTGGTCATTGTCTTCCAAGTTCACACATGACATCGCCCCGCGCCCCATCCCCCACCACTGGTGCACCCCCCCTCCATCCCAAGCTGTGTTGATACTCCCATTACCAGTGTTCCTGAAGATAGTAATCTCTGTTTCAGTATGTGACTAGGACTTATTTCTACCTTATACTGGTGGCTCCTGCCTTCAAGTTCTGTCTGTTTTAGCTCTGCTCTTCTTCCTTGGCTTTGCCCCAACATCTAACTAGCTCTATTTGCTCCAAGTTGAGAGTTTCTCAACTGCATCGTTTTTGACATTTGGAGCTGGATAATTCTGTTGGAGGGAATGGTGGTTATCCCCTGCACTCTAGAATGTTTATCAGCATCCCTGCCCTCTAACCACTAAATGCCTAGCCATCTCTAATCCGCCAGTGGTAACAATCAAAAGTGACTATATGGGGGTACCTGGGTGGCTCAGTCAGTTACGTGTCCGACTACAGCTTAGGTCATGATCTCAGGGTTAGTGAGTTCAAGTCCCGCATAAGGCTCTGTGCTGACAGCTCCGAGCTTGGAGCCTGCTTTGGATTCTGTGTCTCCCTCTCTCTCCACCCCTCCCCTTCTCACACTCTGTCTCTCTCTTCCAAAAAAAAATAAACATTAAAAAGTTTAAAAACAAAGTGCCTACACATATTGCCAAAGTTCCCCTGGTGGGAGTAGGGGGTAAAGGGTGCAAAATTACCCCTGGTTGAGAACTTAATGCTATATAGTAAGTAGATTTTTCTATCAGTAGTATCCATAATCACATAAATCATGCCCTATTTTATAATATATTTTGTTCCTAAGTGAGCATTCCTTTCAATACATCATTTTGAATATAAGAAAATGGAGGTCCAAGGTAATGAATTCAATTAACCAGGATGACATAGCTCATTGATGACAAAGTCAGGGTAAGGCCTTATTTTATTACAATGCTGCTTCTAACCTGGCCTGGCTCCCATGTACTCTATCACAGAAAGTTGTCAGTAACGAGGTACTACATCTTCTGTTCTGTGCTGTACGAGCAACCATCATTAAGTAGCTAATTAGTTATGCATTCATTCATGCATTCGACAAATATTTGAATGGCTTCTTTGAACCAGATACTGTTGTATGTTCAGGAGATACAGTAATGAGCAACCAGTCTGTCTCTGCCATCCATGAGGACATATAAAGTAGAGCAGGTGGAGAGAAATATAAATTGATAATGAGAAGGGTGCCTGGGTGGCTCAGTTGGCTGAGTACCCCACTCTTGATTCCAGCTCAGGGCATGGTCCCAGGGTTGTGGGATCAAGCACCACTTGAGGTTTTTCACTGAGCATGGAGCCTGCTTAAGATTCTCTCTCTGTCCCTCTGTCCTTTTCTCCCCTCATCCACGCTTTCTCTCTCTCTCTCTCTCTCTTTCTCTCTCTCAACAGAAAAAAGAAATCTGTAAAGAGATATTGGGAATCATGAAAGGCTGTGATTCTATGCAATCCATCTGGATATCTGACAGAAGAACATTCCAGGAACAGGAAAAGTAGGTCTACACAGGCTCTGAGACAGTAGTGTGCTCAGCATATTTAAGAACTAGTAAGGAGACCAATATGTCTGAAACAGAGAAAAGGGAGTGGTAGGAGATGGGACTGGAGAGCAGCCAAAGGCAGATAATCTAGACCAGAGAGACAGGTGGTGATGTTGATTTGCTCGAAGATGGAAAGCTGATTGTCAAGTTCAAATCCCAGCTCTGCTACTTCTAGTTTATGACCTTGGGAAGTTACATATCTCTGTACTTAAGTTCTCTCACCTGTAATGTGAGAAGTTTTGATGATATTACTTGATAGGGTTGTGTGGAGTTTTAAAAGCTAACATATTTAAAGTACTTAGAATAGTGCCTACAAGTACTAAAAAGAAGTTACCAGTTATATTGTTGACTGTTTAAATGATCATTCTTGCTGAATATGGAACCAATTAGGGGTGTAGGGGTGGTGCAATGTGAAATCAAGGAAAACTTAGGGGTTTGTTACAACAACCCAGAGTATTATAAAAGATGTTTGAAGAAATGGCCTGAGTATTCAGAGTATAGTTTGAAGGTAATACCCATAAAATTACTGACGGTTTAGATGTAGAATCTAAGAGAAAATGCGAAGTCAAGGGCGATAACAGGTTCTTTAACTCAGTCAACTAAAGGAATGGAGTTGCCAGTTCCTCAGATAGGAAAGATGGTGGAAGGGACACATTTGGGACAGAGAATTTAGAAACCCATTTTGGGGCAACTTAAGTATGACATCTTTGTTTGGCATCTAAGTAAATGTGCTGAAGAACTGATGTGGTTCATGAAGCAGGAGGTCAGGAGAGAACGCCAAGCTGGACATGCAGAGGTGGAAGCTGTCAGCGTATTAGAGCTCTTGGAAGCCGTGAGGCCGGTTGCCAACACCTCTAAGTAGTGCTGTGGACAGACCAGGAGAGGGGGGCTTAGTGGGTTAAGTGTCTGACTCTTGATTTCAGCTCAGGTCATGATCCCAGGGTTGTGGGATTGAGTCCCACGTCTAGCTCTGCACTGGGCATGGAGCCTGCTAGGGATTCTCTCTCTCTGCCTCTTTTCCCCATTCACATTCACGCTCTCACTCTCTCTCTCTCAGGGAAGGGAGGGAGGGAGGGAGGGAGGGAGGAAGGAAGGAAGGAAGGAAGGAAGGAAGGAAGGAAGGAAGGAAGGAAGGAAGGAAGGGAGGGAGGGAGGGAGGGAGGGAGGGAGGGAGAGAGGGAGGGAGGAAAAGAGGAGAGGACCAAGGGATGAGCTCAGGGCACTTAGTTCTTTGCAAACTGGCAAGATAAGGAGCAGCAGCAGAGGGGAGGGAGAGGAAGGTGTGAGCAAGAGGCCTTAAAAGAGGCAAGGGTTACTCTGGAATCCAATAGAAGGAAGGGCCCCAAGGCACAAGGAGTTCCAGCTCCAGTAAGTAATGTCTTACATTAGGCCAACTCTACCTTTGAGAGAAACTCTGAAAGTTAGACGAGAGATAAAAACTATCTTCTTACAAGCATTAGAGAGCTAAAAGGTGGAAATTGTTTAATCTGCAGAGATACTTTTCTCTTCTCCTTATGAATGTTTGATTCTTTTTTTAATTACTAAGCCATGAGCTGGGAAGAGAAAAAAAAAACTCCAAATGATGAGCCCAGAACCTATGACCTCTGTAACCATGGGCAAGAGCTGACTCTGGAGAAGGTAGCTGAGAGGCTGGGAGGCTGAACACTCTCAGAAGTCCAAACCAACACCCAAGGTCCTGCAAGTAGGAGCCGGGTGCAGGTGAACCCTGTGTGTGGAGCTCGGAGCACCAATGAGGTATGTGCTCACTGATGATTCCCACAAGGAATCCTCTCAGTTCTAGGGCTGTGCTCAATTTATCGCTATAATTATTAATGCCATATTTAGCGCACTAAAAAATAGCCTCGTACACAAGAAGACATTTTTTTTTAATGGCAGGATTAAGTGACAGTAGAAATAGATCCATGGGGGCTAATTTAAAATCAGCGAATTTAAAATAACTGTGTTTACAACATTCCAGTAAATAAAGGACAGGATAGAAAAACAGGACAGATGAGTGGAAAATATAAAGGAAGATAAAGCAGAGTGGAGGGGCGCCTGAGCGGCTCAGTTAAGCGTGGGACTTTGGCTCAGGTCTTGCTTTCACGGTCCCTGAGTTCAAGCCCCATGTCTGCTGACAGCTCAGAGCCTGGAGTCTGCTTTCGATTCTCTGTCCGCGCCCCCCTCCCCCGCCCCTTTCTACTCACACTCTGTCTCTCTCTCTCAAAAATAAACATTAAAAAAAGTTTTTAAAATAAAAATAATAAAATAATAAAGTAGGGTTGAAAAAAAAGACCAATTATAGCAAAACAAATAGGTGGGTTTAATAGCAGATTAGTTAGAGCTAGAATTAGTGAACGGAAAGACAAGTCAGGAGACACCATCCAGAAGGACAAAGTCACGTGAGGTTGAAATATGGAAAAGAAGGTGGCGACACAGGAAATAGAGCAAGTCTAACAAACAGAGGGAGAAAATAAGGAAGAATAAAATTTGAAAGCAGGATAAAAATTCTAAAACTTTTGAAGCATAAACCTAAATTGAAGCAGGACGCATAAGTAGGATAAATGTTTTTAAAGGTACACATGGGAATATCATGCTAATATTTTTCAAAACAAGACAAAGATAAAACATGAAAAGCAGCCAGAGGAAAAAAAATGCAACTTTTCTTCAAAGGAGCAAAAATTGAAGGAAAAGCTGACCTCTCAGAAGATATAATGGAAGCCAGAGAAAAGGGTAGGGCTAAAATAAAATTATGACAACCTATAATTTTACCAGTGAAGATGTCCTTCAAGAATGAGCATGAGAGAAAGACACATTCAGATAAATAACAACAATTTACCACCACTGAAAGTACTGAAGAAATATGAAAGGGACTTGATCGTAAGAAAAAGCCCACAGTTGCAAACAAGAAAATATGAGAGAATGCAGAGCAGGTGCAAAGGATAATGATGTGGTAAATGGCACACAGTAAATGGTAATCTAATGGCAATTAAAGACAATAATTGGTGGAGCACCTGGGTGGCTCAGTTGGTTAAGCATCTGACTTCGGCTCAGGTCATGATCTCGCGATCTATGAGTTTGAGCCCCGCGTTGGGCTCTGTGCTGACAGCTCAGAGCCTGGAGCCTCCTTCAGATTCTGTGTCTCCCTCTCTCTCTCTCTGACCCTCTGCCTCTCGTGCTCAGTCTCTCTCTCTCCCAAAAAAAAAATATTAAAAAAAAATTTTTGATAAAAAATACAAATAGTAATTGGAGTGGTTTCTAGAGACAAAAGGAGAAAAGAAAAAGCAGAGAACAAATACAGACAACTTTTGAGGGGAATCTTTCAGTAAAAGGGAGCCGAACGTAGAGCTGGAGTCGCAGGGAAGATCAATGAAGAACTGCCTTTTACCACGGAGGACGGTCTGGGATGTTTGTGGGCTCGTGGAAATGATCCTCCATAGGGACAGCCTATCATGCGGGGGCGGGGATGTCTGGAGCAACGACTTGGATCTTGAAAAAGGGACCCAAGGCAGGGCACAACAAAGGGGTTGGCCTTAGCTGCGGGAGACAAGCTGGCCATCAAAATAGGAGTGACGGCACAGGCAAGTAAGCTGGTAGATGAGAGTGGGACCATGGAGGTTCTCTTTCGACTGTTTCCATTTTTCAGTGAAATAGAGAGGAAGTGGAGCAGAAGCGCCAGGCAGCGCTGAGATCATCAACGTGAAGGGAGACCAGCCAGCACAAGTTCAAGTTTCTCTTTAACGGCCTGGATGCAAACACCCAAGGGAGGCAGATTTTAGGTCTGGGATTATTTCAGACGAGGAGGGGGAGGGAATGGCTCCATAATGTAACGAAGAGAGACGTGAGATCAGCAAGGTGAAGGGGGAATGAGGAGAAGCTGGTGGCTTCAATGGAGTACGGAGCTGAGGAATCCAACACTCACGAGGGCTCAGGTCTTTGGAGCTGACCTGGAAGCACGGGAGTCGCTGCAGGGTGAGTGGCGACCTCGACGGGAGACGAGACGGAGCTAACCAGAATGCCAGCCTGGGGGTGCAGTCAAAGCAGTCAGGAAGCGGGCAACCCACGGACCAATTAATCTTAGACTCCATCAACTTATGTCCATGAAACAGGTTTTCACAGCATTCCAACATTCAAACCTGATCATGCTGTTATGGAAAATCCTTTAGACTATGCCTCCCAATCTCGGAACTAGTTTTCAGTACAAAATTCACCCATAGGAAGTTGGCATGGAAGTTCTTCCATCATCGGATTTCTTCTTCCTTCTCCAGTGGCAGCAATAATGTCCACCCCCCGACACACCCTCCCTGGACTGAGTATTAACTCTTGTCAAAGTCCCTGCTAGGGCGCTACTTTTTCTGAGACACAGACCCGCAACCATGCCCCAGTGGACTGAGTTTAGACTTAAGATATGAGTTTGAACACTTGTCGCTAGCATTGAACTAGGTTGCCTTTTCACTATTAATAGCTTCCCACAAATCAGAAGGTCTTTGAGGACATGGAGCTATTTATCTGTAACCCCTCCTCTCCCACTCCTACTTCCATATATTTGGACATGAAATTAATCACTAAGTGAGAAAATAAAGCATAAATGCACATCTTGCTTGAGGCAGAAACGAAGCTAAGGATTTAGCTTTGAGACTGCAGTCAGAACTACACATTCCATCGTTCAGGGTGAGAAAGAGTTTGCAGGGGGCTGTGGGTGGGGTTGGGGGGTGGGAAACAATTGTAGGAAGAAACTAATTTATCAATGCCTCTCCGTTATTAAAAACATAGTAATATGTTAGTAACCCGTAGCCCAGTGGATGGAAATGAAAATTTATGGGTGATTCCAAAAAGTAAGATGGCATTTAAGTTAAGCAAGGAACTAGAATATGGTTTCAGGATAGATTCTGTATAAATGTCGGTCCCCTCCCCCCCCCCGCCCATAGATTGCCAATATCTTAACCATTCGACATTTCTGTTAATTTTTTCCAAATCTTAAAGTGGCTGAATTATAATCTCAGTTGTTTATATAAAATAGGTAATTATGTCTGGCAAGAAAGTGGATACAATGACGCTCAGCTGTATGTTTATTTAAATTCTGTTCAACATCTTTGGTTTCTATGTTCGGCTGTGTATTGGTATCTAGGTAGTTATTTAATTAGCTACTAATTTAATGAAGACATTTATTACTGCCCAGATAGCCATAATAAAAGGCATAATATAAATAAAGTACGAAAAAAATTAAAATCAATGCATCAGCCAAATATGAGCTTCTATACAATGGAGACATTTAATTACTTCAGGTCTGGTGTTGAGATTAGCCCGATTGACCTTCTGGCTTTGATTAAATGATCTATTATCTCATTTTGAGATCAAATCTGGTGAGAAACAGTCATATCATTTGTTTTGCAGGCGTGACGAAGGGAAGGTATATTCATTTACTACCATGACAAAACAATTACTGCAGCAAGACAGAATGTATTCCAGTTTTCACTCATTAAGCTTCATTCTACACTCATGTTCTGTGCTGTGTGATGTTTGAGGAAGACCAGAGTTTTGGGTTGTTAATGTTATTTAGATAGAGAGCAATTTCTTTTATACTATGGCATGTGCCACAAACCATGTGGTTTTGAATATGCTTACCTATAAATTACAAGACAAAAGGACTTATTCTCTTTGTTTTTTCAAAAAACAGAAAAAGGGAGAAGGATAGATGGAAGAATAATTAAAATATTACACAGTTTTATGAGACTTAAAATAAAAATAGCCAACATATGGCCAAAATGTGGCCATTTAAATAATGCCTGTATTAGCAAATGGCTCCCAGTTGCGTACAAGATGACGTCTGCCCTCCTCCTCATCACGACCTATCTGCCCCTCTTTCTTCTGACCATTTCTCCACGAGTTCCCTCCTCCAGGAGCGCAAAACCCTCCAATCCCTTCATATATGTCTCGCCCCTTTCACGATGGCGCTGGCTTCTACCTCGCCACTCGAAATCTGAGTTGTCTCCGTTGAGAACGGGAGGTCTTTCCCAAGGACGAGAAGAGCTGGGATCGAAGTGCAAGAAATTAGGAAGTAGAAACCCACATGGTGGGAGAATTGGCATGTGCTTAAGTTAGACACCAAACAGGAAAACTCGAAGGAGCTTAGCTTGATTGGAGCACATTTTATTTCATGTGAACTTAATCAGAAGGATTTGGCCCCTAGTAAACCAAACCTAAGGCTCTGTACACCCCAGGTGATTTTTTCACATGCAAACTGTACGCTCTTCACCGGTTGGAAATATAGGTGCACAAGGACATGTTCGTGACATGCCTGTCACTCGTTCAGTTTGCCGAGTTCGGCATGAGTGATGCCGCTCAGAGGAGAGGGCTGGATTTTCCTGTAGTAGTTTCCAGTAAACTGGTCCACTGAGGTCTTAGAAGAGCACATGAGAGAGGGGACGGTTTTTGATCTCGGGCTTTTATCTTCAGGTAAATGGAGAATATGGCACGGATTGTGTCAGGAAAATGCCGGGGCGCATGGACGTGTTTTTAGAACATATTCCTGTGCTGAGCTTAGCTGCTACGGAAGGGCAGTCGCTCCCCATTTTCTATCTTTCTAGCCCACGTAAACCATCTCCAGAACTCAAGTTACTGGATTTTTTTCAAAATATATAATATATTAACCACAAAGTCTCATTATTTAATTTGGACATATTTTTGTATGACAACCTAGCAGCGGAGGATGGGGCTATTTTCCCCTCAAAACTATTACACCAAATGAAAAAGTTACTGACTTTTAAATTTAGGATAATTTCTTCCACAGGCACTTAAGCCTCTCATTTATACTTCTAAGCTCAGAAAGCTGCCCCAAGCAAGTTCGGCAGAGCTCTGGTGCAGAAGTGTTTCAATTCCACTCAACTAGGACTTCCAGAACGACTGCCGTGTGCTGATCCCGGTGCCGATACGGCAGGAAGATACAAGGGAATCAGAAGTGTAGCTCCTACCTTCGAAGGTTTATTATCTAATTGGAAAGACACAGCTTATACATGCATGACTCAGTTTTATACATGCGTATGCGCTGGGTACCATGAGCGGTGCTGTAACATCAATTAATGCCATGGTGTGCTTGAACAGAGGTTTAATAGACAGGAAGTTATTTCAGTCTGGGGGACATCCTAATAGAAGAAGGAAAGTGAGTTATGAGTATTGAAATGACAAAGTATAAAGTAAGATGCTCTATCGTTCAAAATTATAAGAGATGAGAGATCAAAACCAAAACAATGAAAGCCAAGGAAATGGTACAGTGGCTCCAGAAATCCAGAACGTGCCATCAAAATAAACTTGTACATATCAACAGGTACGAACGAAGTTACAAATACAGTAAAGTCATGTGTTGCTGGTCTTGAGATATGCAAATCTGGGAAAAGGGATAACATCTTAAAGATTTTAAGGGCAAGAAGATTCCTGTCGAAGAGAAATTATAGAAGCACACATTATTTTAATTACCCTGTGACCCTCTCTCATCAAGCACCCTGAAAACGTGTGACTTTTCTGAAAAACTCCCGTTGTTCCTACTGAGTAAGAATATATTCCAGCAGCTTCGCTCGAAGAGTTGAGAAGCAATTTTTGTCCTATAAATGATTTCTTTCAGAAAAAAAGAGAAAGTAAACTTGTAAAGTCTGATCACTTCAAGAATGGAAAAGGTATCCTATAAGGCAAAGGAATATACGGCCGAAGGTAGATTTATTAAATTGGACAAGTCAGGTTTTCATTTGGCCTCAAGGGTATAAAACTAATAATGATGATAGGTACCACACACTATTTCGGTATATACATGAGGTTCTAATATATGTATCAATATATACTACATATAGTATCTATAATATCTACTATATTCTAATTTATTTATAATATATATAATAGGACATATCTCACAAAGTAATTTTAAGGGTTTAATGAATTAGTATATATTTAATCCTTTATATTATCCTAGTAGCATTATATATTAATGTATTTATTTTAATCTTTATAGAAACTAATACCTATACACACAGATATATATTCCTTAAAGTAAATCTTGAGGTAAGTGCTATGATTACCCCCATCTACCAATGGAAGTCTAGAGGCCGTGAGCAAAGTGCCTCAGATCACACGGCTAGTACGCGTTACAACTGGGGTTGGAAAAGGCGTGATTCTCAGCAGCCTGCATCATGTTCTCGTCGATATCTGCACTATTGCCTCCACCGGAAATGTGCCTGCCTCTCGTCCTTTGCCGCTAGTCGGGCCCTGCCCACTTTCGGATCTCAGGTCAAGGTGCAGGTCCAGCCTCCCTGAACTGCCACGTCTGTCTCCTCAGGGGTTGCTCATCTGACTAATTCTTTTCCTCAGAACATACACCAATTCGTATTAAGTCAGAGGATACTTGGCTTAAAAATCTGTTTCTACCACAAGATTACATGATCCATGAGTGTCATGCCTACCACCATAACACAGTAGGAAGTCTGAAACATTTGTGGAATAAATAAGGGAAGGAAGGAAGAAGGAAGGAAGGAAGGAAGGGAGGAAGGAAGGAAGGGAGGGAGGGAGGGAGGGAGGGAGGGAGGGAGGGAGGAAAAAGGGAAAGGTGGTAGGGAAGGAGGAAGTAAAGAAATGAAAAAAAAGTAAAAATTTTTAAAAAGGAAAGAAACTAAACATATTTAAGTTCACCCATTCTTCAAAAGTTGTATACCTTCTCCAGGAAGCCTTCCACGGTTTCCCTGTTTGGAACCCATCACATCTTCCCTGTGACCTCATCCCCCTTGCACTCTATTTCTGTTGTCATCAAGGTCTGCTTTCTGTCCTCTTTAACTCATCCATGTCCACCTCCCTCACTACAACATAAACCTCTGGGAACCATGAGAGCTGTCCTATTTGCCTTTCTGTTTTCCACGGTGTCTACTGCCTACTCTCCACTTAACACCAAAGTGACTAAGTTTTTTCTGAACTGAATTAGCTAAGATGATGATAGCCTTCAGGCATAATATATCCTTTCCTGGACTCAAAACTTGGATGGCAGCCTCCCGGAGAGCCCAGAAAGAATCAGTGCTTTGTTGCAGCAAATTCAGAGAAGTATAGTTCCATGTGCACCTTTCATGCACGCGCTGCCCTACTATTGCAAAAGTCCCATTTAACAGAGAAAATCTCTAAGACAAAAAGAGAACACATTCAAATATGCACATTAACTACACTGTCTTCGGTCTATAAAATACAAACCACATGCTTTTCATGTTTTCACAGACCCTGGACCCCATCAGCAACACTGAATCCGGTGAACTTGGAGCAGTGCCAGGTTGGGATTTCAAATGCACTGCTGGTCACGTATGTGTCTTGACCCATACCAGGAATTCTTACTGCTTTCCCCGGAGTGATGACGAGGTTTCAGGGTTGCCCCACACTTTCCTACCTCATTCTTTCATGAGCCAAAGCATGTAGGAGGTAATCACTAAGCTGGGTCCACAGCCTGTAGCTATGGGGGAAAGCACCTTCTACCGCCCCACGAGGAGGCAAAAACTTGCCAAACCCATGAACAGGGTCTCAGTAGCACCATATCCTTACCGACTGGGCCAACGCAGTCATCCTAAACTCATTCAGCAATGTGCAGGAAATGCCGACCTAGGAAATAAACTCATCAAAGTCCCAAAGAGAGACTGAAAATTTGGGATATTTTTGGCAAACCCTAATTTACAAATAGAATTTGAAATTATGGAATTCAGATAGCCAATGCTACACCGTATGCTTTTGGAAGTAATGTTTTCAAGAGATAAGATTTTTATCTCATTACTGCCAAATTTCACCAAGGCACATATCAAAGAGATCATGATCAGATGCTTACTATCCAAGGAACCCAGAAAGGACCAGTCCACAGTCTACGCTGTATCCTTTGTTGTCTTCGAACCTTCTGGCAGTGGTGAATTGCTCTCAAGGGTTGGGACTGAGAAAATTTCATTCCATTCCTTTTACTAGGGCCCGTGATCTGCACTCTGATCTCCACTCCAAGGTCCAAGAGCTGGAAGTCTACTGAACAAGGGGATGGGGCTAATCTCAATCTAATCTACCCTCTCACTCAACAGTAACCTCCCTTCCCCCAGGGGACCACCCTCCCAGGTCACCATTAATTCCCACAAAAGGCTCTGCCTTAACTAGGGCTACTATGGCTTTGCTTGCTCTCTGTGAAGGCTAAGAGGTATGATTTTCAAATGCTAAGTATAGAACATCCCGACCCTGCTTCTGCTCCAAAAATAAAGGAACGCCTGGCTCCCAGGCATCCTACAACAGCAGACTTAAAGATCATGCGACATTTCTAACGGGTATGTGTGTGCATCAGTTGATGCTTTCTATCGACTATGATTAATTTAGAAAAGCATTTAGAATTGGGGGGAGGAATCTTAGCTACCAACAAGTCTAGTCACTTCATGTTACAGATGAAGACATCACGGTTTAGAAGACTTGCATATCCAAGTTTTCACGGCTAGCTGTGACACGTGGACTAGAGTCCGTGTACAAGACTTTGCCGGTCCCATACTCCGTCCACGACCCTAGGCTACAACACTCATGAGCAGACTCAGCCGACAGATAATGAGCACGAATAAGACCTCATGAAGTACGAACTAGAGAAAGGCCAAGTGATATGTGCAAAGTAAAGGGGTCGTTTGTAGCAGAAACAGGACTAGAATTCAAGCCTACTAATTCTTGCTGTTTTTATACGGTGCTGAGTTTGAGTCAATATATTTGGAGATAGATGTTTGGATCCCGACAAAGGGGTGATCAAAGTCCCAATGCCCAGAATAGACAGCCAGTCAGGAAAGCAGCAAGCCATACGCAATGAGGGAAGGCCTACTTCTGTTTGGTGTGACACATGCTACACGCGTTCCTTTCCTTCCAAAGCTCAGAACCAAGAGTCTGATATTCTGCAGAATAATTCTCCTCCTAAGATGCATGATATAGGGGCGCCTGGGTGGCTCAGTCAGTTAAGCGTCCAACTCTTGCTTTCACCTCCCAGTCATGATCTCATGGTTTCATGGGTTTGAGCCCCACGTCAGGCTCTGTGCTGACAGTGCGGAGCCTGCCTGCGAATCTCTGTTTCCCTCTCTCTCTACCCCTCCCCTACTCCCAGTGTCTCTCTCTCTCTCTCAAAATAAACAGACGTAAAAGAAAATTAAAAGATGCACACTATATTATTCATGACCTCACATTTATCTACAGATGGCAACGAAAGCAACTATTCCTACTTTCCACCTCAAAATATGAGTCCTCCCGGCAATCTAATGGGACGGCAGGATGAAGAAATTGTGTGATATTATTATACTAAATGAGGAGTCAAAATACGGGGTCGCATCCTTTCCAACCAAATACAAGAACCTTGCTTTTCAATGTTAATAATATCCTGAAGCCCCAACTGTACTGAGCCGGTTCGTTTCCTGGTCCTCTGAGTACTAATAACGATTACTGACTACATTATGGTGTGGTTTATCTATATTTGATGCCACAAACAAGATTTCCTTCCGTGAAAGAAAAGAATAATCGTACATAATGGTCATACTCTCATGTTACGAATGCTTAATTTATGATAAACATTTATAAGCATTTTTAGGAAATACTGCCTGCAAAACAAACAAAATTAAAAATTAAAGGGGTACTTTATCCTTCCTACTTTGGCATACAGTGAAACCATTTTAAACTTTTCAAGATAAAAAATACTACAAGATTTCAATATCGTGAAGTCAGAGGTGAATATTTAAAGTTCTTCTGACTCAGGAACCGAATATGTAAGAATGTAAATGGAAAGTTATCTAGAAACACCTCATGGCACAAACAGAACTATTTAAAATTGTTTCAATGTTTATTTACTTTTGAGAGAGAGCGAGAGACGGCATGAGTGCGGGACAGGCAGAGAGAGAGGGAAACACAGAATACAAAGCAGTCTCCAGGCTCCAAGGTATCAGCACGGAGCCCAAGGTGAAATTTGAACCCATGAACCATGAGATCATGACTTGAGCAGAAGTCAGATGCTTGACCGACTGAGTCACTCAGGAGCCCCAACACGGAACTATTTAAATAGTGTGCTTTTGCATTTCAAAATTTTACTTCTGAATATAAATGACCCTGAAAACTATTCTTTATAATATTTCTTATATAGTATCTCAGAATAAGGTGTGTCCTTTCAACTGTCCACTTGTAAACTGTCAAGCTTTAAAAGGATTAGCACCATCAATATTCTTAAGGAACAGCTTTCTTTAGATTTAAAGATTTTTAGATTTCAGTGTTATTACACAGGAACTGAGTAACATTTTCTTGTACTGCTTGAAGGGAAAAAAAATTGTTATCTCCTTTTAAACTTTAAAAGTGTTGGCAGCAGGGGGAGGGGGTTGCTGAGTCCTCTGGCTGGCTCAGTCAGATAAGCGGCAGACTCTTGATTTTGGCTCAGGTCATGATCTCAAGGTTAATGAGTTTGAGCCCCACATCAGGCTCTGGGCTGACAGGGTGGACCCTGCTTGGGACTCTCTCTCTCTCTCTCTCTCAAAATAGATTAAAAAGCCTTAAAAATAAGTGTTGGTGGTATTTGATTTTCTTTTACTTTACACTAGTTACACTTTCCTTAGTTACATTGTACGATTGTCATTATTGAGTCCTGTTACCACACACAAAAGGAATCAAGATTACATTTTTAAATTCCCAAACTTATCAGTTATCAATACCTAGAGGGAAAATTATCTTTGGCTGAACTAGCTCTGTTAGGCAACTGAATATTATTCTGCAATTGTTACCGGAACAACCATACCAATTGCTTCATTAGTCTGAGTGGGATCGTGTCTGTACATGTAGGGTGTGTTGCTGGGGATCTAGGGTAGATGTATAACTCTCCCTCTCAAAAGAGAATACCTGGAAAATTAAAATAATAAATAAATGAAAGAAACCAAAAACAATGAACAATCTCTTACAGCTTCTAAAATTTCCAGGGTTTATGCTTGTTTACTTGATGCAGGGTCAAGGACATATTCATATGGAGAAGCTCAGTACATTCCAGGAAGTTGGGACGTGAATGGCGAAAGTACTGCACAGGACCATGTACAGATTTAATGAGATAGCACATGCAAGGTACATAGAAAATATCTGGCATAGAAAAATATGCAGCCAAGAATTGTTTCTCCAGCAGGGCTGTCATTCAAAATAGAAGGAGAGATAAAAAGTTTCCCAAACAAAAATTAAAGGAGATTGTGACCACTAAACCAGCTTTGCAAGAAATTTTAAGGGGGATTCTCTGAGGGGGAAAAACGATGAAAAAACAAAAACAAAACTAAAAAAGACCAAAAGCAACAAAGACTAGAAACAACCAGAGACCACGGCTAGAAACTCCAACTCTACAAGAAACATAATGGCAATAAACTCATATCTTTCATACTCACTCTAAATGTCAATGTACTAAATGCTCCAATCAAAAAGACAAAGGGTAAGAGAATGGATAAGAAAATAAGATACATCTATGAGCTGTTAACAAGAGATCCAGTGTAGATCTAAAGACACCTTTGGATTGAAAGTAAGGGAATGGAAAACCATCAATCATGCTAACAGTCAGCAAAAGAAAGGCAGAGTAGCCATCCTTATATCAGACAATCTAGACTATAAAATATAGACTGTAACAAGAGATGAAGAAGGGCAATATATCATAATTAAGGGCTCTATCCACTAAGAAGACCTAACAATTGTAAACATTTATGCTCCAAATGTGGCAGCACCCAAATATATAAATCAAATCATCACAAACATAAAGAAACTCATTGATAATAATACCATAATAGTAGAGGGCTTCAACACCCCACTGACAGCAATGGACAGAGCATCTAAACAGAAAATCAACAAGGAAACAATGGCTTTGGATGGCACACTGGACAGGATGGACTTAACACATACATTCAGAACATTTCATCTTAAAGCAGCAGAATACACATTCTTCTCCAGTACACACAGAACATTCTCCAGAACAGATCACATACTAGGACACAAATCTCCCCTCAAGAACAAAAATATCGAGATGATACCATGCATATTTTCAGACCACAAGGCTATGTAGCTCAAAATCAACCACAAGAAAAATTTTGGAAAGATAGCAAATACTTGGAGACCAAAGAACATCCTACCAAAGTATGAATGGGATAACCCAGAAGTGAAAGAGGAAATTAAAAAGTACACAGAAATCAATGAATATGATAACACCACAGCCCAAAACCTGGGACGCAGCTAAGGTGGTCATAAGAGGAAAGTATATAGCAATCCAGGCCTTCCTAAAGAAGGAAGAAAGGTCTCAGATAAACAACCTAACCTTACACTTTAAAGAGCTGGAAAAAAAAAAGAAAAAAACAGCAAATAAAACCCAAAGCCAGCAGAAGACAGGAAATAATAAAGATCAGAGCAGAAATCAATGCTATCGAAAACAAAAAACAAACAAAAAAGAAAACCAACCAGTAGAACAGATCAATAAACCAGGAGCTGGTTCTTTGACAGAATTAACAAAATTGATAAATTTCTAGCCAGTTTTATCAAAAAGAAAAAGGAAAGGACCCAAATACATAAAATCAAGAATGAAAAAGGAGAGATTACAAACAACCCAGCACAAATACAAACAATAGTAAGAAAATATTATGAACGATTATATGCCAATAAAATGGGCAATCTGGAAGAAATGGAAAAATTCCTAGAAACTACCAAACTGTAACTACCAAAACTGAAACAGAAAGAAATAGAAAATGTGAACAGACCCATAGTCAGTAAAGAAGTCTAATTAGTAATAAAAAACCTCCCAAAAAACAAGAGACCAGGGCCAGATGGCCTTCCAGGGGAATTCTACAAAACATTTAAAGAAGAGTTAACACCTATTCTTTTTAAGTAGTTCCAAAAAAAATAGAAATGGAAGGAAAACTTCCAAACTCATTCTATGAAGCCAGCATTACCTTGATTCCAAAACCAGACAAAGACCCCACTAAAAAGGAGAAGTATAGACCCATTTCCCTGATGAACATGGATGCAAAAATCCTCAACAAGATACTAGCCAACCAGATCCAACAATACATTAAAAGAATTATTCCTATGAACAAGTGGGACTTATATTTGGGATGCAGGGCTGGTTCAATATCCACAAAACAATCAATGTGATACATCACATCAATAAAAGAAAGGACAAGAACTACATGATCCTGTCAATAATGCAGAGAAAGCGTTTGACAAAATACAGCATCCTTTCTTGATAAAAGCCCTCAAGAAAATAGGGACAGAAGGATCATACCTCAAGATAATAAAAGCCATATCTGAAAGACCCAATGCTAATGTCATCCTCAATGGGGAAAAACTGAGAGCTTTCCTGCTAAGGTCAGGAACAAGACAGAGATGTCCACTCTCGCCACTGTTATTCAACAGAGTGTTGGAAGCCTTAGCCTCAGCAATCAGAAAGACAAAGGAATAAAAGGCATCCAAATCAGCCAGAAGGAGGTCAAACTTTCACTCTTTGTGGATGACATGATACTCTATATGGAAAACCTAGAAGAGATTCCACCAAAAAACTTCTAGAACTGATCTATGAATTCAGCAAAGTGGCAAGATATAAAATCAATGCACAGAAATCGGCTGCATTCCTATACACCAACAATGAAGCAACAGAAAGAGAAATCAAGGAATCGATCCCATTTACAACTGCACCAAAAAATGTAAAATATGTATGAACAAACCTAACCAAAGAGATGAAAAATCTATACACTAAAAACTATAAAAAGTTTATGAAGGAAATTGAAGAAGACAAACAAAAAAAAATGGAAAAAAACTCCATGCTCTTGGATCGGAAAAACAAATATTATTAAAATATCGATAGTACCCAAAGCGATCTACATATTCAATGCAATCCCTATCAAAACAACACCAGCATTCTTCACAGAGCTACAACAAACAATCCTAAAATTTGTACGGAACCAGAAAAAAACCCAAATAGCCAAAGCAATCCTGATAACGAAAACCAAAGCTGGAGGCATCACAATCCCAGACTTCAAGCTGTATTACAAAGCTGTAATCATCAAGAAACTATGGTACTGGCATAAAAACAGACTCTCAGATCAGTGGAACAGAATAGAGAACCCAGAAATGGAGCCACAAATGAACGGCCAGCTAATCTTTGACAAAGCAGGAAAGAATATCCAATGGAATAAAGACAGTCTCTTCAGCAAATGGTGCTGGGAGAACTGGATACAGGTGTGCTGTTTTGAAGGGGCACATGCACCCCGTGTTTACAGCAGCACGATCAACAATAGTCAAAGTATGGAAAGAGCCCAAATGTCCATCAACGGATGAACGGATAAAGAAGAAGTGGTGTATATACACAATGGAGCATTCCTCGGCAATCAAAAACAAAGCAATCTTGCCATGCGCAACTGTGTGGATGGAACCAGAGGGCATTATGCTAAGTGAAATTAGTCAGAGAAAGACAAATATCGTATGACTTTACTCATGTGAGGAATTTAAGATACAAAAGAGATGAACATAAGGGAAGGGAAGCAAAAAAGAATATAAAAACAGGGAGGAGGACAAGATATAAGAGCCTCTTAAATATAGAGAACAAGTTGCTGCAGGGGTAGTGGGATGGGGGGTGGGCTAAATGGGCAAGGGGCATTAAGGAGTCTACTCCTGAAATCACTGTTGCACTACATGCTAACCAACTTGGATGTAAATTTTAAAATATTAATTAAATAGAAAGAAAATATCTGACACATAAGAGGACTGCATAAATGATAATTATGAAAACCATTTTCATTACTTTTACCATTATTTCTAAAATTCACAGCAGTTACCTTCAGGTGAATAACCAGAAGAAAGGTAAAAAGAGGGTAGTTCAGGTTTTAAGTTACCATTTCTCTTATGCAGTCAGCTTTTTTCTTTTTTTCCTTTTTTAAGTTAAATCCATATCCCACTGGACTTGACAAACACAGTGATTTACACACGCAAACCTCCAAACCTCACAGCGGTATTGATCTTGGGAAGTCTTCAAAGGAAACGCGGAACGAGAAAGAACAATTTAGAAAACCCAAAGTAACTGAGATAACGAGGATTTTTGTTGAAGAGCAACACCCTACCTTTTTATGGCGCTGTTGGGTTTTCCAAGCACACGCTCCACTGTGAAATGTCGAACTTCAGCCCCCGAGGCCCTGTGAGGCCTGCAAGCCCGCCGCCCCACGCCCACTCCGAGGAATGAAGGCTCAGGGCAGACATCCGCGTTCACCCACCCGGAACACCCAGGAGGAGAACCAGGGTCAGAACTCAGATGTTCTCACTCCTGACTCTCCATTAAACAGCCTCGTATGAAGCACTGAACTCCACAGCTAGCTAGCCAATGAAAATTAAATAAACTTTTGAGCATTTGCCAAATAGGACAGAAAGATGTATTGTTTCCAGCAGGCTTTATAGCCGGGGAAGCAATGCCATGGGGCACACAGGTACCACTTCACTACTCCGTGTGGCATTGCTAACCCGCTAACCGGCGTCTTGAAGGAAACCACCCAAAAGGCCTCAATTCTTTCACCGCTTTTCTTTGAGCATGGAGTTACAAAGAAGTGACGGGAGAAGCAAGAATTCTGTAGAAAAATTTGAAGGTAGAAACTTACCAATATAGGAAACTCTTTCTAGAGAAGGTGTTCTACTATTCTTTCATTTTCTGCCTTTCTCCTAAGGCAGAATTCCTCCATTTTTTGTAATATTCACGGAATAAGGAAACTGAAAGGAAAAGAAAAAAGACTTACACAAATGGGAGGAAAGAAAGTACAATGTGTCGATTGACCTGGGCCTATTTTCTTTCTTTCTTTTTTTTTTTTTTTTGAACGTATTTATTTTGAGAAGGAGCACACACAAGCAAGGGAGGGGCTGAGAGAAGGAGGGAGAGAATCACAAGCAGGCTCTGCCCTGTAGGCAAGGAGCCCGATGCGGGGCTCGAACTCTCGAGATCATGACCCGAGCAGAAATCCAGAGTCAGACGCTTAACCGACTGAGCCGCCCCGATGCCCCCTTGCTCCATTTTCTTTTTCAATCAAGCATAAATGCAAGAAGTGGTCTGTTTCCGCAATGGCAGCACAACTCGTTGAAAGTGATTATTTCCAATCACGCTACTCACAGAACACAAACAAATGTCTTCTTCTTATATCTAATCTAACTAAGAGAGGATTGAATTGTGTTCCCCATATATTTCTCTCCGGGTCATCGGATTCAGAATAAACTATCATTACTTTAAAAATGTTGAATTAACTTTTTCATTATCTTACTCTTTCTGGGTTTGACTTTATCTTTGCTTGTCTACATAATGTCTCTCTTCCTGTTTTAAATTCCCTCCCCAACATATACTCCTAGTTACAACAATAAACAGAACCGACCTTATTTGACAAATTTCACAAAGGCCTAAATGGGCAAAAATATATTTCTGTTTTATATATGAATACATCAGGAATTGATGTCTCTCAGGGATCCATTCCGGAAAAAGAAAAAAAAATTACACACATTATTTAAAGGGAGTCAGGTGTTATCACTTTGGCATAAAAGTCACCCAACTGAGAAATTGCTTCTTGGTTATCTTACTTTCTTCAACCTATTAATTCAGTTCATTACAAGAAAATACCCCACTTATAAAATATCCAGCGTCTGAACATACTTTTTCTTTTGAGTCTCGAGAGAGACAAAAGTAATCAAACGGCTGTGAATCTTAAAAAGAAAAAAAAAAAGAAGGAAAAGAAAAAGGAAGGAAACCGTGTCTGTGAACTCAGATAGTGAAAGTAATTACACAGCATAAGTGCCATAGGGCATGAAGATGAGACTTGTAATGGTCTTTGTACGAGCTTCATGGACACACTGCTGAGAACTCCTCAGGATTTGATTGGATACACAGCTATTGGACACAAATCTGCCCTTCGCACTGACCCAGCAAGGTTTTTTTTAAAAACCACTTTGTTGTGACAACGACTCATCCTTATTTTCAAAACAAAATTTGCTATTATAATGTCTCCTTAAGCCATGTGAGTAGAGATAACACTGGAAATCTTTTCCAAAGAAATGAGATTTCCTCTCATTGTGAAGACGAAAACAGTCCCTCCTGGTCACGGTGAAGGCGGGAGGAGATTGGTCACTTGATTGTTTCTTGGTTTTAGATGCGCGGTCCAAACTGGATGACATTTGCAAACACTCAGGACACAAGACAACGACGTCGCCTACATAGTTCCTAAATGCTAAAATAATATAGATTTCAGAGATTACATTTGGTCCTACCTAGTGAAAAGTTGTATGTTAAAGTGGAAGTAACATTTAAAATGACTCCTGATTGCTCATATGAAAACTCAGCTGATAAAACTAGTCTCAAAGAACCAAACTCAAGCTGAGTATTCTCAGCTAAGTGACATTGTCATTAAACTGACATTTTGGTTTTAAAATAAGATAGAAGCAGGGCGCCTGGATGGCTCAGTTGGTTAAGTATCCGACTTAGGTTCAGGTCATGATCTCACACAGCTCGTTGAGTTTGAGTCCCACTTTAGGCTCTGTGCTGACAGCTCAGAGCCCGGAGCCTGCTTCGGATTCTGTGTCTCCCTCTCTCTCTGCCCCCCTCGCACTCACAATCTGTCTCTCTCTCTCTCTCTCAAAAATAAACAGAACATTAAAAAAAAATGACTTGGCAAATAACAAAGTCATACAATAAACCTGTAGACGGTGGCTCATAAAGGAGCGTGTGATAAATCTCAACAGGCATTAATAATTTTTAAAAAGTTCTTTAATTAGGAAGCGAAAAGCATCTGCTTATAGTGATGCTTCTGAAGTTGTGGTAAATACTATAAATTTACTCACTTTGCACCTATTCAGACACAGTCTAGAATTATGGAACTCCCAAGGTCAGAAAGCTAAAAGGTACATCTTCTGTACTCTTAGTACAGCCGGAGTTGTGTGTGGGACTCGGCTTCTGTCAAACAGACGTAGTTAGTAAAATAGCAGAGAGAGTGGCTCGTGGTGGTGGAAGTCTGGTGCTTCCGGGGAAAGGGAGGCACCTGTCAGGACATGTGCTCCCAAGAGCCCCGGGTGCTGGGTGGCAGGCACCAACAATGACACTATTCCACCCAAACAGTGCTCTGGGTGGCTGGGCATTTCTCACCGCGGATTCACTCCCAACCACGCAGTATCCGAGCCCAGGTATGTGACTTTCTTGCACAGAACAGATTCTACTAAACCCTTTACTACTTCAATTCACTAGAACCGAATCTGTATGTTCTGCAACAGAGAACCATAAATGATACTGCAATAAGCCACAAACGTCAGCAAACATCATATTTAATGGAGAGATGTTAGACAAAGCTTGTTTTAAAGTTAGATGTACACTAACTGACACTAAAAAAGAAACCATAACGCTGAATGAAAAAAGTAAATACCTTTAAAAAGCTGATACAGACTTTTAACCATGTATGTAAGTTAAATTTCTCGCACATGCACAAACATAATTTCATCCTGACACACACAACTCGGCAACATAGAGTAGACAGGCTGCCATGAAAGGGGTGGGGACGGCGACTTCACAAGGACAGAACGGAGCAGACAGAAAGATGAGGGGGGGGGGGGTTTGTTCAGCTTTAGTGCCCTGAGTGTCACTTCGGATCTTCTCGGTCTTACCTGTTGGGAGGTTGGGGTCCCTTAGCTCTGTCCCTACTGCTGGTGCAGAGTCTAGACACATGAGACTGACCAGACCCCAAAGGACAGCATGAGGGCACCTCGTGTAACATCCTACACACCCTCAGCTCCAGGCCTGGTGCTACCCTGTTAACTCACAGTGGCACAAATGTTACAGCACCCCAAACTCACCAAGGGTTTAGCACCTCTGGCTTTGACCAGTAGGAACCATGAGCTGGCCATCGACTCTTTCCTCTCCTCCCCAGGTAGAATGTTCTGAGAAACAGTCATGTGTACAGCTTCCTGGATGATATACTCTACGAGAACAAATAGTCAAATTTTTGTGACGTCTCCTACCAGCTCTTCCCCTACCCTGGCTCATTCTACTTCATCCCTATTTCTGTCCCGTGAGATTACATACCCTAATATTTTAGCGCCAATGCCTTTTCCTCAGGCCCTGTTTTCTGGAGAACGTGGCTCAGACAGACACACAAGCAAAGGAGATTTGTGTGGCTCAGTATTCATACATGTATCGACCCCGGAAATGTGATCAATTTAACTTCTCCACCTGATGTTCAAGAAAGAAGGGAGAGCTAGTCATAAGGGGTGAGCAGAGGAAGCCATAAGGGATGAAACAGAAAAAGATACAAAATATTGGCAGAACAAAAAGCCTGATCTTAAGAACAAAACAAAACAAAACCACTAGGATATATCCTCAGCAAGACAGATAAACAACAAAAGGAAAGAAGTTTAAATGTAATGGAATAAATGACAGATTTTTTCATTATAAAGTTTTTGTGCATAATATGTACATAAATAAGTTCATATAAAATAAATGTATTTCTGAAGATTTATTTAAATGTTAGGGATTAAAAAAAAAACGACAGAAGCTGAATCAAAGGAAGTATTAAGGAAATTGAAATAAAAATAAAAAAACTTCTGGGGCACCTGGGTGGCTCCGTCGGTTAAGCGGCTGACTTTGGTTCAGGTCAAGATCTCATGGTTTGTGAGTTTGAGTTCAAGCCCCACGCCAGGCTCTTTGCTGACAGCTCAGAGTCTGGAGCCCACTTCAGATTCTGTGTCCCTCTCTCCCTCGGCCCCTCCCCTGTTTGCTCTCTCTCTCTCAAAAATAAATGATAAACATTAAAATATTTTAAAAAGAATATAAAAAACTTCAGCTATTCACCTACACCTCAAAAGAGAGCTGTAAGCCAGATTTTTCATTGGGGAGTTCTAATTTTAAAGAACAAATAACCCTTAATGTACAGAAACAGAGCTCTAGAGGAAACAAGTTTCCCTTCTCAGTGTATAAAGCTAGTCTGATTATAATAACCGACCTAAGTCCAGACAGCATGCATACACACAAAATACACGATATAGCTTACATACACGAACTCGAAGTCCTAAATAAATTCTTAGCTATGCAGATTAAATAACATTTTAAGTGGAATATGTCCATTTAGAATTTATTACTAGAAAACAAAAATAACTTTGTAGCAGATTATACATCGATGTGATTCCCCACATAACTGACTACAGTGAACACAACTCGTTAACAATCTAAATCACGGACGGCAAAAGCAGATGAATTTTAATTCAACACCCACTCATGATAAATATTCTAACAACAAAAAAAGAGAAACAGAAGAGAACTTTCTTTACTTGTTGTAGACTATCTGCAAAATAAATGACAAGCTATCACCACATTTAATGGAAATTGTTAAAATTATTTTTCCCTAACATCAAGATCAAGTTAGAAATACCAGTTATCATTGCTATTGCTCAACACATCATCAGGAATCGTGGAAAATGCTTGAGAACTAGGAAAAAGATAGAAACATGGCTTAATCTGCAAGATTAAATTTAATCTTTAATAGAAGATTAAATTGTCCTTATTTGAAGATGACCTAGTCAATACCAAAGAAATCGCAGGAGACTCACCTGAGTTTCTCAGCAGAGAAACCTTCATGAATAGTCTGCCTCCACTGTTTTAATGTTCGCCTTCTGACAGCCTTTAAGCCTACCCTCCACCTCCTCCCCATGTGCCCCACGTGCAAGCAGGTAAGAAGACGGATAAGAAAGCCTGATGTTCTGGCCTGTGGTTCCTGGCTGGAGATTCCAATGAAGTGAGTCCCTGCCCACGCTCAGGAACCCTCACTGACCAGGCTCCCCACTTGGCTCTCAAGCCATCTGGGACCTTCCCCGCTGTCCCCAGAGACCGCCACTTCATACTCTCTTGGTGTGTGTGTGTGGGATTGCCGGTCTCAATGTTTGAGTCCCATCTGGGGTAGGGTACAACCTGCATGTTCAGAGTGGTTGCAACAAAAAGAGAGACTGACAAGGCAAGATTATCACGCTAACGCCCGTAATGTCCCTTTGCACCAGCCACCGCAAATAACGAGCCAGCAAAGAAGATATTAGCAACGACAAAAAATTTATAAAACAGCTATCAATTAAATGTAAAAGAATACAGAGAGCGTTTGAAGAAAATGTTAAATTTCTTTTCAAAAACACAAAAGGTCGTGTGGTAAGTGGAGACGTGCATTGTGTGTGGTGACCATGTTACTGCCTTCCTTCCTCCACCGGGGCCCCTCCCGCAGAACACAGTCTGAACGGCACTCCCTAGAGCTCTCTTATCCCTTGCCTCCTCATTGGGTTCATAATAGGATTACAGATATTCACTCTGTAAATCGAAAAGTGCAATGCAGTTCAAATAAAAACTCCCTAAAGGATATTGAAGAGGAGTATAATGAAGTGATCTGAAATTTACTGGGGGAAAATAAAAATACAAACAAAAGTCTCTACGAAAAGAGCATATTGCCGCATCACTCAAGTAGCATAAGAGTTCTTCCACTTCAGGTCAAGAGGGAGTAACAGAAACCAGATTTCACTTCCTGCCTAATACAACAAAAAAAGGCAAAGTATCTGAAATAATGTTTTTTCAGGACATCGGACATCAGGCAACAAAGGGGTGGTTCCTGAGAGCTGGGGACGAGTGAGCGCTGTGATTTCCCGGTTGGTCTCCCTGAGCGAGTCTCCAGACCACTGTGCAGGCAGGGGTCCTGGGGAGAGCCCGCATTCCCCCAGATCTGAGATGAGAGAGCTCGGAGTCCAGGGGCCCCTGGCGGCCCGTGTCTTTGGGGCTGAGTACCTGAGAAGAGACAGCTGCCTAGAGAGAACATCCTAAGTAGCTCATGCATGTGAGGAAACCACCTGAATCCGTGGAAAGAACCGTCCCGCAGGATCAGAGGCAACAACACCTGAAGCTCACCCAGGGCTGGAGACAGGGCCCCTGCCCATCAGCCAGAGCGGAAACTAAAATTCTTGGGAGCTTCAGGTAGGGTACTCAGCAGGGTCTGGCCTCGGGGGTAGAAAATAATTCACTGTAGAAAAACACTGCACTGGCCCTACCTCAAGTGTTCTAAAACGAAGACCTAAAAAGATCAGTTTCTGGTATCTTAACTGATCCCCATAACAAAGGTAAAATATATATATTTTATAAATATAATTTTTAATATATTATATACATATATTTATATAATTTTATATAATATATATCATATTGTATATATTATATATTATGTAAATATATGAATACTTATTTATTTATAAAATATTTGTATATATTATATTATAATTAATTGTATATTATGTTATACATAATTATGTATATAATATTGTATATTATATTATATATAATTATGTATATAATATTGTATATTATAGTATAATTAATTGTAATTATTATATATAAATAATTGTATATATTATATTATATAAATATATGAATATTTATTTATAAAATATTTATTTTTAATATTATATAAATATATATTTATATAATATTTTTATATAAATATATATTTATATATGTATATATTTATCTGGGAAGAGACCTTCCTAATACTAAACTTGCAGCATCTGAAACATCCACCTAAGAACCACCTTTAGAACTTCTGGGCGTTAGACTCCCCAGCCTCGAACATCCTGACTCAGTAGGTTGGGATGGCGCCCCCCAGCGGTAGATTTGTATCCGACTCCGGTAATGCTGAGGCGGTTCTCGGCGGAGCAGCGGCTGTGGTCCCAACAGGAAGTACAGACGGTGGAGCGGGACCTTGCGTTATGGAAGTTAGTGCGCGTAAAAAGGCTAGAAGTGCGCTACTAATGCAGCTCTTCTTTACGAAAGAGAGCAACAAAATTTGGAAGAGACTGTTCTTCAACATCATCCAGCTTTTTGTTCCCTTGTCTTTGGGTCATGCCACCGAGACGACGGCCTCCCGGAAGCAGGGCCACCTCCCTCGTGGGGTGAAGACAGCCACCCGGCAGGGCAGATCTGCACGCGCCTCATCAAGTGGCCTTCCCCACATGACCACTGCCCTCTCAATGTCCTCCAGGGGCCTCCGTTAGGAACTCTACGTTTGTCCCAGAGAAAACCGTGAAGGGGGTCCGAGCAGTCCGTCCGTTAAGTCCACTTCAAACCCAATCAATTCCCAAAGCCCCCGCCTCCTTCCACGCCACCTCCCGAAGTGGGTCAAGCCACATTTTCAAAAATAGCCTATCGGAAAGGGTGACCCGTCACCTCAGTCTGCCTGGGACAGCGGGGTTTCTGAAATGTGGGGCATCCTTTTTTTTTTTAAGCTTACTCATTTATTTTGAGAGAGACAGAGACACAGTGCCAGCAGGGGAGGGGCAGAGAGAGAGAGAGAGAGAATCCCAAGCAGGCACCGCACTCCCAGCACAGAGCCCAGTGTGGGGCTCAATCTCACCAACTGTGAGATCATGACCTGAGCTGAAACCAGGAGTCTGACGCATAACTGACTGAGCCCCCCGGGGCGCCCCTGAGATGTGGCACATTCTACTTTAAAATCAGAACAATCCCAGGGAAACTGGGGCGTGTTGGTCAACTCCTGCAGTATAATTAAATGACAGCAAGCGGGTATGCCTGGAATTTAGATATCAACTTCCTCTCAATTATCAAATTCTAAGGAAAAATTTTAAGTCAAAAAATAGAATTGCTTTTCAAGATATATAGGAAGTATATAGGAGGAAGAAAACAAATAAAAAAAAATAAGCCTGCAATAATTTCTCCCAACATTTTGTTCTGCCCTGCCTCAGCCAGAGGCTTCTCGGGAAAGCGGGCATTTCTTCCCTACATACAGCCTGGGAAGTCTCTGACTACAACAAGTGGCATTTTCTGGGGCCTCTGAAGTTGTATTGTTCAGTTTCAAGATTCTCCTCAGACTGACTTGTAAGGAATCCAAAATGGTACTGGACTCACATGATAATCCATAAAGTTATCATAGCTACCCCCGCTCACGCTCTCTCTCTCTCAAAAATAAAAAAATTTTTAAATAAATAAAAAAAACATAAGATAATCTTCACACTCAAAAATAATTATCCAAGGAAAAAAGTCACACTCCCAGAACCCAGGAAGTTTTGTGGATAAAGCCATAGCAGAATCCTGTAGTCACTACAGCCAAGGGTCATAGCCAAGACCACTCTGGGGTCTCCATAAGGGAAGGTATCTGGAGGAAAATCTCAGCCCCAGCTTCTCCAGGAGGCCAGTCACTCTGGGTCAGCCACCGGGAATCCATGACCTGCGAGTTAGTTGCTGTACTGGAAAGAACCTGAGCAAGAGGCAAATTCTGCCCACCGACCTTTCCCATTTCTGTGGCTAAGATGAATATATGCACAGAGGCACCTGGGGGCTCAGTGGGTGAGTGTCTGACCCCTGAT
Organism: Paguma larvata; assembly: GCA_030068075.1. Lineage (NCBI taxonomy): Eukaryota > Metazoa > Chordata > Mammalia > Carnivora > Viverridae > Paguma > Paguma larvata. The sequence goes on from CM057823.1 coordinate 32,263,787, forward strand.
TTCGTCTCAGGTCACGATCTCACAGTTCGTGAGATCCTGCCCCACGTTGGGCTCTGTGCTCACAGTGTGGAGCCTGCTTGGGATTCTCTCTTTCTCCCTCTCTTTTCCCCTCCCCTGTGCACTCTCTCTCTCTGTCTCAAAATAAACAAACAGAAAAAAAAGGTCAACTATGCTTACTGCCGCCCCTCTCACAGAGAAGTAAGACGCTGTTGCCATCACGGAACGTGTAGACATTTGCAAAAGAGACCGTGTAGTCACCAGTCTCACGCGAGGTGCCTTTCTTTTCCGTCCGTTATGTGAACGCCAGCTTTCCCACTTTCCTTGAAGGTGGTGTTTCTGCACTCCCCCCCCTGCCGTATTAGCCTCTACAGTCCCACCATGGTGCTTTCAGTGGCTGTTTGCTCGGCCTCTTGCTCTTACTGCTGTGGCCTAAGAAACCTGCCGTGCGGTGACTCCTCTCTCTGTTTGAGAGAGCAGGGAGGGGCCTGCCTCCAGAGCCACCGCACGGCCACTTAAAATCCACGTTTCTTCTTCACAACTCGCTCCTCGACCCTGCAAGCAGGCTGGGTTTGCTATTGCTGCTCCGGCATCGCTCACCCGAGCTTGGCACTATAATTTAACACGCAAACCTCCCTAAGCCTTTGTTCCTTGAAGGTTTGATTTCTGCTCTCTCTCTCTCTCGTCTATAAAAACAGCAACTTTCCCGCGGACAGAGTTGTCAAAAGCTTCAGTCGCCTGCCAAGGTCAAAATCTCACGTAGCCTCAGATTTAAAACCATCCACCCAGGCGCGGGTAATGATGAGGTCACCGCGGGACGCCAGTACAAGGCTGCACTGCACAAAATGAGGCGCAGTAAACAGCCTTGGGCCAAGACCACTCTGCCCCCTGAATTCTTCCCATCTATGTCTTAAGTTGCCCTCGACGCACGGAAATCCCATCAGTTTCCTAAAATTTTCTTTAGGAACCCTCAAAACCCTGCAAGCTCGCCCACAGCTTGGAGAAGCAGAGCAGAAGTGAGAAAGAAAGGATGCCAGAAATATTTCAGTGACCTTAAGTGTCTTTAAAAATGCCTCTTGCTGTTGTCTGAGGGACTGAGAGCATCTTAGGAGGGGGAGAAATGAGCCAAGAAACACCAGAGGAAGGGCATCTTGATGACGTATGGCGTTAAGACCATAGTAGAGCCGTTAATGTACGTTGCAAAACCTGCCGGCTTACAACTAAGCTTTCTTAAGGGAGGTGTTAATTAAAACGCTTAAACAGTTTTCACTTTAAGGATCAAAGGATTCAAAGCACAAGAGAATGGATGTAGCCATTTTCCGTGGATTGGAAAAGGAGCTCGGAGTTCACGTGAGCAGAGTTCAGATGGCTTTATATGGGCTTCGGAACCTGGGAAGAGTGGGGAAATGGTCTCGTTGGAGAAGACTGGCCTCAACTCTCTCGTTTCTCTGAGGGGATGACCAGGCATCACCGGGCTGAATGCAGACTGGCCAAACACCTGAACGCTTTTAATTTTTCCATGAACCATTGCAGAGGATGCGATGGATACAGGAATTTACTAAATAAAAATATTTTACCTAAGTCTTCTTCACAGCACAGATCCTGACATACTACGGAGCTGTCAACATAGAGTAAGGCCCATCAACAGTCTTTTTCCCCTCTGTCGGGGGAGGATCGCTAACGTGAGACTCAGTACCTAGGAGCAAACAGGTGAGACAACATGTTTAATTGAAGATTTAAACTCCTTATTTTAATTCCAGTGTCGTTAACAGACTGAAACCTTACACTCCTAACTGCTGTACCTCTATGACGTCTTGAGGATTGATCCACTAAAATTTGGGTTTTTTTCTTTTCTCACTGCTGTAGCTGAGTGGCCATCCGTCTGTGAACCAGGTACGCTTGCGCTACACATAGTGAATGTCCCGAAATGGGTGGCTTTGCACCCCGTGTTCAGTGCCGACTCATGGAAGGGGGGTTTAAAGGAGATGCCGGTAACTATTCTAGGAAAGGAGCAGATGGTGGGATGGGAAATGGGGTTAGGCCGGATAGAGAGCCGAAACAACCAGTGATGACTGACGAGAAGGAAATCACGGCCCTATGCACCACACACAGAGCGGATCCCAGGCAAAGTGAAGACGGTTGCGGAAGAAAAAATGCTAAAGGTTTAAAATAAATGTAGGAGAACACTGTCATGACTTCCAGAAAAAGATTTATTAGATGAAATGTAACCGCCTACGCAAAAAAGCAAAACTGATTAAAAAAATTTTAATTGCAATACGCGTGGCTGACAATAGATCAATAACCAGAATTGTGAAGAAACCTAGAATTTATTCTTTTAAGATTATTTTGAGAGAGACATAGAAGGAGAGAATTAGTGTGTGTGTGTGTGAGTGTGTGTGTGTGTGCGCGCGCGCGCGCAGGTGCACGCACGCATGGCGGGGGAGCAGAGAGAGAGGGAGAGAGAGAATGCCAAGCAGGTTGCATGCTATCAGCACAGAGCTCAAACTCACGAACCACTAGATCATGACCTGAGCCAAAATCAAGAGTCCGATGCTTAAACAAATGAACCACTCAGGGGCTCCAAGAATCCCAGAACTTCCAGTACGGAAGAAAACGGCCAGCGGATGTAAACGGGGAAGTCATAGGAGAGCAAACCCAATGGCCAAAACTTATCCTGAAAGACATTCAAAGTCACGAGCTGCGGGAGAATTCAAAGTAGAAGCACGATGGTCCCGTATGTTTCCCGCATCGAATTGCTGAAAGTGCTTCATTAGGGAATACTAAATCCTGGCACAGAAACGGAACAAGCGACTCGCAGGCCGAGTGTGATTTGGCACAACTACCTTGAGAGGCCAATTTTAAATATTCTTAATTACAGCTTTAAAATTTGCAGCCAGTGAAGTTGAAGGCACCCACCCGCTAGAACTGAGAAATTCTGCTTAGTGTAAACACTAGAGAAACTTAAACATGTGTGTCCAAGGAAGCTTCAGTAAAGAGGCCCATGCAGCATAATTTTCATGGAAACACTGGGGAAATAAATTAAATGTTTATCGGCAAGAGAATAAACACACATGGAGTTATACAATGCTACTCTATTTAGCTATGAAAATCAGTAAACCGATCTTTATAAATCAACATGATTAAGTCTGCCTAGAATAACATATTGAGAAAGAGACAAGACGAAGAATGAAATGTAGAGTTTAATACCTTTTATTCAAATTTGTTAAACTTCAAATAATAACTCTTACTTATGAGTATAAATTATCAAGGGTATTAAAATTAAAATGTGAAGAATATTAACTTCAGGAAAGTTATTCTGGCGAGGAGAGCTAAAAATTTAATGGAGAGGGTACAAAAGAGTTTTCATCTAGTCAGTAAAGTATTATTTTTACTGTTTTTTTAATGTTTATTTATTTGAGAGAGAGGGGGGGGCTGCACATGCACACAAGCTGGGCAGGGGCAGAGAGAGAGGGAGAGAGAAAATCCCAAGCAGGTTCCATGCTGTCAGCACAGAGCCCGACAAGGGGCTTGATCCTGCAAATCATGAGATCACGACCTGAGATGAAATCAAGAGTTGGGACGCTTAACTGACTGAGCCAACCAGGCGCCTGGAGCCAGTGAGTATTATTTTTAAAAAGACAGATATACACTGGGGCGCCTGGCTGGTTCAGTCGGTTAAGCATCTGACTTCAGTTCAGGCCATGATCTCCCCCATGAGTTCAAGTACCACTTTGGGCTCTGGGCCGTCCTAACAACTCAGAGCCTGCAGCCTACTTCAGATTCTGTCTCCCTCTCTCTCTGCCCCTCCCCCACTCACGCTCTGTCTCTGTCTCTATCTCAAAAAAATAAACATTAAAAAAAATTTTTAAAGATGGAAACAAAAGTAAGGATTAAATTGTTAAATACGAGTGATAACCATGTTTATTATAAACTCTCATTTTCTGTGTATTTAAATTTTTTCACACTGAAAAGAGGGATCTTGAATTTCCAATAGTCCTACTGTGCTTTAATCTAAATGAAAAAAAGCAGGATGTTGAGTATAGTGCATGGTTTCCACAACATAAGCCAACAATGGGACCTGCTAGTCCGTAGTCTGACAAAGGCTGGGCCATTTCATGTGCAGTAATGTCGGCCCACACAGAGTTTTTAAAAATGTGAAGACTTTGCCAACGTTTTAAAATGGGGAGATCTCCCATAAAAATCCTGATTTCTGGCTTCATCTGCAGACCCAGGAGAGCATGGCACCATGGGGCAAGAGTGGTGGAGCTGAGCGGCCACAGGCCCCTTGCACGGATGGAGCAGACTGCCCACAGCCCTGTCCGTGCAGAAAATGCACACTGCGGGGCTGCTCTGTCACCTACCCTCACACCTGCTCTTTCTTCTCATACCGAAGAGGAACCGTAACTGTCTCCCCAGCCCACCTCATTAGTTTCGTGACCTGTCTCCTCATTGGCATCCAAGTTTGTAACCCCTATTTTAAAAGAAAAAGAATCATTGAACAAAGATTGGGAAGAAATACAGCAAGCATTTTCACTGCTGTCTCTGGGTTATTAGATGGCCAGTTTTCAAAGGTTAAAAAGCACGTATAAATCTGTGAAAGCAAGCCAAAAGATGCTTCCATTTCACCACCGCAGGGCAGAGCACAGAATTAGCATCTAGGATGTGTCAGCCTTTCCTCTGCCTTCTGCTCCTGACACAGGGAAGCATGGTGGGCCTTTCAAGATCCGGCATTTTTCTATGTTTATAATTTTATAATTTTACATTTGGCCCCACAGGGAATAGCATTTTTCCTTCCTGCCCATATCATCAGAAACTTCGCAGACATGTAATCTACCTTTAACATACAAATTCTTTAAAATATTTGGAATTTACCAAATTTAGTAGAGCTTCATAACTGCAGGTGTAAATTTGCCAATATCATAAACATAAATAAGTAAATAAAATATGAATGAATGAATGAATGAATGAATGCAAGCCACTCGTTCTCACTGGGCGCCGACCTGCATGAACACATTTTGTTCACATTTTGCAGCTCTTGGGAATTCACTGCAAAGCAGCCTTACGGGAACATGAGAGATGCCTTGTTAATAAACTTGAAAGTGGACTCCAAAATGTTATAAACATAACAGGCAAGAAGAATGCCATGCATGACCTCAAAGCCAAAGACGACTGTGGTGTGGGCCAGAAGCAGTAAAAATAGCATCTACATTGCCGGAACCAGTGCGTGGTCACTGGCAATGATCCCAGGGTAGAGTTCTCCACCATGACCAGAGTCAAAACATCAAGGAACTCGAAACCTGAAGCGTTTGTTAATACAGAAGGAAGAAATATGTTTCGCCAAACGTGGTAACAGCTCTGATGAATGATTTACACTCAAGCGCCTTGCCATCCGGATTACCATGCCGTGTACCAGCCACAGGGAGGGGTCACCCTTGCAAGGTACTGACTTGTGGAATGACAAGTTTGGTACACAGCTTCGCTGACACAAAGTTTTAAAACTCTTTAAAGTAAAGTGATTCTTAAATGTCCTCTAAAAAGAGAGTACCATTAATTACCAACACTGCCATTTATCTTGTCTACATAAAGGTTTTATGAAATACCACACAGCTGGTATGCTCTGTGCACTGTTGGAATTCCTGGTCTTCCATTTAATATGCTTCGGCAGAATCCCCTCGTTAATAACCGTATGTTCACAAGAGAGCATGAATTACAGAATTACCCACAAACCAGGAGGGTAATGTTCTTAAAGCACTCAGAAGGGGGTAATGACCAAGTGGAAAGTTCTAGAACCAGATTTCCAGGTTTCAAAATCTGGCTCTTGATACTTCTGGGCTGTGCTATCTTTAAGAGAGTTATGCGTTTGGCTTTTTCAACTGAAAAACAGCACTAATCTCCTAAGGCTATTGAGAAAGACTACTACATCGATGAAATTAACAAATGTTTAATTGAAAGCCTATTAAAATTGTTTATTTGTAAATAGAAAATTCGTGAACATGCCATTAAATTTTTAAAACTTGGGGACTCAGGTTCTTTTTACTTATAAGAAGTCCTATATATAGGATAATTTCTAATAAATAACCTTGTTTTTTTTTTAATCTTAAAAAAATTTTTTTAAGATTTATTTATATTTGAGAGAGAGAATGACAGAGTGCAAGCTGGTGAGGGACAGAGACAGACACAGGCTCGAACCCATGACCTGAGCTGAAGTCATGACCTGAGCTGAAGTCAGACACTTAACCGACTAAGCCACCCAGGCAGCCCTATAAAAATCCTGATTGGTTATGTATTAAATAAAACTATGTCACCAAATAATTTCATAAGCAAATTTAAAAACGACTCCCAAAGCAAAAAAGAGTGTTTTTAATGTAGGATGTGGGAGTATTTTAACATGTCTGAATACGATGAGGATTACGGGTCCTAAAATCAAGCATGCCTGGAGTTTATGAAACTTTAAAAGGCTCAGGAAATTTGTTAGAAAACCATCCAGGAATCCGGGTGAGAATAATAGCTATTTGGCCTGAAGAAATGACAACGTACATAATTCTCCATCCAGGTCCTTAATTGTCCATCTCCAGTATACGCGGAGAGCAGTATCTGAATTGTTAAGCCCCGCCCACCAGGGGAACCAACTTTATCAACTAAGTCTTTATGTGCAGCTGCCTTTGCCTGAATATAGTCTTACAGACTCTATTCATTTCCAGAGTTACTTAGGTCAGCACCTTTCTCCCCATCCCCTCAGTAAAACTGTTTAATACATCTGTAATATAGTTAAATTATCTTGAGATATTCTGCATTTTGTTCTGAGATCTTCCGACTTCCAAAATGACTTCGTAAAATTTGCATACACTAAGGCTCCCCGTCTGTGCTCTTAAGTTCTGAGTTTTGCCAAACACCTAGCGTCCTCTACCCACAATTAAAGCCTCCTACAGAACTGTTACCATTCTAGAAACAAACCAAAACCAAACCCAGGCCTCACCTACCCACCCTCACCCACTTTCCCATGACCCTGTGGCAACCACTGACTTTTTTATCATCTCTATGGTTCTTTGTTTTACAAAACACACACTTAGAATTATACAGTATGTGTAGCCTTTTTGGACTGGCTTTTTCTCCCTGAGCAATATGCGTTTAAGGTTTATTCACGTCACCTTGGTTTAATAACTCATTTTTTTTCATTGCTGAGTAATAGTCATCGCATGGATGCCCCACAGTGTGTTTAGCTGCTCACTTGTTGAGGTATATCCTGGCCTCCAGGTTTTGCCAAGCATCTACAGGAAGATTTTTGTGAGAACTTAGGTTTTCATATCAGTTGGACCAATATTCAGGCGTATGACTGCTGGATCTTACAATACGACTGTTTACTTTTGTATTAAAGTGCCAAACTGTCTTTCTTCCAGGGTGTCAGTACCACTCTGCATTCCTCCCGGCAAGGGATAATCGTCCCGGTTGCCCCACACCGCCTCGGTGACTGTTACAGTCAGCGTTTTGGATCTTAGCCATATTAAAGAAGTGTGTCGTGGCATCTCATTGTTAGGTTCGTTTGTAATTCTCCGATGAAAAATAATTTTTAGCATCTTTTCACATGCCTAATTTTCACTCGTCTATTTTCTTTGGTGAGATGTCTTTTCAGATCGTTTGCTCATTTTTTGATCAGGTTGTTTGTGTTCTTATTGTTCAGTGTTAAGAGTTCTTTGTCTATTTTGGATGCAAGCCCTTTATCAGATGTGTGTTTTCCAAATGTTTTCTCCCGGCCTCTGGCTTGTCTTCTCACTCTCTTAACAGTTTCTCTCACAGAGAAAAAAGTTTTTTGTTTTAATGAAGTCCAACAAACTAATTGTTTTTCTTTCATGGATCAAGCTTTGGGCATTGTATCTGAAAACGATCACAAGATGCAAGGTCATGTACTTTCTCCTATGGTCTTCTTATATAAGCTTTAAAGTCCTGCTTTTTAAATTTAGATCTATGATATATTTTCAGTTAATTTAGGGGAAATGTTGAGGTCTGTGTCTTGGCTTATTTTTTTTATTGGATGTGCAAGTTTTCATTGTAAGTTCTATCCTTCCTCCATTAAACTACCTTCGCCCCTTGGTCAAAGATCACTCGATTGTGTTTCACTGTGTTTTACCATTACTACCCTGTCTTGCTTACTATTGCTATATTGTAAGTCTTGAAATTGGGTATTGTGAGTCCTCTGTCTTTGTTCTGTTTTCTTCAGTACTGGGTAGTCTAGGTCTTTTGACTTTCCACATAGACTTTAGAGTGAGTTTGACAATACCTGCCAAAGAGTTTGCTGGAATTGGGATTGGGATGGCACTGTATCTCTTCATCAATTTCACAAGTACTGACATTTTTAACAATCTGATTCTCCCAATCCATAAACTCTCGATATCTTCGTTTAGATGTTCTTTCATTTCTCTCATCAAAGTTTTGTAGTTTTCCATGTATACATACCGTACATACTTTGCCAGATTTACATCTAAGTATTTCATTTTGGGGGTGATATCGTAAAGTATATTGTTTTAATTTCAAATCCAAAATTGTGTACTGCTGGCATATCGGAAAGCAACTGACTTCTGTATATTATCCTGTATCCTGTGGACTTACTGTACTTATTTCTTAGTTTGAGGAGATTTTTTTAGTCAATTCTTTGGGATTTTCTACATACACAATTGTGCCATCTGCAGATGAAACAGTTTATTTCTTCCTTTCCAGTCTGTGTATATTTTATCTCCTTGTATTATTGCAGGAGCCAGGATTATGAGTATTATGTTGAACAGAAGTACTGAGAAAGGACATAGTTAGTTGCTTTATTCTTAGTATTAGGGGAAAGCATCCAATTTCTCATCATTAAGTAAGTGCAGGGTTTTGTTTTTTTTTATTTGGTAGATGTTCTTTATTAAGTTGGTGAAGTTATTCTCTATTCCTAGTTTGCTGAAAAATTTTATAATGAATGGTGCTGGATTTTTTTCCAAAGCTTTTTCTGCTTCAATTCATATGATTGTATGCTTTTTATTTACCTATTGATATGACAGAGTTCATGATCGATTTGGAATTTTGAACCAGCTTTGCATGCTGGGAATAAATCCTACTTATTTGTGGTATATGCGCTGCTGACTTCCTTTGCTAAATTTTGTTTGTTTTACATCTATGTTCATAAGAAATTACTGTCTTTAGTTTCCCTTTCTTGTAATTCCTTTATCTCATTTTGGTATTTAGGAAATGAGAGCTTCATAGTTGTTGAGGTCAATCACTTTCCGGTATTCCAATTAGACATGCATTATAACTTTTGAAATTGTCCCAGAGTTCTGATCCATTTTTTTCTCCCCATCACCAATATCGCCCCTCCCTCCACCACTTCCCCTCTGGCCACCATCAGTTTTTTCTCTATAGTTAAGAGCCAGTTACTTGCTTTGCTTCTCTCACTCTCTCTCTCTCTTCCACTATCTCTTTTTCCCTGTGATCACTGTTTTGTTTCTTAAATTCCACATATGAGTGAAATCTTATGGCAGTTGTCTTTCTCTGACTTATTTCACTTAGCATAATACTCTCTCACTCCATCCACATTGCAAATGGCAAGATTTCATTCTTTTTTATGGCTGAGTGATGTTCCATTGTAGAAATATACCACTTCTTCTTTATCCATTCATCGGTGAATGGACAATTGGGCTGTTTCCATAATTTGACTATTGTAATCATGCTGCTATGAATATCAGTGTGCATGTACCCCTCTGAATTACTTTTTTGTATTCTTTGGGTAAATACCTACTAGGGCAATTGCTGGATCATAGGGCAGTTCTGTTAATAACTTTTTGAGGAACCTCCATACTGTTTGCCAGTGGGTGCACTAGTTTGTACTCCCACCAAGAGTATCCCTTTCTCCACATCCTCACCAACACCTGGTTTTTGTGTTAATTTTAGCTTTTTGACAGGTGTGAGGTGATATCTCATTTTAGTTTTGTATTGGTATCTCCCTGATGTTAAGCATCTTTTCCTATGTCTGTTGACCATCTATATGTCTTGTTGGGAAAAATGTCCATTCACGTCTTCTGCCCATTTTTAATATTATTAATTTTTTGAGTGTTCAGTTTTATAAGTTCTTTATATGTTTTGGATACTAACCCTTTATCAGATATGTTATTAGCAAATACATTCTCCCATTCCATAGGTTGCCTTTTAGTTTTGTTGAATGTTTCCTTTGCTGTACAGAAGATTTTAGTTTTGATTAACTCTCAGTAGTTTATTTTTGCTTTGTTTTCTTGCTAACAAGACAGGTCTAGTAAGAAGTTGCTGCAGCAATGTCAAAGAGGTTACAGCTTGTGTTCTCTAGATTTTAATGGTTTCAAACCTCACATTCATGTCTTTCATCCATTTTGAGTTTATTTTTATGTATGGTATAAGAAAGTAGTCCAATTTCATTCTTTTGCACGTTGCTGTCCAGTTTTCCCAACGCCATTTGTGGAAGAGATTGTCTTGTTCCCATTGGATAGTCTTTCCTGCTTTATCAAAGATTAATTAGCAATATTGTTGTGGGTTCATTTCTGGGTTTTCCATTCTGTTCCATTAAACTCTTTGTCTCCTTTTGTGCCATTACCATACTGTTTCCATCATTACAGCTTTATAATATAACTTGAAGTCTGGAATTGTGATGCCTCTAGCTTTGCTTTTATTTTTCTGGGTCACTTTGGTTATTCAGGATCTTTGTGGTTCAATACAAATGGAAAGATTTCCATGAAATTTTGTTAAAATATCTATACTACCCCAAGCAATCTACAGATTTAACACAATCCCTATCAAAATATCAATAGCATCTTTTACAGAGCTAGAACAAACAGTCCTAACATTTCTACTGACCTGCCTTCTATCAATCTCACTGATTCTTTCCTCAGCTGTGTCCAGTACACTGATGAACCTTTGAAAGATATTCTTCCACTCAGCGACGGTGTTTTTATTTCTAGCATTTCCTTTTGGTTCCTTTTTAGAGTTTCCATCTCCTCTTACATTACCTAGCTGTTCTTACATGTTGTATATTTTTTCCATTAAATCTTTTAATTTACTGACTGTAGTTATGTAAAAAAATTTAATAATGTCAACACCTGTGTTCTATCTGTATCTGGATCCAATGATTATTTTGTTTCTTCAGACTGTATTTTTTCTCCTGCCTTTTATCATGGCTTATAACTTTTTTTTTAACTTTTTTTTAATGTTTATTTTTGAGACAGAGACAGACAGAGAGACAGATTGTGAGTGGGATAGGGTAGAGAGAGAGGGACACACAGAATCTGAAGCAGGCTCCAGGCTCTGAACTGTCTGCACAGAACCTGAGGCAGGGCTTGAACCCACAAACCACAAGATCATGACCTGAGCTGAAGTACAACACCTAACCAACTGAGCCACCCAGGTACCCCATAACTTTTTAGTGAAACCCAGACTATATAAAGAGCTTATCAAGTCTCAAAGAGTTGTAAGACTTGAACAAGCTGACAACTACATTATAAAAAATAATTCCCTTTCTTTCTCAAAATAAATACACTTTAAAAAATAATAATAATAATAAAGATAAAAAATAGAAATACAACTCAGGTTTCCAAGCTAGGAGTAAAAAGCAAACATAAAGTATTATGTGAATATCCTGAGTAATTAATGTAAATTCTTAATTAAAAGGCATTATCTGTCATATAGGTTCAGTTTGCAAAAAGTTACCTTGCTGTGATAATTCATTAAAAATTTTGAGAATACAGTTTGTAATTTGGCTTTATATTAATTCATCCTAACACCAGGAAAAATATGTTTTTTTAAAGATACAGTAATTGAAGAGCAGACCTGTCTAGAAGCAGGACTAATTAATACAAGCTTCAGACAAGGCAAAGAAGACACACAGTGATTTTTTTTTTTTTTTAGCTTTTCTAATACATAAAGACTTAGCTCTATCTACTTACATAACAGTGGGAGCTAACAATTCCAAATCTGACACTGGAGACGTCTCTCATGCTGTATGTTACAAGAAAGGTATTTGCAATAAAACAGCAACGCAAAAGATGGCTTTTTAATTTTGTACCACTGTGCAAATCCCTGTGCTTCTTCTCAAGGCTGATTAGACGGCATTGGTGAGAGAAGGTGAAAAGGAGCCTACGTGTGAGCGTTCAATTAATGGAACTTTTATTAAAAGAACATTATGGTGGCAGTATCAAATCCCCAACTGTCCTCTGTCCTCTCCGGCAGATAAAAAGGAAAAGCATCCCTACTGTTTAGAGGGAGAAGGTCCTGTGGATAGTCCATCACTAGTTTGCTTTTGCTCAGTGTTTTACATTACCATCCGACTTCCAAACAGTAGTCTCTGAAAGATGAAAGTGGACCCTCGCTGAGAATTCCACACCAATGGATTCATTTGTGTCACCATTTTTGGCATGTCGCCATGGATACGGCCATCTGATGGCCTTGGTGCAGCTGTGAGCTGACTGACGGTCCATTCACAGCGCGAGGCTTTACAAAACCAGCAACGTGAAAGAACACTCATTAGTGGACAAAGACCTTGCTTACACATTCGGATGATGCTTCAAAGACTGAATGTTACCTCTCAGTAAATCTGACCTTCACATCAATATCACCAATGAGAGTTAAAATCACACCATGAAGGAGTATACTCAAAAATGTCAAGTGAATATATTTATTTGATGCCTATTTTATTTTGCTTTGGCTCAAATCTTGCTAAATGACAACGGAATGGAAAATAAACCTAAGAGGGTCTGTGTTGTAAATCCTATACTTTCTAAAAATTAAAAAAAAAAATCAAAGAACAAAAAGCCATCTCTCATTATAAACCTAGGAACTGGTATGTACTTAGAGTGATAAAAGGTAATAATTCCCATCGTTCCCTATGAGGTGGGAAATCGGCCTTCTGCATGTATATAGCACGTTGGGAAATGTCGACATTTCACACTGTCATACACCCAAGTGGACCAAGATGTCGTTTATTTCTCTGTAATTAAACTTACCTCATGAGACTCCAAAGGTGCGTGGAAGTGAAATACCCTACTCTTACATGCTCGAGGTAATTCTGTCAACTCAGGTTGATCGCTCCAGGGTAGGGACTCTGTCGGTTCAGGAAGCTTCCCTCCCACATGACCACTTCTCTCTTCCCAGGGTGTGCTCTGGGTTCCCGAGGTGGCTTACCCATTGCCCCACTGTCAAAGGGAAGGAGACTCTCTTATGCTCGCCGTGCCCTCACTGGCCTTGCAGACCTGTCTCCCCGGCCTTGAGCACTGGCCCTGTCTTGCTGCCTCTTCGGTGACGCTGACGTCCCTACCTGGCCTTCAGTCGTTAGGTCCACATTCCAGCATGCCACTCAGCCTCTATGCCGACCCTCTGTCTGCTCGGCTACTCTATACACTTCTTGGGGTGCACAGAAATGTGTGCCTGCTTTCTGCATGGTACCTGAGGGTGCTCAGGACCGTGAGGCTGCCCTTAGCTCTGCCCACACAGACATCCCAGGACCTGAGCCACAGAGAAAGAAGCCTTTTAGGTAATGGGACACAGAGAGGCTTTGTCAGAGTGCACCGAATCACAGCCGGCTCTAACTCTTCACATCATGCCTCATCAGAAGGGTAAACTATATGTGAAGTTGGTTTTGACACTTTGATGTTCTTTAGCTATGAGTCTCCCTTTATTTCTATCAAAGGGCCAGAAATAACAACTCTTTCAGGATTTTTAGTGCTCAAGATTCCTGCTGTTTTCCTTGGAATCTGAATCAAAAGGCATCATTTGGCATGTAACTCGTGTATAATGTAAGCTAATCCATCAACATGACAGCATACATGAAAACGAGACCCTACTGTCCTCTCCACTGCTGACTGTTTCAACGGGATTTACTATTTATTCTGTCCTTTTTTGTTGGTGTTGGTGTTAAATTGGGTAGAAACCTCAAATCAAAATCAACATTTTGGAACGTCTTCCTTAGAAATCTTTCATGGGAATTAAAATTTTAGTACCTAAATGAGTGAGAACACTGATCAACTAAGAAATGCGGGAATACTTGCCCGCATCTGTGCAGGTGCGTCCTAAATTGAAATATTCTTTGTTAAAACAGTCTGATGAATCTATCCTAAAGTAGCAAAAGGGGGCAAAAATAATGTGAATCACACACGGGGCTGTATCATGGAGGTAGAATGTGGAGCTGGATGGGATATAAAAGATTTACATCTTACGTCGTTTTTTTCTATGTTGCTATTCGTAAATTATCCAAGTTCATTACTCTGGGGTATACAAGGACACCAGCGAGGAAGCGGGAAAGAGCTGGGGAGTGGAATCCAAGTGATAAAAAGGAGGGACAATAAATGGGGGGGGGGAACCCTCCTAGGAGAGAGAAAAACCTCCCAGCAAAACAGAGTAGCAGGTACATTTCCAAAAGTGAGCAACACAGAGGAATGTAGTTTAACTATCTGGTCTGCACCTGTCATAAAAGCTGGTTGCTACTTCCTTTCAGATAATAATGATAATATCAGATCCATTCCTTTTTCCTATATTTGTGTTTGAAATTCAATGGTAGTTAACTGCGAGATGATGCTTTGATCAGGAAAGAAGAGAAGAGGCTTTGTACTCAGTTTCCTGTGAAGCCTCAATCCTACACCTTTGAAAGCGAACAGTGGCCCGAGAGAGGGCAAAAGTCCCGGGCCTTAAAATACTAAATAATGCTGAATAAAGACAAAAATGAACAACAGCACTTGGGAAAGATGATTTCATTTACAAGGATCATTGTTATAGATGGAGAGGTAGTGGACACAGGGTTTTTCTTGGGCCTGATTTTTTAAATACACGCAGTTAGGGAACAGGAGTGAATGGGGAAACTGGTCTTAAAAGAGAATTAAGCGAGTCTTTCATCTTAATAAAGCCAGAGTCTGGAAATCTCTGTATCCTTTGAAAAGTCTTAGTTCACGTTTCTATATATTAAAGCTCTTGGGTGCCAAACAGATCTCAAGTGAAATAAAAATTAAAAAATAAAAATCCCTGGGGAGAAAGTTAGAAATTAAGTATAGAAATATATTGATCCATATTAATTTTACTCCTGGAAATTTCTGATTGCTTTCACCTTCATTAAAGGAGCATTTTAGTTATTTTCAGCTTTTAAATCTATTTGTCCAAATGAACGTTATGAAATTTCTCTTTCCTAAGATCTTCCATGCCATTTATCAAAACAGAACAGATTGGTATCTGGCTGCAATATCGACTCCCTAATGTCATTAATTTATTAACAATGAATATGACCACATTATTGGCTGAGTTTGTAATTTTAAAGATAATTCTAAGAAAAGTTTTAGAATCTGTTGATGGCAACCCCGTCGGCAGTCAAGAGACAATAAAATAGAATGAAATATAAAATATAAATATAAATCAATTACAATTTCATACTGACCTATAGTCATTAACATTTTTAAGGTCGAAAATAGAGATTTTTAAATGCTTTGCCAATATGGAAGGCTTATGGGGAAAGAAGGCCATTTACAACCTCAGAAAGAGCAAAGGAGAAGAAGAGAGATGTCACTCACCGTCGCAGCGGAGGGCAGGGACGGGAACTGGCAATTCCAATGTCGTCGGAGGGCCTCGCCTCCTTTAAAAAATCAGAGCAACACAACTTCTCAGAAATGCCCAGTTTATATTTCAGAGTACAATAATACACATATGCTATGTTCAAGGGGGAAATCTGACATGGAGTTTTTAAACGTAATTATCTGTAAGTAATTTGAATCTCTATCTTACAGTTTATGCTCTCTGTGGAATTCTATCCTCTGCCTACGGTTTTCTCTTAATTGAACACTTGGCTTTATAACTTTGAATTTCACAGTTTGTTATTTTCTCTGCCAGTCCCGTTTTACTTCCTATTGATTTATTTTTAAGCAGTAGCTATGTTTACTCCAGACAGAGTAAAAGACACTAACTTTTCTTGAGTAGTTATCATACTTCCCATACTTGATCTCACTTGAACCTGTACCTGGGGAGAGTTAGTATCACTTTACAAATGAGCAAGCTGAGGCCCAGAGAGTTTAAGCAACGTGCCCAAAATCTCAAAGCTAATAAATGGCTGAGCAAAGACATGAATCCATTTTGGTTGTACTTACCACTTTCAGACAAAACTCGTCGATGTTCTAAGATCCTTGTTGCAGGTTCTATTTTATTAATATGAATCTACAACTTAATATGAGTCTACTGATGAAGAGGTTTGCATAAATTGGATTTAAGCTAAAGTAAATGTGATTGTTTACACTAAAATAAATATGAAAGTTCTTTTTTAATCAACTAAGATCAAAAGGCAGCAAGGAAGAATTTGTTAAAGAGCCTTTCAAGTATGTGGGAGCTAAAACGTGAAGGCATGTGAGCGTGCAACACTCGGGCTCAGAGTGAACTGAGCAGGAACAAGGAGAACATCTGTGTTGAGAGCCGCCCTTCTCGGGGGAGCGGGGTCGGGGGGAAGAGGGTGTCATGATCCTGCCCTGGCGTTTTTTCAGCGCTCTATTCCTGGTGAAGTCTGGACCACACTCACATCTTGCCTTCTCTCTTATCTTCCACTACACTGACCCAAAGCAGGAACACAACTTTTTCTCTCTACGTCTCCAAGCATTACCTGAGCCCACTACGTGTGACGGCATTTAACATACAAGATGATCATACAGTTGATGATGATACAGTTGATGTGCTAAGCATGAGAATTATGGCCTCCTCTGATTCAGAACAGCTGCATTTCCAAGTTCTTTTTGACTGCTTACTACCCAGCAGAACTACGAGTGCCCCGATGAGTCTTCCATGCTGAAACCAGCCAATGAGGTTCCTTCCGGCCACCAACCTTCTCAGAGCACACTTACCTCCCTCTTCAAGCTGCTCCAGGGCGTTGTGTTCAGGGCAACCCGCAGAGGGACTTCCAGAACACTGTGCCTGAAGAAAACAGATACAAGGAGCATAATTCAAATGTCAGTCACATATTACCAGAATGTGGTCAAATATGATTTGGTCATAATAACAAGAGAGGACAATGCACGCCAGGAATGGAAAGATAATTCAATATAATAATCACATTTTCTTTTTAAAAAAAATCAATAGAGTTAAAAACTTTCAGAATAGACTGGAGATTAACGGTCAACAACAACATTATATAGAAATAAGTAATTTAATGCTGCTTTCTGGAAAAATTGTTTAAAAAAATAATAGGAAATAATCCCCATAAAAGTAGCAACAAGAGACATGAAACACTGTGGTAGCAGTGTGTGCAACTTAAGTAAAGAAAATTAACTTTATAGAGGGACTTAAAAAATGCACCGAGTGAATCAAAAGATCATGTTTATGTACGGAAAGATTCAGCAGTATGAAGATGCCCATTTGCTCACCATGACTCTAGAATTGGAATGCCCTAGCAATCAAATATCAAACAAAGAGTGTTTCATTTTTTCTGGTGGTTTTTCTTTTTTATTTACAATGAACATAATGTGATAATTCATATGGAAGACATAATTGAGCATATATTTATGTGAACTCCTATGCAAGATATTAGAAATAAACTAATGAACAAAAAAGACATAGTCCCAGCTCTTATGGAGTTTTTATTTATAGTGTGATAAACAGAAAGTTAAAAAATACACAGATAAGGGCACCTGGGTGGCTCAGTCGGTTAAGCATCTGACTTCAGCTCAGGTCATGATTTCATGGCTCATGGATTCAAGCCCTGTTACATACTCTGTGCTGACAGCTCAGAACCTGGAGACTGCTTCAGATTCTATGTCTCTGCCTCTCTCTGCCCCTCCCCCTTCTCAAAAATAAATAAACATTAAAAAATTGTTTAAATATACAGATTAAAAAAATTACAGAATATGATGTATAATCACGGCACTATAATAATGTATCAGACCAAACTGGACAATAAAGAGCTCTCTGAGAAGTAAACTTTAAGCTATAACAAAGAACATCTAAACACAGATATATACATCTAGAAAGACTGAAAATATAGACCATAATGTTAAGAGTGGTGAAAGATATCAGTCATGTTTTCTTCTTTACATATATCATTTAAAATTTTTGTGAAAAACTTAAAAATTTCAAAGAAAAATGGATTCATTTTCAAAATAACTTGCAACCAAAGACCGTAGCAATTGTTGTGAGTTTTTCTAGAAAGACCTTTATAGAAGCCATTGGCTGAACATCTATATATTACTCCAATTTCTTTTATATTAAAAAATGTATTTAACCACTGAATGGATATAGATACAGATGAATGGAAGCCATTTTCTTGGAGTCAGTGTTTCCAAGTACTCTGAGTACTGAAATACCCATGGTATTCATTTCAGCAACTTATATAATGTTTTATTTACGTATAAAATTGATGTAAAAATATAGAACATTAATACTTATCTGATTTTTTTAATATACGAAATTTCATGATGTTATATATTTTTTTAAGTTTATTTATTTACTTTGAGAGACACAGTAAGCGCAAGCAGGGTGGAGACACAAAGGGAGTTAAAAGAGAATCCCAAAGAGGCTTGCACTGTCAGCACAGAGCCTGATGCAAGGGCTTATGCCACAGATCATAACCTGAGCCAAAACCAAGAGTCAGATGCGTGACCAGCTGAGCCACCCAGGAGCCCCTCATGATATTATTTTTTATTTTAAACTTCCTGGGTCAATGAGACACTAGAAGTTATATTAATCTCTTACAATTTATTACTTAATTTTATTGCTACTGATGTGTTTAATCTTTTTATTGTTTATTTTAGAGAGAAAGAGAGAGCGTGAGTGTGCACACGTGGAGGAGGAGAAGGAGAAAGAGAGGGAGAGAGAATAGAATTGCACTATCAGCACAGAGTCTGACGTGGGGCTCAATCTCACAAACCATGAGGTCATGATGAGTTGAAATCAAGAGTCAGATGCTTAACCAACTGAACCACCAAGGAGCCCCAATGTTTTTAATTTTTATAGATGTTCCGAATTCATTTCTTTCAAATTTAAGAAAGTATGGCAAGTAGAACACACCTTTCGCAAGTTAGAATAGACTGAAATTATCTAGTATCTTCTATATCTAATATTCAGTCAATGTGAACCCATTTATCTATTATTTCCTTCAAAATATGGAAAGTTGAAAAAACTACAATGTAAGATATAAAGATAATTTTGATAAGCATTTTGATACCTACATAAACTGCTCTAGTTTAAAGCTTTTCATTGGGTAATACTGAAATCAGTATAACTGTCAACAGATTTTTTTTTTATAATTTACTTATTCTCAATCTGAAATATATAACTTTTTACCTTCCAAATGGTGTAGTTTAATGATTATTTTTAAAGACAGTGAGTTATTTAGATTTCTACATGTTATACTAATATCTCTTCAAACAGAATCTCCCATTAAATAACTGGTGAGTCTTCTAAATAAATTCAAGGAGTAAGTAACATCTTAGACATGATAAATAAATTTCAGCCTTACAAATGCATAGACCCATCTAAGGTCTGCTTCTGGGGACTGTTCTAGAGCGGTAATTGGCAAGTGATATGAAGCACTCAGTTACATGGGCCCAAGAGCAAGTAGGAGCCAAAGCATTGTGGTCCTGGCTCAAGGGCACCCCAGATGCTCAATCCATCATGAGCAGAGTCCACTTTGTTTTACATGACACTTGTATACTTCATCGGGGGACTGCTAATAAACAAGCAATTCCTTTTATTTCGACATTTAATGCTTACACAGGAGAAGTCCTGGTAGCTCTTCCAAATAGTTTCTAGGACAGGCAAGAGAAGCCAGAATAAGCAATGCAAGCCTGCTGCCCAACCAGTGACCTTTATCTTGAGCTAGAGTTACTTTCTGATGTAGATGTTGGAGACGGTTCATTTCGTTTGTGACTTCGATCCAAACCAGCTCCCTACAACGAGGTGAAAATGAAACATGAGATCCCAAAGAACCAACGGAGGGGTAAGATATACTATGTGCTACTCTAAATACTGTTTGCTAGTGCCACTGGCAGGATTTTAGTTTTCTCCTCTTGTATATGTACGGGTTCACGTTCTAAGAGTAAAGTCGGGGGGAAAAAGGCCATGTGGCATTTATATCCAAATTCGAATATCTTCCATTCACATTTGCAGTTAAAAATCTCAACAAGGATCATCGATTGCAAGAGACAAGAGAGTTCCATCATGAGAGACTTAACTGCCAGCCATTTTCCTTTAAGATCTGGAACAGAATGTGTCTTTCAAAATCCTTGTGCCAAACGGGAGAGGAAACAGCTGGCAAAATGAGGTAAAGAGCAGAGAAGAGCTTGCGGGAGATGTTGTTAAATTTATTGATACTTTAGTCCGAATCTATGATCTACGAACCTGCCCGGTTATCTTAGCGGTTTTCCAAGTCAACAGAACCTCAAATGCGCTTAAGAGCTTGTATCTCATCTGAGTGGTGTTTTTTTTTTCTGGAAAACCAGGAAATTCAACATCAAGCCCTCAACCACAAAGCTTCACACATAGTGTGAACATGACAATCACTCCATAGATATGTGTTCTCTAAATCTGGGTCCCCTGTGACCTCATTTGTTTGTTTCCTTAAAGTTTGATGGGAAAAAATGAATGGAAACAGGAAAAAATATCTCTAGGGTAGTATTTATTTTATTCACCAAAATAGATAATGGAGAAAAGAAGAAAAACTATAAATCTATCTCAATCTCATTTTTTAGGAAAGGAAAGTTCTGTCACAGTTGATCTATGAAGCATCAGATTTAAAGCTATATTTTGGGAGAATTCACAATTCTTCCCATCACGGATCATAGCAAACTGCCTATAAAGGACAGCGGAGGAAGAGAAAGGCTTTACGTACAGGAGGCAGAGGCTTTCAAAAAGGAGTCAATGTACAGATTTTGGCTGGGAGGACAGACAAGACATGGACAAGAGGGGTAACCTGGAACTGAAAACGTAAGGAAAACATACAAAGGAGGAGAAGCTCCTTAGTAATACAGAAGGAAGCAATATCAGTGTTTTGAAGCATTTGAGGAACCAATACATTCTCTTAAAAACAACTGAGAAATGAAAACAGACTAAATGTCCGTCTAAACTGGAACTTTCTACATGCTAGTTGCTCTCATATCCACCTCTGTCTCCAAGAAATATATTAATTATAAATACACCTCTGGATTTATAGGGGTGTAGATTTAATTCTCAGAATGTTACCATGACGTATGAATTTGTATCCTTGCTTTTATTTTATTTTGTTTTAAAGTTTATTCATTAACACAGAGAGAGAGAAAGAGAGAGAATCCCAAGCAGGCTCTACACCCTCAGTACAGAGCCCAAAGCAGGGCAAGATCCCACAAGAGCCACGAGATCATGACCTGAGCCAAAATCAAGAGCTGGTTGCTTCACCAACAGAGCCACCCAGGCAGCCTTCCCCATTTTAAATGTGGGGAGACCAATATTCAGTGTCAATACCCTGCCAAAAGTCACACAGCTACTGAATTCCAGGCTGACAACAATGGCAGTCACGGCCAATTATCAAAGTGTGGATCCTGAGGAAGGGAAGAACAAGAGGAGGTTGAAGTCGGAGAAGCAACAGAAGAATGTGGATTACGTTACTGATCTTGGCTCCATCTCAAGTTACAATGAACTACTTTCCTTCTTGGGAAAACAGTGTGCTCGCTGGCTTCTGCGTTCTTTCTCAGGATTGCTGGCCCTGCTTGGAAAGTACCCCCTCTATCTTTCCACTTTCTCTCTTTACCTGCTAACTCGCACTCAGCCCTTCCTTTATTTTTTCCATCCCTTCCTTTAGAAGGCCTGGACTGGTGCCCTATCCCTATGCTTGTCCCGGTCACACACTCACCAACAATGACTTGGTGTCTGTTCATATGTTTATGTGCCTCTCCTGGCCGTGAGCTTCTTAAGAGCAAGAAATGTCTTTTTCACCCCTTTAGCCAATAGAGCCTCATTCAGTGCCTGGGACATAGGATGAGTTTTTACACATACTGTTGTGGGAAAAGGCTGTGATAAGATAAATAGGATAAAGATAAATGGGAAGAAATAGACTCAAATGATAGGATGTTGTCAAGTGACAGGAAAGGGTACAATGATACTATCGAAGGCAGGATGCTTTCTTCCATGGTTCCTAGATTACGGGATTGGCTTTGCCCTTTGAGGGGGAAGGGAAGAGCCTGAACGACCCATCAGCAGCTCAGGAGAGCCTGGCCTAGCAGAGTCTTTGGTGATGGAGGTGAAGCAGGAGTTCTGAAAGACTGATGGTACCTTACTCTGAAGAGACTTCCCACTACACTCGTTGTGAAATTGGAGTTTCTTCCCATCCTCCGCTGGCCCCACATGATCTGCCCCTGCCTGTTTCTCCAGCCTCATCACCTGTTTTTCTTCCTCTTGTTCCCTTTGTTCCAAATCCAGAGCTCTTCTGGCTTGTTCTGGAACACGTCGTGCATATTCCCGCCTCAGGTCCTACAGGGTTGGCTGGCTCCATTTTTACACTTGAGTCATCGCCTCTGACAGGAGGGCATCTACGATGATGATGCGAAACGCCTCCCCCACCCCCGAGTGCTGGCATGCTCTTTCAGTGCAGACTCACCTCTAAATTTCTATTACTAGTTTGCTTGTTTGCTGATTTACCTGAATGTCACGCTCCATGAGAGCAAGTACTTAGTTTTTCACCTTTGGGGCCCCAATGCCTGGTGCACAGCTCATGATTAAATATTTGTGAAGAAGTGAATCATCACCCAGTCTGCACTTTGGTATAATAGGATTATCAGTAAGAACGAATAAATATGAAAATAATCGGGTGCCTGGGTGGCTCAGTTGGTTAAGTGGCCGACTTCAACTCAGGTCACCATCTCCTGGTCTATGAGTTCGAGCCCTGCGTCGGCCTCTGTGCTGACAGCTCAGAGCCTGGAGCCAGCTTCAGATTCTGTGTCTCCCCCTCTCTCTGCCCTTCCCCTCTTCAGGCTCTGTCTCTATGTCTCTCAAAAAGAAATAAACATTTTAAAAAAATTAAAAAAAATAATCACCAATAATAGTTACCACGTTAGGTTACTATATCCTGGTAGCTGTTTTAAGTATCCTACGTGTATTAATACATTTAATCTCTAGAAAAACCTACCGTTGTCCCAATTTGCATACGGAAACCTAAGGCCCTGAGGGTTCACAGCGTTGAGGATAGCATCCAGTATAATGTAGATGCCAGGTAATGTTAAGATACATAAAATGATAGCATCTGCTTTTCTAACTTATCACGTGGCATTTGATGCGGTTCCTAAAATTCATTGTTTCCACATCTTTGACGCTACCACCCTGGAGGAAATTCGTACTTCACCTTCAGGATTTGGTGCCCATCTTGCCACTGCTGTAAAGGTGTCCCCTGTGGGACTGGATGGACCAACGTGTCTGCTCCCACAGAGGCCTCCGCATAACTGTGTCGGAGCTCAAGAACATTTACAATGACCCTGTGTGTTTACCTGACTGTCTCCCTTCTTCGGCAGAATTCTCTGAGTGCAGGGATACTGTTTTTTTGCCTTGCTATCGCCCACGTCTGTGACAGCACCCAACACAGAGCAGATTCTCCGAGAGTTAATGAATTAACTGTGGTGAATTAATGCCACCACTGTTCATCAACTGAAAAAAAATTTTAAAAGTGCTTGTTCCTTCAAACTGACTATCCAAGTTTTCACTAAATATATTTTCTAAACAATCTCCAAATGACTGGATTTTGATAAGGGGGTGATTTTTTGGCTTTTTGTTATGGATGAATCAGGTTAATTCAGTCACATACTTCATACCTTAGTCATGTCAGAGACAGGCATCTTGCAAAATAGATATGGACATCAGGGATGTATACGAAATTGACTTTTCCTTAGCCGTGCTATTCAAATCATAACCATGGGGTTGACGGTCCCTTTATACATAAGTAGTAGCTCATTTGGGTACTTTTCCAGCTCCCTCCCGTAATACACAGTTAGCTCAGTCTAGATCAGAAACCCTCTAGCAGTTCCACCTTGGGATTTGGTTAATCAGATAATATAAAACAGTGGGTGTTTTCCTAAGGCTTATCTGAACCATCCAAAGCTCTGGAGTTGACTACGCTGGGCTAGAAATCTTAGAAGGAGAGGTGTTCTCACAATATTTTTCAACACAATTTGTTTCTGGCTTTAGCCAAAAACAATGTAAAAGAGATCTGTCGACATATTAAGGTCCAAAGTTAGATTTAAAAAGAGAGAGAGAGAGAGAGAGAGACTTGGAGGGGAGGGAAAAAAAAGCCTTTGAAATTAAAAAGAAAAAATTAAAATTCCATTCTGGCTTGCAGTTCAAACAGCAACAACAATAAAACCACAACACGAGTGGTGAGCGCGCTGGGTGTTCATTCTTTATTTTAATAGATTATGGTGTGGCTCCCTTTCAGCTAGGAACAGAGTCCATTCGGTCTTCCCCTGCCTCTGGCAAAGTCATCTCAACTAAAAGGACTGGGAGACGATGAAAGAGTACCAAGGTGCAAGGAGGGCAGCCTATAATAAGAAACACAATAACAGGAAATAGGTGGTGCTCACACAAGCATTAAAATGTGCCTTGAGTGTGAACCTGGAAGGGGGTGGGAATGAAAACAAAGCAGTGGCTGAAGCCAAAAAGCAGATTCTTTGGCCCTATGGAGGAAACCTCTGCCTGCACGTTGGGAAGAGGCTCATTTTTCAATGTCAGGCCCCTCTAATGGAACCCATGTTCTAGGGGCAACCGAGGAAACGTGAGGTACCAGCTGGGCTTGAACGTAGACTCCAGTGTGCACACCTACAGATAATTTAACACTTCCCAAAGCACTGCCAGTTCTTTTATTAATATAGGAGCTATTTTGCTCTCAGTATTCTGCACAGCAAAACACAATTTAATTATCTTAACTTCATATATTTGATACTTGTTTGGAGTGAACTAGATTTCCAGAAAGCTCGTGAGACCCAGCTCCGGCTGCGTCATTTAGGTACGTGGTTCCATGCAAACTGGAGCATAAATAAAACCGGAGTAGAGACTCGGCAACATGGCGGAGGAGTAGGGGGCTCCAGTATTTCGCTTGCCCTTTAAACGGGGACGACTGAAACCATAGTCTCTCTCAACTCCAAGAATCAGGGGAAAAAGGTGCTACAGCTAACAAGGAAGGAAGGCGAAAACAGACGTGGCCCACCCAAAACGTAAGTTTAATCTGGGTCAGATAAAACGAACTCGGGAAGCTGAGCTGACGGGAGGGTGAGCGTCTTCGGAGATAGCTGGGAAAGTGCCCATCGAACAACATCTGAACAAGAGGGCCAGAGCGGGCGAGACCGCTACCATCCAGCCCCTAAATGCAGGGCTTTTGAAGAGAAGTTCAGTGGCAAACAGCAGCACTACCCGCGCGCTGCTGGGACTGCGCCAACCCCGTCCTAAGCCACTGGGACGCGCACACCGGGGGGGCTGGCAGCGGGGACCCAGACACCCCCAGGCAGTACCGCCTGTGGAGCACCTCTAACCCCGGCGCAATTGCAGCCAAATCGGGGGTAGCAGACGGCCCCGTCACGTCCAGTGAACCATACTAGGCCAGCGCCGGCAGTGAAGAGAGAACAGAAATAAAAGGGTGAATAAAGCCTCCAAGACTGGTGGCGAGGGTCTGGAGAGACGCCATTGTTGTCTCATAAGCCAGGAAGTCACCCCAAAAGCCATCCCTGCAGCAGTGGAGGCGGGACCCACCTACACCAAACCACGCCCCTCCCAACCTATCAGCAGGAGCGACAGATGCCAAGTGGAGATTGCTGCCTGGAGCAGCTCTAGTCATTTTTTTGTTTTTAAATTTATCCCTCCCATTCTCATTCCTACCGATCCCCATCCCTGAGCTGGTCATCCAGGGTACTGACTGGCTTAAACATTTTTTTTTTAACCCACTCTTTCAAGACATATTCTACACCTTCCCCTGTACTTCCCTTTCCCTCTTTCTGGAATAACCAGGCCGTATAAGTTCATCCAGACATCGATCTTTATTCCTTTTCCCTTGCACCTGTCCTTATTCTGATTTCTCTCAGTCTGGATTAAAACCTTTAGTCACTCTACCTGGGCAAAGTCCATTTCCTTCTTCTCCCTGCATCTGTCATTATTCTGTCTATATATGCTCTGCCACCAGCACACTACATACCCTGTCCTTAACGTGTAGCTGTTACTTCAGGACATTGCCCTCAGAGAGTCATTTGTTATTCTTTTTTCTGTTGTGAACTGCTTGTCTGGAACATTTGTCGGTTCGTTTGAGTATTTCTGTGTTCTGTGTGTCTGTCAGTCTGCATTCCTTTCCAGGGCAACTTCAAGAAACAATCCAAAACACATCTAGCCAAAATGACAAAACGGAAGAATTCTCCTCAAAAGAATCTACAAGAAGCAGTGACAGCTCAAGAATTAATGAAAACAGATATAAGCAACATAACAGAACATGAATATAGAATGATAATCATAAAACTAATCGCTGGGCTTGAAAAAAGCTTAGATGAATGCAAGGGGTCCCGTGTGGGAGAGTTCAAGGGCCTTAAAAACAGTGAGGAAGAATTAAAAAAGACCTTGGAAGAAATACAAGGGAAATTGGAAGCAGCCACAGCACAGACTGAAGAGGTAGAGGAAAGAGTTAGTGCATTAGAAGATAAAATCACCGAAAAAGAGGAAGCAGATAAAAAGAGAGAGAAACTGATCCAGGAACAGGAAAGGAGAATTCGAGAGCTGAGCGATGCACTCAAAAGAAACAATATCCGTATCATAGGAGTTCCAGAGGAAGAAGAGAGAGAGAAAGGAGTCGAAGGGGTTCTTGAACAAATCATTGCTGAGAACTTCCCCAACATGAGGAAGGAAACGGGCATGGAAATACAAGAGGCACAGAGAACTCCCCTCAGACGTAACTTGAATAGACCTTCTGCACGGCATATCATAGTGAAGCTGGCAAAATACAAAGATAGGGAGAGAATCCTGAAAGCAGCTAGGGACAAAAGAACCCTAACATACAAAGGGAGACCTATAAGGGTAGTAGCAGACTTATCTACAGAAACTTGGCAAGCCAGAAAGGAATGGCAGGATATCTCCAATGTGATGAGCAAGAAGGACCTGCAACCAAGAATTCTGTATCCGGCTAGCCTGTCATTCAGAATAGAAGGAGAGATCAAGGTTTTTCCCAACAAACAAAAACTGAAAGAATTTATCACAAATAAGCCAGCACTACAAGAGATCCTGAGGGGCATTCTATGAAGACAAGGTGGCAAAGAACACAAACTACCAGAGACAGCCTTATAAACATGAAACTTACAGATAATACAGTGACTGTAAGCCCATATTTTTCAATATTAACACTGAATGTAAATGGACTAAATGCGCCAATCAAAAGACACAGGATAACAGAATGGATTAAAAAACAAGACCCATCTATTTGCTGTCTTCAAGAAACTCATCTTAAACCTGAAGACACCTTCAGATTGAAAGTGAGGGGATGGAGAACTATCTACCATGCTACTGGAAGTCAGAAGAAAGCCGGAGTAGCCACACTTATATCAGACGAATTAGACTTTAAAATGAACGATGTAATAAGAGATGAAGAAGGACATTATATAATAGTCTCAGGGACCATCCAGCAGGAAGAGCTAACAATTATAAATATCTATGCACTGAATTCGGGGGCACCCAAATTTGTAAAACAACTAATTACAAACATTAGCAACCCCATTGATAAAAATGTCCTAATAGTAGGGAACCTTAACACTCCAGTCTCAGCATTGGATAGATCCACAAAACAGAAAATCACCACAGAAACAATGGCCCTGAATGACACATTAGAACAGATGGGCCTCACAGACATATTCAGGGTCCTTCACCCAGAAGCAAAGGAATTTATATTCTTCTCAACTGCACACGGTACATTTTCTAAGACAGACCACATTCTGGGGCACAGGGAAGCTCTGAATAAATATAAAAGAATTGAGATCATACCGTGTACACTGTCAGACCACAATGCTTTGAAACTTGAAATCAACCATAGGAGAAAGCCTGGAAAATATCCAAAAATATGGAGGCTAAGAAATAACCTACTAAAAGATGAGTGGGTCAACCAAGCCATCAGAGAAGAAATTAAAAAATACATGGAAACAAATGAAAATGAAAATACAACAATCCAAACACTCTGGGATGCAGCAAAGGCAGTCCTGAGAGGGAAATATAATGCAATCCAGGCCCATTTCAAGAAACAAGAAAAATCAATAACACAAATTCTAACAGCACGCCTAAAGGAACTAGAAGCAGAACAACTAAAACAACCCAAGCCCAGCAGAAAGAGAGAAATAACAAAGATCAGGGCACAAATTAATCATATGGAAACGGAAAAGGTAGTGGAACAGATCAATGAAACCAAAAGCTGGTTCTTTGAAAAAATAAACAAAATAGACAAACCTCTAGCCAGGCTTCTCAAAAAGAAAAGAGAGAGAACTCAAATAGATAAAATCGTGAATGAAAAGGGAGAAATTACAACCAATCCCTCAGAAATACAAGCAATCATCAGAGAATACTATAAAAATTATATGCCACCAAACTTGGCAATCTGGAAGAAATGGACAGCTTCCTAAATAGCCACACGCTACCAAAACTCAAACGGGAAGAAATAGAAAAATTGAACAGACCCATAACTAGTGAAGAAATAGAATCAGTTATCAAAAATCTCCCAGCAAATAAAAGCCCTGGACCAGATGGCTTTCCTGCGGAATTTTACCAGACATTTAAAACAGAGTTAATTCCTATCCTCCTCAAGCTGTTCCAAAAAATTGAAACAGAAGGAAAACTCCCGGACTCATTCTATGAAGCCAGCATCACTTTGATTCCCAAACCAGGTAGAGACCCAGCAAAGAAAGAGAATTACAGGCCAATATCCCTGATGAATATGGATGCAAAAATTTTCAACAAGATACTAGCAAATCGAATCCAACAGCATATAAAGAGAATTATCCACCATGATCAAGTAGGATTCATCCCTGGGTTGCAGGGCTGGTTCAATATTCGCAAATCAATCAACGTGATACATCACATTAACAAAAGAAAAGAACCATATGATCCTGTCAATAGATGCAGAAAAAGCATTTGACAAAATACAGCACCCTTTCTTAATAAAAACTCTCGAGAAAGTCGGGATAGAAGGAACATACTTAAACATCATAAAAGCCATATATGAAAAGCCCACAGCTAATATCATCCTCAATGGGGAAAAATTGAAAGCCTTCCCCCTGAGATCAAGAACACGACAGGGGTGTCCACTCTCGCCACTGCTATTTAACATAGTGTTGGAAGTCTTAGCATCGGCAATCAGACAACAAAACAAAATAAAAGGCATCAAGATTGGCAAGGAGGAAGTCAATCTTTCATTTTTTGCAGATGACATGATACTTTACATGGAAAACCCGATGGAATCCACCAAAAGCCTACTAGAACTGATCCATGATTTCAGCAAAGTTGCAGGGTACAATATCAATGTACAGAAATCGGTGGCATTTCTATACACCAACAATGAAGCAGCAGAAAGAGAAATAAAGAAGCTAATCCCTTTCACAATTGCACCAAAAACCATAAAATACTTAGGAATAAACCTAACCAAAGATGTGAAAGACCTCTACACTGAAAACTATAAACAACTTATGAAGGAAATTGAGGAAGACACAAGGAAATGGAAAAACATCCCATGCTCATGGATTGGAAGAATAAATATCGTTAAAATGGCAATACTACCCAAAGCAATCTACACATTCAATGCAATCCCAATCAAAATTGCACCAGCATTCTTCTCAAAGCTAGAGCAAACAATCCTAAAATCCACAAAAGACCTCGAATAGCCAAAATAATACTGAAGAATAAAACCAAGGCGGGAGGCATCACAATCCCAGACTTTAACCTCTACTACAAAGCGGTAGTCATCAATACTGTATGGTATTGGCACAAAAACAGACACATAGACCAATGGAATAGAATAGAAAACTCAGAAATGGACCCACAAGTATATGGCCAAGTAATCTTCGACAAAGCAGGAAAGAGTATCCAATGGAAAAAAGACAGCCATTTTAACAAACGGTGCTGGGAGAACTGGACAGCAACATGCAAAAGAATGAAACTAGACCACTTTCTTACACCACTCACAAAAATAAATTCTAAATGGATAAAAGATCTGAATGTGAGACAGGAAACCGTCAAAATCCTAGAGGAGAAAGCAGGAAAAAGCCTCTTTGACCTAAGACGCACCAATTTCTTACTCGACACATCTCCAAAGGCAAGAGAATTAAAAGCAAAGATGAACTCCTGGGACCTCATCGAGATAAAAAGCTTCTGCACAGCAAAAGAAACAACCAACAAAACGAACAGGCAACCAACGGAATGGGAAAAGATCATTGCAAATGACATATCGGATAAAGGACTAATATCTAAAATCTGTAAAGAACTTACCAAACTCCACACCTGAAAAACAAATAACCCAGTGAAGAAATGGGCAGAAGATATGAATAGACACTTCTCC
Organism: Paguma larvata; assembly: GCA_030068075.1. NCBI lineage: Eukaryota > Metazoa > Chordata > Mammalia > Carnivora > Viverridae > Paguma > Paguma larvata. Next base: position 32,294,304 of record CM057823.1, read on the forward strand.
AAAGAGGACACTCAGATGGCCAACAGACACGTGAAACGATGCTCAATGTCACTCATCATCAGGGAAATGCAAATCAAAACCACACTGAGATACCACCTCACACCAGTCACAGTGGCTAAAATGAACAAATCAGGAACCTCTAGATGCTGGTGAGGATGTGGAGAAGCAGGCACCCTCCTACACTATTGGTGGGAATGCAAACTGGTGCAGCCACTCTGGAAAACGGTGTGGAGGTTCCTCAAAAAAATGAAAATAGAGCTACCCTATGATCCAGCAATAGCCCTGCTAGGAATCCACCCAAGAGACACAAGAATGCTGATGCATAGGAGCACGTGTACCCCAATGTTCATAGCAGCACTTTCGACAATAGCCAAATCATGGAAAGAGACCAAATGCCCATCAACTGAAGAGTGGATAAAGAAGATGTGGCACATATATACAATGGACTACTACGTGGCAATGAGAAAAAATGAAATCTGGCCATGTGTAGCAACATGGATGGAACTGGAGGGTATTATGTTAAGTGAAATAAGTCAGTCAGAAAAAGACAGATACCAAAATGTTTCCATGAATAGGTGGACTTTGTGAGACTAAGAAAAAAACCAGGGGGAGGGGAAGAGGGGAAAGTAAAAAAAGACACAGAGAGGGAGGGAGATAAAACAGACTCTCAAAGACTAAGAACAAACTGTGGGTGAGGGGGTTGAGGGAGGGGGGAGAGGGGGTGACGGGCATTAAAGAGGGCACATGTTGGGATGAACACTGGATGTTATATGTAAACCAATTTGAAAATAAACTATTATTAAAAAAAAAAAAACGGAGTACACAGAACCTGTAGGAGAAAGAAAAACATATCCATCCAAAGTCAGCCTCTTAGAAGAGGCTTAACCTTAATGAGGTTACAGTATTAGTCCACAGATGCTATAGTGTAACAAAAAAAAAAAAAAAAAAAAAAAAACCACATGGAGCAAATCTTTCGCATTTCCCTTTATTTTTTGAACTAAATCAGTATCGCCTGCCCCAATGATCCACCTCATTCGTTGGGCTAGATCTGTGTTTTGGGCAGTTCCCAACATTAAAGTCTGTCTTCAAAGAATAAATTTCTGTCACCCCAGAAGACATTCGAAAGCCTCTAAGAATGATTTTTTAAGTGGAGCTAAAGTCACCTGACTGGAGCAAGTGCAGAGGAACGCACGGCAGAGAGGGAGGGAGGGTGAAATCACCGCAGAATGTTCCCAGTGGTGGCACTTGTACTTTAATTTTTCGTAATCCCCCGTATGCACATCACAGTCATAAGGCTGCTTCCCTCTGATTTCTAAATAAACTGTTCCTTTTCCAGAGTTTCTAAAAATATTTCGAAAGAAACCAAACACAGTGACAAAAGGTGCATCTGGACAACCAAGTGGCCCCTTTTGTGAGACGCGACGCTCGTGACCAATAGTGGAATTGGTGGGGAATTTGAAACCCATTTAGAAATGTTAGGAATTATCTTAGGAGGAGTGAGAACCTTATTTGGACTGAAGCTGTCTGAAACAAACAGGAGAAGAAAGGCTCAAAGGCGAGGCTATTTGTGCATCTTAATGCACTCCAGTCCCGGCCCGGTCAGGTGGAGATGGCTCGTTCTGTCCTCACTGAGGGGATCCAGGGGAGTTAATGGAAAACAGAGCAGTAATGTTCTACCTGCCTCTCTTCACCAGGAGCAGCAGAGAAGGTTAAAAAACCTGTTTATGATTGAAAGATTTCTTTCTAGTCTCACCACACCGCACACCACGCTATGATGCCCATACAAAGCTTGTTGCCGTCTTCTCCCCATGTTCTTTTGAACCCTAAGAGAGTTGGCAACAAGGGTGAAGGACAGAGAACGATTACATCGAAGACAGCACGGAGTTTCAGGGGGCCGGTGCTGCATGAACTCCTTTCAGAATGTGAACAATAATAACCGGGGCCTGGGGTTGCCTGAGAGCCTAGGCTGCGGCCCGTCACGCCAAAGCCATGGAAACTGACATGTTTCTGGAGTGAATTTCATCTGGGCCACACATAGGATCAGGTCAAGCCAGATTGTGTTGGCAGTCTGTCCAAAGCCACAGCGGATGTGAGGCAGCCACTGCTTCCTCATTCTAAGGGCACTTTGGGGATTCCCAGAGTAAAGAAATATGTCATTACAATCCTGTGGTGTAGACAGAGGTTTCGGAGACCATGACTAATCCATAGCAATCTGTGGACTTTCTCTCCTCTGCAACGGAAGAGCCTTTGGGAATCCCGTGTCTGGTGGCCAAAATGGACAGCAACTGTTCCCTTCTCTGACTTTCTGGATCCATGATGCTCCCCTGAGAAACACTGGTAAGCGAAATCAAGTAAGGACCCTGCACCCAGGAGCTGGGAAAGGGAAAGCGAAACAAAATAAGGTGAAGACAAGATGTTAAACAAATAATATCCGGATAACTACCTTCATGACAATTGCAATAAGGGCTCTGAAGAAGTATGTGATCCCGGCCAAAGACAGCTCCCATACTCCCTGTCACTAACTCAGCACCTATCACTCAGCATAGAATTGCTTTCGAGAGGGCATGTGTTTCTGTGCCTCTGATAGCCCTCCCTAATCTTCCTGGTAGACTGTAAGCTCATGATAGGCAGGGACTTGACCCAAGACAATAGTTACCTAGCAGACAGCCTTGTCGTGGCCATCAAAAACACATGATGGTTTACTTTGGATGAACTGAATCGTGTTCAGGAACACACTCATGCAACGAAGAAGAGGGGGAGCTCGTTTACGGCCGAGGTCGCTGCGGTTGCTGTGTGCCCTGGGTGAGGCTGCTGAGGCAGTGCAAGCGCTCTGGAGGCATAAATCTCTAGACCCCTGTAGGCTACTGTCTGAAAAGTGTGGCAAAGGAAAATCGAAAGAATTAACTTCCAAATTCTTCACCTGCTATACCTCTCAAGGAGGAGACCTATGGTTGATAGCCCACTGTTCAGCAGAGATCATTCGGGAGACTTCAGGGATGCCAAGGTAGCAGTAGAACCAAGCAGAAGGTGGAAGTGACTCTTTCCATGAAATGAAATGAAATGAAATGAAATGAAATGAAATGAAATGAAATGAAATGAGAAGAATTAGCTTGGGTAAAGGAATGCTGGGGATGCAGACAAAGGAGACACGGCACACCCAACTCTCTGTGCTAAACATCCTATGTAAGTGATGCTTTGAAGGAAAAGCAAGTAAAACAGGATGTCCTGACATCCAGGGAGTTTTCATAAGGCAGCAACACCCAGCTGGCAAGATGATTTCTTACACTCGCCGCTTCAATGGAAGCAGGAACTGAATCAGAGGTGGATTCCTCTTCCACCCTCCATCCACCCATATCGCTGCTTCTGTCTGCAGCCTCAGCCCATCTTGTACTCCCAACCCAACCCAAATTCACTGCCGTGAGGACCATTCCATCATGATCCTACTTCCTGCTGATTGATCTGATGAACCGTTTATGGTCAAGATGGCAGTGACTAATGTGCTCTCATCCTAATAAGAGCAAGGAAGATCCTGCCTCCGGGGATAACCATAATGCGACGGTCCCCAGAAAGGTGGAATCTGACTACGAAAGGTTCTCCACACTTCTCACACCCCATCACACAAGCCAACACCTGCTTCGACTATAACACAGAGTTCTGACAACCTCACTCACCGACAGTCTGCAATGACTTTCCCGGGTTCTTGCCAAGCATGTTGGCGAAGCCCCAAACAGTGCCCTAAATCCCTGAGCCACCTTCCAGCTGCTGGAAATAATGCTTCTCTTCTCCTATAGCATAAAGAGGATTCTCTTCAGGAACCACTGTCGGCGAGTATTCAAACTTCATGCAGATCAGTCACGTTTATTCTGCGCTTTGCTCTCTCATCAAAAAACCTGACAACAACCACAAGAATTTTCCATAATTCTGGCTACAAAGTTCTCCAGAAATAGAGTATCTATTAAGTTGGCTTTCGGAGTGTAATATTAGAAAGAGCAAGTCTTTTTAAAAACCACATAGAGAATAAGGTTGCAGAGTTTGGTATTGTCGGGGCAGAGTTCCAGACTCCCCGCCAGGTTTAGCCCTGTAGTAACATTTGTTCCCCTTTCCAACTTGGCTCATAACTACTAAGACCTTTTCTGCACACAGAATGTTTATAACTTTTCTCCCCCACTGTTATTCATGATTGAAACGGCTCCAGAAGGCAGGTGTGGGAAATGAAATATTATTGAAATAGAAGGTGATGATAACCATTAGATTTCAAGCTAAATTTTCTAGCCAGGACTTAAATCATTTAAACTTCACATAATTTCAGAGACTACCTTTTTTTCTTAAGAGAAAAAGGAAAACACCTGGAGTGTTACTTGCTGGACTCAAACAGAAGGAACCAGAGGAAATTATCTTCGGTGGTTAGGGTAAGTAGTTATATATTTTATCTGTCAAATCTAACTACTCCCTGTAAATCCTGAATGGCCACTGCTTTTTTCTCCCTGTTCTCCTATGGTATCGTCTCTTTTTTGTATGTCCAGATGAGAAATTAGAACGTATTTCAGTGCTAGCCTAACTTGCGCAGATATCAAACAGACTGTGCAGTGTCTCCTTAACATAATACCATTGTTTATTAATTAAAATTGTAAGAAATGTTTAAGAGTTCCCTGATGACCATATTAAATAAAGGTGGATCTTGGGCCATCAGTGCCCTCTCTAGTGAGATAAAAATGAGTCTCAACACCAAGAAGAAAAATTGAGACGAAGAAAGGCAAATATCTCATTAAAGTCAATCTGTGACCTGTTTGCTTATTTCACCTAGAAAGCAAATAAATGCCAGTTATAATAAGATGATTGGTCCTGTACACCAAGAACCTGACCATGACAGTCCTGGTACATTTGTAATGACAGCTATAAGTGCTCATTAATGTATACCCTCTGTTTCTGGAACCACGGATTATTAGAAAGGTAAGGGCAATTCTCTGTGATTTGCAAACTGTGCTCTAGCAAAACTAGGATTCAATGGAGAGTGCCCTGGACCACTGCAAGGCTCAGGCGATAGTCCAACAAGACAGGCAACCCCTCGGCCACATGCTCTCCAGCACACCGTCTCTCCTCTCACCTGCTCTGTGTGTCATGCAGTACCTCCCTGAACAATGCCTGGCACTTAGTCGGTACTCAATAAATATTTGTTGACCAATAGAATAAACAAATATTTGTGAAACTGAGATTCCACTTAAGACTGAAGACTCAAAGTGCCACTGCTAAAAAAAAGAAAGCAAGAAAGAGGAGAAAAACAAAACACGTGAGACACCATGCTGGAGTTCAGGGCCCTGAGGGGTGAAGTATCTTGCCCAAGGGGTACAAGTCACTATCTAAACGCAGTCCCAGCCTCCAGGTCTTCAGCTTCTGACAACACACTGGGCTGTCCACCTCTTCACAGGGTTAGAGCTCATGTCATCAGGATGCCGTGTCAACTTTGTTCTGCTAAAGCAGCTCGAGACTGGCCTCTATCTAAATCTTCCAAACCTTGACTTGAGTAGTTAATGATGGAATTACAGTCGGTGATGCATTCAGTTAGTAGGCAAAGAAATTATCCAAATACACTGGTTGATGAGAATAGTCCATAAATCTCTTGGCTTAAGTGAAACAAGAGGTTCTAAAAAACCAAAATCATAGTTTGGCTCCCTTTCTCTCATTTCAGCTTCTTTTATCTCCTGGTTCTCTACTTGTGGAAGCAACGGGCTAACCCTCCTGAACCAGAGCCTATTCGGGAGATTTCCATTCTGACTCAGAAGGAAATACCAGGAAGATCATGAAGGAGCTGGCTCTTGAGAGACTTCTATACAGGCTATGAACTGCAGGGAAGGAAATGTGTGGGATAATATTCAGAAGACAAGTAATACTAAATTATGTGGGGGTTTACCAAAATAAGTCCCTTTCAGAATAATCTGTTATTAACACTGAGCTCTTAGTTAAAAACTATTTGCTGTTAATTCTGTAATCTTCATCCTTTTGTACCATTTTCCTTCAAATATACCCTTGTCTTGATTAGGAATTAATTCATATTGAATGATCTGACAGTGATTACCATTATACCAAAGTAATATTAGTCATTAATTTGACTAAGCTGGTAATGGTACTAACCAGTAATTCATAAACATGGTTTTTTGTTATATCGGAAGCTACCACAATACCAATGTTATTATTAGCTAACAATCAACTTGGATGACTCTTGGAGAACCTTAAGTATAGAAAAGAAAAAGTTGTCATGACTTTCTTAAAACCAGATATTAAGCACGGCTTTTAAATGCTAAAAGCCTTAAATGCACCCATATTTCCTTACAATCGAATGTAATTTTTTGTTTAATCATTTAAATACTAGTTATGAATAGTAGTTCCTGGATTTCTAAATATTATAAATAAAGTAAATTGGCTTAATTTGCCAGTTAAATCTCATAAAGTAATAGTAAATACAAAAGGAAGTAAGTTTTTCGTATTTTGGAACATGGGAAGACAAGTTACTACCTAGGTAACTTGTAGGTAGTGTTCTCACCAAATTACTCTTGTTTGTGGATTGTGTATCTTGGCTGGACAACTTCTGAGAAGAGGAAACTCCACTTTACCTCTGGATCCAATTTTCCAGCATAATGTGTTAGTACAAAATACACCAATGTTGACCTCACCCAGTGCCAAGAAGTTAAAATTATGCTATTAAGGTTACAACAGAAACACTTGAAATTGCTTGGTAGAAGATTAACTAGTTTCTCTCTTTTTTTTTTTCTCAGCAGAAATGAGAATGACCTTGTGCTATTTTCTGAGTTTTTATTAAGTATAAATGAAAATGCGACAACATAAGATAGAACTTCAAACGTAATCATTGTCGTTAGCTAAAATAACAAGGACAATCCAGGAGCTAGGCAACGGGTCCTATGCCAGGTCCTCAAGCAATCTTGATGCAGAGCAGACTGTGTGAAAATCAGAACACTTACCTCGAGGAAAACTCGTAGACTTTACCTCTCCAGTCCCACCCCCCACCCACTTGGCTTGGCTTTCACAGGATTCTGTGTATTAAAGATTCTAAATCCATCTGCCATTAGAAGTTTCTAATATTGACTAATTATTCACCAAACAGGCCTCCTGCCCAGTGCTGTGGATATAATAGTGCACGAGGCGGAGTCCGACCCTCAGACAGTCTTACCGCATGTGGATGAAGCGAGCCCCAAAGGGGCGCGTGTCAATTTGAGAGTAAATGAGTACTTCCAAGAAAAGAAATGAGTCGCCCAATTTCAGTTCGAAGAAAAGGGACAGGTAAATGGGAGCAAGGAGTGGGGCGTTCCATGGGAAAGAGACAGGATGAGAGAAAGCCCAAGGTTAAAATGGGGCACAGGATTAAAAGTAATTTGATATGACTCTAGATAGAAGTGTGTGCACGTGCATGTGCGTGTGCGTGTATGTGTGTGTGTGTGTGTGTGTATTGGGGAGGGTGTGATAGGGTCACTGGAGTGATCAAGTTATCAAAACAATCATTAGAAAGTGAGACTTACTAGAAGGTCAATGACACCTCTAGAAAATAGGGATAGAATTTAGAGAAATCACCAAGTCCTTATTATTATTATTAAAGAACATATTAGTAGTGAATCATTCTAATAGTTAGAGCCAATGTCATAAAAACAAAGTTTTTGGATAATATCATTTCCCTCCCCCTCACTTTATGCTTATTTTAGTAGTCTCAACACTAATTACAGGTCACATTGATCTTTCCACCATTCCGTCGGACCCTCGGAGCCTCAAGTCTCCAACATAATCACCTTTTCCGATGTGAAGAAAAACATCATACATTTTGGCATCTCAAGTACTTAGAAAGGATTAAATTTATGCAAGTATGGCTAACCAGATCAACAAATGTCTTAACTAAGTATTTATAACCTGTGGTACACTCTTATCTTGGTAGTTAACACTGGATTCCTGGCCACAGAGGGTCTATTAAATGAGGTTTCAACAAGAAACCAGGTCTTGTTCGGGTTGGTCACTACCAGCATCAGGCATAAGCACAGTGCGAGATGCTGGAGAAGATGAGAGGTGAGCAACGATTCCCAAATAATCAGAGCCCACCATCTTTCTCTGGATCAGCAATATACTAATATATCACAACATACCAAGAGATAAACAATGCAAGTTAGAAGCTTTTTTGAGCACCTACACAGTGATACATAACACATGTCATAGAATTAGAGCTTTTCCTTTTATCAGAGTTTTTTCTACCTGCCACCTACACCAAGGGATTTTAAAATAGATGCAAAGAATGCAATCCACTTAAGTAGTATACATACACAGAATGTTTGGTATGTACCAGAGAGGCCTCCAGGGAATAAGATAAGGAAGACATGTGACCCCTATACCCATGAGAAATTCAGATGAGTGGCTAATAACAGACAGCCACCTACAGTCTGTGGGCTCACGTGAAAGTAGTTCAGAGGTAGGCGTGCCGGGCCTGGCCCAGCACTCGGCAAAATCATCCGTGGCCCTGGCTCCTCCTGCCCACTCTTCCACCCCCGAAGTCCCGGGCTTTCTGCTGGAGCTACAGCCATAACATGGGAGTTCCAAGCAGGAATAAGGAAAGGCACAGTGAGGGGTGCTTGGGTGGCTCAGTCAGTTAAGTGTCCAATTCTTGATCTCGGCTCAAATCATGATCTCACTGTGAGATCTGCACTGAGGGTGTGGAGCCTGCTTGGGTTTTTCTCTCTCCTTCTCTCTGCCCCTTCCATGCTTGTGCTCTCTCTTTATTAAATAAATAAATAAATAAATAATAGATATTTTAAAAATTAAAAAAAAATAAAGGAAAAGCACAAATGAAAAATATAGACTTCATGCCTCTGAGTCACTTTCTTTCAAGTGGTTACGAACTGTGAGGGAGACCCATCCAAATACTCCTGCTTACATCTTACCAGCCACTCCTACCTGCAAGAACCATGGAGGCACACTGGTGGTGGAAGAACAGTCTTTTAAATGCAAAACAAAAAGGAAGTATCCGTGTAGAGTTTCAAAATTTGCAAAAAGTGTCACCTTTCAGAGTGGAAGCAAGTAAGACACACTCTCAGATGACGGAAGCTAAGACACCACCTCCAGCAGAACCGCTCTAAGAGGTGTCCTTCAGACGGAGGGGAAATGATACCAGCGGGAACCCAGAACTTTGGAAATGAAAAACAAAAGCCACAGAAATGGTAAATATCTGCCTAAATGTCATAGGTTCTTTTTAAGTTCTTTAAAATATGGATGATGGTTGAAAGCAAAAATTATGTAGGCTGCTGTGCTTTTCTAAGTGTGTAGACGTAACACACTGGACACTACGACGTGAAGGAAGGAGGATAGAGACGCCCAAGTGGTAAGATTTCTACACTCTGACTGCCTCAATTCTAAATGGATTGTGAGAAGTAGAGACTGCATAATTCCTACGACAACCGCTGAAAACTATGCAGGGTACAAAACTCCGTAGATAAAGTCAAGTACTAACCAATATTCAGACACATTGATGTTCTGTATTGTCTTCTGAATTATGTGGTGAAGTTCTTTGTTCCCGAGTGACTGGTCAAACTTGGGTCTTAAAGTGAAGGAAGGTAGCCCAACCTCTGCTTAAACATGCTGAAGGTAATTTATGCACATAGCAAAAAGTCACAAAAGGTGCAAGGGGTCACTCCTTGTAGCTAAGGTTTACAAGCTCAGGTACCGAGAATGGGACCTAGGTTTCTGCCTATTTTCAGATATGCCTACAGAAACCAGGACAGATATGTCGGGTGGTTTGCTGTCTTATGGCCTAGCTCTAAAACTCTACATATCATTGAGATCTTAAACACTAAACCTATTACTGACAGAATAATCTTAAAGCTCCAGAGAATCATCCAACTAACTTTTCCATCATCCACAATGCCTTCCTTGGCCAAACTCTATCTGCTTCCAATGGCTGGAACTATTGCCTTGGACCTTTAAATCCCCAGTGAGTAAAATTTCAAATCCTCAGCAACTCTTTCCTACCCTTACCCCAATTTCATGGCCCTGTACTGGTGGCATTCATTCTTATTGCTAATTTTGAGTATAGTGTTTATCTTTTTTCTTCTTCTTCTTTTTTAAATTTTAAACTGACTCCAGGACTAGAATACCAGATCCATAAGAACAGAAACCCAGTCTGTCTGGTTCCCCCTTTTATCCCTAGCACGGAGTACAGCACTTAGCAACATACAGGTATGTTGAAAAACATTAATCTCATTGGATTTTTGACATTTAAATAAATACATGATATTTCTTTACATGGAATCATGATCATTCTGTATTAGTCACTAGGCTTTCAACTTCTTACAAATTAATTTGATATCCTCAATATTAAGTCGGTTCCATCTTCGACAAAACAACAAATTTATAGATTCTATGGTTATTTTTTCTGTTTTTTTGAACTCTAGGATCCACAAAAGCGCGAACTGTGTTTTGTCTTTGCCTTCAAGTATGACACGGCATCTGACAGGTAACAGGTATGCAACAGGGTCTGACACCTAACAGGTACGCAGTACGTACTTACTAAAAAGAGAAAAAGAAAGCTAGAAAGGTTTTTAGTTATACTTCGTTGAATAGAACATATTATTAAAGAAATAGTATTTATTTCAATGGTTTATTGATTACTAAAAAGTTATTCAGTAAAAATAACATTTAATAATGACCAACTACACTTTTACTGTGGTGGGTTTTTAACTACCAACATGTATTTGGAGGTAAAAAGAAAAAAAAAGAAAAGAAAGAAAAAATGTGTACACTCAGAGGTTATAAAAAAATACTGACATGTCTTACAATCAAATAAAAGGATAGGTCATGAAAAATCGTGTTCTGCTTTCCCTTATTTTATTCTGAAATAAGCAGCTAAATGCCTTTCACACATTTCCACGATGATTTTTAACTGTTTTTACAGTGTTTATCCTCAAACCTTCATCACTTTTTGCGACTAAGTTATTTAAAAGCATTTTAGATGTTGAGAGTTAATCTGGTTACCAGAGACTAAAGCCCACAATGTCTCCTATTTCTTGAAAGTGAGATATCAAGTAAGGATATCAGTCCTAAGTGTTGTCAAGGCTAGAAAACTGGTGCCTCATTGTCTGTACCTTATGTCAACTCAGGCTGAACGTAATGACCGTAATATACTGAGTGAGAAGGAGTTCCAGGGAAGGAGAAGGAGTTCCAGGGAAGGAAAAGGAGTTCCAGGAAAACAGAGCCATTTCCTTAACCAAAGCCCTTCCAAGCCCGAAACACGGTGAGAGTCATGAAACCACACAGATATGTCTCTAGCATACCACACGAGAGTAAACCACTTTCGTGATGCTTTCAATTAGGGATTTCAAAGAAATCTACAATCATAGCCCGTTTACCAAGCATCACGTGTTTAAATTGAAAGTTGCAAAGACTCCTTGTAATTTAGTGAATCATGTGAGTTAAGAGCTCCATAAATTGGGAATGAAAGCTTATTTTATAGTTATTTTTAATATTCTCCTTTGAGTTTTAAAGATAAATTTGTATGTGCATCTTTATATATTTGCGGCAGAAATACAGTTTATAGTATACTATAATCCCAGGTGGCATTCTAGAATGTAATTAAATGAAGATATGATCTATTCTAACTGTAATGAATAACAGCTCATTACATTTTTTTTCCTTTGGAAAAAATACGTAAATCAACTATTATATTAATGATTGGTTACTTTTACCTGAGAATGTATTTCAGTGGCAACTATATTCATATCAACCTAGCTTACTTTAGCTGAAGTTAAAACTAATTAAATTAATTTCGTTGGTGTGAATCAGGCTAAACTAAGTTTGTGCTGGTGAAGAGCGGTGCTGTCTGATGGGTGGAGAGGGCTTTCTCTTCCTAAGTAACGGTTTGGGTTCAATGTCAACAGATAGGAGTGAGTCACGGCATGCTGCGCCACAAGAGATTAGACCATCATTTTACAGAGAGCAAACAGAAACCCGGAAGTTACACTCTTTCCCCAGAGCCACATCTAGTGGAAACAAACCGCCAGAGCTGCAGAGAGGGAAACCCGGAGAGGGAGATGTTCCCAAGGGCCATGGCAGAGGGGTGCCTGGGAGATTTTACCTAACGCCAGGGTGGAGCACGCCAACTCTGGCTGAGAATGAGAACCGCATGGGGATTCTGGTCATCGTGCAGACTGGAATTCAGTAGTTCCTAGGAGCGGCAAGCTCTCAAATGATGGAGGTGCCCCTAATATGTGCAACACACTTTTTAAGGGCCAGGTACACAGTAGAAGACAAGGAAATCCTCTATCTTCTTTCTCGAATTTTCTTCGATTCCCCCATCTCCCTTACTTCAGAGCAGCAGGTCTGTAAAGGCACGACTTCGACAGCCTGAATGCAGAAAACCTTTGAAAAGGAGGAATTGGATTGACCTTAAAAGGATCGCCAGAAGAAGACTGGACATTAATTCAAAAAAACAAATGTGCTTATTGGGACTAAATTAAGGGATAACCAATTTTTAGTTAAATTGTCTGCCTAGCAAAAAGTACCACCAAATCTTTGAGAAGTAAATGCAAAACTACACTGCAGGTTTAGACTTAAACTTTGTAAGTCTCTGGAGTCCATCTGGGAGGAATATCATGAAGAAAGTTTGAGCCTGAACGCTCCTGTACCTCCTTCCCTAAGTGTCTAATATTTGCCTTCTACGAAGAGAATGTTTCTATTCTTTGATCTGCCAAGATTACAAATTTACTCAGGCATGGAAAATGCTCTGAGGATGCAGAGTCATAACTGAACAAATCCTTCCCCATAGCTGTTTCCAAGTAGGAATGAACACCGGAAATATTTAATTCGCACATTCCCATTGGACGGCCTTTTCAGATTCTTGCTACTTTAAATACAAAGGCAATACTCGTTAGGCTAATTCTTTCAAACGTGTCCTGAAAATCCATTGTCAGACCCTCCTCACGCTTGTACACGCAGGTGTTGTGTTTCTAGAATCGAAGTGCTTATACAGTGAAGCTACTAAGGTAAACAATTTAATTTTGGATTAATGAAATGTGTATATTTCCTCAAATACGATACAAATCTGATGTTATAATAACAGTTAAATGGAAATACTTTAAGTAATTATAGCAAAAATAACTTGTAACCCATGTAAAAGAAATTTTAGTTGTACGCCTAATTTTATGAAACTTTGTTGCCCCATTACTTTATCAAGTCTACATTTTTAACAGGGGGGAAAGTCACGTAAATGTCTCTGAATGTTGACCTTTTCAATTTACATGAATGGGGTTCAAAATTCAGAAGAACGGCAGGAAGTCCTCACAGATTTAACACTTGGTGTCTAGGAAAACAGACCCGGCAATCCCCCCTATGTGCCTTACTTACTGTCTGAGCAAGCGGGAGACGTGTTCCTATTTCACTTATGTCGTTAAGAACCTATTACACTACGGCATTTTAGAAATGGGAAATTAAGAATCATAGGAAAATAGTTGATTGCTGTTGATTAAAGAATCCATAATGCAAGTGTTTTCCCCTTCTTTCAAAAAGTGGGATCTATCTGGGAGACCTACAGCAGGCAACAAGAGTCAAGAATGTCATTTGCTGGACTTTTACTTGAGACTTGAATCTGATACATTTACAGGCAACAGCTTTAAAAGTCACACACAATTCAGGTGCCTGGGTGGCTCAGTCGGTTAAGCATCTGACTTTGGCTCAGGTCATGATCTCGCAGTATGTGAGTTTGAGCCCTGTGTCAAGCTCTGCAGAGCCCGCAGCCTGCTTCAGATTCTGTGTGTGTGTGTGTGTGTCTCTCTCTCTCTACCCCTCCTCCCACTCACACTCCACCTCAAAAACAAATAAACATTAAAAAACGTTTTTTAAAAAAAAGTCACACACAACCCCCTAAACACAACATTGATTGCATTAACTTTGACATAACATCAAACCTGATAGTTACAAATTTAAAACATCTTTACAAAAGTATACAAAAGGTATATACTTCTACCAAAAAAAGTATACAAAAGATATATAGCTACCCGAACTATCTATTAGAAAGAAAGCCTATATTTTCTGATACCAGATAGGTCCAAAAATTTTAAAGGAGACTAAAAATCATCACAGTACCCACTTTAAGATATTCTGTTCAGGTAGAACAATTTATGGAGAGATGCCTGGGTGACTCAGTTAGGTAAGTATCCAATTCTTGTTTTGGCTCAGGCCACCATCTCGTGGTTCCTGGGTTCGAGCCCCACATTGAGTTCCATGCTGACAGTGTGAAGCCTGCTTGGGATTCTCTCCCCCTCTCTCTTTTCCTCTCCTCCTTTCATTCTCTCTTTCTCTTTCTCTCTCAAGAAATAAATTTAAAAAACCAATTTATAGAGAGAAAATATATAATAAATATACTGTCTCGATTATCAATGGCCACATAACAAACTACAACAAATTGAATGGCCTAAAGCAACAACTGTTTTATCTCCTCCAAATGACGTGGGTCGGGAATCTGGGCTGACTTAGGTGGCAGCATTTTTTTCCTCAAGTTTTATTGAAATATAACTGACATACAGCCCCGTGTAGGTTTAAGGTCTGCAGTATAATAACTTGGCTAATATATATCATGAAATAATTACCAGAGTGAGTTTATTTAACATCCATCTTCTCATAAAGACACAAAACAAACTAACAAACAAACAAACGAGATTCCTTGTAAGGAGAACTCAGGGCTTACCCTTTCACTCTGGTTATGCGCCCTAGAGTGGTGACCCCTATAATCATCAGGCCGGGGGTTATATCCCCAGGGCCTGCTTACTTGAGAGCTGGTCATTTGTACCTTTGGCCACTTTCAGCCTATTCCCCCTTCCCTAACCGACCACATCGAGTAACTACAATCTGATCTTTCATACATGAATTTGGGGGATTTTCGGTGTGTAGATTTTTTTTTGTCTTAAATTCCACAAATAGGCGAGATCATGAGGTATCTGTCTTTCTCTGACTTACTTCACTTTGCATAACGTCCTCTGGCTCTGCCCAAGTTGTTGCAAATGACAGGACTGCTTCCTTTTTTATGGCCGAATAATATTCCTTGTGTATGTGTACCAGTTTCTTTACGCATTCATCCATCGGTGGACACTCAGGTTGTGTCCATGCCTGGGCTACTGTAAATAACACTGCACTGAACACTGAACGTGCGGGTGTAGACAGCCCTTTGATGTCGTGTTTTCTCTGGTTTCAGATCTAATCTCAGAAGCAGAGTTACTGGATCACAGGGTAGTTCTTTTTTAAATTTTTTGACCCTCCAGACTGCTTTCCATCGTGGCTGAAACGACTTACATTCCCGCCAAAAGAGCGCGAGCCGCACCAGCACTGGTTCCCTTCTGAGCACAGCCATTGTCATGGGGGTGAGGTGGTACGTCATGATGGTTCTGACCTGCGTTCCCTGGTGACTGGTGATGTCCAGCACCTTCTCACGCACCTGCTGACTATTCATATACCTTCTCCGCCGGCAGGTGCTCTGCTGGTCTCAGCCGAGGAGCTCCTGGCGCTCTGGCTGCTTGGTGGAGTCTGAAATGGCCTGCCTTACATCTCTGGTAGTGGATGGTGTCTGTGAGCTGGGCCTATCACTCCACATGGTGTCTCCTCCTCCAGGAAGCCATTCGAGGTTTCTTCATACAGCTTCTCAGGATTTAAAGAAGTCAGAAGCAGCAGCTAAAAGTTCTGTACCCTCAGCTTGAAAGTGACATGATACTTCTGCCTCACTCTTCTGATGAGAGCCAGGCACGAGGTCAGCACAGAGCCAACGGGCAGGAAAACAGATCTCACCCTGGACAGAAGGAGGGACAACATCACGTTCCAAAGGAGCTTGCCTCCAGGAATGAGAGGAAGGATCACACTCATCTTTCCAAGCATGAAGCCGTTATATACTCAGGCAAATACGTCAGGAGAAAGTGTGATGCCGGGGCAGGCTACGAAGATGGCAAGAAGTCCCTGAAGCAGCCCAAAACACAGGCCGAGGGGGTGGATGAGGAAGATGAGGCATTCCAGCAGAAACAGAAAGAGGAGAAGAAACTGGAGGAATTAAGAATGGAGCCTCACGGAAGAGCCCCTGGCTCAGGCAGAATTAAGAAATCTGGCAAAAGGTAAGACGTTTCTTGTGCCTGGGGCAATGGTGCCCCATAATTCCTTTTCTATTTTTAATGATTCTTTTTTTTTTTTAATTTTTTTAATGTTTATTTTTGAGAGACAGAGACAGAGCACTAGCAGGGGAGGGGCAGAGAGAGAGAGAGACACAGAATCCGAAGCAGGCTCCAGGCTCTGGGCTGTCAGCACAGAGCCCGACGCAGGGATCACACCCACAAGCCTTGAGATCATGACCTGAGCCAAAGTCAGATGCTTAACCAACTAAGCCCAGGTGCCCCGACCCGTAATTCAATTCCTATTTAAACATGTGAATTCCTGCCACCCCACCTGTTGCCACCTGTAGCTAGAATACAGTGCTGTCTTGGATCCTGTTGTACACTTAAGAATAAACTTTTGTAAAAGATAAATAAATTTTAAAAGGATAAGAGAAAAAAGAAGCCACGATGTTGTGATTTATTTTAAGAAATATGCATTTGGTCTTACAGACACAGAATTCCTGACTCTCTTGGAATTTCTTAGGAGGAGAGAGATAAAGGTGTCTTTTGTTGCCTTAATGAGCTGATGGGGGGAGGGGGAGTGCTTTTGGATGGGGGCTGGTTACCAGGGGAACCATCCCAGTGATCAGAGGGCGGGCACTTCCAGCCCTACCCCCACCACTGAAAAGGCAGAGGCACTAGAGATTGAGTTTAATCAGCAAGGAACAAGTACTCATGCCTAGGTAAGGAAGCCTCAATACAAAGGGCGAGGCTCCAAGAGTTGCGGGTTACTGAACACACGGAGTTTCAGGGAGAGTGGCCCATTCAAAGAGCAGGGAAGCTCCTAGCCCCTTCCCTCCTCCCATGCCCTATGCATTTCTTCTGGGTGTTCCTGAGTTCTAGCCTTTTGTCCTAAACCAGTGACCTAGATCCTAAGCTGCTTCTCTGAGTTCTGTGAGCCACTCGAACAAGTTATATGAACGCAGGAGCAGGTCATGAGAACCTCTCAGGTACAGCCAGGTGGTCCAAAGTACAGGTAACAACCGGCACCTGGGACTGGCGCAGGAGGTCAGGGTAGGAGGCCTGCAGAGTTGCAGGACAGAGCCCCAAACCTGTGGAACCTGACATTATCTCTGGATGGATGGTGCTAAAATTGAGTCAAATGGTAGGACCCACAGCTGGTGTCACAGAGAATTCCTCGGTGGTGTAGGAAACCACACACACACACACACACACACACACACACACATGCACGCATGCACACACACACAGCCTTTGAAAGATTGAAGAAAAAAAGACACTACTGAATGCTTACAGGCTAAACCCGCTTCCCACCATGTATCCTCTCCCTTTGCAAACTCAAAGGCTCTATTAATTTGGAGGTGTTTTTTCTCACATTATTAAAAGTAGATGCGGCATGATGGCCAAGTTAGAAGAGGAGCAAATCCTTTCTTCAAAAAAGGAACAATACAGCCCGGCAAAACTAACCAAATTAAACATTCATATACTCTGGAAATTGACCAACGGCATATAATAATCAGAAGCAGTTTTGCTTGAAAAATTCCTGAACTTTAGGTCAAAATAGTAAAACTCCGAGGCACCACCAGCAACAAAGCAAAACTTAGGCCCATACCTCACATCATACACAAAAATCACCTCTACACAAACCATAGACTTAAACATTGAGTGTCAAAACTATAAAATTTTAAGAATAAAACCTAGGACACAATCTCCAGTCTTTACTAAAAGAACACTTTTTAAACATGTACCGAAAGCACAAAACACTTTTTTAATTTGTTAAATTGAACTGTATCAAAACTCTTAAAAGATACTCAAAATACTGTCAATACTGTCACTGTTAGGACAGGCAACCAGTTCTTAATATACCTGATAAAGAACTAGTTTGAAAAATATATAAAAACACAATTCAATGATAAGAAGAGAAAAACAAACCACTAAAAACTGGCAAACGGGGGCGCCTGGGTGGCTCAGTTGGTTAAGCTTCCAACTTTGGCTTAAGTCATAATCTCTGTTTGAGCCCCGCATCGGGCTCTGTGCTGACAGCTCAGATCCTGAAGCCTGCTTCAGATTCTGGGTCTGCCTCTCTCTCTTCCTCTCCCCGACTCACGCTGTCTGTCTCTGTCTCAAAAATAAAAATTTTTAAAAAAAGTTTAAATATGGGCAAAAGATATAAATAAACATTTCATCAAACAACATATACAATGGCCAATAAGCACATGGTGCTCAGCAACATTAGTCTTTGGGGGAAATACAAATCGAAACAAGGTATCACTAGAAAAAAAGACAGTAGCAAGCGTTGGCAAGAATGTGGAGAATTTGGAACCCTCACACACCGCCAGTGGGAATGTAAAATGCTGCAGCCACTTTGAAAAGTAACTTGGCAGTTGCTCAAGATGGCAAACCCATGTCCCATCACTCAGAAATTCCACTCCTATCTATTTAAGAAAAGTGCTAATGTATGTCCATTCCATGCATGTGAATGTTGACTGGAGCACTGTACATGAGAGTGAAAAAACTGTAAACTTTCCAAATGTACAAGCAACGAGTGAACGGATGAGCAAATGTGGTCTATCCATATAATGGAAACCCATGCGATGATTGAAAGAAACACACTACTGGTACATGGTACAAAACGGAAGAACCCCCACAACACGGTACTGAGAGAAGCCAGACACAGAAGCCTACATATCACAGGATTCCAATTATATGAAGAGGCTAGAAGAGGCAAATTCACAGAAAGAGAGAGCCAAAGCAGCACCAGCCTGGGGCTGCGTGTGGGCATGAGGATTCAGAGGTAAGGTTTCTAAGAGGTGTGTTTAATGGGCGCTGGGAGACTTGACCTGGTGATGGACGCATAACGGTAACCCCTCTAACATGGGTTCGTTCACGGTAAACCAACTGCGTGTCAATAAAGTGGTTTAAGAACTATTTTCAGTGGAGGGTACAATATTCACCTTGAGTACTTCCGTGGTTTTAGACTCTCTCTCTTTACACACACACACACACACACACAAACACGAGCACGCACACACGAGCACGCACATGTATCTATGGTCAGTTATTGAGGGCTTCACCCAGCCTACCTCTGAGACTTTTTGTACCTCTCTCATTCACATCATTCCCTAGAGAGCTCACATGTAGCAGGTTCTTTCCTAACTTCTTTCATCCTGTCATTGCCTCTGAAACAAGACCCTTCTCTTTTAGAGGACCTGAGACTTTCTTCGTGACGTTCTTCTCAAAGAAGCTAGTTTGAAACAACCCACTTGACGTGAAACTTTTAAGAGCAAAAAGGATGTTCTATATGACATTAACTTTATAGAAACACATGGTTGCATGTCACATAGCTTCGTCATGGATATATGGGACATTTTTCGATTAAAGTGAAAGCAATTCCTTGAGTGCACCTTGGCAGTATGCAAGGGAAGTAGAATTTAAAAGCAGACGTTAGGGGCGCCTGGATGGCTCAGTCAGTTGATGGTCCGACTTCGGCTCAGGTCATGATCTCACGGTCTGTGGGTTTGAGCCCCGCGTCGGGCTCTGTGCTGACAGCTCAGAGCCTGGAGCCTGCTTCAGATTCTGTGTCTCCCTCTCTCTGCCCCTCCCCTACTCACACTCCATCTCTTTCTCTCAAAAAAAAAATAATATTAAAAAAAATTAAAAAAAAAAGCAGACGTTAAACTAATAATTAAATATCAGCTCAGGGACGTGTGAGAGCCTGGCCTGCATGGACTCAATCATTTCAAAATTACTCTATTTTTTCAAGTTGATCAAATTTTTCGCTACAAGGGTGTCGTTTGTGATTTTAATATAGTACTCGCTCAGAAAGAACGTGCAGCCAGTTCACAGTTTGTGACAAGTTTGGTTCTATTCACACAATACAGTCTCATAAAAATAGTGATTCACCTGCTTTTAGCAAATGTGGACAAACGGGAACTCAAAGTCTGAATTTTAAGAGGAAACATCAGCAGTGGGGGAAATTTTACAGTGTCATGAATGTGTCACTACATTGAAAAAATACCAAATAGGAACGATGAGTTTAGCTGTATATCTTCATAAATTTGTCAATCGCATGAAAGCAATCACTCTTCTCTGCACTCTATACCTTTCTTAAATAAATTTAACACCACTTAAAATGTTGGTAAGTTAAGCAGTAACAAATTACACAGTTTCCTGCCCTGTCTAGTAATTATTACCTAACTTCCAAACTAAAACCTGCCCCAAACAGTCACTGATTCTGGGTACACGGTTCTTTCCGTTTCATCGTAAAAACGAAAGAGCCGTGAACTGACGCACGGAAAACTAGTTCTCATCACAGAAACTCATGCGGGGTCAAGGAAACCTTTGTAGACACAACCATCTCTCCCTGCACTTCCGAACAGATGCTTGAACAGGTTACCACACTTGCCAAAAAAGTCAGATTCGTCTCAGGAAATAAGCTGAAAGTGTTCCATCATTAACGCTTATTGACACAACGCCTCAAGCTGATGGGATCGCCGCGTATTTTCCAGTGCGTGCCAAATGCACCGTTCCTTCATTATCACCGTTTCCACAACTAGCAAAAGAGCACGAAGCATGAACTATGACCCTAGGTCTTAAGGTAAAAGCGGTTAGTTTACCATAAGGAGACTGTATTTTCTTTGCAATGAACAAGCAGCTGAGGACTGCTGGAAACTTTTCAAACAATCTCAACTTGGGATGTAACATCTGTAGACTCCTGGACTCCGGGCAGGCTGAGTCTGTATCTTCTTGATCGGCAGGTCCTTCTCCTCAAGCTGCCATGCTTCTCTGCTGTATGGCCAACCACATGCCGGAGAAGCGTTTTCAGATGGTTTTACAATGTGGGCACTAAAGGTATTCCGATGCTATGTCAATTTCCTCATCGCTTGCAGATAAATAGGTTACTTAATTTTGAGACACACAACTCAAAGTCTATGTTATCAGAATTTCTACTTCCTTTTCGTTTTCTTTAGGTAAGAGTATAAAAATATTCTATCTTTCTTTTACTTGCTTAAAGATTTGTTCGGTGTTTTACCTTGTGGCTCACTGATATTTTCTATTTCAAATTAAAAGTAGGTAATTGTTTTTCGCTGCTTAAAAAAATTAATAGCAAGATCACGTAGTACTCCTTTGCAACTTGTTTGTTAACTGCAGAGGTGAGAGGTCAGTAGGCTGGCAGAATATATAACGTACCAGAATGTCTCCAGTCCACTTCCCATTACAGGACCCTGAATCTTAATTGCACCTGCCAACGAGGAAGTGGGACTAAGCAATACGACATGTTTACAACTTTGTAGGGAAAACATAACCACATTTTTGTACCACTCTGACTCGCAAAGGCATTCCACTTTTCCTCATTAGTGTTGTCGGGATTTTGTATTCATAAAAATAAAGCTAGTAGGTAGGGGTTACACGGAGCACCATCCCCTGGTCCGTGGGAGCCACAGGAGGATGGGATGTGAAGAGACACTGAGAGATGTAAGGAAAGCAGGACCGATGGCAGATGAACAGACAGGCAGAGTGTTTTGAGCTTGCGAATAGTAGTCACACTGGGCATATTTACCTTAGGCTGAAAATAAATGAATCACAAACAGACGTCATGAGAAATTAGCCTCTTGGCCTACAGTCATGCTCAAAGAAAAACAAATCAATAAAGCAGTGGCAGTGATGTGGTTTTCA
This sequence comes from Paguma larvata, assembly GCA_030068075.1. Taxonomy (NCBI): domain Eukaryota; kingdom Metazoa; phylum Chordata; class Mammalia; order Carnivora; family Viverridae; genus Paguma; species Paguma larvata. Next base: position 32,316,107 of record CM057823.1, read on the forward strand.
TAAAATGCCCTTACAGAAAAGGAAACTGAAATAGAAAAAAGTAGATCTGAAGGGGACAGGATCCTCAATGAAACTAGTGACAAGATGCCACCAAAGCCTCCAGAAGTTGAGTAGGTAGGACAGATCCCAGGCCAGTGTGCAATATATATCATATCATATGTGATGTAGTTATCATAAATACATATGATCATATACTGGGATCAGGAGCTACACGGAAGGAGAAAAAAGAAAAAGAGGAGTTCGTGATCCTATGAACCACATTTCAGAAAGGCCTTTAAAATATTCATGTCTGAAAGAAGAAAACCACTATCTGACTGGAAATGTCAGCGAGCATTTGCCTGCCGACAAGTTTGTCTGAGGACAAACGGTGCAAACGGTAGAAATTTGCACAGACCCTCACACTTACAGGCTGCAGCCCCGAAGATCCAGGCAGCCTGAGTCCTTGATAACTAGAAACTCACAGGCAAATCACCCTTGCCTTAGTTCGGAGCCCACCTGAGGAAATACTGCTAACACCAGAGCCCAGATCGATGCGGCAAGAACACTGGTGACACAGAAGAAAGAAGGTCCACACAGTCCTGAGGAAACATCTGAGGAGACAGATCTCAGAAAGATTTTTTTTTTCAATGTTAATTTTTGAGAGAGAGACAGAGACAGAGCATGAGCAGGGGACGGGTAGGGAGAGAGGGAGACACAGGATCTGAAACAGGCTCCAGGCTCCAAACTGCCAGCACAGAACCCGACGCAGGGCTCGAACTCTTGAGCTGCAAGATCATGACCTGAGTCGAAGTTGGACGCTTAACCGACTGGGCCACCCAGGCGCCCCTCAGAAAGCTTTCTCTAGAGCTAACTGCAAAGGCAGCTATTATTTTTCATACCTCACGTGCCTAAAAATGAGGGAATTCCCAGTTCCCGAAGGTAAAATGCCTCATGATCAACCCACAGCCATCACCTCACAACTTTTTTTTCAAAAATACAGGAAAACCATCTCAATGAAACATGAATGACAGAAACGGATGTCACTGATCACTATTCAAAGAAAATGTAAGACAATTACTCGAAAAGCAAACTAATAATAATAATGATGAAGGAGCTGAATAAGTTACAAAAAGAAAATCCTAAGAAAGACATAACTACACAACAAGAAGAAGTTAAGGTACAACCAAGAGATCAGGAAAGGGAACAATCTGGAAATAAAAACTAACGGAGTATTAGAACCACACAAAGAGAGGCTGCAGAGGTTACCATAAGGAAAACAGAGATTAAAGAGGAGGAAATTTTTTTAAAAATCAAAAGTAAAAAACATAGAAAGAGGTTTGTGGGAAAAGGGCAAATATGAAAGACAGGCCACAAAGATAAACAGGCAAGAAAGGAAATTAGAGAATAAAACAGTGCAGGAGCCCAGACAGGACACTGGGGGGACCTGGGTGGCTCAGTTGGTTAGGCATCCGACTCCATTTCGGCTCAGGTCATGATCTCACGGTTTGTGAGATGGAGCCCCATGGCAGGCTCTGTGCTGACAGTGCGTAGCCTACTTGGGATTCTGTCTCCCTCTGTCTCTGTCCCTCTCCTGCTGGCTCTCTCTGTGCTTCTTTCAAAATAAATAAATAAACGTTGAAAAAAAAAAAAAGAAAGGAAGGAAGGAAGGGACATTGCACTGGGGAGATCAACCAGGGACAGCCAACACCCAGACACAACCACACCAACCAGCCGGACTTGAGAAAAAGAAAACTTCAAGGGCCCCGGGAAGGCTTTGTCCATTGAGCATCTGACTTCGGCTCAGGTCATGATCTCACAGCTCGTGAGTTCGAGCCCCACGTCAGGCTCTGTGCTGACAGCTCAGAGCCTGGAGCCTGCTTCCAGTTCTATGTCTGCATCTCTCTCTGCTTCTCCCCCACTCATTCTCTCTCTCTCTCTCTCTCTCTCTCTCTCTCGCCCTCTCTCTCTCTCACTCGCTCAAAAATGACTAAACATTAAAAGACTAGAAAAAGAAAAACTCTGTGGGCATTCCAAACGAAGAGAGTATATAATTTGTGAAAGAAAGAAAATCAGAACAGCCTCAGACCATTTCATATCAACGCTTTGTGCCGCAAGACAATTTTTAAATTCTGAAGGGGGGGGGCGGGTAACGACTCGTGCGCTTAGGATATTATACCCAGCTAACTGAACTTCAAATCTAAATGCCAAATAAAAATAGTTATAAATACTCAAGAACTAAGGGGTCATTGTTCTATAAGGTTTCCCTAAGAAATCTGGAGAAAAGAAGCCTCAGATGGGCAGTAAGTAATTATAAAAGATTTTTCGTAAAAATAGAGAGCCATGAATATATATAACTGTAGAACACAGTTAATAATAAGGGGAAACATCATAAAATTGTACATGCTTTAACAATATGCATATAATAAAACTAACAAAAGTGAAATTACGGGATTCTACATGGAGAGTAGGATACACTCACCAATTCCCTCCTGAGAATTAGCTGAACGTTTAAAAATCACATAAATCAGGTGATGAAAGAGAAAAAAATGATGAGACATAAGATGTGACTAACTTCAATACTGGTCATTATAAAGAACAGTAAACAGTCACCCAAAGGTGATTCGTGAGGGCAGGACTGAAATCGGGAGTTTCTCTCTTCAAGTATCCAGTTTGGTCTGGTTTCATCGCACTCTGACATACTGCCTCGCTTTTAGGAGACAGTTACTTTTAATGGTTTGTTATTTTAACTTCTTATGTTTCTTTTGAACATAAATACTGAATGTCTATCATCTTCACCAAAGAAGATTCCATCTAGGGCACTGATAACCAATTCTTAAGTCAAAAATCAAATGTAATTCGGGAAGTTCTATGCCTCCTGTGAGAGCGTATGGAGTTAGTTATCTTATTCAGCCACGCTCACTTAAAAAAAGAAACGAGGAGTTAGAAAGAAAAAGCCTATTTTCTTTTCATTACTTTTTTCTCCAAATACAAATTCTAAAAGACTTTCTTATCATAGACAATTTTCCTTTCTGGTTCCACCTTCAATTAAATGGGACCAATTTCCACACGATGGACAACTGTTAAAGTGCTGTCCTTGAAAAAGCTGGCATACTCCAGGACAACAAGCGGGTCATTTTTATCGGTACCTAAATATTTAATTCAGGACCCACGAGCCTCACAAGATCATTTCAGGACCATATTAAAACGTGAAACCCAGAGTTTGCTGTGAATATTACTTACCTCGAGAAAGGAATTTTCAGTAAACTCTAAGGATACTTAAATCAACAAATACTTATCAACTGTAACTGGACACCCAGTCCTGTTCATGTCGTAGGCATTATGAATGGCCCATGTGCCACGCTCACAGTCTTTCCCCGGAAGCTTACTCCACGGCAAAAAAGCACAGGATCTCTTGTAAAGAACTCCTAAAACTCCCGGAGGAAGTGGTTATCAACAGGAGGGTTCATTAAATTTAGCTGTCAACTTGCCTTGCCTGTCCTTTACTCATGGAGACTGCTTTAAATCTCTTTTTTTTTCAGGCTCACCGAAAAATGGCTAATGACTATTTATGTGGTCCCAGAGAATATTTCATCCGGAAGAAAGGGAAGGCAACCTCTAACTGTCATAACTGAACAACACAACCTTCACCAGTAGGTAAAAACACCAGCTGGGTTCTTGAAACTCAGAATCAGGTCTTGAAATCCAAAACGGAGGGACAGCTAAGTTTTACTTTTTTATTTTTTAACTTAAATTCCAGTATAAGCCAATCATTTTAAAGTTTTTTGGAAAATACTTTTGCCTAGTTAAAAAAATTATTTCTAAGAAAAAAATCTTAAGGTCTTCCAGGGCCAATCCTTTATAGCGTGTTTACAGTCCTCATACTAAAATACTTTTAACTACATCCTCTTCGAGCTTGCCAATAATCACAGAACATTTAAATTTGCTAGAAAATACTTATAAACATTTACATATGCCAGAAAACATTTGATGTTACTTCTATCCAAATTGATTTTTTTTTTTAATGTTTATTTATTTTTGAGAGACACAGAGGCACAGCGTGAACAGGGGAAGGGCAGAGAGAGAGGGAGACACAGAATCTGAAGCAGGCTCCAGGCTCTGAGCCGTCAGCACAGAGCCCGATGCGGGGCTCGAACCCACAGACCGTGAGATCGTGACCTGAGCCGAAGTCGGCTGCCCAACCGACTGAGCCACCCAGGCACCCCCAAATCGATTTCTATCCAAATATCTAGTCAGGTAAATTATTTGCCATCTAGTATGTAATTCCTCGGCAAATTTGATTTAATCTGGGGTTTTTTTACACACACACACAAAAAAAAAACAAGTAAAATTGCTATGTTTATACAAACCAGTCTTTATCATGCTCTTTTTATTGCTAAACCAAGGAAATAACTCCAAAATGAAGCAAAGTTTAAACATGTATTTCTTTGTTTACTCTTAGATATTGTGGTGTAACCCTCTGATAAATAATACTAGAAAAAAAGAGACTTCCGGTTGGAAAAATATTAATCAAAATTAATTGGCTGTCTAACGTTAGGTTCAAAGCAAATATTAAATAACGCAAGACGATGTGAGGGCCATTTCAGGAAAAACAAACAAGCAAACTATCTATAATCTGAAGCCCTGATAAAGAAGTCTTAGTAAGATAAATTTAAGTAAATTTTCACTTTTTTTCTTTTTTACCAACTTATCTAACAGCATTATGGCCACAATGGTGGCCTCACGAACTGAGAAGGGCTGATACATCGTAAGATAAACGGAAATACAACCAGATAACCAAATTCTTTGATTGTACTTAACACTCACAACACGTACGTATACAAATACATACATAGAGAATGCACATTTTTAAATTTCTAGAGTTGGTTTTGGGTCTCGAGCGTTGCTGCCCCTTTGTTTTGCCTAAGAATGTGTGTGCTCTGGCTCTTTTCAATCACTCAGCACGGTAGGTTCCCAGGCAGAGGGCTGGCTGCTTTGGGCACGCATAGCAATTTTATATTTTTAAATCTCAAAACTGTGAAAGATTTCAAAGATGAATTGTTTACCAGTTCTCTACAAATACCAGTTACAGTCAATTCTAACAATAGGCCATGAGAGAGCAAATGTAGTATCCGTTAGTGCTATGTGTCCCCTTATCTTAGTCCATTGTTTTAGAAATTCGAGAGTGCAGGTTTGCACAGACAAAACCTGGCCCAGATCGCTCTAACTTATAACCTGGGCACTGACAGGAAGTTGGAAGTAATCGGTTTACGACCAACATGGTCTTCAAAGACAACCAAACGATGTAGTTACCATCCCTACGCTATTAGTCATCTCAGTGAACCACATGCTACTCAATATAGCTCCGTGCAAAAATACCACTTCCACAAAAACTTTGTATTTGTATAAAGGAAAGAATTTTTAAATTAATTTGAGGGTATAACACTTAACTTTTTAAAACATCAGATTGATTCATTTCTTAAAATTACGGCAGAAAGAAATATTTTCCGGCAATGTCAGTTCAGTGTCTGATGTCTCCCCTTTCTGTTCCTTTGAAGTTAAAAACATTTTGGGGTGTTATCTTTTATTCGTTTCTTTGTTGTGTTTGCAGATTGGGCTATATATATTGTAGCTGAAAATGAGAGTATGGCTGATGGGTGTGTGTGTGTGTGTGTGTGTGTGTGTGTGTGTGTGTGTGTACATATACACAAAAAGAAAGCAAATGGGAAAGAAATAAAAGAAATATTATAAATGAACCGTAGGGTTTAGGATGTAGTTTTAGTTTTCATTCTGGTAAAACAGTTTTATCTATGAAGACTTTGGTCTGAAATGGATTTAATTGTTACCATTCATTTCAAAAGATGGGTGTAAGACTTATGAACATGTGCCATCCTCTTATTTTTTTAATGTTTATTTATTTTGAGAGAAAGAGAGAATACAAAAGATGGGCAGACAGAGAGAGAGGGAGAGTCCCAAGCATGCTCCGCGCACTGGCAGTGCAGAGCCCCACGCAGGGCTCGATCTGACGAACCGTGAGATCATGACGTGAGCCCGAAACAAGAATCAGATGCTTAACTGACCGAGCCGCCCAGGTGCCCCTCACCCTCTAAAGTTACGAGTTAACAGAGGAGTGATGGTGCGTGACCAACGGATACCAAGTGAAGACTGACTGGTGCGCCACAGAGGTTAGCAACCTTTCCCTGCATAAGAACACACGGTGGCGGTTTTCATTTCGTAGGCCACCTGGTCTCTGCCACGACTGCTCAGCTCTGTCACCCGAAAGCAGTGACAGATGAGACATAACCAGCAAGCATAGCGGTGTCCCCATAAATTTTGCTTATGTGCACCAAAACTTGAATTTCAAACAATTCTCACATACGATGACATATTATCCTTCTAATTTCTTTTCTACAATTTAAAAATGTAACAACTATTTGCAGCTAACACCCCATCCAGAAGCAAGCTGCAGGCCTGGGGCAGTGCGAAGAACATTATGTAAACCGGACGTCTGAGTTGGAGCTCTCCACTCTGCTACTTGGCGAGATTACCTGTCTGGGCCTCAGGGTCCTTACCTACAAAATGAGAGAGTAGAGGTGCTTGGGAGGCTCAGTCGGTTAAGCGTCTGACTTCAGCTCAGGTCATGATTTCACGGTTTATGAGTTCAAGTCCCACGACAGACTGTGTGCTGACAGCTCAGAGTCTGGCGCCTGCTTCGGATTCTGCATCTCCCTCTCTGTCTGTTCCTTCCTCACTCACGTGGTCTCTCTCTCAAAAATAAATAAAAACACTTAAAAAGAAAAAGATGTTGACGTGAGAGAGCTGAAAAGTCCTCTTAGTTTGAGCATGGAGGGATTCTAGTGAGATCATCGCCCCACAGTTGATACTTGATAGGGAAGATTGGTGAGATTTGTAACGGTGTTTTAGAGTTAACGAAATGCATTTGCGTCTTTCCCTACTACATCCTCAAAAGTTGCTGTGATGTACAGTTTTACCAACTTTTTCGATAAGGAGATGTTGTTTAGAAAACGTCCCTAAAGTCACACAACAGCTGGCAGTAACAAACTCTCATCTTAAACCTAGACCATCGGGCCATATCGAATTCTCATCCCGTTTCTAATACTGTGAGAAATCCTCCTTAAAAGCAACTCTTCGAATTACTTAACGCTCATGTTTTCAAAATTTTTATCACCTTGGGAAACCATCTGAAAAGCTTTCGAGCGAAATTACTATACTTCTCTTATCTTTCCCAAGATACAGGCTATAATTCTGAGAAGAAGCTAATGATGTTGAAAGGAAGAAAGAGGGAATTAACTGGAAGAGTAATAGAACATCTGTCTCTTCCACATGCCTTGTGAAATTGAGACACTGGTAGCTGACACCTACACTTTAAGGTAGTAAGTATTACATTTAATTTTATACCCTCATAAATACAATGCTTGTTTTCAATTCGCCTACCCACATAATGGGCTATATTCTTTATGTAAAGATGGTATCATCGCTAAACAGAAATATCAAATCTCTAAAAATTTTGTACTGGGTTGAATGAAGAAAATCTTTATTTTAGGCCTTTTCCCCATTGTTGACCCATTCCTTGACTTTCAAAAAACTACAAGTATTTTATGGGCCTGAGTTTAGCCACCAGATCCTAAGAATAAAAGAACTGTATGAAGAAAAGGTTTATAATTACTTGGGGTGATAATGTAGAATAAATTGAAAGAAAATAAGCTTGTAATAACTTTCTGATCTAAATTATGGATAATTTAAGTTTTTGTGAATTATGTATGTTCGTTCAGAAATTATTTTGAATGACTTTTGTTTATCAAGTATTGTTCTAGGTCTTTGGCATAAAACACAACTTTTTCCCTTGTGAAGCTTATTTTTTGTTGGTGGAGACAGATAAATAAATGAAACATGATATTCCAGGACCCAGTAAGGACTATGGAGAAAAACAAAGCAGGTTAAGGAGGAAAAAGCCAATGAAGAGGGGGCTGGACAGAGAGGCCAGGCAGAAAGAACAGCACAGAGAAAGGCCCTGAGGCACCATATGCTTATCGGATCAAGGCACAGCAGAAAGGCCTCCACTGCCGGCGGAAAGAGTGCAAAGGGGCAAGTGAGAGGAAACGAGGTCAGACGGGGTTCACTCTGCTTGCTGGAGATCCCTGCAATCCTCCGTGCAGAATAATACCATCACCTGACTTCTGTTTTGAAAGGATCATTCTGGTAGCATGTGCAGCACATGCTCTAAAGAGGCAAGTCTGATACAGGGACAAGAAGAAATGACTGCAAAGGTCCAAGTGAGAATTTATGGTGAAATGAGAAAGAGTCAGAGCAGAAGTTATACATGGTGGTCGGGCTGTCCTGGTCATATGTCCAAGGGAGAAGGCTCATAATGTACTGATAGTTTGGTTATGGGAACGGAGAGGAGTCAAGAATAATTGAGTATTTTGGCCCAAGAAACCAGAAAATGAATATGCCTTTCAAGATGGGAAAGTGTGAGTTTATCAGACTGGAGGGTGCTGTGCAAATCAAGAATTCGATTTTGGGGAGGCCGGGGTAGCTCGGTCGGTTAAGCATCCGACTTTGGCTCAGGTCATGATCTCACAGTTCTTGAGTTCAAGAGCCTGGGGCCTGCTTTGGATTCTGTGCCTCCCTCTCTCTCTGCCCCTCCCAAGCTCACGTTCTGTCTCTCTCCCTCTCTCAAAAATAAATATACATTTAAAAATTTTTTTAAAGAATTTGACTTTGGGCATGCTAAACTGGGGAAGCCTATTACATATCCAGATGGAAAACGTCAAAGAGGCAGTTGATACGTGAGATCCGAGTTCGGCAGAAGTCCTTGAAAGATGAGTCCACCTAGGACGTGGGTAGAGAAAAGAGAGACACATTAACTCCTGTTGGGGGCACAAATATTGAGAAGACAGGAAGAAGAGCAAAAGAGACTGAAGAGAAGTAGCCCATGAAGCAGAAAGAAGAGAGAAAACTGTCCCGGAAGCCAGGTGAAGGAAATATTTTAAGAAGGACATGAGTTATATCCAATACCACTTAAAGGTGGCATACAATGAGAACTAAAATACTGACCACCGGTTGGCAGTGCAAAAGTCTCTAATAACCTTAATACGAGCTGCTCTAATCTAGTAGAGAGACAAGAACCTGACTGGAGTTGGTTCAAGAGAGAAGAAGAGCAAAGGAAGCAGAGACCATAAGCATAGTTAATGCTCCGGAGGAGATTTGTGGCAAAGAGAACAGAGAATTAGAGTAGCAGGTACAGAGACTGTGGCATCGAGGGCAGGTTCTTTTAAGGTGGGAGCTACTATAACATGGTTGTAGAGGACAACTGTTAATGCAAGAGTGAAGGGGAGAGATTTCAAGAGAGCGATGCTGCAGCAGGTAAGGGGATGGGGTCAGTCAGGAGGACAGAGTGCAGCCATAGTGATAAGGAAGAGAATACAGGAGACGGTAGACAGAGAGGAATAGTGGTGGATACAGAGGTGGAAGATCTCTTCGGACTGCTTCGGTTTCCTTAGGAAAATACGTAGCAAGATCATCAGCTAAGAACAACTGATAAGGACATTTGGAATTTTGGTGGAAAGTTGTAGAATAACGGGCCAACACAACAGGAGAACAAAGGAACTGGGGAAATGTGGTATGTTTCCGGACCACACTTAAGAGTCCACTGGAGATTAGGGGTCACTAATACACTTTTTTAGGTTGTTGTGATTGTGTGCTTTTCTCCAGGCGTGGTCGTCTTCTCAGATACAAGGGCAGAACATTCAGAGTGAGACGTAAGGAAGAGCAAGAGGTTTCTGGGATGGCACCATGCAGGGGGCAGGGTCAGCAAGCTTCCTCGGGTTTCCTGGGAGGTCAGTGAGTGGTTGGAGTCTTAGACACTTAGGGAAAACGGATGGGAAAGATAAGAAGTAGTGTTTGGAGGATGAGCTCTTTGAAGTTTAGAACATGGAGGCAACAGAGATACTGGTGATAACAAATTCTAGAGGCAACCATGGAGGTGGGTGATTGAAGATGGAGAAACAGCTGGTTGGAGAGCAAGGTAACGAGAGGCCACCGCTCCCCAGCTACCCAAATGGCAGCTCTGAGGCTGGCAGATGGGAGGGGACACCTAGAGCAAGGGAAGCCTGTGCAACCTGACTGGGCCAGGACCTGCAGCAAGTGCTGTATGGGAAACGGGCCTCTCTGTGGGGTTCCTCTTCGGTCAGGGTGAAATGTGGATGCAAAATGGGATATGGACTGCTTAGCAGAAGCCATGATATATGCATTAAGGAAGAGAGGTTTAAAAAAAAGTTCCTCCTGGGCCAACTAGCTCACAGGATAGGGAACCTAGTTACCGTTAAAACTGAGGTCTCAACAAACATCTTTCACCCCCCCCCGTCTTTACTTAACATTATACCATGAATTATTTTGTCAAGACCAAATAACTTTCAAGAGTATAATTTCTTTTTTTTTTTAATTTTTTTTAATGTTTATTTATTTGTGAGACATAGAGACAGAGCATGAGCAGGGGAAGGGCAGAGAGAGAGGGAGATACAGAATGTGAAGCAGGCTCCAGGCTCTGAGCCGTCAGCACAGAGCCCGACGCGGGGCTCGAACTCGCAAACCGCGAGATCATGACCTGAGCCGAAGTCGGCCGCTTAACCGACTGAGCCACCCCGGCGCCCCAAGCGTATAATTTCTAACACAGTATGCCAATATGGACACACTGCGATGGCACAGCCAATTATCCTATCGCTGAGTGTTAACGTTATAATTTCATAATCATAAATGACACTGAAGAGAGAAATACTTTTGTACAAGTCTGTGTCTGCATTTCTCATAATTTGCTTTAAATAAATTCTGGAAGTGAAATATATAAAGCATTTTAATGAGAATTCTCATCTCTGTCCCTCTGTTTCCCCCTCCCTCTCCTTCTGTCTCTCTCTCTCTCTCTCTCTCCTTCTCTCTCTTTCTGTCTTTACAGATAGAAGGACAGACTGATATTCAAACTGCTCTTCAATGAGATCGGAGCTGTAGCAAAATCTCATCAGCAGTATATAAGAATATCTTCTCACTATTCTGATACACCCTCATAGAAACTAAGTATTAAATTTAAAAAATATCCTGGTTTAAAGAGTACAGAATATTTTTTTAAAAGATGTGTTGAGTGAGAAGATAGAGGCTGTCACTAATTACGTACCCATCAGAAAGTGACAAACTTATGGCAGAAAGAAAATTGTTAGAGCACATTTGGCTAAAGCTAAATGAAGGGAGAAGCAGACAATGAAGCTGAAATAGAATTAATACATAGCAGTGATGGGAAGCTTCATCCATTCAGCACGTTGACAATGACTCATTAGCTCAGAGTAGAACACCTATCAAGGTTTGACCTTGCTGGTATTTTTCATTGATCTGAAGTCAGAAGCAGCATGGAGGAGACTCTCATATTAGAATTAATTCTAATCAACAGAGAGAAATATATTAGCAATGACAAAATTACCATGAGACAAAAATAGGTAAGCCATTTCAGAGGAATGGAGAAAGCTTCCTTTGTGCAATTCTTTGAGGCAGACCTCACATACAAAGAAGAGGATTTGATTCTATGTCCTGGTTCTTCCTTAAGAAAGATGGATTAAGAGAGTTTGAAAGCTCTAAAAATGTAATTATCTAGGCATAGCTAATTATTCCAATGAGGTACAAAACTGACGGGTAAATGAAAAAATACAGGAGTTCCACACGCGGTTCTCAGTAAATTAAGGTCATAACAGATGTGTACAACAGCAGGAAGATTGAGCACACTGCCAAGGACAAAGCCATCTTATAAGCCATGTGAGACTCTGGCTTGGACAAATCAAGAAGGTGAAATCCTCAAGCTAGCTGAGGGCTTATACTGTGCAGTGTTAAGAAAAACACAAGCGAGAAAGGGATAACCCGTGCTTGACATTGTTTTTTGAATGTTAATGGATAATGGAAAGAAATAAAAGCACCTCTTAGATTATTTTATTTGGTTGCTCTCTCACCTCTACAATGACGTTCAAACTGCAGAGAACAAAAATATTACTAAAAAATAATCAATAATTGATTCCAGCAATGGCTGCTAAAAGCATTATGTTGAGGGATGTTGGGGAACAGGACATTTGCAAAGTGTTAAGTGTCGCCCACAGCTTACTTACATAACCTTTATATGGGGGAGAGGCAGAGCTCACACTTGAACAAAAGGCTCAGTCTTTGCATGGTGAGACATCCTGATATGATGTACCTAGTTTTATGCTTCAATATATATCAAAAATGCCTAATCTAAATATGAAGAAGGTTTTAGAGCTAATTTCCAACTAATAGAAAATGTTAGAGTTAGAAGACCCGATTATATAATTTAGGGTATTTTACAGAAAAAAAAACCCAACATCCCTCAAAATCAGTGTTATAAAGGAATTTAAAGGTGTGGGGTAAATGTTCTTGATCCAAAAAAAATAAAAAGAGAAGTAATACATACACTTTATTGGATATGGGTTCAATTCTGATCATGACAAAGAACTAGAAAAAGAAAAGGAAACTACACCCAAAGTTAGCAGAAGGAAGGAAATAATCAAGATGAGAGCAGAAATAAATAAGATAGAGACTAGAAAACAACAGAAAAATCAATGAAACTAAAAGCGGCTGGAGGACAGGGGATATGTGGACTGTTACGTGGGATGGAAAAGTTCTGGAACTCTAATGTACAGCTTGGTGTACATTAGTGTACAGCAGTTAAAACTACATTATATACCTGAAACACTACATTATATACTTGAAATTTGCTGAGAGAGTAGATCTTAAGTATTCTTGTGACAAAAAAAAAAAAAGGTGATTATGTGAAATGATGTACGTGTTAATTAGCCTCATCATGGTAATCATTTTACAACTTATATATCGGAACATCATGTTGTACATCTTAAATACACACAGTTTTTAATTTGTCAATTTTATTTCAAAAAAGCTGGAAAAGAGGTTAGAAAAAAAATAATTGAAATCTAAAACAGGTTAAGATGATACTATTCGATTTAAATGCTATAAATTATCAAGTCGTCTCAGGAATTACACCCTAATATGTTCGAGGACAACTAGTGTTCTTTGTGTAATCATGGAAAATGGCACGTAAAAATAAAATATATAGTTTCGATTACCGAAAAGTGAAGCGTGAGGGAGGAGTTAATGTCTACGAATTATGTATCAGTAAGCTTGACATTCATCTCTGTCACTTCACAAAAATAAAGGATAAAATATACCTACTTTAAAAAGGAAACCATGATAATCAGGATTAACAAGCTTTCACTAACAGAGATGTGTCAAATCAATCATTTCTGAGTTAGCAGGTTAAAATATTCCGAAGTTGATCAAGGGGGTTTTGTAGACATACTATATCTGGATTTAAGTAAGACAGTTTATCATTTTTTCATTTTTTTAAATTCATAATTTTTCTTTTAATGTTTTCATTTATTTTTGAGAGAGAGACAGAGTGCAAGCAGGGAAGGGGCAGAGAGAGAGAGAGAGGGAGACACAGAGTCTAAAGCAGGCTCCAGGCTCCGAGCTGTCAGCACAGAGCTCGACGCAGGGCTTGAACCCATGAACCATGAGATCAGGACCTGAACCGAAGCCAGATGCTTAACTGACTGAGCCACCCAGGCACTCCTGATACATTTATCATTTTAATCCTATAGACTAGAGTTTGGCAAAGTATACTATGAAGGTTAACTCCAACCCACCACCTGGGTTTGAAAATAAAGTTTAATTGGAGTACTACCACGTTCGTTCAAATCAGTGTTGCCTATCACCACTTGTGTACTCTCCAACAGCAAAGCTGAGTATTTGTAACAGAGACCGTAATGTCTTGTAAGTCTAAAATATGCGCTATTTGACCCTTTACAGACAACGTTTGCCCACCCCACCCCTGTTGTAGCTAAATAAAACACAGAAAATATATACAGAGAAAATATATAGTATATAAGTAGGTGTATCAACAGTTAATTTGCCAAAAAGGAGACAAATTTATGGGATTAATATCATCTTGAATAAAAACATATAGTTTAGGGGCACCTGAGAGGCTCAGTTGGTTAAGTGTCCAACTCTTGCTTTCAGCTCAGGTCATGATCTCACAGTTCATGAGTTTGAGCCCTGTGTTGGGCTCTGAGCTGATACTGTGGGGCCTGCTTGGGATTCTCTCTCTCTCTCTCTCTCTCTCTCTCTCTCTCTCTTTCTCGCTCTCTCTCTCTGCCCCACCACACTCTCCCTCTCTCAAAATAAATAAACAAACTTTATTTTTAAGAAATGTAGTTTATGTCATGGAAATCAGTATTTAATACTATGCAAAATTACATGTTTATTAAATGATTTTCGGAAGATATATTACATATTACATAAACTTGTAACCAAAAGATGTGGCCAAGAATGTTCACAGCAACATCAGTCGTAAGAGTACACAAAGACTTGAAGAGAGTTAAGGACAGAGTGCTAGGACACTCTAACAGTCAGAAGAGGAGCCAGCGAAGGAATCTGAGGAGTACTGCATGAACTCAAAGAAAAAAAGAAGAAAATGGCACCATGGAATCCCAAAGAAGACAAGAATTTCAAGCAAGAAAGAGAGAACAATCGTACCAAATGCTTCTCACTAGGCTGCCAACGTGAAAATCAAGTTAAATCTATTTTCAGATTGCAATCACTGGTGACTTTAATACAAACCATTTCACCAAGTGGTAGTAAGGACGACTGGCTAAGGGAGATGGATCAAAGTGATCCCAAAAAGAAAGATGGAAAAGTAGAGACAAGAAACATAAATAACCCTTTCAAAGCATGTAGCTAAAAACACAAAGAATGGGAGAAGGATTTGGCAGGGGTGGGGGCGGTGCTGTTTTTTTTTTTTTTGCAAGACTGATCTTGAAGAACGTTCGAATGTTAACAGAAATTATTGTGAGACACAGTGAAATCAATGCTGTAACTTAAAAAGGGAATGAATTTAGCAGCAGCCTCCATATATACCAAGAGGAACACAGATCGCGAATGGAGGAGTCAACCTAAGTATCAAATGTAGGAGAAAGAAGGCAGAATATGAGGGAAGAGATACATGTATAGCTAGTGGACTTGGTCATTTATTTTTCAGATAACCATGAAAAATAGTTGGGGCATCAGTATAAAATTTGGAAAGAGGGCAGGAGTAACTGAATATAAGAGGAAAGGGCTATGAAATAATCATCTCAAAGGATGGGAAAATCAATTTAGTAAATCAGTATGACAATACTGTTTATCACCCATTTGAAATTTTTGTTCATTATATTTAAGACATGGCAGTGCAGATATGTAATTTCTTTCAACATCCATTTATTTAACAAATAACTACTGATAATTATCTTCAATGGTCTAGGTGCTGTTCAAAGTACTGAAAATACAGCAGTGAACAAAATAAATGATAATCTTTGTCCTCTCTGAGCTGTCATTGCAGTGGGGAGAAGAGAGACAGTTAGCTAAATGAATAAGAAAATTATACAGTATGTGACAAGTCTGTAAGTACTAAGAGGAAAACTAAGGCAG
Organism: Paguma larvata; assembly: GCA_030068075.1. Taxonomy (NCBI): domain Eukaryota; kingdom Metazoa; phylum Chordata; class Mammalia; order Carnivora; family Viverridae; genus Paguma; species Paguma larvata. Next base: position 32,331,632 of record CM057823.1, read on the forward strand.
GCTTGGGGAGGTAGAGGGGCTTTAGGAATGGAGATTGTGGTTAGAACCACAAATAGGATGAGCAGTGTAGGCCTCACTTAGAAGAGCAGACATGTGTAGGTCAGAAAGCCACATGGGCAGTGAGGGAGGAGCGGTCCTGGAAGAGGGTGGAGCCATTGTGAAGGCCATGAGGGAGGAGTAAGTCTAGTGTGTTCAAGGAACACTGCGGAAGCCAATGTGGCTCAGACAAAGTAAGGAAAGGAAATATTAGGAGAAGATGCACTGACCTCAGTTCAGAAGCAGCACAGATGGATAAATCTCTAACCAGAGGGTTTGGCAGGAAGGAACAAGGGAGAGAATGACAGATAGGTTTAAGTGAGATGAGGGCCAAACCATGGGGTCTGAATGTGTCAGGAGCAGTGACGACATCCTGGAGGTGAGATACGGTAAAGCAGCACTTGGAACAAAGAACTGGGACAGCTGTAGGGCGGAAGAATAGCTTTGGGTATCGGAATAAATGAACAGGAAGGGTGGGACTCAACAGACAGGTCGTGGGATGTTTAAAATTAAGCGTTCAGAGGTGGTGTGGTTACTGGTGTTTGACAACGTCTCAGAGAGAACCGTGAAAGTGAGTCAGGAGGGTGGCATGGGGGACAAGATCATTCCAATCAAGGAGGTCAATGTACTAAGGCACCAGGATGGGTCCTACATACGGAGCTGGAAGATACCGAGAAGGAAGGCAGGAGAAGTTGGTGAAGAAACAAGAGTGAACCAGATCCTAAATATACAACGTATTACAAAGTTTTAAGAGGTGTATAAAGCTTTTCCTAAAAAGGTGTATTTTTAAAAAAGACTTAGGATGTTAAAAAAGGCACTGTCAGAGAAGTTCTACTTCTGGCCGTGATGGAACAACACATACCAGACCAGTTCTCCCTCCCTAAGAAAGTTTAAAGCCAGACCATGTGTATGAGGCCACTGTTTTCAGTCCTGGGACCAGAGGCACGCGAGACTGCCATTTCTGAGAGAAGGGAAATCCATGAGCGAAGCCGCACAATTGCCCCTGCTCCCTGCCCGGGAGTACTCTGCCCATCATAAAGCAGAGACTCAAGAACAAGAAGGGCGTACTGGCCCTGAAGAACTGGGAAGGCAAAGATCAGGGTGTGGGGCTGCCGAGGCAGCTGGAATTTGCAGGGAAGAGCGCTGGAGAGGACAGAGTGGCACAGGGGGACTCTGCGGAGCTCTGTGGACAGGAGAGGGGTTGTCTGCACCCAAGGGCTGGGCTGCACATACACAAAAAATGCCTGTGCAAGACTTGTCACTCCTAGTGACACTTTGGTGCTGAATGTGGAACGGAGATACCAGAGGCTGACCAGGGCTGGGAATGTTGCAGTTCTGGCAGCCAAAGTACAGAGACCTTGCAGAGAGACCACAGGCATTCAGCCTAGAAACCCACGAGATCCACGGTCACGAGTAAGACCCACTCTAGGGGCACCTGGGCGGCTCAGTCAGTTAAGCCTCTGATTCTTGACTTTGGCTCAGGTCATGATCTCATGGTTGTGAGGTCGAGCCCACACCCATGTGTGGGCTTACTCTCTCTCCCTCGTCCTCTGCCCCTCCCCCACTCACACACATGCTCACACTTCCTCTCTCTCAAAATAAATAAATCAACATTAAAAAAAAATTCAGTAAGACCTACTGTAGACCTGCTGTAACAGAGCCTAAAACCAAACATCCACAAGATCCACAGGGGAGACACAGGCTGGGTCAGGTCAAGGTGGTGGGGAGTAAGGCATTGCACACATCTGCCCTTGAAAAGCATAAAACCGAGCTTTCAAACGTTTAAGGTGATCAGTCGGTAACTGAACTTCCTGATAGAACAAAAATCAACACTTTAATGACAGAGAACTAAACTCAATCTCTACAACGTATCACCTGAAATGTTGAGTATATAATCAAAAATTGCCTGAAAGGAAAAATGGAACTAGGACTTAAAGCCAGGAAACACGGCAAGCAATAGAAACCTATCCTGACATGGTCCGGATATTATATTTATCAGACTGACTTCAAAGCAGCTTTTATAAATATATGCAAAGTCATAAAGTAAAATATGGTTTTAATGAATGAATAGATCTTGGGAGAGAAATGGAAACTATACACATGTATTGTGTATATATATATGCTAAATTCAAATTCTGGAACAAAAGTACAATAACTAAAATGAAAAATTTTCTCTATAGGCTGTATACAAGACTGGTGATGACAGAAATTAAGGTCAGTGAACTGGAAGATGTATAAATAAAATTTATCAAATCTGAAAAACAGAAAAAAGATGAAGAAAAAAAGCTCCATGGCCCCTGGGACAATAAGCTGTCTATCACATGTGCATTTGAAATCCCAGATGGAAAGGAAAATGAGAATTAAGAAGAAAAAATTATTTGAGGAAATAATGGTCAAACATTTTTTAACTTACCAATCTGAGAAGTTTGGTAAAACTGAGCAGGATAAATACAAAGAAAACCACATCTAGGCACACTACTGTCAAGTGGCGATACACAGAAGACAAACAAAAATTTCAAAAACACCTAAAAGTGAGGTTTAGAGCCAAGGCTTATTGCAAACAGTAGGAAGACAATCTAAATTATGGTCGACTTCTTATCAGAAACAACGGCGGACAGAAGACATCTGGTACATCTGTGTTGTTGTACAACATCGATACCATGTTGAAAACTCAAAACCACCAGCCCCAAAGTCTGGGTCAAGCAATAACACCTTCAAATCCAGGGTGAGAAATAAAGCACTTAGAGCTAAACAGAAGTTGAGCAAATTTGTTACCAGGCAAACTGCACTACCAAATACACTGCAAGATGTTTTCCAGGCAGAGAGAAGCTTAGACCAGATGGAAGCTTGGAACTAGATGCTGAAGAAAAGAATGAAAACCCCCAAAAATGGTATATCAGTAAGTAAATATTGACGATTTTTTCCCTTCGCAATCTCTCTAAAAGACAAGTCTGTTTACAACACTAGGCAGCATCTGGAGGGCTGGAAGACAGAGGATGATAGAGATTGATGACATTAACTTCAAAGAACCCTTAATATGAGAGAGGAAGGACAAAGATGACTGGGATCTCCACGAGGGTGAAACAAGAGTATCTCCCTCTATTTGTTTTTCCAATAAAAAGCTTTTATTGGTAGGGCCCGCACTTTCACAAATGTTATAAAAACATTACTATATCATAAAGCACCAAGCGAACTCATTACAGGCTACTCATCATACACGATTCAATAAAACTAGGAACCTATGTAATATTTAAATAATAGACTCCAACTAAAGATTTTTAAATGATAAAGGATTAGGGAAAATGGACATGAAAATAATACACTTTTAAATTAAATATTACATAGGATACTATGGAAATTTTTTCTTCCTTAGATACAGAAAGAATTCCACTCAAATACTATCCATTTTGAGGGTCTTTTCCCCCTAAATTTTCCAATTTCTTTCATAGCTATCTGTCATTTGATTCACATTTTTTTGTCTTGACTCAATGTTTATAATTTATATTTTTTCTCTAAAATTATCCATTGAATCAAGATGCTCAAGTGTATTATATCCAACTTTATGTCACCTTATTTTAAAGTTTGTTCTGTTTCTGGTTCTCTCCCTTCTGCTTCTTGATTAGATATTCCTTATGTCAATGTTTTATTTCTCTTACTTTCCTTAGGTTTATTGGTTTTTTTTCCTTTGTAATGTTTTATTTGATATTTAGTTCACTTATTTTTATTCATTTTAATTTACTACTGAAAACACTCAAGGTGATGAATTTATTTCTTAACAGGCCTATGACAATAATTCATCCACTTTCTTACATAATACTGAAGTCTGTGTCTGCTATGAAGATGGATTGACAGGAGGCTGGGAAACAAAACAAAACAAAAAAAAGTTTCCAGTGGTTATTTCTATTAAGTGGGACTATGGTCTCCTTCACCCCCGATTCACCTGAACGCAAGATCTACATGGCCAAAAATACTATCTCATTTACAGCTATACTGCAGGTAGGAGTCTGATAAATATTTGTTGGTAAGTGAATTAATATATACAGCAGAAGAAGATAAGATGTCTTCAGGGAGATATTAAAGAAAATGAGAACCTTGACCTGATTCTTGAAAAAATTCACCATCTGTTTGGTGGGAGAGGAAAGGAATGGGAAAGGGGCAAGGAGTAGAGAGAGCAATACTCCAGGGGAGAGGAAATCAGAACGTCTAAAGGGAAGAGACAGCTCGGTGCTCTCCCCTGCAGGTACGCTTGTACAGCTGACGCGCAGATGGGAAGAGAGAGCTCATGGGCGACGAGTCTTCACCAGGAGGCAAGTCCTCATCCTGAAGGGACTTACATGACAGTAATGATTTGGGGTTTTCGGCAATAAGCAACAAAACTCTAATAAAGGGCTCAAAGGAGCTGTGTGGCATGAGATTTATCCCAATAAATGCTCTCTTAGAGGTGCAGTATCCACGGTGACACCAAGTTCGGACTCTGGAGTGAAACCAACCTATGTGCAAATTCTAGCCTTCACAACTCATCAACTTAAGTCACTTAACTTATAGGAACTAGATTCCTCATGTGGGTAAGTGGATAACAATTCTTGAGAAGAACAGTGAATTCAAAGAGCTTAGCACAACACCAGGCTTAGAGTATATATCTTTAATACAATGTTTTTAGTGGTATGAGACCTCATGTCAACAAGCCCAGCAAGACTTCCCCCGCCTGAATTTATGTGCAGGGTGATTCTATACCCAGTCCCTTCCCAATGGTGACAATGGTCCTTCCTCCTTCAGCTGATGTCTCGACTCTTTCTTCCTTTTCTCTTATTCCTGGATCTTGAGCCACTCCCCAAACAAGGTTAAGAACTATGCTCTCATCAAAAGCCAGTTCAATTCCTCCTTAAGCCCCCTCTACCTGACCCACCTCTACCTTTTGGCCACTTCCACTGTCTTCCTGAACTCTATTAGACTGACTGCAATGGAAAATTCTTTCATTTTTAAGCATTTGTTTACTAAAGGACAAATCTTTCTCCAGCTGATTTTTCGGAAACTTAACTTTCCCCTGTAGACTCTCCTTTCGTTTTCAAACTCTCTCAGAAGTCACAAATTTACCCACATCCTCCAAAGTCTCAGCACTCTTCCTTATACCGTATGCCATTTTCAGACTCTTGTTTCAGCACACTGGATCAGTAACCCTCCTCTGGAGCTACAGTAAGTTTCTCGTGGGCTAGGACTCCTGGTTCATGGTTTTCCCTTCCTACGATCCCTCTTGGTGATTTCTGCACACGTGGGAATGAATCACGCAAACCCTGGTATGGTGCTTTCCCGACATCTTCTGTATCAGTTCTCATTCCGTCTGTGGCCCTCACACATCACACCGTAAGCCAGGTCATCTTTGTCAGAATCTCCACCAACAACGGCATATTCTGATATTACACCCTGTAAGAATAATCCCAGCAAATTCTTGCACCCCCTTGCTCCCACTAAATCTTGAGCCTCGGCTCTTGGCTGCTTTCCTGTTCTTTCAAGAGCTCAATCTCTAGTCTTCATTCTTTCTTTAGCCTAGAAACCACAGCCCATTATTTCGAATCTACACACAAATAACTTCTGAATGAGCCATAATCTTTTGACCTGATCAAATCACCATTTCATTTTCTTTATCTGAATGAAGTATCTTCTTTCTTCATTTGAGAAACACCACCTTGAATTGGTTGCAACTCAAGAAAAGTATGATTTGCCTATAAGGATAGGATTTTTAAAGCTTCATTCTAACTAAATTTTGACAAGGGCATATAAGATGTCAGGAGAAAAACGTTAAAATAAATTGTGTGTTGCCTTTTTACTTGTCTTTTGATTTAACTTTTTTGAGAAATGTTGAGGGGCAGTGTAATATATTTGACTGTAAATATAGTCTGGCATTCTCCGTTCTTTGACTGAAGGGTAGATCAGAATAATCCGAGAACCAACACTCAGAGGGATTTTAAGGCATGATAAGAAACTTACCTCCATGTTTGGGTGAGTTCATCTGGGATATTAAATAAAACAACTCTAAGTGAACTCCATTTTAAAGCAAAAGTGTTAGCTTTTGTAAGTGTTTATTGGATATGTACTTAGATGAAACAAAACAATTAAATCTTAATATTGCCTTATTTGTAGGGCATATCTTATAGTATTCATATAAATTTATGGCATCATTTTTGGGTAGGGGAGGGTGGTGGGGACCAAGCACACTAGATATTAAAATAAAGGATTGAAGTTTCTCCTTTTAGTTGGGGGTACTGTAAATCAGATCACTCGTACCGAGTATTAGGTCATATGAGCCAACCTAATTCAAAGATTACAGAAAACTAATAAGGCTCTGTTTTTGGTAGGTGCACAAAAACACTGAAACGAATTCTGCTAAAAGGATTTGATAAATTAATTAAAGCCGATTTGAGGATTACAAAACCTCAAGACCGCTGAATTTCACAAAGACCTTCGAACAAAATATAATCTAACCTTTAAAGCCTTCGCAGTAACAGTTTTCAGCACGGTTTTGATTAAAATATCCCTTTTTCTTCTTCAATTAAAGAATCAAAATTAAGAAGCGACTCACTGAAAGTCATGCATTGCCTTTTACGTATGCTTAATGTAATCTGCATTTCATCTCTGGAGTTTACAGAACGTTACCACATCCAGAGGTGACAACACAGCTAGCTTAAATTCGCTCCGTGGAAATCATGTGCAATTAGGTCTCGGGTCACGACTAACCAATGTGCCTTGAGAAGGGCGTGTCAACAACAAAGGTGGTACAGGAGATGAGCGTCTTTCATGAGGACCAAGAGGACATCAGCCACGTTAATTAACCTCTTTGTGTCTCCATTCCCTCGTATATAAAACCATATCCAGATGACAAACTGTTTTGTGGCTATAATGAGCTAATATATTATAAAGATCCTACTGGCATCTAGAAAGTGCTCTATAAAGGTTACCTGAAGGAAATGACATAGGCTCAAGGAAACCCAAACCTGAGATTTCAATCTCATCGTTAGGCACAACTGCTCTGCAGTAAAACAGTTGTATGTTCACAATGATTTTGTCATTTACGGGATGTGTGACCTTGAACATGACATCGAATTTTTCTAGGCCTCCTTTTTCTCATGGAACTTGGAACATAACAAATTCTCCATCAGTAATCGGTAACAGTAACAGTAGGAGTAATGGCATTAACCCAAAGTCCTAGAAAGGAGCCATCAACGTGACCAACTGCATTTAGTGTTTCAGCCACTGAAAATCCCTAAGCTTTAAACGGTCACATATCCATAAGACTTAGTACACTGTGTCCGAAAACAAGACCCTGCAAAAGCGGTCTTGCTGAAAAAGTAAGAGAATATGATTACTAAGGGGAATGTTAAGAAGTTATCTCAGGGGTGCCCGGGTGGCTCAGTCGGTGAAATGTCAGACTTCAGCTCGGGTCACGATCTCACGGCTCATGGATTCGAGCCCCACATTGGGCTCTGTGCTGACAGCTCAGAGCCTGGAGCCTGTTTTGGATTCCGTGTCTCCCTCTCTCTCTGCCCCTCCCTCATTCACACTTGTTCACTCTCTCTTTCTCTTTCAAAAATAAATAAACATAAAAATTAAAAAAAAAAAAAAAAAAAAAAGAACCAGACTGGGGATACAGCTATAGCACTGACAGGAAGAAAGACACTCACGAGTCTGTCTAGCAGAAAGAAACCTGTAAAATCTAATACAGTGTAGAGGTCAGGATGGTCACAGTAGAGCTTTTGTCACCTCCACTCTGCATGTGAAGTACAAAAATATGCCACGACTGTTTATTCACAACGCTACAGTAATCACTCAATAAAAATAATTCTGTTGAAGAACAATGAACTTCACAAGAAGTTCAATCAAGTTTTTAAGAGGGCAAGTCAGCCAAAACTGCTGACACAATTTTTCCACCTCACCACTGCCATAGTCATACGTGTAAATGCATAGTGCACAGACATATTGGGGTTACTAATTTTAACATTTAAAGCACATAAATTTGGACTTACACTATTTAAGTTTATTTATTTCTGACAGAGAGAGGGAGAGTGGGTGGGAGCAGAAAGAGAGAGAGAGAGGTAAAAAATCCCCAAGTAGGGGCACTGTCAGCGTGGAGCCCAACGCAGGGCTCAGCCCCACAAAGCTTGAGATCATGACCCGAGCTGAAGGCAAGAGCCGGCCGCTTAACCGACTAAGCCACCCAGGTGCCCCAATCTGGACTTTCCATTTCCGTGAGAAATCCAACACGTAGAATTTTTTTAAGAACCATTCTTCGTTATACCAAGATTTCTGAACTACAGTATTCTAAAAATCAAAACACAGACTTTAAAAATAGTAGCACTATACCGAGTCTGCCAAAATGTTCATGTTGTGATACGTACCCTTAGGGAAACAGTTGGAACAGCCTCACACCATTATACTAATCCACTGAATCCACTCATAATTGTTAAATAAACAACTTAGCTTTACATTAGATATGGGAGATGGGGCAAGTAACAGATACTTTGAATGACGGGTAAATTATTTTTCAGGATTATTACAACAAGAAAGAGTCTGAGCTAAAGAGAAAATAGAGTACCCAGGACCCATCTGAATTATAGAATTTGTGTAATTACATGAGATGGTTATTTAACGTACAGCCTTTTATATTTATTTTTTTTAATTTTTTTAACGTTTATTTATTTTTGAGACATAGAGACAGAGCATGAGCAGGAGAAGGGCAGAGAGAGAGGGAGACATAGAATCCGAAGCAGGCTCCAGGCTCTGAGCTGTCAGTACAGAGCCTGACGCGGGGCTCGAACTCACAGACCATGAGATCATGACCTGAGCCAAAGCCAGCCGCTTAATCAACTGAGCCACCCAGGCGCCCCAGCCTTTTATATTTATATCCCGCTTCCCCTCCACGATACTTAGCACACTAACTGGCACTTACAGCGCCCCTCGGAAATACCTGAGGATGTGACATCAAGAACCGCATTCTTGTGTGCTTAGACCAAGACCACTGGAAGAATTATATAGAATTTACTTTAATATATTTCAATACGGGAAAAGATAGAAATCCAAACAGACATAAACATGGAAGTTTGTCCTCAGGATACCATCTGAATTTGGGGGCTTCAATAAAAAGAAGCCGCATCAAAGAGACCATCTTCGGACGGCAAAAACATGGCACGCTTTCTTTATAGCCACTGGGCCGGTGGAGATACAGCCTCCATATTGGCTGGAAATCCCTTTGTTTTCCTGCTAGTGGAAGCCTGTCTTCCAGACTGTAGCCATCATGAGCCATTATGGGCACACGAGTTGCGATCACCCAAGTGATGTCCCCTTACTAATGGCTGATAATCATCTGAGGAAGTCGCCTGAGAATATCATTTCCCTGTTCAAAGTTTGTCAACCTAGCCCCTCCTCCATCTGTTACGCGACAAAGACCAAATTTTTAGTCTGGTAAAAATGGCCCTTCATCCAGTTCAGACCCCATTTCCCGCCACTTCCTAACACCCGCTCCGGTTCGGTCAGCCTTTCAACACTCTCTGTTCCTCCTTCAGGCCCTCTGTTTCAGGTCCCCTGTCTGAAACTGCTTGGACCCACGTCTCCTCAAAGTTCCACTTACCCTTCATCTTCCCTGCCTCCCCTTTGTCTTAGTTTAGTCGGTAACGAGAATCCCCTATGACATACTGAGCTCATACTAGGAACCAGGAAATGCACTTTTCCTTAGAAGGAAGACCAGCGCCGTGAGTTAAAAAGCAGAGGCTACGGAGTTAAACCACGTGGGTGGCCAGCCTGGCTCCACCATTTACCAGCTGTGCGACCTCTCCATGCTTCAGTTTCTTCCTGTGTAAAAAGCACCTAGCCACAGTACCCACCTCATAAGGTAGTTGCAGTGCAGTGCTTAGCTACATAGTGAGGTGAATGCTAACATAGTCCAGGAGCCCTGGAGGCGAGCAAAGGGCATCGGTTTGCTGCGTGGGGATGGTACGGATGGAGCTTAGAAATGCATCTGGGCTGAAGTATCCACCTATGCACGGGAGGCCTCTCGTGGCGGGGGACAGAGCTGAGCCTCAGACGAGAGGAAGTCACAAGCCAGAGGCCAGCCCCGACGCCTGCCATTCCCTTTCCAGGCCAGAGCTTGGAGTGGGCCGAGAAGCTTACATTCAGACCCGCGTGGCCAAGTCATCACGAAGTAACTCGGTTACGATGGGAGAATAGAACATGTTTTATGTAAAAGGCCATTAGCCTGGTTTATAATTTCTCGATGTTTACCCAAACGTGATGTGGACTTCCCTGTATGCTTTCGCCCCAGCCTCTACTAAGGTTAGGGGAAGCTACATAATACAGATATGAAGAATAATAATAAATAACAAATAAATAATATAGCCACAGAATCAGAAAACTAGAATCATTTCTCTCTTCGTCTCAAAAGAAAGAAGGAGTTTAGTAACACAGAGAGAGCGCAGGGACACAGAAATAGGGAAATGGTGGGCAGGCTCGCACCCTCTTTGACGGGGGTTAGCCCGGGCAGTCAGGCAGCCCACCTGGAGGTCCCTGCAACCGCTGCGAGGTGGTGAACCTGCGGTAAATTTTCAAAACTCTGCTTTTCAGCATGACAGCTCCCATATTTACTAGAAAATAGAGGTCTCCGACGCTAGGCTCTTTCCTAATGAGACCCACGTGCAGAAAGGAGAGCAGGGTAGCACAGACACAGGAGCTCTCCTCCTCGGGGCGTGGGTCCCCACGCAGAAAGCCTGTTTTCCCTTTGCAGCCCAGCGGGGTTTTGACTCTATCATCAGCAGAAATGCCTGGGAGCCAAGTCGCACTCTCAGAGATCCGGGGTGGAGGACGCTGCGACACAGAGCGGGCAGCTTCATCTCTACGCCAACCAGGAAACCGCCCGCGTAGACGGGGGCTGCATTGTTCCCCAGGCCGGCAACCTCTCTTATCAGAAACGGGCAAGCTAAAGAGCAAGGAGGGAGGTCTCCGAAGGCCGCTTCTATTCAGCAAAGCAAATGCCCTATCAGCTTGGTCTGTGCTCTAGCGACGGGCAGTATGAACTGTGATCAAGCCGAGGGGGCACTTTTGCTCTTTAGGAGGAGGAAAAGGAACCGTGGGGCCCTGGAGGGAAGGAAACTGCCAGGGAATCCAATCGGCTCAGAAATTAAGTTCTCACGGCCATAATTCAAGGAAACGGGGCACTATGTAATGACGTGGATGTTCGTTTTGCTTTTTAAGATTTGAACTTTCTTCTTGGCTACCATACTACATTTCAAAACAGCTGGGATGTTTTCCCCTCTCTTCTCCATCGACAAGCACTTCTGCTAAACATGGGAATCTGTGAAATCCAGACTCCCAGCATGACTCATCACTATTGTTTCCTGGACTTTTCTCACCATCTCGTCCGGCATCATTTCCCTTCTCTCGAGAAGGAGAATCAGGAAGGAGAAAAATCGATGCTGTAAAACCATACGCCCAACATACAAGGAGAAATATACCAAGATACATTCACTAATTTTGCTGTGACTTTCCACCAGCACGTATTTGGAAATTCATACACTATGCACGTTTAAGTACAGAACTATATTGTTCACGTAATAAGGCAGTTGGTAAATTTCCATTACTTTCTCCCCTCTTCTACAGCTAGAAGAAGTCGTCTATGGATTTGTTTTCTGATTTCTATTTCTACCAAATGTGTGTCCTTGAGTCTTTTTGTAGATCTGCTACGAAGGTAACGGTTTAAAGTATTTTAAGGAACAATAGCAATGTTACTAAACATTAATAAATGTTAAAAAAATATTTTCAGAATTTGAAGAGGTAGGAAACTCCATGTAACTTTTTTATTTGACTGGACAAAGTATGACAGCGCTGACTGTGAGTCGAACCAGCAGACGAACAGCAGTGCTTAGGTTAACCCTTTACAGATACCGAGACTTCATGGCAGCTTTTCGGAGAAATTCAGGGGCAAAGATGTAGCACTTCAAGTCATGTGCCAGAGAGAGGGGAACGCAGCATCGTGCTCTGGTCATCACATCAAAATCTCTGCGAGAGGGACGACACCCCGCTGGGATGTAGAGACACAGAGGGGACACAGACAGGGGGACTGCGGACTCTCTTCTGAAACGAACTCAGTGCAGCAGTGAACAATAGTACGGAACCTAACCCATGGAATGGACGTCAGAAATCAGTGATTGGACACTGATGGGCAAACCAAACCAAGGACCAAAGGTTTCAGTACCTTAAGCAAAATGGCACAGTGTGGAGGAAGCCTCTAGACGTTGAATTCCGAGGGCAAGACCCCGTGCCTCCCTGTCCCACTGTCGTCAGTGTTAACAACATCTCCATTAAGTATCCATTTTTTAGATCATAAAACCTTAGAATGAATAACTTTATCAGAGATGCTTTTTCTTAGGGCAGAGAATTTATAAACACAAATCCCATGACGTCCCATCCATTTATTGCCGCCTCTGGGTTTGCAGGGCAGAGATAGCATCTCGCACAAGAGAAAGCCTGGGCTGAGCAGAAAGACCTCTCCACTGTCAATGTACCAGTCTTCCACTCAGGACAAAACTATTCGAACATTTTTTTTCATTTTAAGTTTATTTATTTTGAGAGAGAGAGAGAAAGAACACAAGCAGGAGAGGGGCAGAGACAGAGGAAGAGAGAAGATCCCAAGCAGGCTCTGCACCGTCAGCACGGAGTCCATCGTGGGGCTCAAACTCACAAATCTTGAGACCCAGACCTGAGCGGAAATCAAGAGTCCACCCTTAACCAACTGAGCCACCCAGGCCCCCATATTTGAACTTTCTGAGATTCAGTTTTATCACGTTTATAATCATGATAAAGATCACATGACTTGCAGACCTTTGTGAAAACTAAATTTGGTGACGAAAATGGAAATATCGAGCCCTGTGCCGGCCACCCAGGAGATGCCCAAATACAATACAGAAGACGGGGACGACACGCCTGACATTTCAGTGCGGATATAATGTGCCATTAAGAAAACAAACGCCTAGAGGAAAATTAAAAACTGTTAAACAATTCTGATATTTTAGTAGTGTGGTGATGACAACAAAGCAAATAGAGACTGGAGACTTTTTGGAACAGTGACAACGAAAAGAATGAACGTGGGGCAAGGCAGTGAGTCGTGGAGAAGACGTCCTCAGCCGGGCGTGAAAGGAAACTGAGCATATGGACCGGCGGACTGGGCGGGCAAAGCTGTTGTAGGCTGGCAGACAGACCAGAGCTCAGAGGCGCAGACGTGCACAGAGGAGGAGACCCCGCAGGCCCGGGAGGCGTGAGCAGAGCAGTAGCCACCTGCGGATTTGCCTCGAGAATCTACAGCCCGATAAAGGCCTCGAGTGCCAATCTGCGGGGTTGGTACAGGATACACGCACAACAGTCTGGACTAGGTCACAAGCGGAGGAATGACGGGATAAAACCAGCGATGCAGACACAGCCTTCCGGCAACCTCGGGTGTGCGGGATGATGTTAGGGAAACAGTCTCCGGGCAGGTGGAAAGCACGGATAAAGGCAGTTCAATAATCCCAGAAGGAGCGGATGTCAGCCTGAAATAGGATGGGTTTTTCTGGCCAAAAACCTACAGAAGATCTCTCGAGCCTGACCGTAAGCAGTGATAAAAAAAGGCTCTACGCGGCTGGCCTCACGGGGAGAAGCCACCTTCCCTGCACCAGGCTGGGGGTGCAGCCTATCTCGAAAGGGGGGTGCCCCCGAGGCCCCGGCCCCCTGGCCAGCCTTGCTTTCATGCACATGTGCACTGTCAGCCCAGGGCCCTCCATACAGAGGCCTCTTCATGCAAGGCTTGCCACCGAAGCCTTCTCCTGACTCCTCCGGGGCCCAGGGGTGTGCTTGGAGACCCATCTTTCCGCGCTGACCCAGTAACCAGAACTCGCCCCCAGGTACCCCTGCCCTCCCCACCCGCCCTCCCCGTCCCTCCTTTCCTGGGCCCAGGGCTCCCCTGGTTAGGACACCACTCCCCCTCCCGTCTGGGAGGATACAGCTGGTCCTCACCCAGCGCTGTTCCGTGGGGGGAATGTTCCCAGGGCTTCTCCTACCTCAGAAAGTGATTAAAAGCTTGCCTGGTACTTTCATTTGGCTTGTTGTCTTAATTGACTCCTCCAACACCTGGCCGGCTCAGCTCTTGACAGGTGGCACAGGGAATTAAAAAAAAAAAGTTCACCCTACAAGAGACCCTAGTTCTAATTACCATTCTTGTTTTCAGCAAATTCCCTACATTCTCAGTCACCAGAAATGTAAACTATGTTTACAAAACATTAGAGAAGGCTTATTAAAATATGAAAATTCGTTTTAAATTCTTTAAGCAATGATCATAGCGGTATTTCAAACGAAATACAAATTGCAAACATAGATGCAATATACTAAAAACCCCTACTTCGTGGCGGGGCCTGATTTGAACAAAACTGTCACACCAGCAGCACTCGTGATGCAAGCCGAGAAGTCCAGAGATCTCTAAATTACTGCATTTCAGAAACGTTACCAGAAAATAATAAACTATGGGGACCGAACGTCTCACACAACCACGACAGTGGTGAAATAGCCGACGTCTACTTAAAAGGAGAGACGTGGGGAAACGGTAAGAGGATTTATTTACCGCCGTCGTCCCCGTCTCTGGCACTGAATATTCAAGCGCATGCAAAACTCAGGGTGCACTGATACCGCGGTCACCGTCGTGGCTTTCTGTGAAAATATCGCCGCAGAGCAATCGCCAGAGAAGCTCATCCCTCAGTGTTTCTGCAAGGCCGGCAGCTCAGTAACACAACCTCCTCCCCGGAAGCACGCCTCTCCTCTCCCCTGCTCCAACCCGCACCCTCTCCTGCCCCGGTCCCTCATCACCCTCTGTGAAGGGCTGCTCAATTTCCCAAATGCCTGAGTCCCGTCACCGAGTTCTCGGTCACTCCGAAAGGGGACCGTGTCAACGAAGGAGGGACGAGAGTCGTGTTCTCTTCTACTTCCTGGATTCTGATGCGTGCATTTAGGTACTAGTGGAGACTCCGAGGAAAAGTTCTTTTTTGTCACGTTGGATGTAAGCTTTTTAAAATGCAACGGCGTATTTTCCTACTCAAACTATTGAACTGTACAACTTTTCATAAAGTGATTAAATAGTTCTTTGATATGAGACTTTGTTTCTTTTTTCCTGATTTGATTACTTGGACATTGTTTTCTGCTGAATAACTATCATTTCATATACAGACCTTAAACCTGGCTTTTTGCATTTTAAAGCTATGTAAGTTATACCCGAAGCCAAGGAATCCA
This sequence comes from Paguma larvata, assembly GCA_030068075.1. Classification (NCBI taxonomy): domain Eukaryota; kingdom Metazoa; phylum Chordata; class Mammalia; order Carnivora; family Viverridae; genus Paguma; species Paguma larvata. Next base: position 32,346,959 of record CM057823.1, read on the forward strand.
CAAGAAGTAAAATGAAGAAAACCTGGGTGAGTTTTGTTTTCTGGTCGCAAAGGGCCCATAGACGGTCAAGATCTCCGTCAAGGGCAGAATCGGGTTCCACCCTGATCCCGTGGGAAGCTCAACGCACCTCCACCGGGAAGGGTCACCAGATGTGACTGACCATGCCGACGCTGAACTGGAGCAGTCAGTCCAGCTGGCTCGAGGAACCAATCTCGAGTACAAGAGTGAAACACAGGCTTGGAGAGAGATTATCAGTTTCCCATAATAAATTCAGGATTTGCAGGAAAGACAGACTGGCAATATCGCTCCCTTTAACGAACACACTCTTTGAGGACTAATCCCTATTTAAAAGGAGAAAGTGGGATTTAAAACCCAAAGTTGGAGAAACAACTAAGGATACATGAACTTTTGCATGTAATCTATTTTCTTTTGAAGAAGCAACCTTTCACGTTTTGAAGTGGGAGAAAACCCACCGCATGTGAAGTAAGGCTGTGTGGCTCTGATTTTGTAAAATGTCCCTTGTCTAACAAGCCCCACGCCAGCACCGATGGCTGGAGATGACGAACGTTTGTTCCGGCTGCAGGAATGGCTTCAAAGCGCATTGTTAGACACACGTCTGCACAAATACACACCACGAGCTGCACGGCTTTTTATTCTAAACCAGAATGAAATCGTCACCTCACACTGACATCCAGGAGCGAATTGCCTTATTCATGCAAGTACGAATTATTTTACCACAAATTTAAATTCCCTGCCTGCCGTCCGTGTTTTCTCATTTATTGCCCAGCTATACGTTTTGGAAACTGTGATGGAGATTTTATTTTTTTAATTAAGGGAGAAAATAAAAATTCATCACTGCTTGAGTACAAAATGCCTCAAGTTCCTCATAGGCTAATGGGGAGGATTATTATTGTTATGGTTCAACAAACGTGTCACTTCCACACAACTAAAGGTGGTTTCTCCTCGGCTGGTCCTAGGCAGGCGAGCTGAAGCACAGCCCAACGAAAGAGAATGACTGACACCTGGTGGACTAGAAGAGGAATGAAAAACAAAAAATCCAAGTATGTAAATGCTCACAGGTAACCGTTCTGCATGCATGTCCAGAATCAGGAACACAACAAGGTCGGTATAAATCCTCAGGAATAAAAGGGTAACACCGTGTAAGGCGAGGGAGACCACGTGTGCTTCTGTGGTGTTGCATTATGGGGGGTCCAGCCATGGGACTTCAGACCCAGAGCAGTTCAAAAACCTCTATAAATACTGTGTTATTGCTGCCTGCAACTTCTATATCTTATGGCTGATTTCTTTAAGCTAATGGGCTCCCATCAGCAAGGCTCTGTCCAATCTGTACAATCAATCCAATGATCTTTGCAAATCAAGAGCCAAGAAATTAATCACAATCAATCATTACAAGGCTCAAAATACATCGTGGTCCCCAACTGGAGCAACTCCTGTCACCAGACTTTGTTCAGTCATTAGTTAAACTGGGCTTTCAAGCTTAATTTCCAACTTAAAAAACTGTTTCTTAATGAAGTAAGGGGACGGCTATTGGAAGCCTACCATGTTATTTCATTTAGGCTGTACTACACTTCCAAGAGTAGATAATTTTCATTTCTTTTATAGATAAGCTGAGCCAAAGACGTGCAGGAGCTTATCCAAGATTATGCCAGTCGTAAGGGGAGTAATTAACACTTCAGTTCACCTTACCGCAAGATCTGCACTTTTCAGTGTACAGACTGGTTCAAGGGACGTGATATTTTTGTATCTTCCAGCACCAGTACCATTTCGTGCCACTGGTTACCTGTGCAACTTTTATCAAAGGTAATAGGGATGGTCCATGGGAGACCCTGATCCTTTATTCACAATCTGGTTCCGCATTTGGACACGGTCTATAAGCAAGTGCTTTGTAAAGAGCTGCAGACCAGTAAGACTGTACTTAACAAGGAGATAAGAGAGCCTGTCTCCAGGTGCCCCTGGGTGGCTCAGTCGGTTAAGTGTCCGACTTGGGCTCAGGTCATGATCTCACGGTTCACGAGATCGAGACCACGTCGGGCTCTGTGCTGACAGCTCAGAGCCTGGAGCCTGCTTTGGATTCTGCGTCTCTCTCTCTCTCTCTCTCTCTCTCAAATAAACTTAAAAAAAGAAGAGAGAGAGAGAGAGAAAGAGGGCCTGTCTTCCCTCCTCTCCAAATGTACACATTTAAAATGAGCTCTGGATCTTCAGTGTCTTTGCTTGTACAATGACTGAGATGAATTAGGTAATTCCTAAGATTTCTTCTGGCTGTGTCTGCGCAGCAAAGAAAAACAGGCTGAGCTGTCAGGTCCCTTATTACTCTGGAATAACACACTCAGAGAATCAAGATACTATACTCCCCATTCAGTAATTGAAAGAAGTACTATTTATTTTTCAGAATTTTTGTTTTTGTTATAATGTCTTATGACAATTGAAGTGAAACTAAGTACTCAGAGGTGGTCTATTTTTACATACAAACATAGCCACTCAAGAGGTTTTCTCATCTGGTAAAAAAAATTTGGAAAATGGAGCCCCTAATCTATCAGTGGTTTGGAAATGTTTATTTCACCTGGACAGGCAAATAGCTATGATCAAAACTTACAACACATGTAAATACGACCAAAGAATTATGTTTTATGATAAAGAGATAAGTTCTATAAATTACAACAAAGATATCAAATATAATAGAAACATCATATCAGCTCTTAAGAAGTAAACTGTGTTTTCAAATCTCCGAGGGCTAAAAATTTTTATCATTTTACTTCCAAAATGGGAAACAGTGGTCCGGACATTGTTTTAAATATTAATGTAGGAGGGAAAAGCAACACAATATAAATGTGAAATACTCAGATTCTTGCATTAAAATATACAAGGGTTTGACTATTGAACTCAAATACTACCACCTAGTGGAAATCAACGAAAAATGCTAGCTTTCTTTTGCTATTGCTCCCAGTGCCGGGCAATAACTCACGCAGTGGTCAAGGATTGGAGGGGATCTCCACGCCACCAGTAACAAAAATGTTGGCAACAAAAATGTTCTTTGCTTAAGAATAACTTAAACTCACTTATTAAATATACTGAGTGTTCTAAAAACATAAAAATCTAACTGTGAGCTTATCCTTAACAGTCTCTCATACCAGATGTTGATAAATGTTCTCACAAGGGGTTAAATTTTGTTTTTTTATTAATTTTATTTATATATAATTTTAATATATATTTATATATAATATATAATTTATATATTATTTATATATAATATTTAAAATATAAATAACACAAGGGGTTAAATTTCATGTTATTTTTTTATTTATATATAATTTTAACATATATTTATATATGATACATAATATATAATTTATGTATTATTTATATATAATATTTAAAATATAAATAATTAACATGAAGGGTTAAATTTTATGTTATTTTATTTTTTATTTATATACAATTTTAACATATATTTATATATGATACATAAAATATAATTTATGTATTATTTATATGTAATATTTAATATATAATTAACAAGGGGTTAAATTTTGTTATTTTATTAATTTTATTTATATATAATTTTAATATATATTTATGTAACAATATATAATTTATGTATTATTTATATATAATATTTAAAATAAATAACACAGGGGTTAAATTTTGTTATTTTATTTATATTTATAATTTTAACATACATTAATATGATACATAATATACAATTTATGTATTATTTATATATATTTAATACATAAATAATTAACACAAGGGGTTAAATTTCATGTTATTTTATTAATTTTATTTATATGTAATTTTAATATATCTTTATATATCATTTATATGTAATACATTATATAATTTGTATATTATTCACATGTAATATTTAATATACAAATATATAATTTTGTTTTATATATAATTTTACATGTCTGTGCATGTACACACACACACACGCACACATATATTTCACCCATGCATTAGCAATCACCCTTGGAGTTTCTTTTATTCTCTATTTCTGCCATTTTATTTTCTTTTATTCTCCATTTCTGGCGTGTTTATCCAGAGCAGTGTTTGGCTAAATCTTCTACGCACTGACAGCAAACAGCCCAGCCTCACGACCACCCTTCTCTTTCTTGCTGTTGCCACTACTGCTGCTTCCATCCAGGCCCCCCGGTTCACTCCGCACTCGCTTCCCTATGGCTCCGCTTGTGCCACTGTATTAAAAAGAGGCGCCCCCTCTGATGCAACGCGGTTGTCTAATCCCCTTCTAAGCCAACTCCGGGTTGATAAGATAAGTGACTGGCTTCTTGATAAAGTGGCGCTGGAAAGAACAGCCCCCTCAGGAAGAAGCAGACCCGTTCTGTATCCCCGACAGCAACCATGGTCAAGATTAAAGAGCAGAGAGATCTCTGGGAGTCTCAGAACTGAACACTGGCTGATGACTTCGTCCTGTTCTCCACATACAGGTTACAAATGATTCTCCGGCTCTGGTTACAGAACTCAGAGCCTCTTCCATCTCTTGGACCCTCTTGAACTATAAGTAAAAACTAAATGTGTATTGGGCATTTGGATGGCTCAGTCAGTGAAGCATCGGACTTCAGCTCAGGTCCTGATCTCATAGTCATGAGTTCAAGTCCTACAGGGTAAGCTCAAGCATCCCTTCAGGTGAGCCCCCACTTCTCTCTCTCTCTCTCTCTCTCTCAAAAAAAAAGTTTTTTTTAAATAAATGTGTATTGTTATTAAGCAACTGATATTTGGGGGAAATTTGTATTTTAGCATAATCCAGACAACCCTGATGGAAACAAGCAGTTAAATGCAAAATAAACAAAGCAACTCCTGAATCCATGTACTGGGGAAACAGAAATACATCTTACCGTTCTGCAAGCAAGCGAGCGAGGTATCACCCAGTCTCTGGGCACGGTGCCAGCCCCGCCTTTCCTGAGGAAACTGTGTGCTGCATGTGGCTGTGAGTTTCTGACACACTGACTGAACAAGGCCCCGGAGCCCATGAGTATTCAACCTCTCTGACCTCACACTCCTGCCTTGCCTCCTCGTGTACCTGCAACAGATTTCTGCTTGACGATGAAGACGAATATTCTCAATCAAGAGAGTAACTTCCTCCTAACATGTGGATCTCAAAAGGGCCAGGTTCCTATTTCAACATTCAGTTCAACAGGACCGTCTCTGTGTCTTTGGGGGATGGGGTGGGGGGCCTTGTCTCTGGAAAGCAGGACCTTGAGAGTAACACAGGGATGAGAAGGACAAGAAGTGCCACCGAGTCATTAGTGTAAATAGGAAAGATGGCTCCCCATTCCGGCTTCATTCCTAGATCTGATGTTGGCCATGAAACACAGCACCGCCTCCTGGTTCTGAGTATGTATTGCACCCTATCGGCAAGTACCGCCCGCTTGCAAATGTCGTTATGTCAGGGGACTCTAAAAATCAGTCTTCATAAAGCCACCCCACCATTATAAATGACCAGCTATTCTCAACAAGCATATTTTATTCTGCAAAAATCAGTCTTACCTCTTTTGCCCTGAAACAATTTCCTCATTCAAAATCCGTGTCATAAATGATACTAATAGAGAATTAGGCATTCAGAAAATTCACAGCTGGTGTTGAAAATGCCAATCTGTATTCAAAATAAGTTTCCATTCCAGTGACGGCAAATCCCTGCTTTCTTCACCTGAGAAGGGGTCCAATACAACCGACCAACCCCTAGGCAACAGGACTGCCCCTCCTTTTCTTTGGCATAAGATGCCATACTGGGGACCATCCACGGGCCGATGCTACTGGCACTCTGAGTAATAAGCAGGGGAAGCAGCCACCTCTCATTTGCAAGCGCGAGGGACCTTTGAGGTTGAGCCCGTGAATGACCGCCATCCTTGCTAACATGGCCACTCTGTCCGGAACCCATTGAACAAGAACCGGAGGAGATAGAAACAGAACCTGCCGTCTGTAAGACGGGTCATTGTTTGCACTTGGTCATTAGGAGCGAGTCCTGGGCGAGCGCCCTTCAGTGAGCACCGACCTGAGTCACTAGCGTTTTGCATTCTCGGCGCATCCTTGGATGCTCTTCCACACACTCTTGCCTAAGCTTACCTGCCGCCTATTTTCCAATTTTACCCCGTCCAGGTGCTGATCGAGCCTCTAAGCCATAAACACCCGAGGACTGGTGTACATCCATACCTCCTGCACCCTCTGTCCAGGGGAAGCAGACCATGAGAGTCACTGAGATCCCCTCCTCCGTCATCCCAAGGCTGTCTCTGAGCACTCCAGTATTAAAAGCTTGTCACTCCTGACTAATGCCAGCATGTCATGTAGGACCATCTAGAAATCAAACTCAAAAAAATTTTCCGGGGCACCTGGGTGGCTCAGTCGGTTAAGCAGCCAACTTCGGCTCAGGTCATGACTTCCAGTCCGTGGGTTTGAGCCCTGCATCGGGCTCTGTGCTGATGGCTCAGAGCCTGGAGCCTGCTTCAGATTCTGTGTTTGCCTCTCTCTCTGCCCTTCCCCTGCTCACGCTCTGTCTCTCAAAAATAAATAAACGTTAAAAAAAATTAAAAAAAAAAATATCCCTCCAATAACTCAGTATAAGGTCCCAGATGTGGACTGAGAAAGGGATGGACAGCAATGAGCTTTATTGGTTCTTTCAAAGTTTGTCTGATCCCATATAATCACTTTATTGTTGGAGGACTGTGGTTTAAGGCTTGGAGGATCAGGAAAAAAAGCTTACTTTATGATGTGCCTCTCGAGTCGTCCAGTCACCTGGTATTTCAAAACCTGATAGGAAGCCAAGAAGTATTCTGAAAAGAATATTTACATTGGGGCCCCTGGGTGGCTCAGTTGGTTAAGTGACTGACTCTTGATCTCGGCTCAGGTCACGATCTCAAGGTTCGTGGGATCGAGCCCTGCATTGGGCTCTGTGCTGACCGCACAAAGCCTGCTTGGGATTCTCTCTCTTTCTCCCTCCCTCTCTCTCAACATTAAAAACAGAGAGAAACAAACAAAAAAAAAACTGTAAAAGTAATATGCTATCATGACTCAGATGGACCCTTCACCATAGTGGCAGCTCCCAGAAATCAGTGAGAAAAAGCTCCCGCCCTCTGAAATGCCTGTATATGAATAAACTACTGGTTCACAAAATTCTATCAACATAACGTCGCCAAAGGACCGAATCAGTGTTATCCATCTTGTAAGATGGTGATCTAAGTAGGCTCCCTGCTGACTAAATTATAGCAGGAAAAAACAAAGAAATACTGATGCCTGGAGGCAAGATAGCAAAACTTACTTTAACGTACAAACAAACTTCTGGCGTTCCCTGCTTATGGGGGAAAGAGAAAGAGAAAAACGCATTTACCAGGTCAACGGCTCCATAAACGTGGCCCCGGGCTGCTTCTGCCCCAGCCCAGAGGTTCCCACTCACGCCGGTTCACAGCCACGGCCAACCAGATACCGAGCGAGGCTCTCCTGCCGCACAGCAACTAGAGCCTACCTGAAGGAAAATGCGTGCAGGTTTAAGGACTCCCAGCTCTTAAGAAAACATACGGCAGCTCCCAAGGAATGGGGGGTAAGATCAGGAAGCTAAAACCCAAATGTGAGCCATAACCAAAACCAATATTCAGGATGTTCCAGAAGGAAGAGGTCCAGGGAAAGCCAGAATCAAGAGCTTGAGCCTCCGGCCCAGGGACAGGGGAAGGGGCAGGGAGAGGACCTGAACCCCCGTGTTAAGCCACAGCCCTTAAAACCACCTAAGAAGGTTCGAACAACAAAGTCAGTCTGGCCAGAAGCCGAGCACAGAACCCAGATGAAGGAAAGGTTCCACAATGTAGGTGTTCCGTATTTCTGCAGAGTGAGTCCTACCAGGCGTGGGCTCCCAATTACAAAAACGAAACGAAAGGAAAACAAAACAAGCCATGAGTGAACATCGGAAAAAAAAAACTGGTCTTCAGATATTAGTTTTCCAACTGAAAAAATTTAAAGAGGACAATGTACGAAACACTTCAAATTAAGAGATGGAATTAAGTAAATGAACAAGGATCAAGAGACTCTTTTTAAAAGGTCATAAAATTATAGAAAAACCACCTAGAAACTTTAAGAAATAAAATAACAATAATTCCTTTAGGAAGTAAAATAACAGTAATTCCATACGTGGGCTAAATAGCAGATTGGACACAGCTCAGAAGCAAACTGGTAACCTAGACACAGATCTGAAGAAAAGACCCAGGATCAGCCAAGAGAGAACAAAATATGAAGGAAACACGGAAGCGCCTTGGAAGGCAGGATGTGGGGTGACAGCCGTCTACCAGGATCCCACGAAGAGACGAGAAGGGCAATATTTGAAAAGGCAATCAGAGGAGAGTTTTCCGGAGCCCATAAAAGAAGAGAATGCACAGAGAAAAATACAAGGTCTATCACAGGCAAGAAAAGAATTCACGAGAAGCCACCAAAAAAAAAAAAAAAAAAAAATGCAGAATAAGATAAAACAATGAGACCAAGAGATGGAGTCTCAGAAGCCAGGAACCAAGGCAGAAGATAAAGAAGATAGCTTAGTCTGTTAAGGCCACTTCAGGGGGTGGCTTACAAGTTTATTTCTCAGAGTTCTAGAGCCTGTGAGTCTGAGATCGGGCCCCGCTCCGGAGAGCCGAAGCGCAGGGAACTCTCACGCAGCCGTGGGGGGAGCGGGGCTCCCGCCAGGGTCTCCTCTGTAAGACCACTAATCGCATTCACGGGCCTCTGCCCTCACGGCCCGGTCACCCAAAGGCCCCACCGAACACCATCCCATCGGCCACTAGGATTTCGACATAAGAATTCAGCCCAGAGAAAATATCGTCACTGTGTGGGAGAAAACAACAGCAGGTCTGGAACCGATCGCCCAGAAAAACTTTTCAACAACAAAGGCAAAACAACCTATGTTTTGATAATAAGAACTAAGAGCAAGTGTTGTCTCTCACGGAAGGAACGTCAAACAGACCGACTGCAGAAAGACAGGAAAAGGGAGAAGAAATGGCAAATAGATCAGTAAATCTAAACAAAGCTGTTTGTCATGACAAATTTGTTATTAAAATTAAAAAAAATTAAATAGATGGGGCGCCTGGGTGGCTCAGTTAGTTAAACGTCTGACTTCGGCTCAGGTCATGATCTCACGGGTCGTGGGTTCGAGCCCCGCGTCGGGCTCTCTGCTGACAGCTCAGAGCCTGGAGCCTGCGTGGGATTCTGTGTCTCCCTCTCTCTGCCCCTCCCCCACTTGTGCTCTGCCTCTCAAAAATAAATAAATGTAAAAAAAAATTTATAAGAGGTCTCTCTAAAACATAAATACCCAAACAGGATGAAAGTAAACTGCCTGCCCTCTATTTGCCGTAGGGCCGCACCATCTCTCCTGTTCTCAGTGTGTTGTTCAGATTGCCCAGAAAATACCGTTGTTGTTTTTCATACTGTTAGTGGGTTTGTTTTTAATCTGATTTTCAGTGACGTTTTAAAATTTACTTGTCTTGAAAAAGAATCAAATGAAATAAATAATAATAAAATTCACTTGTCTTGTTGCCGTGAGAGGGGATTTATTGGCAATGGGCACACAGATGCGACAAAACAGATTTCTGTGAGCCCCTCGGAAGGACTGATGATTTTTTTCCTTGACACTGGTTTCTGAGTCTGGGCTCAGTTTATGAGATCAGATATTGCTTCCTCTTACCTCAACACTCTCAGAGTCTTTAGCAATTTCTCTGTGAGGCGAGACTAAATGAACTGATAAGTGCCCCTTGTACGGGTAATTTTTCTTTACAAACTTCAGCATTGTAAGCTGTGAACCTGGGACACTACCGTGCAATTACCTGCTTTCCCCAAAGACACCACCAGAGGGCGCCAAAGCTCCAGCAATCAGCAAAGGACCAGCACCTGCGAATAACCCCAACCCAGGGACTGGATTTTCCCACAGCCTTTCACCAGAACACAGCTGCGCACGGTGAAGAATTCCCGCTTCATCAGGGTCAAATGAAATACCAGGGCGTCAAGGTATCGAGATGGCACCGACCACAGGGCCCTGAAGGCGCTCTGTGAAATGCTTTGGCACTAAAACATCTTACTGCAAAGAAATTTTAAAATCGAGAATTGGAAAACCGTATTGGTGAAAATCACTTCCTTCTCTAGAGGTTTTACAGGTTAAAATAAATGAAAAATATTTCCCTCACAGAAAAATTATCGTCCCGTGCCACCTGACTAACGAAATTCATTGAAACAGCAAGGCAAGGGTTTTTATTTATCAAAGACACCGCGAAAAGAGTGAAAGCCTAAGCCAGGGTGAACTACCTGTGATTAACAAAACACCGGAATGGAGACGATCTAAAGAACTCTTTTAAGTCCATGAAGACAGACACGTTTCTCCCATTAAACTTTGCAAAGCTCGCTGGGTCTGTATTTCTTCCAATGACAGTTGTGGAAAACGTTGCCAGGAGGCGAAACTGGTCCAAGGTACCAAACATGGGACCTCTTTGTGCTAGCACCCAACCCTGTCTGCACTGTGTTCTCCCCGGTACACGCAGACCCGGGACGAAGCGTAGTTTATAAATTACGCGCAGAAAGAGACTAACAGCAATAACTGATAATAAAACAGGGCAATTAGAACCATCCTGTAAGAAAAGTTATGGGAATGTGACCCCTTTCTCTCTCGCAAAGTACTTCACTGTACTCACCCCTCCTGCAACAGAAAACACCCGCGGGAAGAGACGAAGCGAGGGAGTGACGTTAGCGTACTGCGTATGACGTAGGGTATGACGTAGGCCGACGCCCTGACGCTGGGTGGAAAGGCGGAGCCTCTGCTCCAGGACCGGGGTTCCCTCCACCCCCTCCCCTGCTGCAAAGGGGAGGCCACAGGTTTCCTGACTAGTAAGGCTGAGCGCTCGGGGGAGCTTTTACAACCCGTTGTCAGGATTGCGGTATGTTTCATTGTCAGAAATGTCATCGACGATTCTGAGTAGATAAATGACAGGTAAGAGAAATAATAGGAGGCACTGACTTGAATAAAAATAAATATTCAGAACCTGATGGAAAATGTGTTAATACTGGTTTAATTGAAATTTTCGTCGCTGGGATATGATCAACGGGGAAGAGCTGGTGGTTTGTGAACTGTCCATCTTTAAGTTAAAAGTTATAAACCTGGGGCACCTGGGTGACTCATTTGGGTTAAGCATCCAACTCTTGACTGATCTCAGCTCAGGTCTTGCTCTCACAGTCCTGAGTTCAAGCCCGGCGGAGGCTATTTTAAAAAGAAAAAGAGGGGCGCCTGAGTGCTCAGTCGGTTGAGCATCTGACTTCAGCTCAGGTCATGATCTCGCGGTTTGTGGGTTCGAGCCCCATGTCGGGCTCTGCACTGACAGCATGGAGCCTGCTTTGAATTCTGTCTCCCTCTCTCTCTGCCCTTCCCCCGCTTGAACACACATTTTCTGTCTCTCAAAAATAAATAAACATTTAAAAGAAAAAGAAAGAAAAAGATGGAATGGAGGTGCCTGGTGGCTCAGTTGGTTAAGTGGCCGACCTTGACTCAGGTCGTGGTCTTAACGATTTGTGGGTTCGAGCCCCGTGTTGGGCTCTGTGCTGACAGCTCAGAGCCTGGAGCCTGGTTCGGATCTGTCTTTCTCTGCGCTTCCCCTGCTTGCGCTCTGTCTTTCTCTCGCTCAAAAATAAATAAACGTTAAAGAATTTTTTTTAAGTTATAAACCAAGTGGCATAGACGTGTTTCACGCTCATCTCTTAGTCTCCCCATGAGGTTTCTAACGTGTTACCTTGACGATTGTCACTTCCCGGACACCGACCTCTGGTGTTGCCACAGGATTCTGCGGTTTTCCTGGCTGTCCTGGCAGCAAAGACGGTGTTGAACTTTTCCGAGGCCTGTGCTCCCAGAAGGAAGCAGCGGTTGAGACGCCTCATCACCTCCCCGCACTCTCCCAGAACCCACCGCTTCCTCCTGATTTCCTTGTTTACCCCTACAGAAGGCCAAGCCTTCTTCCTTTTCTTTGAACCATCTTTGTGCGGAAACGAACATTCTCCCAGTCGCAGTGGCTGGGAGAGCGTCCTCTCCACGGTCCCGCCCATTTTGTCCTGCCTCCTCCTTCCGGCTAAAGGTTTATTGCTGGATTTTTTTTTTTCCTGGTCCTTCTTATTCCGCATGGTTAAAATGAGGGTAAACGTTTCCATACTTTTCATGATCACTGATAAGCTAATCTACCTAACTGAGCTAAGAAATTGGTCTTTTTCCATCTTTACTAGAAAAACACCGAAGCGACAAGACTCGCGGTTTTGCATTAAGCGAAATAACGACGCGGCTTGTTCTATAATTACATGTAAGAGAGAAAAAAACACTATGTCTTTGCTGAGAGACTTTCGAGTTTGTGAACTGGTCAGCTCTGTTCCCTCCACTCCCCAACACGCCTGACATTTCATAGAAATAATAAAACCCTGGTAAATGCTCAGAATGCTAGAAGGCTCTTTGCCACGGATTTTTATTTCTCTCAGCAAGTCAGAAAGAAGGTTCGGATCATTTGCATGTTTCCGAGGAGACAGCGCAGCCTGCCTGGAAGAGGGTTCAAGCTCTCGTGTAGACGCCAGGGTTTGAATACTGGCTCAACCCCTCAAGAACCTCATGGCCTCGGGCAAGCTGCTGACCTATCTTGATCTCGGGTTCCTTGTCCTTAAAATGGGAATAATAGCATCTCCCTCATGGGGTTGTTGTGACCTCACTTAACAAGAAGTTAAATACATGCAAGGCACACGTACTAACGCCAGGCACCTACGACTCGGTCAATACCAAACATTATGTGCGGGCAAGTTTGCTCTGTAACCCAACAGCCTATCACTTGCCCCAGTTCACAGAGCTAGAAAGTGACAGAACTAGAATCCAAACCCAGATATTTCTGACTTCTAAGCTTCTTTGTCACACAGCATTGCCAAAGCTGAGAACATGCTTGAAAAGAGTCTTAACTAGTAAAAGAAACACTGATACGTCTGATTATATTAAGAATTTTTATTTATCAAGAGACACCATGAAAGGAGTGAAAGGGTAGGCCAGGGTGACGTGCACGCGGTCGGCAAGAGACTGGGATGGAGATGACCTAAACCACTCTTTGAAGTCGGTTAAGACAGACGAGGAAAGGGGGAAGATTTGAACAGGCACTTTACGAAAGGTATCCAAATGAGCGATAAATATCGGAGAAAGAAGTCAAAAAGATGACGCTTTCACAATCAGGAAAATGTAAACAGAAACCAAAGTGAGACTCCACTGGACATCCACCGGCCTGGCGGGAACTAAAATCTGTAAGACCAGATGTAGGCAAAGTGTCAGCCGAAGGATTTCGCGCTTGAAAAACCGCCGGGGTAAAGTTCGGGAATAGGCAGGAAAGACGATGACGTGAATCCTCCGGAAGGGAGAACGTCCGGTCTCAGGCATGCGCGTTGAATCCTCCGGAAGGGAGAACGTCTGGTCCCAGGCATGCGCGTTGGAGCCGTGGGCTTCAGTTAGAAGGAACGAGAGACTCTGCACGGGACAGACCGCTCCGTGAAATTCATCGCCTCTGCACTTCTCCCAACTGACGCGGCTGACAACCAGCCTGACCTTGAGGTCTTCCTTGACCAGCGTCCCTTCGCAGAGGAAAGGTGGACCTTACCCAGAATCTTACCACGGGCGCGTTGCTGCAAGGTATAAACCCTGGTGGAAAGACATAATTTGGCAAGCCTTTTAATAAAAGCCATCAATCACAATGCCCCCATCTGAGCTAATTTCATTGAGTTATAATTATTTAGCAATTATTTATGGAAATTTCTAATATATCTATATTTCGATTGTGTATTATTGGTATATGGAATAGCTTTTAAACACTTAGGGGGCGCCTGGATGGCTCAGTTGGTTAAGCATCTGACTTCGGCTCAGGTCATGATCTCGTGGTTTATGGGTTCGACCCCCGTGTCAGGCTTTGTGCTGACAGCTCAGAGCCTGGAGCCTGCTTCAGAGTCTGTGTCTCCCTCTCTCTCTGCCCTTTCCCGACTCACGCTCTGTCTCTCAAAAGTGAATAGATGTTAAATAAATAAATAAAACACTTAGAACACTGGGGTTACAGAAAATTTTATGTACGTATTTTGACTACAAAGAAGTGTGGTACAGCAACCAAAATATTTTTGAAAATAGAACTATCTGCACCGATACCCATTATGATAAATTTTATTGGGGAAAAGGAATGTAAATTTGATTTTCAAAAGAAGAAAAAAGAATAAAAATTTTAACATTAAGAACTTGTTCATTAGAAATAAAAGTGACTATCGATCGTTATATTTCTATTCCACTTGATACATTTAAATGTCTTACAGTAATACACCAGTTTGTACTTTGAAATTTTAATATTTACACTATGCCAAAAATTACCACCTTTATACTAGTTTTCACAAGATGAAAAATTTTAGATGTTTAATAATATTAGCAATTCTTTTTTTCACCCCCTAAATCTTTGAGGTGCAACCAAAACAGTTTGAAGATCTCTTTCCTAGAGAAACACAAAGCCACCAGACTACCTGTATGAGAATACTCACAACCGTCCGTCAATAGAATAGGTAAAGAAATTATGCAGACTACGGATTGCTATGCATTACTATATTACAATTATTATTACACGATGAAAATTCAGCATCAACTATAGCTTCCCACAAAAACATTACTGAATCTCTCAAATTTACTGCTGCCGAGCCAAACCAGAAAGACATATATATATATATATATATTCCTATGATAACATTCACTAAGGTTCATAACCAAGCCAAACTAAATTACATTGCTTAGCGATGTGTGACAAATTATGTCATTACCCCATGACTTGCCTCCCCCCTCCCCTTAGGAGGATACAAAGTGCAGGAGACTTGCACTACTTCCTGATCGACTTTACACCCTTTTGACTTTGGGTCAAAGACTTGACCATGTAACATGCTTGAAGCCAACTCAATGAGCAGCCGTGAGGCTTGTCACATTCAGTCGGAGCCTCCAGCGGGTACTGAGAATGTCATCCAGCAGGAACCTGCTCCGCAAGCTGGAGGATCAGCAAGGTGGCCACGGTGGCCGAGGTGTGTGTGTCCGTGTGTTACCTGCCGGACTGCTTTCAGTGAAACAAATCTGCTTAGGCTCCTTGTACGGAAGCCGTGGAGTCCCAGCAGCTGTGGCGGGCTCTCAGATACCATCAGTGGCCTGCGCTTCATAGTCTGAACTCTTCCAAGTCCAAAAGGCATGGAGACACTAGACCAAGGTTGGGCAAGGGCTTTGAACAACACTCACCAGGAGACCTGCTGCAGATCTGAACTGCACTGAGTGATACAAACATCAGCAACCAGGAAAAAAGGAAACCGGTATACACTGGGTACCCCTTCACTGAAACTTAAAAATTAAAAAATTAAGGAGGGACTACTAGGTAGAAAGATTTTGTCAGGTAATTCGAATGCTCAATAAGTGTATTAAAACGTAACTCCTAAAACCTAGTATGTGCACCTTCAGAAAATCCTGAATACCTACACACTACAGACAAAAAAAAAGCATAGAACACACCTGGGTCCTTCGGTCGCACCTTCTGGAAAGCTGCCCGACACCAGCTCAGCTGCTTCCCACCGAAGCTTCCCCAGAGCGGGAAACGAACTGCCCCACCTTTGAGGTGTTGCTATCACGGCAGTTAGTGTGCTCGGAGTTAAGGCAGAGCCTTTGAGCTCTCAGACGTCCACCGAGGGCAGCGAGCAGGGAGCTGTGCGTCTCTCCCAGCGTCGCGGCGTGTGTAAACCGGGACTCCCGGCTGAGCGCGATTCCCAGAGGAGTCCACTCCCGCCCTGTCTCCGCAGAGTTGGGCGAGTCTTAAAAGCAGCAGCAGGGGCTGCAGCAGTGGGACGAGCCGCCAACTTCTGGAAGAACTGGGGGGGGGGGAGAGGGGGGAGGGCGGGGCTCTCCTGCCGGGATACGGCGCCCTCTCGGCCCAAACGACCGTGTTTTCGGATTCGCACGTCAGAACCCCCCTCCTCCCCACCCCACCCCCACCAGATTGGTGTTCACCTCCTCTCCCATGCAGGCTACGGCCCTTCCGAGCACCGAGGGGGCGGGGCGAGGGAGCGAGGGGGCGGGGCGAGGGGCGGGGGCGGGGCTTCCGAAGCCAGGCGCGGAGGCTTGGTCGCAGGGATCCCCTGCTCGTCAGCACGCTTACGTCCGACTCCCAGACGCCTGCGGCCACCTGTACCCAACGGATGCCCCAGCGGGCTGCCCACGACCCGCACACACCCCGGAAAGGAGGTGCCTCTTCGCTGCTCTCTGTTGTAGGTTGACAAACCTGAGTCAATAATGAAAACCATTAACCGGCTGTTTTGGCTTCTGTAAATTGCTTTGCGAATGCATCTCCCCATTCACTGTTCTGACTAACTGTATGGTAACCGCTAAAACATTGAAATAAAAACCTACGCAGTTCCCTGTTAGAGTAACCAGAAGGGGTTAACTGCCCGTCTCACTCCTGCAACTTCGCCTCCTTGCTACATAGCTAACTTAGATTGCAGTGAGCTCTCACCCTACTGTTTTGAGCTGATAAAAGGAAGGCCAACATGCAAGAAGTCACGTAACTGCTGTCCCGCGGTGTCTGAAGTGTCGAACTATAATTGGTCATTTAAAGCTCATTTAAGACAGAGAACCTTGAAGCAATAGGCCCCCGCCAAAGGTAACATCTATGTAATTGGCTACCAAAAAATGTTATAAATTATAATTGGTTAACTAATTTATGATGTACCCTAACTTGCTAAAACCCATATAAGCCCACTGCTGCCTTTGTTCGGGGCCATTCTCTGCATTTTCTCCTTAACATCAGGAGATCAGGTTTGGCCCGGCAGTAAATAAAATCTTGCCTCGCTTCTATTCGGCATTTGGTGGTCTTTTTTTAGACAATACCCTGCAACACTCTCAAGGGAGAGGGAAAGGCCCAGCTGGGAAGCGACCCTAAGCGCGAGGTCTCTTTGGATAGAACCGGGCGCAGCTGCTTAGGGTACGTTTCTCCTTCTGCAGGAAGAACTCAGGACTCAGGCAACGGTTTACCGAGCCTCAAATTCTTGCTTTCACCTCCGACCTGGAGAGCTGGAAGGGATGAATGCAAGACAGAATGGGTCAGCCTTCACGTCCTGACAGGGGTTGCCCACCTTTGAAGAAAACAAACCTCTCCGTATCCTCCCAGATAACATACTCGTAGGTTTAAAAAAAAAAAAGTCCCCTCTAAAGTCAGCTGATTTTCTATCCGCGAGGGAGTTCTGTTTTGGTTGAGTTCCTGGGAAACGTTCTACGACTTCTTAGAAACTCCTCTCTTCTGAGATACATAATGGATAAAAAGTGGAATTTCCCCCAAATCTGTGGGTTCAGGGCAGCCCCCGGAGCTGGATGTGTGCGGGCAGGGAGCCAAACCAGCCTCTGTGCCCAAATGGGTAGAGGCTCTGCAAACCGGACCTTCAAATGCAGGCAGCTGTATCTTCCCACCCATTTCTTCAGGAGCTAAACACACATCTTGCGGATTTTGAGAGTCGGGTCTATGTTGTTCTCTTGTACTAAAGTAAAGCACTTTAGAGATCACTCTTCTCCGGTCACTATCTCGTGGCTTGCTTGTGACCAAAGCGGGGGCTGGGAGAACACAGGCCGTAGCAACGGGAGCAGCAGCGGCACTGGCCTCGACTGAGCAGCCTAAGGGGCTCCAAAGGACACGAGACTCGCCAAACGCCAGGAGCTAGGAAAGCCGGCAGCCCTCACAAAGCAGGGCGAGTGTGGGCAGCAAAGCAGTTCCCTTGTTCGGCCACGAAGACCAAGCACTTCATTCATCAGCAGTATTTATTAGACGCCTGTTCCGGTTCAGGCACTAGGTGCTGGGGAAGATACAAAGGTTAAGTCCGACAGGACCTGCCCTCAAAGAGCTCACAGTCTAGGAGAGGAGCACAGAGCCTAGGGAAGATATTTTAGACGGAAATTACCTCCCTCACCCACCCACCCCACAAAAAGAAAAAAAAAGTTTACTAGACTTGGCTTCATTTTCTGGTAGTTTAGCAGCTTCACATAAAAAGCATAAATCTGAAAGTCTTTTAAAATGCACATTTACTCATACATAAAATTCATCTTCATTAGAAAAAAGGCTGTTTATTGCAGTTATGAAAATCTTCAAACATATCTTCAGTATTTTCATTATTTTTCTTACGAATCTGTTACTTGTAAACAATTTCCCAAATTGCTTCAAAACGTGCAACAGCTTTTTGAAACAGATCTCTCTAGACCCACTGGTAGTCACATATAACGTCCACAGGCCCTCTACTAAAAGCAAAGCGTCTGAAACAAATGTTTTACTACCAAAATTCACAGCTTATGGTTTTTTCCCCCTAGACTCATTTCATGACCATTCAAAATATTATAAAATAGCACCTCCAGTAACATATACGTCAAAGACCCAAAGCTTTCAATCACAAAGCTTCAGACAGAAGAGTGGAGGAAAAAAAAAAAAAAGTCCATTATAACCTTAAACCCCATCTTAGTGCTATTACTAAGCTGGCCGGACCCACCAAAGACTGTAAAACAATTCGAAAAGGAGAAATTTGCAATAACCCACTTTCCTATTACACCCTCAGGAATTTCTGAAGTTTTGTTATTTTCCTTTAAGCATAAAGAAACCAAACGCAATCACCTGGGGAAATAAAAAGCACCGAGAGCGCTGATCTCGGCTAACCTGCTAGGAGAAGGTCGAGGGGAGCACATTGCAAATTAGTTTATTTCTAACCAGAATTCTTTCAGGCAGGAATCTTGCCATCGTTCTCCTCTCCCAGAATCCTCTCTGGGCTCAGACATTTCTAATACTTAGGTTTCTGTTAAATCTGAAGCCCTTGACTTTTTAAGACTTCTTGAAAACACAGACACTAAGGCAGAGGATATGCTGATCAAACTAAACACGAGACCATCTGTTTTCATGTAGAATCACGTCAACTTACAAAGTCAGAAACGAGTTTCTGGGCCAGAGGTTTCTTACTCCCATGTTGGAGCACTGTCGTCCTGAGCAGTTTCCACAACACTGACCATCGTGCTAGCTGGACCTTCCTGCTCCTCTTCCTCACCAAGCTCCAAAGCAGTGGGTGAAGCTCGTCAAATAAACCTCAACTTCAACATTCATCTCCAGCAACCTAACACGTGCGCCATCACAGAGGTCTGAGGAGCCACCACACGGGCGCCTGCCTCTGGTTACGAGCGCAGGCTCACCGTGGCGCCCGCCTTCACAGATGCGCCCTGCGGTCTGGCTGGGACGTCCACGGATCCTACACTTCCATGTGTAGAATCTGTACAGACTACACAAAGTTACATTTTCTGCATATAAGATCTAACAGTAATGAAGTCAAATCAGGAGGAACAGTCCTGTGTTAGTCTTCTGGTCGCCTTCATGTCTTTGCATTACTAACGTGCTTTTCTGCTCAGTCTCTGCTGACCAGATAACCACGAATTTCAGACTCCTGTGGTCGTGAAAGAACCCGTTTAAGCTAACGAGTCCAACTCCATCGTTTTAAAGATAAAGAAACGGAGACCCTGAAGAGCTGGATGAAGAAACTGGAGGCCACACGCACTCTAGTATTCCTGATCCGACTGTGACCTTTGACACGAACGCACGCGTCTCGCGGTAGCTGTTACAACCAATGTTAAGTAAACGGTGAGGTGTTTCGTACAAGGTAAATATAACAATTGTTAGCTTGAACCCATTCTTAGAGAACAATAGCCCTTTTTGGTTACTGCTGAGAGTGTACAGTGTCTGGTCTTGCTTTTCAGGGTAACTGATTTGCACTCGCTTCCTTGAGGGTGTTTACTTGTTTGTGGCAGGAAAACGCCATGTTAAATATGATCATATATTCAACCATGTATGATTCTGCATTTAATCTCTGAGTTATTTCCATACACATTTGGTTTCTTCTACTTTTCACAATGGAAAATTAATTTACACGGAGAAGGAAGTGAGATACCATCTCTGTGTAGGTTGTTGGCAGCTTGAAAATTAGTCACTTCCACGCACGATAGGAAACCTCTTTTAGGAGCGGCTGAAAGGGGGCCCAGGGTCACGTAAAACATAATAAAATTGTAAGTGAATTTTGATTAGCCTGTAATCGGAGCTACAGGAGAAAGGACAGGTTTAGAGAGTTAATCTGAAGGAAGTTTTAACGCCCTTCCTTGCTAAATATGGAACCGCAAAGCACTTCAATGAACTTCTGGGTGTCAGTTTCTTCATCTGCAAAGAGCTAACATTTGAACTACTTACCTCGTTAGATTTTTGAGAACACACAGTAAAATACATGAGAGTGCTTCTAAGTGGAAAAGCACACCAACAAATACTGATTATTATTACCCCAATAATTATCAAAATGTGGACCTACAAAACGTTTTAAGTAATTACCACTCAGCAGCACTAGGCATGCTCACGAGAACACTGAACTCGGAAGGTAAACCATGCAAACATTTTCAACTTTGAATGGCAATGCTAAAGATTCACACAAAGATAGAATACAAAGGAACATTTTCAGAGAAAGCACTGAGACACACATATTTGGCTGACTTACGAGACTTTAAAGTGAGTTAGAATGATTTCCAGCTTATAAAGAGGTATTTAGTCTTTAAGTGGAGAAAGGTGCTCGTCACCTGTAAGAAAACCAAGCATCATGGGGCCTTCCTAAGACAAATGGAACAAAATCCCATCGCTCTTGGCTGTTTGTAAACCGGGTGTCTCACAAATAACCATTTTAACGTTTCCAGCAATGAGACACCCCCTCGAAGAGAACCACCACTTTTGAACCACACCTGGTGTGAACGTGCAGCAATGCGAGACATACGACAGAGTTCTCATAACTCCACAGGCCCCTAAAAGTTTTAACTACTTTTCATGCTCACTTTCTATTCTGTAAGGAATCATGGACATACAGGGAATACCTCAAATTCTTTTTACAAATCTTTATTATGTAGTTGTCTTATTTTTGTAATACTCCGCTCTGATGGCCTTCTTTTGTGTGTATGTGTGTGTGTTGTTTGTAAAACTGAGTTTAAATAGCACATTAACCTTTCAAATATGCCTTTTGATGTTAGTCTTATGCCCCTTCCCCCCCCCCCGAAAAAAGGAACAACCAAAAAACAAATGAGGATACAAGGGAAGAGAAAAACGAAATATGATTCATTAAGTATAAAAATATGTTGCTTCAAATTCAGAATAATTTAATAACTCTTCGTTATTTCGTAGGTATCTGGAAACGGGACCGACACGTGACCCGATCCTGTCACAAGAGGTAGAATTCCAGCATTCGGTACAACGTTCCAGGACAGGGTTAAAGTGACATTCCTGTTGCCCCTGAAAAAGATGAAATAGTAAGCAGAGGTCAACGGCAACATTTCTAGTTCAAAGAAAACATTTTAATTCAAGCGCGAGGTGCAACTACTACAGAACCAGCCGTCTGCAACTGGAGCCCTCATCTCCCAACCCAAGTTTTCTCAAGTCTTTTGAAATCCCAGGGACCCATACTCTGTGTGCAGGCATCCCGCGACCCCTGCCTCAACTCGCTCAGCTACACTTATTAGAGCCACCGGCCAACAGGCTTAACTGAGTGAAACACGGAGGACAGAGAGGTGTGGTTCGGTGTCGGCAGGCAGCGATCTGCGATCTGATTGTATCGTTCCCCAGACTGGGAACACACCACCAGCTCTCGCGGCTGGCAGTTTTTCATCTGCAAAACCAGAGCGTTGGTTAAAACAGCTCTCCCCTAAAATCCTTTCTGATGTGTACTCACAGAGCTTAAGAGCTAAAAAACTAACCCCGAAAGACGAGACATTCTAATTCCGTCCCTGCACATGAAAGGAAACTGAGGTTGGGAAGTGAACGGAAGCAGAGAGAAAGCCCTCAGTGTCACCTCCTGGACGGATTCGCGATTTCTGTGTTAAGCGTCCCCGAGAAGGTCCCTCCCCGTGTTCTGTAAGGAACCCCCGCCGACCACAGTCCTACCGCAGGTGGGACAGCCCAGGCTCCCCACCCCCACGCCCTTGAGATCAGAAGGAGGTGAGGGCCTTGCTCAGCGTGACCGGGGTTCACATACTGCGAGAAACCGTGCGTGCTTCCTAAACCCCACTTCCTAGGACCCTACTTGCACCCCACCCTCCAGTTTGGGTCTGTATACACACTCCTCTTCTCCCGACCGCCCTCTTCATACCCTACCCTCTCATCTTTTTCTTTAAAATAAATACCACCTTACATCGTCCCGCCCCCGCACATTCATTACAACGAAGGAAGGACAAAGAGCTGCTCACTTGAGGCCATTTCCGTCGTCAAAGAAAAAGTATTTTGTTTTCATATCTTTCAGCAGCAGCTTTGGGTTATCGCCTCGCAGAACAATCTTGTCCCAGAGGACCACTTGGTTCAGAGCCTACAGGAAAATGAAAATGCATCAGACAGCTCATCAGAAATCACATCTGTGTCACTGCAAATTAAAAGCAGTGCTAAGCGAACAGTTTAACGTATATTAATGAGGACAACTTTTGAGGGAGTTGCTAAAATCTTAAAGCACACGAAACAATGACAAGTGGGTACATACAAGAAGTTGAGCTTTGCGGGGACGAAAGATGATTTCCCTACTGGAAATCACTGCTTTTGCGAAGGCGACTGTTACTTAGGCCCCACGGCTTACTACGGACTACGCACTCTCCAGAGAGATGCCCCTGGGGACACAGAAGGGACCAGAATCCCTTGGAGAAAAGGATTCTCCTGAATCACTTTTCCTGCCCAGCTCAGTGTGGGCTCTGCATAGTGTCAGGGAAACTGAGGCAAGCCTTCCTGTTCATCACGCTGCTGCCAGATGAGGTCAGGAATGTTTATGTATCTCCGAGGTCTTTAACTTATCAAGGAACCACTAAAGAAACGAAGCCTTCTAAATACTTTTCCTTTAAATTCATCACAGGCACACCGCTGTTCCATTTATGGCAACCTTCTAGAAGTCAATTCTTTAAAACCGCTATTTTTAAATATCAAAAGCAAGTTCTGTCTGTAAAATGAGGGGCATAGAATGAAGAGAAAACACATTTGTGATCAGTACTAAATCCCAAGAAATCTGTTCTTATTAAGCTAATACCCATTATTAGCCTGGGCGGCCAACTACTAGCATGTGGTGACCACACTCACTGAACAGAAATGTGGAAGGAATTTCTAAGAGGTTTCAAATCTTCACCATAAAACCGCTGAGATTAAACAGAAACATCAAGCCCGAAGCACATATAATCAAAAATATGCCGAAGTGAAAGGAGATTTTATGTACATTTGTTCATTCACCAAAGCAACGATCTGGCAAGTTCCAAGTTGTATTAACTTAGTAGTCACGCTGGGTAAACCAGAATTATGAATATAATTTAGGTACACCTGTTGCCAAGAAGGGGACGTATAAATCTGGGTAATTTGTTGAGACCTATAGAATACTATGTGTGCACACAGTCATTAGTCTTACCTTCAGAATAAGTTTTTCTGTTTGTTCCTTTTTACATTTTCAAAACTTATTCAACCCTACAATCCTACTGCCCAACAAATTTTGTGGCATAAAAGATATGCTCAAAGTAAATGTAAAATGAATTGAAATATTAAAAATTGCAGTTAACTAATCAAACCAATCAACAGATAAAGTTGATTAATTTTTCATCCCTTGAAAGAAAATATAGTTCAAATAAAATACAAAAGTAGACTCATCTCTAACTACGAATTACCTCCAGACTATCTGGTAATGAACATGAGAGTAACGGGTGAAACAACACAGAAGCACGTTTTAATTCCATGAATTTCACTTTCGTAATTTAATTCACTTATCACAATCATTCACTTTCTGGTTTAGCGACATCCTATGTAAATATCTCAACCTTTACTCTTATCTGCAAAAAAGCCCCATATCAAACTGGACCAGTAAGTTTCAATCACAAATTAATCATTTTAGTAGTGTTTTAATCCAACGGTTTAGTAGCTTTTCATTACAAAACTTCTGATAAACTCTAGTTTATGATTAAAAAGATTATTTTTAAGTACAGAATTGGTGAATCCCATACAACTCCAAAGCAAAGGAAAATATTTCTCAACAGACAGAAATGTTAATTGGAGATATATGGCTTCATCAAAATAGTTCACGTCAAAAGAAAAATATAAATATTTAAATGGATTTTAAAATAATCTGACGTGATTCAAAAATCTGTCATCTTCACAGTTTTTAATTACATGCATGGGTAATGACGGTTGTAAACACAGCTCGCAGATTTTGTTGATTCAAATACCTTGCTGTCTTGTCTCCAGTCAAAGCTGTGGAAAGAACACGTTAGCTTGAAGAGTGTGACACCCCCACTTCCTGGTACACACAGAATTCAGCAACATCCTTTCTGATTTTGTCATTGGAAATGGTCGCCAAAGATTTTCAACCACAACTATTCTGAGCACAAACCCCAAAATATGATTTTTATTTACAGATGACGTGGCGGTGCACGTTACTATGATCAGATGATGTCGTCACTGACGATCCGTGCGAAGTTGCATCTCAAACAGTACTCTTGACCGATGCTGAATTTTCTCAGCCAGCGTTTTATTAGATCTCAGCTGTCTCTTTTTTTAATCCACTAATGTGGCTGAGCATCTCCCAAGAGGAAGCAACCCGTCGGCTCTGCCCTTTTCCTGTTGCGTACATGTGGTTGGACCATTCGCGTTATTTTCAATCTGGGATTTCTTTGCAGGAATCTTTGCAGCTCCATGTCGGGCTCTGTGCTGACAGCATGGAGCCTGCTTGGGATTCTTTCCCTCTCTTCTCTCTCTCTCTCTCTCTCTCTCTACTCCTCCCCTGCACCTTCTCTCTCTCAAAAAACTAAGTAAACTTAAACAGGTAATATCACCCACTTAACTGGCTTAGACTGCACAACCTTAGGAAATGCTGAAAATGGTGAGGGAACGCAGAGTGGTCTGCCCCCTGCCTGAACTCCGCTCCTTCCTCCAGAGACTGCGCATGCCCTGGGAGATCCCCAATCATCTGACTTAGGGACAAGTGAATAGTAATATTAGTCCACATCACAACGATGTAGCTTTTCCCCTTTTATTTTAAACAGAGAAATACGCCGATCGACTTCTCCTTTCCCGCGTGGCGTGTGAGGAGCTTGGAAGCTGCCACTCCCTCCAAACATCCAGTAAAAGGCTAATGAACTGAAAAACTGGCAACTCTTCCTAGATCTGTGGGAGACGAAAAAATAGTAGCTCTGAATGGTTTTCCTCACGGACTGCCCTGTCTGCACCCCATCCTGGAGACCACAGTCCCAGAGAGCTGCAGGAGCAGAATCGAGACAGAGGCCACCACAGGAGATTTCTTAGGAGAATCACCTCTCCAGGGCCCTGTGACTGTTCCTGAGCTCCTCAGGTCGGATGTTCTGAACATACAAAATTTATATTCTCAGAGCACTGGGGGGGCTCAGTCGGTGGGCATCCGACTCCTGATTGGGGCTCAGGTCAGGATCTCACTGTTCGTGGGGTTCTAGGGATCCTCGGGGTTCCCTCTCGCCTCTGCCCCTCCTCCGTGTGCCTGCCTGCGCTCTCTCTCAAAATAAATAAACGTTTAAAATAAATAAATTAATAAATGAAGTGCATATTCTTTCATAATGAGGTTTTAAAGATCTATTAAAACTCATGTATGTATATACTTACATTATTTTTTGTTGAATATTCTGCTGATAAATAAAGAAACAATTGCTTAACATTCCAATCAAATATGTTCTCTAGATGTAAATAAATTAAGGAACAAAGAAATCAGAAAGCAGCATACCACTTTTAAACCAATCTTACTTGTAAGTATCCACAGCAATTCTAAAATAGAAAGAAAGGAGAGGTGGGCCAGAAACACAGTGAGACACTGATTCAATAAAAATAGATAAAATATAAACATATGGTAAAATCTGGCTCATTTCAAAAAAAATATCGGCAAGATTATTAGCATTATTCTCCGTGCCTCTAAGTATTATTAGCTGAGCTGCTTTGGTTAAAAATAACAGAGCTTTCTGTGACAACGACTAAGTCTAAAAGAAAGAGGATTCGATCTTTCAAGCACATTCGATCCCATGGTTGTTCTGAAGGATAACCAGCCGGTGCCATTTAAATTTGCTGATAAGCAAACATGAACTGGCTCATGTTAATTAAACCAAATATAATAAATTGTCCGCGTTGCTTTTGGACACATGCCAGCGGACATCAAAATGTCTCAGTCCACGGAGTGCTTTGGTAAGAATATGAGTTGAATACCAATTTGATTCATCGGCTCGCCAGAATGAAGAGAAAAAAAAAAACTCATGAGGATCAACATGAGAGCCGTGTCACTGAGAAATGAACGGAGTTAATGTTTGCATTTCTATTAAGTCTTATATGTAACTGCCCTCAAGTCATTTCATTACGTGCATTTTCATACTGACAGCAACGCGTCCATCCCCTTCCGCACTCAGACGTGTGTATCAGCTGAGAATCACACGCCTGCGGGATGGAGAAGTCGAGGACAGCTCTTCACAAGAAAAGGCACAAGTTCAAGTTTTAGCAGCAGCATTAAGAAAAGCTGAGCAACTACAAATGAGGAAACTACGTATTAAGATTGCTCTATTATAAAAGTACTTATAAAAAAACCAATAATGGCAAAATGCTTATATGGCATTTTGATAATGACCTTCTAATCTTAATACCGTCACTGAGAGATCAGAAAATGTCACCGTAATTCTCCAGAGACACAAAGCTACTACTTTCCAGAGAGCCGAGCTCTTTGCTAGTTTTAAAATGACACGAAGACTTAAAACCAAACAGCCCAGGTTGACCACAGGACTGTTCTCACAGTGCACTCTCTTTCCTGAAAAAGTGCCTAGACAGCTAATTCCTAGGCTACCTCTAAGCCCAATACTCTATTTCTAAAAAACCCAGGGAAAGTAATTCCATGGCAGTAAAGAGCCCTATCAGGTAAACTCCCCGGGAACACTATCTGCTCCGACTGTTCAGACAGTTGCTTTTCCAAGCGCAGACAGTGCAATCACAGAGCCAATTTTAACACCCAGGTCTCAAAGAGGCAGGTGACTGGCCTGGAGGTGGCAGGGGACAACGCTGCCAAGACCCAAGAAGGCTGAACTGCCCAAAACGAAGAGTTTCCAAAGGGAGAAACTCAAAATAAAGAGAAGATACTAAATCATCCTCACTTCGAATTAACTCGTCTACATATTAAGATTGCTCTATTATAAAAGTACTTATAAAAAAACCAATAATGGAAAAATGCTTATATGGCATTTTGATAATGACCTTCTAATCTTAAGAGACGCCAATTCACTTTTTCAACCTGTGTTTCTCTCTGCTATCGTAGCATATGGATGTATCACTTGGGACCGTACATAAAATATTCCATCTAGGTATATCTGCTATCATAAAATACGGACCTATTACTTGGGATTGGACGTGAAAGATTCCATCTAGATAGGCTGAGCCCTGGTAACACCTCCCTGTAAACCAAACGATCTGATTTTATTTCTTCTTCCTGAAACACAGACTCAAACTCTCTTATTACAGCTTTCAATCTAGTTAATGTTCCTGTGAAGAATTTAAAGTGGGTTCACAACATAATAACTCAAGAATCCATCAGTAATTTTTTTCAAATCCATCAGCGAATGAGAAGGTATGAAAACTCTTACTAATAGAAACATAAGCATAGAAACTAAAGTATGGCTGATTCAGGAGACAGTCAAAAATCACTAGGCAACATGCATGTATCATCATACAACTACAGAGAGAGCAATAAAGTGTTTTCTTAAAGGATATCAGCAGTTATATCAAACGTAATGAACCCCAGATCACTTCTTTCTCTAGGTCCAGTGAAGTCTTCCACATTTTTTCTAAAAATAAAGATAAAAAGTTTTACCATCCTTCAAAAGTAACGGCAGGTTCAAGTCTCAGAATTCCATAAAGGTGGACGCACAGGTGGAACAGCAATCCCACAGAGAAACAGGTAAAATTCGGAGAAACTTCTAAGTGTGAAAACGGGATAAAAATGTTAATCCAATATAAAATGAGGTCTTTCGCTTTTTCATATACCTTAACAAAGAATCCCTAGCAAAAAACGGTCGGCGTGGGGGAAGGGAGGGTAAAACCTGCTCAAAATGTAAACACTTGCTGTAAAGCACTTTGGTAGCATAGGTAGAAGGTTCCAGATGACTACAGGTGGTGTGGAAGAAACTACGGTAAGATGATAACCTCTGCTGTTTATTGAGTGCTTACTATGTGGTCTGGGCCAGGTCAGGTCAACAATGCATTTTCTTTACGATCTCAAATAATCCTCGCAACAAGCCTACAAGTTCGGTATTATTTCCATTCTAGACAAAAGCAAATTAAGGCCAAGGACGGTACGAAACTTGCTCAAGATTAACAAGAGTTAACAATTCCTGTGTCTATTTGAACCGAAAAAACAGTATCTAATAAAAACAATAGAGAAAAAGGGGTGGGGGCGGGGGGTGGAGTCAGCGATTAGATGACTGGCTTGCCGGCGACTCCGACAAAGAAATCAAGGAAACTAATGTCGAAGAACCAGAGAGAACTTGATGCAAGATGGAACAGACAAGAGGTGAGAATCAGAGAAAAGGGCTACGTATCCAAGAAAAAAGTGCCAGAGAACCAACATTATGAAGGGAAAA
This sequence comes from Paguma larvata, assembly GCA_030068075.1. Classification (NCBI taxonomy): domain Eukaryota; kingdom Metazoa; phylum Chordata; class Mammalia; order Carnivora; family Viverridae; genus Paguma; species Paguma larvata. The sequence continues at coordinate 32,375,697 of CM057823.1, forward strand.
AAATCCCAAAAGCATTCATGAAATGACAACGTCATTCTGGAATTCCATTTTTGGCATTTTCACTGGTCTATTCAAGCGGCTGGCTTAGAACCTCTCCAACGCGCTGCATGGGAGAGCCGGGACTGAAGGCGCCGGGCGCATCCCGACCTCTCCGGCCAAGTTCAACGCGGCTGCAAGCGTGCGCCGCCAGCAGACGGAGGAAGGACAAGAGCCGCGGGGCGCTGGCAGAGCCGGCCAGGCGCGCTCACCCGCGGCGGGCGCACCGCACCGGGGCCGGGGCGAGCGGGCGGCGCACCGGGCGGGCTGCGCGCGGGCGGCGGCGCCGCTCTGCTGGTGTGTTGCTCCCTCATTGGCCAGGCGTGGGCGGGGGGAAGTGAGGAACAGGAAGGAAGCGGAGACACTGGCCTGAGCAACACTCAAAATTAAAATTTAAGAGCAAGCCCGGGAATTTGCGGCGGAGGGGTGGGAGCTCGAGGGGAAGCGGGGAAGCCCGCGGCGTCCACCCGGGCGTCCGCCCTCGGCGGCGACGGCCGCTCGGCCGCGGGGAGGGAAGGGGAGGCCCCGGGGCGGCGCGGACGCCGTGCCCCGCGGCCCCCAGCGCGGCGGCCTGGCCCCGGCGCCCACCCCGGCCCGGTCCCGGCGCCCCGCCCCGCCGGCCGGGCCTCCGCCGCACTCACAGCATGATCCGCGAGACGTGCAGCCGCACCGGGACGCTCCGGTCTTTGAAGGCGGTGGTGATGAAGCAGCCGAAGGTGAGCGCCGCCATCACGCTCAGCGAGAAGGCGAACAGCGAGTTCGCCCGCGACAGCACCGTGTTCATCGCGACCGTCTGCCCCGAGCCCCGTTCCACACGCACACCGGGAACCCCGTTCCGGCCGCGGACCGGCTCCCAGCGATCCGCGCCGCCTGCGCCCGCGCGCGTTCCGGGAGCGCGCGCCGCCGCGGCCCCGCCTCCTTTCCGGTCGTCTGACGCGCGCGCCAGCGCGCGCCCGCCTCCTGGGACACACCCACCCTCGCGGCCTAGTGCCTCCACCAATCAGCGACGAGCAAGGGAGGGGTGGGGTTTCGCCACGGAAGACCCACCCCCTTCCTTGCTTCCTCTCCTTGGGCAGCTTGGCTTGTCTACCTTTTTTCCCAGTCCTTCGCTCTGGTGGTCCGCTCTGTGGCTTCTTGAGTGCTGGTATTTCATTAATTTGCGCTTGAAACCAGCGGCGAAACAAGTTCGCTTGGAATGTGTTCTCAGGCGGCGCGTTGGAAGCAGCACAGTACAAAACTCTTACCCTTTGTCAAATCGGGTCGAAGTTACAACAGTTTTTTGGAGGGTATGGGACAGAAAGAGCGGCCGCCCCGTTCCCCAAAACAAATTGCCTTTACTTTACTTTCCACGTCAAACCTTAGTCCAACTCCCAGTAATGCTTTAGCCTCCAACTGCAGCTAAAGCTATTTTTGACGGTAAGGGCTGCTGCTACCAATTTTCAATATTTGCATTGTAACGTGGCATACATATTCCATAACTAAAAGAGTAACCTCCGGGGTTCTTAGGATCAAAGAAGATAATTACCAAGATAATTACCGTGGGATTGCCATACAGCACAATGTAATGTACAAAAATCTGAAATGAGCAAGCGATCAGTATATAATAGCCCTGCGTCTTGGCTCTGTGCTGCGGTTCTTCATTCCCCGACCCTCCTGTCTCACACCTGCTTTTTGAATCTGCCATTCAGTTCACTTGTGCACTTGACTGTATGCCTGCGTGACAAGTTAGCTCATTTGTTGACAGCAGCCTGCTGCTCCTGACATATCAGACTAGTATCTTGAGTATCCTTGAGGGGCTATCAGAAATTATACTAAGGGGTGCCTGGCTGGCTCAGATCTTTAATCGTCTGACTCTTGATTTCAGCTCAGATCATGATCTCATTGGTTGGTGAGTTCAAGTCCCTCGAATACTGATAGAGTCGAGTCGGCTTGGGATTAACTCTCTCATCCTCTCTCTCAGCCCCTCCTATGCACACTCACATGCACTCTCCCTCTCTCTGTCCCCCTCAAAATAAATAAACTTAAAAAAAAAGGAAATTATACCAGAGACCATTGGTTTCTGAGGATCTGTACCCCAGCCTCCCAAGGAAAATGAAGATCAAGGAGCCCTTCCGTGTGCCCTAGGCAATCAAAGACCCCCAAATTTGCTGGGAGTCTTTGAACAGCTTATGCAGTTAATATCCCACTTCTTTGCCCATGTGGCAGAGACACTACACTTTCGAGAAAATGGGAGGCTGCTAGTGAAGCCTGTAGCATTTTCTTCCTTGAAGAACCTCATCAACCTTGCTCTCGTTCTGGCCTCTTCTGGTTCACTCAGAAACACACTGTTGAAACTATGTCTCTCACGTGCCAGGGTGGACATCTGGTCTCTGGAGAGCCCACACACATTCCAGGGGAGCTGGTCCAGCCGAGCAGTCCACCTCCAGGTCGGCTCTGGGCAATTACCCTGTTATAATATATTCGGACCACTGAGGAGCTAGAATAGGATCTGAAAATTCAGACCATGCATCGTGAGGTTCTTTACCTCATTTGAGTACTCTTTATTGTAGACAAGTTGCTAGATAACCTTTGGGAAACAAAGCCAGCCACATCTGGAATGGAAATAAAGGGGGAATGGTTTTGGAAAGGGCCACTAGAACAGGTCTGGGACTTCTCTCCTTTGAAGGACCCGCCTGCAGGGTTGGCCCTTGGCTGGCATCGAGGAAGTTGGCTGGCAACCAATTCTCCCCCCTGATGTAAAACTTTTCCTGAATGATAAAGGTGACTCCCTGCACGTAACCTGATGAAACAATGTGGCTGATGCCACACACCTGCTTTGTTTCTGGGAGTCTGGAATTGTGGTACCTGTTGGGTAGAGGGAGCCGACATGACCGTCCCCACGTGAAAGCCCTGGGCACTGAGTCTCCTGCTCCCCTAGTTGACAACATTTCGCCTGTGCTGTCACAATCCGTTGTTAGAGGAGTTAAGCACACCCTCTGTGACTCCTCCGGGAGAAGAGTCTTGGAAGCTTGCACCTGCTTTCCTCCAGACTTCTCCCCAGCCACGTTTTCCCTTTTCTGCTTCTGCCTTGTGAGCCCTTTATCGCAATATAGTCTCTGGCTGTGAGCATGACACTGTCAAGTCCTGTGAGTCCTTAGGTCAAATCGGCAAACCTGGTGGGGTCTCGGACACCCCGACACAAAGCCTACCTCCTACTTCATAAATTTCCATATTAAGGATGTTCTTAAGTATTTCTACCAAAATCCAAGAAAAAATAGCCCCATTCCATTCTGTAAGGGAAGGAGTCACGATTTTTTTTTTTTTATCCTAAGTCTTACTAATGTGCTCAGTCTTTAGTTCGGGGTGCTAAACTGCCTACGCGTTTTGACCGATTGCACCTTGCATTTATTCTGCCTGCTCTTCAGACTCCTTGCCTTTTCCCCTCTGTTCCCAATGCCTGTTGCAGGCCCCGTTTGTTCTGTTAACTCAAGTGGACACATTTCTTTGGGCTCTTGACCTTGAGTTACCTGCTTAATCTTGATTTTCGCAATCTGCTGCTTTTGCGCATGTCCGCAGCACAGGATGGGAAGATGTTTTCACTACCTGTTTTTTTTTTTTTTAACGTTTTTATTTTTTTGAGAGACATAGAGACAGAGTGTGAGCAGGGGAAGGGCAGAGAGAGAGGGAGACACAGAAGCGGAAGCAGGCTCCAGGCTCTGAGCCGTCAGCACAGGGCCACTACCTGTTCTTAATCATCGAGCCATTCAGTGTCCTCATCGGCTCATACGGCCTCCCTGTAAGGGGAGCCAGTCAGGTAGAATCCATGATCTCAGTCAAGTACATTCTCTGTGTGGATCTATTACTTTCATGCTCCTTGTTTATGTATGTAAGCTGAAAAGAATTTAAAATCAATATATAACAGAGAAGGTTAGAAAACTCTGAGTAATATCTAAAATTACCTTTTTTACTTTTTCTTTTTTTTTTCTTTTTTTAATGTTTTTATTTATTTTCGAGAGACAGAGAGTGAGCAGGGGAGGGGCAGAGAGAGAGAGAGAGGGAGACACATAATCTGAAGCAGGCTCCAGGCTCGGAGCTGTCAGCACAGAGCCCGATGTGGGGCTTGAACTCACAAGCCGTGAGATCATGATCTGAGCCGAAGTCAGATGCTTAACCGACTGAGCCACTCAGGCGCACCCCCCCTTTTTTTTCCTGAGACTTTTCATTAAGTACTGAGAATACCTGAAAAGATAAACAGCCATATACAACTCTATTATTCCGTCTTAGTAACTTACAAAACAAGAATAAAAAAAATATCCGAATTCTTCATATCCTTATTTCGAAAGGACTATTCTGAAAGAAAAAAAAAGTTTCCAAAGACTGTACTAGATTTTAGCTCCTGAATGCTGGAAGATGTTTAAATTTTTTGCACTCCTACACTTCTGCGAATCGTAGAGTGGAAGGAGTGAGAGGACGAGGTGCCCTGTAAGCCATATTACTAAACCTGAAATTCCCGAAGCACAGATTCTGCTTCTGTGGCTTAATCGTGTGTCCCATTGCAGGAGTCAGTCCTAAGTGACTGGTATTCGAGAGCGGATGGGGAACCAAGAGACTCATGACCTGGCCTGAGATCGGTTAACAAATGCTGAGAAAATGATCTTACCAGTACACTGATCTTACCGCTGAGGCAGGCAAAATCCAGTACCCCGAGGGTGTTTCCAACCCAGTGCCCTGAGGGTCTTCCCAGGACAGTCAGCATAGGGGATGTGAGTTGTGCAGAAACTCTTAGGGTGTCTCTCTGCATTGAAGCTGCTAGTTTGTTTCAGACCTGCTTCAGTCTCAGTTACCATAGTTAGCAGTTGGTAATTTTTGTGACAACTTCCCTGGGAAAGACCCCAAGTGATTCCTGACACAGAGATCTTTAGAAGAAAGCAGTGAATAGATCGTGTCTTCCTTCTCTGGAACAAGATATATTAAAAAAAAAAAAAAAAAAAAAAGCGCCTAAATTTAGCCAATCTAGAAGCTATGTTTCTTCACTTTCTTTTATTTTTTTTTTCTTAACGTTTATTCATTTTTGAGAGAGACAGAGTTCAAGCAGGGGAGGGGCAGAGAGAGGGAGACACAGAATCCGAAGCGGCTCCGGGCTCTGAGCTGTCAGCCCAGAGCCAGATGCAGGGCTGGAACCCACAAACAGGGAGATCAGGACCTGAGCTGAAATCAGACCCTTAACCCACTGAGCCACCAGGCGCCCCTTCACTTTCTGTCTTCATTGAGCCTTTCCACGTAGATATGGATTCAGAGAGGGACTTACATGACTTTGCACTTCCCTTTGGTTCAACAGCATAAAATGAACTTACAATTCTTCTAGAATTATAAAGCTAAAAGCAATGTTTTTAAAGTAAGAATTATTATGTGCGTAACATCTTATCAAAGTTATTTAAAAGTTTGGGGAGAGTTGCTGGAGTAAAACACACAGATGATAGGTATCGGGCAATCTCTCTTGACCATTTACCTTAATTCTTTCAGAAATTCTTCTTCCTAAATCTTTTCTCTGAAGTTGGGTTTTTCTGGCCACGTAATCTTGACATATTACATGTACTCATTAGGCTTGATTTTGTGGTCGTAAGAGAAGAACCCCATGCTGGGGAGCTTATAATAGAGGTGGAACTCAGGTGTCGGCAGGTAAGTGGTGACTGAACGAGGTGTGTCCATGCAGGCTCTAGAACGTTCGCAGGTATTCAGGGCAAGACTCCTGTTCCGCTAACTTTCATGAGACTGATCTTGTAGCCATCCAGTCTGCTGAAAATTCTTCTACTTTTTGACCTCAGGCAGGTTATTATACATTTCCTGGGACTCTTTCCTCTATCTGTATCTCCATTTACTTGTAAAATGGAGCTGTTACCTGATACCGGCTGTAGGAGTCCCATAGGGCTGCCGTAATGAAATACGACTGACCGGGTATCTCAGACCACAGAAATTTCTTTTCTCATATTGCTTGAAGCTTTAAGTCCAAGACCAATGTGTAGTCGAGGTTGGTTTCTGGGGAGGCCTCTCTTCCTGGAATGTAGATAGTGGCCTTTTTATTTTTTTTATTTTTATTTTTTAATTTTTGAGAGAGAGAGAGCGAGCACGAGCAGGGGAGGGGCAGAAGGAGAGGGAGAGAAAGAATCTCAAGCAGCCTCCAGGCCCAGTGCAGACAGAGCCCAACAAGGGACTTGATCTCACGAACTGTGAAATCATGACCTGAGCGGAAATCAAGAGTCAGGCGCTGAACCGACTGAGCCACACCGGTGCCCTGAAGGCTGCCTTTATGCTGTGTCCCCCCACGGCCTTTCCTTGTGGGCAGAGAGAACGAAAGAGATCGTGTCTCTTCCTCTCCTTGTAAGGACACTGTTCTTACCAGATTAAGCGCCCCCCTCTTGTGACCTCCATTAACCTCTATTACCCCCTTCTAGGCCGTATCTCCAAACACAGTCTGTTGGGGGTTAGGGTTTTGACATACGAATTTGAGAGAGACATAATTCAGTTCATAACAGGGATATCATGAGTAACAAATGAGATACTGCATGAAATGAGATACTTGGGAATATTTTTGTATTCTATACTTTGATATATTTTAGGATATAGAGAACTACAGAGATTTCTATGAATCCTAAATTTTTATTTCAGTGCTCAATAAATGTTATCTGCTACTATTATGGTTATTATTTGTTTTTTGTTTGTTTGTTTGTTTTTTCCCTAGGACTAAACTTTTTCATTTCGTGCCTGTCCAAGCTCTTAGCCATTGGGACAATCATGTACCAAATGGAATTTGATGAGTCATTCTTCATCCAAATCACTGATTCGCACATGTAAAATCTGGCATTGCAGTTTATATGATATGTAAGAAAACAAAAACTTAGAATATGAGGTCGTGGCTTTATTGTGACCAAGGAAGAGAACAGCAATTTTATATACAAAATCATCTGGGAAGGAAACAATATCTTTGACACAAAGTTTCAAAGTTTGAGTTTTATTTGAAAAGATAATCCAAATCGAGCAGCGATAACACTCACGATTATTGGCAAGGTCTGTAGATTCAGAAAAGCAAAAGGTCCTAACTTTGTGTCGGTGACTTTGAAACAGCTGACACAATTATGATATATGCAGGCTTGCTATTTTATTATAAACTGTTTTCATCTTATTCATCATCTCTGGGTTATATATAGTAACTTCTTGCGAAGTAGTTAAATACTATTTTAATTCCCATTAAATATATTACAGAGTCACTCCAAATGCTGGAGCAGATACTCTCGTGCTTCTGAAGTGTGAGCGCAAAGGCATTCTAGAGTCATGTTTCCCAAATGCTGCTTCATGAGTCAGCTAAGAAAGAATCGGCCCTGATATCTGTTTAAAGATAGTTCTCTGGGCCCCACCGAATCAGGTCTCTGGGGATGATATCCTGTAGACTTCTCCCTCAAACCAGACTTGTTGCCAGAGTTCTAGCTTTGTGAATAGCTAAAGCTCATGAACACCAGCGTGAGTAGTTAGGTCATACCCTACCATATTTAGTCGTAACTCCTGATTTTCTTGCATTTTCTAAGTGTTTCATCGAAAATAATTTGAATCCTATCCATAATTGCAAGTTTATACTCCTTTTTTAAGTATTTATTTTTGAGAGAGAAAGAGAGAGAGGGAGAGTGTGCATGCACAAGTGAGGGAGGGGCAGAGAGAGAGGGAGACAGACACAGAATCTGAAGCAGGCTTCAGGCTCCGAGCTGTCGGCACAGTGCCTGACGAGGGGCTCGAACTCACGAACTGGCAGACCGTGACCTGACCCAAAGTTGGACACTTAACCGACTGAGCCACCCAGGCACCCGAATAGTTATACTCTTTAATGAAAGCCAACCCAGTGCCTGAAAAACACTAAAATTGCTGGAGTTTATACCTATAGCTAGACAAATGCACTCAGCTTCTCTACAAATTAAGTAAGCACTCACTCAGCGTTTGTGGCACACCGAAAAATAGCCATGATCAAAGCATGTTCATCAATGTAAAATTATAGAATATCCGTATGGAATATTTATTGGGGATCCAAAGAAATACTCTGGAATGAGTAAGAGGCAGTGGGGATAGATGCTGACTCTCTAGTTTGCTGTATGCGATCGTCAGTCTTCTAAGAGAGTTTCTGGCTGCTGCAAATGTTTACCATGTTATGAGGCATTTGCCTGCTCACTTTCATAATGCATTTTCAGATGTGAACTAACCACTACTATTTTCAGTAGAGCTATATTTAGTATAGATCTCAAAATGAGAAATACCTCTTAGTGCCTGTCATAGTTGCCTAAGTGAAATCAAAATATTTAGTGATATCAAATGATGGAAGGCAACTTTTTAGATAATGGGGTATAAGAAGAGCTGAATTGTCATTTTTGTTTGTAGTCTACATTCAGCCTAATGTAATACCTTTGTTCAGTCAAGGTGTTGTGAGAATTAAATAAGATAATGTGCCTTTAAATTATTTGGAAATTATTATATATGTACAAATAGTTATATAACATGTTAATATATATAATATATAATGTCTATATATCCAAATGCAATCTATCTATCTATCTAAATGTAAGCTAACAGATTTATTATTCCTTCAAGATAATCGTATATTATTAGACTGGCCAAAACAAAACACAATAATTTTTAAGTTAAGCCAACCATACTAAGAGTAGGAGTCTGTTTTATAGGCCATGAAACACTAGTTTGATGGTTCCGTTGTGTGTTTTTAATATCTGATTTTGTTATGCCAGGGGGATTTTGTCTCTACTGAAGACTTGCTTTCATGAAGCCTTGTTCATTATCTGTGTTATTGCTACCTAAAACAATAGTGTTTGGTAACGAAGAAGAGAACGTGCTAGATAGCAGGCAAATTCTCCGTTACTTTGAAAGGACTCACATAGAGCCTCCTACCGGAAACTGTCATAGATTGCTTCCCAAAAGCTGCTTTGGAAGACACTAGAACAACTGATGCCAGTCAGTCTACGTCTGCAAATTCATTTGCACAGAGAACTCTAAAAGCAACGAAAACAGAAAACACTAATAACAGCAGCATACCAAGCTTTCCTACTGAGGGTGGTGCCCCAACATCCCCTAAAAAGATACCTCACTGACTCTTCCTGACTTGGCTGGGAGTAAATTATTTGAAGACCAGCAGAGTTACCAAAGAAGCATTTCACTCAACTATCAGTCATATTTAGATCGGACACACTATAAATAAATCTCTTGAGCACAGACGCTCTCCAGTGAGCTTGAATGATCAATTATACTTCTATTGAGTGAAAGTAACTTTTTAATAGATGATGTTGCCAAAAGGCAATTTATCAGCTGGTCCATTACTGAAAGTACAAGTGCAGATTCTCAAAAAATCATTATTCACAAGGAACATTCTAAATTGAGCATCCGCAATTCTTTGGTTCCCAATTTTTTTTATTAGTTTAGTGGTCAGTAGTATGTTGATGATGGAATCGATACGGCTTAATCTTGAGAGAAGATTTTGTAATGTTAAATCACGGCGGTTATCTGTCGTTGTTGTTTACCCGAATTTTTGTCAATGATCTTTCCGAACGGAGATACTTGTCCACATTGTGCATTCTGCCTGCCCAGTGCAAAATCTAAGAAACTACGTCTCCCAGCACTCCTTGTTGCCAGAGTAGTGACATGTGACTTAGATTTCACCAACCAGATAGAGTTTAATGAACCTCTGATTTGATTGGCTACATGAGAAACCGGGGAACTGACATCCACACTTTCAGCCATGAGTGTCCCTGAGTTTGTGGGTGAGTGAAGCCACTTCTGGAATCACAGCGTAGGCAGGGTAGTTGGCAGCAGTACCTTCTAGATCACAGTAGAAACAGCATAGGTCTGAGGTCGGGTAAGGTAGCTGCCCCCTTAACAGTTCTTCCTGTGCTATTTAGTCTTTACTTGATTTTATTCTATTGACTCACAAGCCATTATTAACTTCCGAGTCTATCCTGGTACATTCTAATGCACACGAACCGTGTTTTCTTACTTTTTGGTAATTCGGTTTACAATATTTAAGCTCAGCTTAGTTTCAAAGTGCCAGATGGCATCTAACTGCCAATAATTTATTAAGCAAATACCATGTAATATACACAACTAGAATATGGAAATCATAAACAGAACTAGAATATGGAAATCACAGTCTGAGGCCATGTTTTTAAACATATTCTGATCACATATTTCTATGGGGATAATTTTCTAAAATGAAGCCCAAATATCTAGCAAGATGTTCAGAACTGGAGGTTTTGTTCTCAGTCCTTTTTTCCGTTTGTCTTACACAGTTGTATCCAAGCTTCGGAAGGCAGTGCGGAATTCTGGTACCCTGAATTTTCTGGTACTGCACATCCAAAATTGGGTTTGCCATCCCTTTGGTGTTATTGTTGGACACTTTCCTTTCTTTCCTTATCCAGTGAATCACCAGATTCCCTCAATTGTACCCTTAAATGCATATGGAGTTCATGCACTTTTCTGAGTTTTCACTCCCATTACGCCCGTCCCGGCCATCCCCATCTCCACTGGACTGCCCTCGGATTCCACTCCTGCCCTCTCTAATTCTATGCACACGGGCTGAAATTTCCCTCCCTCGCTTTCATTAAAGCCTTTCGATGGCTTTTGTGAGCGTTGGGCATGGGAAACTGCGCTAAGTTGGAGTCAGGAGGTGTTGGCAGGGGAAGCTCTCACGACCTGTCACTTTAAGTCCACTGCAGACCCACCTGGAAGGGATGAACTCCACCTGACACAGACTTGACCTTGCACGTGGATGCCACTCCACTCCTTCGGCGGAAGCCCCGCAGGACAACAGCTCCGCCATGAGAAGCCACCGCCCCTCGAGCCCCCGGCGTCCTCCCACGGACTTTCAGTTCCTAACAGCCTTCCTGATTCACCCCCTTTCTCCTTGAAAAGCCGTGCCTCTCCTGGGTTCCCCCCGCTTGCTCTGGTTTGGCTGCAGCTTAGCTTGTGTGTCCTGGAATGTGATTCTCTTTCATTCCCGAATAAACCCATCTTCTGCTGGTAAAATAACCGGCAGTTTTACTTTTCGGGTTAACACTTTTCATCCAGGTCAGAAGGAGCTCCACGTACTCCCTAAGATGTGGCCCTTTGGGCTCCTCCAGTGGAAGTCTCCGAAGCAGAGGGGGCGTGGGAGGGAGGCTCCAGGGCCAGTGTCCGGGGCACCGACAGCTGCCTGCGGTCTACAGGCCGCGCGGCCAGCGGGGAGATTCCCGAGGGCAATCCGGACGGACATCACGGCGCCCACTCTCCGTGGCCCCAGCCCACGCCTTGGTGCCAGCTCTTGGCCGACTTCCCCGTCGGGCTGCAGGCGCAGGTCCCAGGAAACCAGTCCTTCGTTGCCAGAGGCCCCCGTCCCTTCCCGCCTGTGCCTGGAACACTCCACGGGGCCAGCTGTCTCCTTGTCCAGGTCTCTGCTTCTTCCCCAGCAGGTGTCTCCTCGCTTCCCTAACTGGGGGTCACCCCTGTTGTTATTATTGTTTTTTTCTTTTGTCGCATTTATTTCCCACACGGCACTCCCACGGGGTTTGCCTTTTAAATTATTATTCTTCGGCTTCTCTGCAGGAGTATAAGCTCCATGAGAGAAGGGAGCCCTGACTTGCTCACACCGTCGTGCTCACACGTCAGAGTGCTGGCCCACGGCGGGCACGCGGTACATTTTTATTGAATGGATGAACCTAAGTCTTCAGGGCGTCTTCACATTAGGGCAGCTTCATGATCGCCTAGCTCAGACCGACCACACTGCTCGTGTGTGTCTCAGTCACAGGCGAAAAGCTGTGGTAACCGTGCGAAAACGTCAGTGACTTAAAAATGCTAAGGATTTTTCCTGCTCGCGCTGTCCCTCTGGGGAGACGGGAGGCTCCGTTCTGTGTTGTCTCCGTTCAAGTTCCCAGGCCGCACGAGGCTTGCTGCCTTGCTTCCGTATTTGCTTAGGCCAGAAAGAGGGAATGCGCTGAATTGTGCACAGGCACCACAGGCTTTCTTCTAGAAGGGACATACATGTGCTCACATATCACTGATCAATGCAAGTCACACGTGCGTGTTTAGCCCAAAGACCATGGCAAAGGCAGCTTTGGTCTTACAGGGTAAGGACACAAGGTCAAAAGAAAATGTCTAGGGGCGCCTGGGTGGCTCAGTCGGTTGAGCGTCTGACTTTGGCTCAGGTCATGATCTCGCAGTCCGTGGGTTCGAGCCCTGCGTTGAGCTCTCTGCTGACGGCTTAAAGCCTGGAGCCTGCTTCAGATTCTGTGTCTCCCTCTCTCTCTGCCCCTCCCCAGCTTTCTCTTTCTCTCTGTTTCAAAACATAAATTAATTTAAAAAAAAAAGAAAGAAAATATCTATTCGATCTGCCTGCAGCAATAAACTCAAGTTTTTTCTTTTGTGAGGAAATTATATTTTTATCTCTGGGAGGTCACATTACGTATGAAACCTCTGGCCACATTACAGAAAATTATTAATGAGAAGCCATCATTTGGCAAAAGTGAACCTACTTGACATAACCCATCCCTGATGCTAAAATCTATGGAAATACATAAGGAACTTGAGAAAACCCATTGATATCTGAGAATCACTCCAACAGAGAAAAAGAAACCCCGCTTTTTGAAATACATGTGCAGGAAGGGGCGCCTGGGTGGCTCAGTCGGTTGAGCGTCCGACTCTTGGTTTTGGCTCAGGTCATGATCTCACAGTTTCGTGAGTTCAAGCCCCACATCGGGCTCTCTGTGCCCCTCCCCCACTTGCACTGTCTCTGTCTCTCTCAAAAATAAACTAAAATACATTTGCAAAATTACTCCAAGAATGCATAATTTGGTCTCCAAGCTGGATTGCAACAAACAATGACTTTTAGCATTGGAATTGTCAGAAAATGTAGTTTGTGGCATTACCTCTTTTATGGCTCAATTGTGTTTAAGAAATTTGAGGCAGGATTCTTTTCCAATTTATCATCCATCGTCTGTGTGAGTGTGTTTGCATGTGTACCGACAGGTGTATGCCATGCATTTTACGGGCATTGTAGCGATCATTCATGCTAATCATGCATCAAAGCAACTTTAAAGTAATTATCGAAATTACAAGAATTATTACAGTAACTGTCATACTAGAAATGCCCAATATTGTTGCCCTTAATTATAATAACAATAAGTAAATTAGTGATGGAGCTCTCCCTGCTAATGAGTTGTTCGAGGGCAAGACTGAGAAACACGAAAGAAATGGATTCAAAACAGAGCTCGATACGTAGGTGTGCAGTCACCGGAAAGCACACCTGGTTGAAGGACATTTAGCTGATAGTTACCTTACAAGGTCACCTCACACAATTATCCAAGCCTGTAACATAAATCTGATTATCACACTTCGCCAGACATTTATTGATGAAACAAATCAGCACGCCGCTAAAACGAAATGCGTCTCGGCCCAGCTAGACGTGAACCGATAAAGCAGATCATCGCGAGATAAAGCTGAGGAAGCAAAACGCCTCAAGACTTTCTCTGTAAGACACTTTCTAAAATGGAGCGTGGTGGGTATTTAATTAATGAATGCTCGGTACAATGAAACTACTGAGTGAAGACGCTCCCTGTTTGGCAGAGGGACTGGATTATGGGAAGTCTTTGCTGTCGGTTGATGAGCATTATTTTTAGATCTACCCGCCGATGTGAGAGAGAAATGGATCGACAGCCGACGATGGTCTTTATGACTCATAACCCATCAACAAATATCTTTTTTTTTTTTTTTTGGTTTTACTAATCATAGCAGTCTTAAGAATTCGAAGGCTACTCTTTGTCTTCCCGACTTTCTTTCAATAATGCTCATTTTTATGTTATTTCAGAGGACATAGGCATAACCATTTTAATAAGTAACGTTGGCTTATTGAGACACATAAGGCTTTTGCTTTCTAGTTTCATTCTTCTGCTGGAAGAATGCACTAAAAAGGTAAAAGAAAATATTAAGCATAATTTCTCTGTTTTCCTGCCAATTCTTTAAGAACCTCCTAAATATTCTTAACGTTTAACATTGTCTCTTTGGAAGGGAATACTTCTCCTGAAGCTTTTCCCCAGGTACAGGGACTCAAGGGCTCTCTCTCCCTCCAAAGCTTGATTGCCTTCCCCTCTCTCCCGTCCCTGCGTTGAGAGACTACTCCGATTGTCACGTGTGGGGAGAAGAATCCAGACATGCTCACCTCTGTTCCATGTTCTTCTCTTAGGAAGCAGTTTCTTACCAGAAGGAGGCAGTCTCTGCTACTCCCCCAGGAGCAAGCTCTTCCGGGCCTCACGGAGCAGTCGGCTTCGGTCCAGAACTGCCACCAATTGGGCGGATACGGTTTCCTAGTTCCGATGGCAAAGACAAGACTCAAATGGATAGTATTCTGCAACCTAAGCTTTATTGGTAATGACGCTGATATTTTGACCGCATCTTTGTTACTATTCGTCTTCTTCTTTTGAGAGGGATAAAGGTGTTGATTCCTGAACCCCCTCAGGACTTCATCGTTGGTTACATCGGCCAGAATCACGGAGAAGTTATAAGGAATAAAACCTAACATGGAGCCATCGAAGTCTGAGCTTGGGGTTTTGGCTTTCACGCGTGGGCGGTGCGCGTGGCCGTGTGTTGTCAGGGCCACATCACCCTGTAGACACAGTCGGCATCATGCCCAGAGTCAGGATATTTTTAGGGGCCCCTGAACATGTTTGCGTTTCTTTTCAAATCTGAAGAAAAGAGATCTAATCCACCCTGTATTTGTCTTTATACCGATGCAGTCATAAAATCTAATTGTTGACATTTTAAAGTATTTTTTTCTTATTTCATAGAAGGGGGCCCCTGAAGGCAAGGTGCCGAGGGCACACGAAAGGCAGAATCCAGCCCAGATTGAAGGACCAGAGAAGATTCTACGAAACTGGGCAGACGTCTCCAGTGGTGCCGTCAGCTTTCACAGCCCTGACCGAGGTTCCGCTGGCCGTGGAGAGGTGACACCTCGGCGCGTGCAGTAGGGCCTCTCCGTTCTGTCCACGGATGAGGGTCTGCTCCTAACAAAGGCAGGCTTGGGAGCGTGCGAGGCTCTAAGCAAACAGCGTGGGCCCAGCATCTTTGTGAAGCAACGGCACAGGGACCTCAGCAAAGGCGCCCTGTCAGGGTGGAGGTCGCTACAGCTCGCCCTGGAGGTACACTTGCCGGTCCATTCTAGAGCGTGGGGCCTCAGGGGATGCTAGGGGGACAGGAGCTGGAATGAGGGTTCATTATAGAGAAATACATCTTACCGCATACTGCCCTTTTATTATTTTTTCTCTTTTTAATGTTTTTTTGAGAGCGAGCGAGCACGAGTGGGGGAAGGGCAGAGAGAGAGAGGAAGAAAGAGAGAAAGAATCTCAAGCAGGCTCCACACTACCAGTAGTGAACCCCGCATGGGGCTCGATCTCACCAACGATGAGATCATGAACGACCTGAGCCAAAATCAAGAGTCAGACACTTATTTTTTTCCCCTCTTTTCCTCCCCTGTGGTCTTCTGCTAAGTCTCTCAAAATCCACCTCTGCGTGAAAACACACAGTATCTTTCTCTGACTGACTTATTTCACTTAACATAATACCCTCCAGTTCCATCGACTTGCTACACATGGCCAGATTTCATTCTTTCTCATTGCCACGTAGTATTCCATTGTATACATACCTCCATCCTGTTTTCCAGAGTGTCTGCACCAGTCTGTACACTCACCAACAGTGTAAGAGGGCTCCCCTTTCTCTGGGGATGCCCCAAATTCTCCACTTATGGGCAAGCCGGACCGTGAAACAATGACCTTGAATTCACGTGGCTCGTCCACAGGATCCAATATAAAAATATTCGAAGACTCAACGGATAAACTTCCAAGTAAGCTGGGAGAAATCAAAGTAGGGGAAAGAGAGTATCCAGGGAAATGTGTATCCACCTCCCTAAGCCTCTCGGGGAACAGGCATGAAAAATCCCCAAAGCAGCTTTTGGCTGAGGAGTTTACTGAGGGTGATTTTCCAGTCGGAACAAATGGAGAGAACTTGATTACTCCTTTCTCCGAGATACAAGGTCCTTAAACTGTGGCAATCCCGCAAGAAAAGACAGTGGCAGCCGCCTCTGAGGCACGAGACTGAAAATATCTGCTTACGATAGAGCTTAGGGGCTCTATTACCATAGAGAGCTCACACGCAGCATTCTGAGGGCCAGAGATGTGGGGCTTTCAAGGGAAGTGCAGACTACAGTGTTCTACTAGAGGGGAAGAAAGTGCCCCAAACAAGACGTGGTGACTGGAGCTGTCTCCACGGCAAATTTCGAATCTTACAGAAAAACATCAGGGTCTCTCTCTCAGAGAGGAGACAGTAGGTGTGCGTGGGCTTTTCCTTGCAGATGCAGTAAGTTCCTAAGTTCACGGCACCCAAACTGAGCTGCTGCCGAGAAATCTCCTCAAGTGCACGGTTGTGGGTTCAGTCGACATCTTTTGATAGTCAATGTGGTGAAGACAAAACCCAGATTTTTTTTTCATCTACTCTCTAACGCTCAATCAAATATGATTGAGTTTCTGCTACAGCTTTTTGGCAATACTAATACTGGATTCTAGATGTCATTTTTCCCAGGATAATTGCCAGGAGCAGGAAATTGGGTTTGTTTTCTGCATGTGTTGGGCATGGGGCTAGTGAAACAGGTTGCTGTTAGAAAGACCACCAGACGTCAAGTAGCAGTGAGGCAGGATTTTATTTTACGGCCGGGCCAAACCTGGTCTCCTGATCTTAAGGAGACAGTGCAGGAAATGGCGCCGAACAAAGGCAGCAGTGGGCTTATATGGATTTTAGCAAGTTAGGGTACATCATCAATTAGTTACCCAATTATAATTTACAACATTTCTTCGTAGCCAATTACATAGATGTTACCTTTAGCGGGGGCCTGTTGCTTCAAGGTTCTTTGTCTTAAGTGAGCCTTGAAATGACCAATTATAGTTAGACACCTCAGACACGGCGGGACAGTAGTTACGTGACTTCTTGCACGTTGACCTTGCTTTAATCAGCTTCAAACAGCTAGGGTGAGAGCTCACTGCAATCTAAGTTAACTTTTTTTTAGCAAGCAGGCGAAGTTACAGGGGTGAGGCGGGCAGTTTAACCCCTTCTGGGAAGTCTAACAGGGAACTGCATAGGCTTCTATCTCAATGTTTTAGCGGTTACCAGACAGTTAGTTAGAACAGTGAATGGGGAGATGCATTTGCAAAGCAATTTACAGAAGCCAAAACAGCTGGTTAATGGTTTCCATTATTAACTCAGGTTGTTAACCTACAACAGCTAGAACTGTTGATAACCTTACCCGCCCTACTATCTCTGAACTTTTTTATACGGGAGGAATACCTGAGACTTGGCACTGAGCTAATAGGACTTTTGACGCCCTGAAGGTATTCCAAGGGAGGACCTGGGTGGGGGCCGTCGCGAAACTCCAGCTGTACCCAGTTCCTGACAAGTCCTCTGACTGGGCTGAGCAAAATGAGAAATTAGTAAAATCATGTTCAGATCTTAATTTATCTTCCTTCCTTTCCTTCCTTCCTACCTCCCCTCCCCTCCCCCCTCCCCTTTCCTTCCTTCCTTCCTTCCTCCCTCTCTCCTTTCCTTCCTTCCTTCTTCCTTCCCTTCCTTTCTTCTTCCCTCCTTTCCTCTCTTCCTCCTTCCTTTCCTTCCTTCCTTCCTTCTGTCCTTTTTTCCTTTCCTTCTTTCTTTCTTTTTTTTTTTTTTTAATTTTGAACTGGAAAGTCACAAGAGCAAATGATTTTAATTTTGGACTCCAGCTCCATCACCTGGACATGCTAAGGGATTTACTCCCTTCCCAAAACCTGTAAGGTTCAACAACATACTGAAACATGTGCTGAACAAATGTGTATCTCAACGAATAATGATGAAGTGGTCACCCAGATTCCAGAAACAGGGTGCCGCCCCTCCCACGCACATCTTCTTTCCCAAGCCTCCTGCCCCGAAGCTAACTACCCACCCGGTAAACGCGGCCGAGCTATTCTTCATGACACGCTTACCACCTAAGTGTGTATCCCTAAAAACAATGGTCAGTTTCGCCCTTATGTGAACTTCTCGTAAATGAAATGATGCAGCACATTTCTGGGGGTGGAGGGAGTCATTACCTCGCCGTTGCGTCCGTGGGACGGATACGTGTGTGTGGCTGCAGCTTGTTTTCATGAGGTGCTAAAGGCCCGGTTCACTGATGGTTTGACTGAGCGGAAACCAGATGGCGTCCACTGGGCGGCTGCAGCTGTTCCGCCTCCAGGCCCAAACTGCAGACCCCAAAACGGATGTGGTCTCTCCACTCAGTGGGTCAGTTCATTCCCATCTGGCTGCTCTGGCCAACATTCCCCTGGATGAGACGCGTTAGACGTTTTATGGATTCCTGGGCCGTTGCCGAAGGCCGAAGTGTGGTCGGCACTTAGAGGACTGTACCCTGGCAAATTGGACCCCCCTCTGTGCGGCCCCAGAGGATGGAAGCAAGTCGTGCTACAAAATGAACCGTCTGGGTCACTGACGCAGGTGCCCGCCGCAAGGGCTCGGTCTGGTGGGCGCCGCTGAGGCTGCCCTGTCTCCACACATGGCCGCCTGCACCGAACATGGCAGCCCGTGGGCCGTAACGGACTGGCCAAAAGGGAAACACTCCGTTTTTCTGCAGAGGCTGGCCTGCATCACACTTGTGACTCCCGTCTGAAGTTCACTCATTTGTCCCCCAGGTGGGGAGGCGGCACGGCCCGGGCATGTCCCCACCCCTCCTGCCAGACCGACTACATCAGGGCTTTGACCCTCCTCCGGAGCCATCGGTGGGGCCTCACCACCGGTAACTTTTTTTTTCTTTCTCTTTATGATACTTTCTATTTTCCCGGTCCAATCGGCTCACCACTGTGACTCCTGAAGCTCCCCCATGCCATGCGTTTGGCTTTCTGGGCCGTTTTCAGTCAGTCTCTCAAGGGTGTGGTTTTTATCACAGAAACTACTCCACAATCGACAGGCAGTAGAAGTATTTGATGGAGCTTCCATGCGCCCCGCTATCCGCTGACATCTGCTCTGGTTGGAACAGCTTCTTCAAAAATAAACTCAAAAAGGGGCAGCTGGGTGGCTCGGTCTTGATACCAGCTCAGGTCGTGAGATCAAGCCCCGTGTTGGGCTCCATGCAGACAGCACAGAGCTGTCCCTTTTTGCCACTCACTCCCCCATTCATTCTCTCTCTCCTCTCTCTCTCTTTCTCTCAAAATGAACAAATAAACATTTAAAAAAGAAATAAACAAAATAAAAAAGAAATTCTGACTTTACCTCTCACACTCCTTCCTGACCCGGGGACACTGGTCACACCGAATGCGGCTGTCTCCAGAAAAGGACCGTCCTCTCCCTTCTGCTTCCTGGCTAACAATCAGAATAAAAGGAGTGGGTAGTTACATAGACACATTTCTGAAATTTGGGATTCTGCCCTGATCATTCCTGGGCATAATGCATTTTCCTTCCCCTCCACTAGCAACCAGCCTGGTTAGTACTATGATAAGAGAAGATAAGATTCAGTAGGCAGAGATTAGGGCTTGAGGTCCCTGGCTGGGGACAAACACCTGTTTGGGAATGATGCTGGGAGTGTCTGACCACAGCAAGCCCCCCTTTCCAGGCATAAAGTCCTTTCAAGCATGTAACAGACCCCACCTACCCCGCTTCGGGTTTCCCCTCTGGAATTTGGCAAAAGACTTAAGTATGGCCAGAGACCAGCCCTCATACAATGGAAATGAGCCAATCAGGAATGGACAACCCAGCACCAGCCAATAAGGGTGGGACCTGAGAAGGAACAAGAGGGAGAAGAGGGAGGGCCCACCAGAACCGTATAAAACAAGGACCCTCTCCTGTAGTCCGCGGACTCAGGCTCTGTAGAGAGCTTTCCTACTATTCTTCCTTTCCGATCTCATACTCTAATAAACTTCTGCCCATTGCTCATTTTGCGTCCACCTCTTCAATCTTCAAAGTGGTGAGACAATGGATTCTGAGTGTTGTGGTAAAAATTCCTGTGGCAGCACTCCCATCTGGTGGCAGCCCACCCAGAGGGGGCCCTTGGCTATTCAGACTTAATTCCAGTGGAGCCACCTGGGTGCATTTCATTTCTTGGAGTGGCACGATCCTAGGTCATGAGGAGGGCGATGACCGGGTGTGGTCACTGCTCGCCATGTCCCTACTACAAGGCCCATAGGCTACGCTTGGAGATGGAACAGGTCACTCTGTGCTTTACAAAAATTCCCTTGTCGCTATTGCACCTGATCCTTCTGGACAGAAGGCCTGAGGGTGAGCAGAGGATAATGGCAAAAAAGGTGTGAAGTTTTAGCCACTGGAATGGAGTCAGCCCACCCTATAGCAGCGGAGGGGGGACGCCTTAGACCCCGGGAGGTGCAGGAAGGGAGGGACATTGATGATCTTTGCCCCAGAGCCTTCCTCACAAATCAGAGTGGCCTGTTGCAACTTTCCCACACTGTCGAAGGCACTCTCGGCCTAGCGGGTGGCTGGTCGGGTGCCTCCCCCACTGTCGAAGGCACTCTCGGCCCAGCGGGTGGCTGGTCGGGTGCCTCCCACACTGTCGAAGGCACTCTCGGCCTAGCGGGTGGCTGGTCGGGTGCCTCCCCCACTGTCGAAGGCACTCTCGGCCTAGCGGGTGGCTGGTCGGGTGCCTCCCCCACTGTCGAAGGCACTCTCGGCCTAGCGGGTGGCTGGTCGGGTGCCTCCCCCACTGTCGAAGGCACTCTCGGCCTAGCGGGTGGCTGGTCGGGTGCCTCCCCCACTGTCGAAGGCACTCTCGGCCTAGCGGGTGGCTGGTCGGGTGCCTCCCCCACTGTCGAAGGCACTCTCGGCCTAGCGGGTGGCTGGTCGGGTGCCTCCCACACTGTCGAAGGCACTCTCGGCCTAGCGGGTGGCTGGTCGGGTGCCTCCCCCACTGTCTCTGAGCACCATGTGATCGCCATCCCCTTGGCCATAATGGGGAGTGTGCTGGAAACAGCAGGGCATGGCCTGGACTCCTGGACCCCCCGTCAATACCTCTGATGTCTTTGTACTCCCACGCCCCTAACTACCACTCAGTTTTCCAGGGGGTGGATGAACGCTAGCAGTTGTGGTATGGGCAAACTGGACAGGTTTCATCGATCGTTCTGACAGTCTCCTCAAAAATAAGGACCAGACTCAATTATCAAATGAAACCGGGAACACTAAGACTTACCAGTCATTGGGAGGCCATGTTTGAGGCACATGTTTGAGTCTGAGTTCCCCTCCCCCCAAGTAATGTAGGGATCACTAGGGGGCAGCCCAACAATTGTAAACAATTTCTTTCCTTCCCAGGATACCGTGAGCATCCCCACGGTGGTACAATTAGTATAGAAGCCAGGCATTCACCTGCCTTCCTCCTAAAGCCAGAGTGGGTCGCCCTTAAGGAGTGAATTAGAAAACACCACCAGCAGATCACATAGCCCTCCAATTATAAGCAGCATAGGTTAGGGGTCCCCAGAAAAAGAAAGAGGAGACATAACTTTCTTCACTTAAGACAAGTCATTTCAGGCCCTGGCCATCTTTCGATCTAAGCCTGACTGACACCACGTGCCCACAGCATGTTTCTTGCAGAACTTCCTGGGATACGTGGAAATTGCAGAGGAATAGATTTCAGTAGTTAATGCTTTTAAGGGAACTAAAGAATGTAAGAACAAACAGCCACTATCAGGCCAGGAGGTACCCTAATCATGGCAGGTGCAGTAAATCCGTGGTAAAACTCGACTGCTGCTTTAAAAGCAAAGATTGACCTGACACGCATTCTTGGGTTTTCTTTGAGGGGTTTAAATCCCTTTGAGCAGTCAAACACCAGACCAGCTGAGCCAGAGAACTGATCCGGGCCCTTGCTGACACTCATGACTCCCATCAACTAAGACCTAGACTCTGTCACCGTAAGGTGATTTTTGCCCCAATTCCATGCTGAAGTTCCCATTATGTAAGCCCCTTCATGAATATGCACGTACTGTTAGCTTAAAATGTCCCCAGTTTCATTGTTCAAGGAAACACAGCCTTGGGAAATATTCCCAGGGTTCTCCCTTACTTACTGCAAGTAAAACGCTTCTTTTTCCAATCCTTTGGCTTGGTTGTGTCTTTTGCTTTGACACCCACCAAGAGGCAAACCCAGTTTCAAGTAACAAGATGACTGCAGAGATCTCTCCCCAATGGGGCTACCCTTGATTACTTGGAGTTGCTCCCACAAAAATAAGAGACTCATTATTTATGCATAGTCCGAAGGTAATTATCCCGACACTGAGAGTATCGCATTGAGAAAAGATGGTTCAAAATTTGTCCCTAACTTTAGCTAAAGTGATCAATAAAACTACCTCTGCACGAGAAGGCAGGCACTCGTGGCTTACGGGAGTTTTTCAGAGGCTTGGGTCCAGGACTCTGGAGGGAATGGCTGACATCAGTACCGCAGGATTTTCCTCATCCCGCTGCTTGGGGGGGGTGTAAATAGTAGCGTTATTTACATGTTGTATGAGAGAAATTGGATGGATTTGGTCCCAGCCTTTGTCGGGGCTTCTGTTGAGTCCTCAGATCAGTCACAGTGGCTGACAGAGTGACACACTTGGGAGAACCAGCCAGAGGCCAAGATGGTCTAGAAATGAAGGGTGAAGATGTTGGCGTACAATTTTCCATGAGTCTCATGAGGCTGTGCTCTTCTTCTAAGTAGAGAGACTTGCTTTTTCTCTAGACTCTCCTTTCAAGGATGTTTGTATAGTAAACAGCCTTGGGATATAGAGATCAATGTCTTTCTTTGGAGCAGAAGGCAAGTTTGTGTATAGCATGGTATAATGACAGTGGTCTCTCTGCAGGGCAAAGTCTAGTCCGGCTTACTGCCCATCACAGAAGATCTGGATGGCTAACGCTTTGAGTTCCGCGGCTGTGACACGAATCCACCACACACGCAGCACATACCTGGGCCCCTCTGTGTTGCCCCCGAGGGCCTACTGGAGGCAAGAGGAATTGATGCGAATACTCTATTCTTGTCCCCAGACCTGAAATAAACTCTTCGACCCAGGAAGCTCGTGGGTTTATGTCAGCAGCCAAGAAACTATGGCAGGCTTACAAGTTACACTGCAAGTAGAATAATATCTCAGATCCTTCATAGTTCTTGGTGAGGGTTTTTTTTGTGTGTGTGTTTTTTTTTTTTTTTAATTAGCCTGCTTGGGAGTTGTTGGGCTTCCAGAATTTGTAGATTGATATCTTTTATTAGTTTTGGGATATTCTCAGCTGTTATCTTTCCAAATTTTGCTTCTGACCACTCTGTCTTTCCTCTCTAACACCTTGATTAAATATACATTAGATTTTCTAACTCTATTCCTCCTGTTCTTTCTTTTGCCTCTTTTATCCTGGATGGTTTGTACTGACTTGTCTTCAGATATACTTTCTCTTGGTTATATCTAATCTGCCGGAACACCCAACCATTGAGTTTTTAATTTCAGGTACTGTGTCTTTTAGTTTTAAGGCATCTTTATGTGTGTGTGTATATGTGTGTATACACACATATATATAGCTTTTAAATCTGTGATGTTCTTTTTAAAGATTCCAGTTTCTTGCTGAGATATTCAAGTTTGGCTTTATCTCTATCAGCTTGATATAATACCTGACACATACTATGTTTCTGGAAATTTTAACCTTCGAATACCTATGAGTCTGTTGTTTTTGCTGGTTTCGTTCACATTAATACATCTTTTTGTGCTCCCGTATTTTTGAGTGAGAGTTACATACGTATGAAGAAAAGTCTTACCTCGGCTTCACGGACCTCAGTGTTATGCATGCACCTTTTCGTTTATCTTTACGAAATACTTAGGGAGCCCCCACTGCCCTTGGAGACATTACCGTCTACGGCCAGGAGGGGGAGCTCGCCAAAGCACACTACGTAGAAGCCAAAATGTCAGGAAAAGCTGAAGCCTGAGAACGGTCAGAAAGACAAGGAGGGAAGGGGAAACGCTGAACTACTGCTGAGGTTGGTGGTCCAATGAAGGCTCCTCCTGACTTTGTGATGATTTCACATTCTGGGCATCTGACAAAGAAAAGAGCAAAACAAGTTGCATAATTTCAAGAAAGTCTATTGTTAAAAACCAGAGAGCTAATCTGTTCCAAGTCCAGACTGAGTCAGCTGATGTTGGGTTTCACATGTGAAAGCCAGGGCCTCATCTGCCTTGTTCAGCACTGTGCTCCAGTGCCCGGCAGAGGCCGGTGCCCAGTGCACACCCAGGCGGCAGGGGCTGAACAAAAGAGCCTTTTCTTGCCTTGCAGAGCAGAGAAGGAGGCTGTGGATATTTAGCAGTGGTAAATTGGAATTTCGTTATTGCTGGAGGGCGAGCTTGTATATTATTTTGGAAAAGGCAGTGACATCAGAGGCTCACAAGTTAAGACGTGGCCTTTCGAAGGAAATCGAAATTCCCAGACACCTTGACAAGTCTGTGACAGACCTAGTATCCTGTCTTACAGGGAAGAGAGCAGGCTCAGGGGGTTGAGGAACTTGCCGGAATTTGACAGCTCGTGACTGGAACCCCTGGGTCTTCCAGAGACCTCGCCCTAGCACTCTGCACCACCTTGCCCGGTTATCCTGGGGACATGCATAATGTCAGCTGCTAGACCTCATCTTACCAATGGCTTTCAGATGGCCACACAGCTCCCACTCTTTTCAAACCCCTATTTGTACAATTTGAGTTACTTCATGGGCCAGTTCAGGGTCAGAGTGATATGTAACAAAATATATTTTGCCTTTACTATTCTTATTATCATTGCCATCAGATCACAACTTCAGGTAAGACTTTACATTTCCGGTACCTTCATTTCTAGTGAAAGAACCAGGGATTCCTGTAGGTGATTGGCTTTATTTCTAAGACAAAGTAACTGCCTTCCTCCCTGTGTATCCAAATGGTTTTTTTCCCCCAACTTCCTCGGCTAAATATTAATTGTCTTAAGATGTGTTATTTCGTAACTTGACCATCTACATTACGCATTATGCCTTGAAAATTCAAAGCAAAAAATAAAATCCCACAGAAAGCCAGAAATATCATCAATGTGTCAAAACTTTGTCAGGAGCCTGGGAAAGTAGATTAATTATTACAAAACATTTGTGATGAACAAATTTCTTAGGAGGTTATAGCTGTCTTTCATACCTTGAAACAAAAATGTATTCTTTACTTTGTATCTAACATTGGTTATGAACACGGGTTGTAGAAATGGGCACATTGTCTAACACTGGTGGGACTCTGAGAGATTTCTTTTGTATAAGTGCACGACGATTGTTGGCAGACAGGACAGTACTACCGGAAGGTGGAAATTTAGTTAAACAAGCACACGGCAAAATTTTAGTGCCTATTATGCCTTGAATTCTAATTTAAATAACAAAGTATTGGGGCTTCTGGGTGGCTCAGTCGGTTGAGCATCCACTTCCGCTCAGGTCATGATGTCACATATCGTGAGTTCAAGTCCCACATCGGGCTCATTGCTGTCAGCGCAGAGCCCCCTTTGGATCCTCTGTCTCTGTCTCTCTCTGCCCCTGCCCCACTCATTCGCGTGCACATGCTCTCTCAAAAACAAATAAATAAGCAAATAAATAAAGGAAAGCATAATAATATAGTTAAT